>CM030360.1:123961187-124617972 GCA_017893485.1 Hemerocallis citrina
ATGCAAATTATATTTTTTATATAGATCATATTTTTATCTAATATTTTCTATTGGATTTAATAATCC
Organism: Hemerocallis citrina; assembly: GCA_017893485.1. Classification (NCBI taxonomy): domain Eukaryota; kingdom Viridiplantae; phylum Streptophyta; class Magnoliopsida; order Asparagales; family Asphodelaceae; genus Hemerocallis; species Hemerocallis citrina. Next base: position 123,961,254 of record CM030360.1, read on the forward strand.
TGAAACCATTAAACCTATTGTTAAGCTACCCAAACCCAATATCACTTTACCCCAATACCCATTTTAAACCATACTGTGCTCAACCCATATCCATTAAACCCTACTTATTATTTTTCCCCTGTTTAGTACCCTAAACAACTACCCAAACCCAACTACCTATTAACCAGACTCATTAAGTTATCCCTAATCCTACCGCAACCCGTTTATACCCCATTTTTGCTTCAGCCTACTTTTAACCCACCTAAACCCTAGTTTCCCCTACCTATTTATATAGTATGTCGAATGTTCACCTTCCTCACCAAGCAAAACTCAGCCCCCTCATCTCCCGACTCCACGTGCAACCCTGAACCTTCAACCATTTCCCTGTGCTTCGCCTCCTATCCTCCTCTCCGTCGCTCTTTCCCTGTGTGCCCCCTCGCCCCAATGCAACCTCCCCGTCTCCCTCTTTCCCGCTCTCCTTCCCCCTGCCGCGATCCCTGAGTCCTGCCGTCTTGGTCTGCAGTAGCATCGCGACGTCACCCCGATGCCGCCTGGTTGCATCTTCCATCGCTCAAGCCGCAGCTGCAGCGCTCTAGCGCCATCGTTTCCTCCGGCGCAACGATAGCAGCCTCTGCCATTGTCGTCATGCCTTGGAGTCGCTCTTTCTAGTTTGCAGTGTGTGTTTGGGTTCGAGTTGTTCGTTGGGTTTCATCTGCCGTTGTTCGGAGTTGATTTGTGGTTGTGTTGCTTGATAGTTGGGTTTATTGCTCACTTTGCGTTCGTCGTGGCTCGTGGGGATTGAATTCGTGTGCTCGTTTTGAGTTTGCGGGTTCGTAGTTGTTTTGTGTGTGGGTTCGTGGATTCGTGAGTCGTTCGTGGTTCGTGTTCCGGAGTTCGTCAATGTGTTCGTGACCCGGGAATCCGTTCTCTTTATTCTTGCTTTTGCTTCGTCTGTTTTCGTTGTTGGTTAAGGCAAGTAACTTTTATTCTTTTCTTTGTGTAATACAAGTATGAAATACCGCCTGTAGTGTAGTTGGGTTCTAAAGACAATTTGTGTGTGTATCCCTTGTTAATATTGTCTCTATAGTGATGACTTGACCATAGTTGCCTCACGACATACATGACATGATATAACCTAGGATTGATCATATCATGTTGCATTTATGCGTGTTGTTCATGTGTTATCTTGTGATCGTTCGTGTTATTCGTGGTAGATTTGTTGTGAACTTGTGAAATACCCTATACCATGTTGTTTGGCCATCTAGTACACTATATTTCATGTTTGGGTTGATTTGGAAGAATTTCGTGTGATCTATGTTGATTTGAGTATGAAGAACAAATCTGTATTTTTCTGTTACCCTGATGTTGTTCAGTATTTTAGACCCTACTAAGGTCTGTATTTGAAAATATTTTATAAACATAAACTGTAGAGGATTCTGTCTATTTTCCAATCCTTTTTACGGATCTCAGTTTCAATTTATGGTTTGTGAGTTATGCCGATTTTACTACAGTAGTGTCGAAAGATTCCCAGATTTTTGTTTTCTATGAATTCTGAAGAGTAATCTATTTTTATTTTGGTGTTAAAATTATTATTTTGATCTGAAACTTTGCTCAGTACTTCTAGACCTGATTGGGATTACTCCAGAATTTTGATGGATTTATTTGAGTAGTTTTACAAACGGTTTAATGCTTGCAAACAAAGATTTTACATGCAGAATTTTACTACTGTTCAGTAAAGAACCTGATTTTCGACTTAATTATACTTGTTGCTTGAAAAATATTTCTGAATATGAAAGTTATCCTACTGTATCTATTTTATTACCCATTTGGCGGATTTGGATTTTGATTTACGGTTTGTGAGATATTGCATTTTTCGTACTGCAGTGTTTGTGATTTCAGATTTACAAAACTGTCGTGTCTTGTTGTTTTCTGATTTTACTTGACACTCTATTTTTGTTGGAAAATTATGAAACTTGATTTTTTGTTGCTATACATATATGGGAATACCCCAGTTTTTTTGTGGATTTATTTAGTGAGATTTCATGCTGTTTTCCTGACTTTGAATACAATCTTTTGATTTCTGACTGAACACGTTTTCTGGTTTCAATTCAGTTTTGACTCATATTTTTGTGAAATACTATATGACTTATATATGTTTGCTTGATTCTTCCGGGAGTCTATTTTCCAGATTCTTTGATGGATTCAGATTTGCACGTTTGTAGCAACGAGAATTCTAGATTTTGTGCAGTACTATCTTGCTGTCCTGAACTAGAGTTTTTGTTGTTTTATCCTGTTCTCTGTTGTTTATCACCTGTACATGTTAATTATTCATATTGTACCTGGTTCATGTCATGTTATTCTTGCTCTATTTTGTGACACGTACATTACTGTATAATAATAAAAAGTAATCAAGCCGGGATTAAGGGAAAGACCTTAGTAGTGGACAATGTAGGTATGTGTACTTAGAAGGGCGTCGTGATCCCATTACTTGTTGCCATGTTTCATGCTCGCATGATTCATGCCTGTTATTATTATATTCTGCTATGAACTCGCGATTACATGATTCATGCCTGTAATTATTATATTATGCCATGAACTCACGATTACATGATTCATGTCTGTTATTATTATATGTTGCCATGTTTTATGATTACATGAATCATGCCTGTTATGACTTGTTGCCATGTTTCATGATTACATGATTCATGTCGGTTATTACCCGTTGCCATGTTCCGTATTCCGTATTCTGTATTCTCTTTTGGGAAGCGGGGCGTGACATTTCATGACGAGGGATTGAACCCTATAATGAGGAGTACAATAAGGGCTTGCCCTCGGAACTATGTAGTATGGGATGCATAGAATCCGAACAAGTATGCATTAGTTTCATCGTAGTGTAAATGTCTGCATTAGGCATTTAGTCATATCATACACTGACACGACTAGGATAGTCGTTTTCCTTATTTTCATTCAAGTTGGTGTTTGCTAAGTTAAAGATTCGCTGTATTATAGCATTGCGTCAATTGTATGCAACCGACGTGCCCACAGTTTCCAAGTTGTAGGATTGGACTTGGCATGGACTTGAAGCCACTAGGATGAGTTGTTACAAGATTGAAATTTTTTCGTTGTTGTAGATTGTATTGTATTCATTTAATTCCGATTTGCTATTGTAAAGAACATGTTGTAAATAAATTTTTTAAAATTCCTTGTAAATTTGTATGAATTTGAAGTAAAAGATCCTGTATTTACTACAAATTACCTATGTTTAGAATTTGAGGCGTTACAGCAGTCCTCAGTCGGTAGTTAATGTTGAATTGGCTCAACTCGATGGACTACTTCTTGAGTTGCCTAGAGTTCACCAGCTTGTGGAGTACTGCTTGAGGGATTGATCGGTGAGGACTGACATCGAGTGTACTTGGAAGTAAGGGTGGAGCTTTCTGGTAGATGTAATGAAAGCGTAGGTCATTTTCTCCATCTTGGAATAACACAGTTCTGTATCTTGGAGTACCTTGCTTACATAGTAGATTGAATTCTGGACCATGTCTTCTTCCCTCACCATGACCGCACTGAAAGTCTGATCCGAAGTAGCCAGGTAAAGGTAGAGTACTTTCCCCGGCTCTGGCTTACTTAGGAGTGGTGAATTTTTTAGATATGTCTTGAACTATTCAAAGACTTCTTGTTGTGCTTCCTTCCTCTCAAACCCCTTTAATCCTCGGAGACTTTGAAGATGGGAGGCACTTCTCTCAAAACTTGGAGAGGAACCGACCGATGGGGCGAGGCACCTCGTAAGTTTTTGGATCTCCTTAGTGTTGGTCGAGGGAGACATGTCGAATACGGCTTGGGTCTTCTCTGGGTTGGCTTCAATTCCTCTTTGGCTTACTACGAATCCCAAAACCTATCCCGAGGAGACCCCGAAGGTGCACTCCGAGGGGTTTAGCCTAATGTTGTGCTTCCAGAGGACATCAAAAGCTTATTGGAGGTTGGCCACATGGTCATCCTCCTTAAGACTTTTGACGAGCATATCATCCATATAGACTTCCATGTTTCAGCCGATATGTTCTTTGAAGACTGTTCACTAGGGGCCAGCAAGTGGCCCTTGCATTCTTTATCCTGAAGGGCATGAACCGGTAGAAGTAGAGGCCTTCGTCGGTGATGAAGGATATTTTCGAGGTTTTGGGAGGAAACATTCGGATCTGATTGTACCCCGAGAAGGCATCCAAGAAGCTGAGGAGTTCATGTCCAGACGTGACATCTATCAAGGCATCAATGCTAGGAAGAGGAAAGTGGTCCTTCGGACATATTTTCATGAGGTCAGTGAAGTCGACGCAAAACCTCTGTTAGCTTTCTTTACCATGACAACATTGGCCAGGCACTTAGAGTAGCTAACTTCTAAAATGAAGCTAGCGGTCAACAGTTTTTCATCCTCTTTTGTAATGCCCCGGGTTCCCAATACCCGAAACTCGTGACACAAGCCAGCATCTTTCCTTCAAATGAGTCTCAACACAACAAAAATTACAGGAAATTAAAATTTTTATTACAATGTCCAATGATTACAACAATTACAATTAATTGATACAACATGAATATACAATAAAATTGGACAGTAACTTTCACTTGGATGCTTCCCGCAGCGAGTTCTCCCTCGCGCTCCCCAAACTGCAATCCTGTAACTCGACAGACTGTGGGCACATCAGTCAAATACAACTGATGCAATGCTATATACAGCTATCCTCTCTATGCCATAATATAGTGATTCCAAACCTCAACAACCAAATTGATGCAAAGGAAAAAAGTGATGTCAAACTAGTATCGATGTATGCCATGGCCTAATCTAATGCACAGAACAAGAAATGCACACGATGCACTTACTCTAATACAATTCATTGGGAACGTATGCATCTCATACTATATACTTCCCCAAAATCCACTTCCATGGAAACGTATCCATCCCATACTACATACTTCCCAAAGAGTTTGCCTCTCCTAATTATAGGGTTCGATCCCTTATCATGCATCCTACTTTTGTACTTGTCATGTTCCTAATAGATTTAACGTGTCTGATGAGGTTGCAGTTTTTGGTCTTGTCCGTTACTGCAGTCACTATAATGGTGATCGCGTTTGCCACATAGTGCCTGATGCCCGGACCCCACTCAAAAAGTCGCGACAAACTTACAGGTACAGACCCATGTACCCATGACATCAAGATCCACAAGACAGCAGCCTTGTGGTCTGTTCGTGTCCACGCACACAAGAACATGACGGCCTCGATGGTCAAATCCCCCTACCCGACATGAGTTTCTCTCTCGTTCTTTACCCCGGCTCTTCAGGAACTAACAGATTGAGATACGAGACTCGTGATCTCAATACCTGAGAACACAATCCATATCCTTATGTCAGGAAAAGTACAACACCCGACTATGGTCTGCTAGTACTAGTGCAAACCCTTACCAACCAACCAACAATCAATCTGGTCTGAGAACATAATCAAACTCAAAATACTAAAGCTAGATCAAAACTAGAATCACAACTAAGAATTGGTTAATTACACAATTATTACCCATTAATCTGATTTCCTTAATTCTACGACTCTAGTCAATCTCTAATTCTCTTTAATTAACTCATTAGAAGTATGAATTGTTAGGCGAGTCTAGGTCTATTTCATTTTAACCAATTCTCATAGTTAGGCGATCTATCAAGTATTTCCAAGCCCTAACTTAGTAAACAACCTTATTTATTATGATTACTAGGTAAATTCTACTTGTAGGCTCTTTTATTCAACCTAAATCCTCTCTTCTTGAACTTAACCCAACCTGCACTGGGGTATAAACTTGGCTCTCAAGCCCGACCCACAACATGGGCCCATAAAAACTGGCGAATCGACCACATCGATCGCCATCGCCCGTCATGTTTGGAGTTGCACGCCACCTCGGCCCAAAGCAAGTTGCTGCTCCCCCTAATCATCGCACTCCATGTCCTCCCGAAAAATGGTAGCTCCTACAATGCTGGATTCCCCTCCTTAGATGGCAAGCACTTTGACACCCGAGTCGTCGCTCCGACACGTACGAGGGTTATGGGTTCTTATCTACCCGCCACAAATTCTAACCATACGGACCAAGTCCTACGGTCTCGCCATTCTATCAAGATGACCCTAATTCCATATACATAGTGTAAATCTCAAATTAAGGCATCCTTAATGGGGGAAAAATCCATCCCAATCACAACAACAATCACACAATCCATCTGTCTCAACTCTATTCTAGTCCATCACTAAGTACCTAGAAATAACCATGCCATGACTAAGATGACCTAAATTGGTATACAACCATTTTAAATCACTACTCAAGCTCACTAAGGCTCATAAATAAAACCTAAAACCCTCAAATAGTCATAGAAGGCTCCATCACCTCAATGTCACTTCAAACAGTAAGCTAGGGTTCGGGTCTGACAGAACCAGTACACTATAAAAATCATATAAAATAGCACACTACACCAAATTTTACATTCTTAGGCTTTGTTGAAAGCTCTAGGTGTGCTCTACAACTTTCTAGTTGAACACTTTCACTAAATCGGATGATAACAAGCTTAAAAACTTGGTTCTTTAACATGCAACAAAAACACATCCAGAACAGAACACTTTGTGCACAGTGTTAAAGAAAATTATCTTATACATATATCAAATGCTACTGGATTGACATGAAATTAAACAATAAAGCACATATCATACATTCACAACACATACCAAAAATTCAAGTCATTTCATAAAGTAGAACTTGAGTTATGTTTTTTTATTAACGCCCAAAACAGAACATTCAACAACAACAGTTCTGTTTATCATTTCGACTAGCTGAGTTTGCATGATTTAATTACCATATCTATATCGTCCAAATTGCATGAAATTTGAAAAGTAATCTCTACATAGGTATTAGAAAAACATAAATTAATTTCAAGTGATTCCCATAAGCACACAGTGAGTTCCAAGTATTTTAATCTACAACAGTAACATGCAGCAAGATCTGTTCTATTTTTTACCAACATGCAAGTTCGTATTTTTATTAATTAGCAGGAAAAGTCATAAAAATCTAGAAATATTACTGAAGGTGTACGACACATATATGATCATTCCCTAAAAAATTTAAGTTAACCTAACTAGTTGTTTTCAAGTTATAAGCCAAGAACTAACAGCAAAGATTTCAGTTTTCAGTAGGATTGTCTGTTTTGGATTTCTTAACACAAAACGAGTTATTAATGTTCAATCTATCGCATGCATGTCATTATCAGTTACTATATTCAACAAGCAAAGAATAAACATAGATATTAGAAACACCCACCTTGTAGTGTTGCTTGTAGTTGAAATGGTTTGGTCTAGCTCATCTTGAATCACCCCTCCAATCTTGGCTCCTTCTCCTCTTGGTCTCTTTTCCTAGCTTTCCCTCTCTCTTTCTCTTATATTTTCTTCTCCTTTTTTTCTCTTAGAAAATTTCAGAACTAGAGAGTATAGGAGAGTGAGGAAGGGGTGTTAAATAAAGGAGTGAGAGAGGATTATTTGAGATGACAAGCAAGTGGTTTATTGCAAAACCATGTGCTTGTCCCTCCTCTTCTCAATGGTATGGCCGGCCAGTGGGCTTTTTTTTGTCATGTTGGTCCAATTCAAGCCCAACACAAAAAAATACACATATATACCCATATATTTGTATGTCAAGCTAGTTATGAATAAATATAATAATTTCAATCATAAGAAAAAAAGTAATTTTTATTAATAGTAGAATTTAGTTTAGGTACACATCATATGAAGAGAATAATCGGGGTGTTACATCTTCCTTGACTGCTTGTTGCATGTTGGGAGTGAACTTGCAGCACTTTTGTTGAATCAGCTTAACATTTGGATTGATACTTAGATGGTGCATGATCAAGTCTTCAGAGATGCTAGGCATGTGTAACGCCCCAGGCCCCGCTCAAAAAAATTCTAACAACTGTCCACCATAGGATGCCTCTCAAAAAGTGTCATGACTAGTTGGTGCCTCTTGATCATAGGCTTCCTAATATATACACACACAATCCTAACTCACCTTCCATTTGGGTCTAAGTCACCACCACCTACCATGAACTCCATGGCCCCTTAGTAATTAATTCATTCTTTCTATAGGCTCTATACACACACTACCAAATCTATAAGCCCATCTAACCATGATTTAATTACTAAGCCCACCATGAAGCCCATCATGAAGGCCTATCTCATACAGGGCTTCCTAAAAAAACTCACAAGTTGTGCTTTGACTAGGGGAGAGCTTGGCTCACTCGGAAGCACTTAGACCGGTCATCTTGGGAGAAGGGGACCTCATCTAATTCATAAACGGGGTCAAAAATGAATTGGTTCTTTTCTTGCGAAAGCTCTAAGGCATTGAGGGGGAGGACCAAGTAGCAGGTCCAACCACCTTTTGACTTCTGTAAACTTCTCCTACCCCAGCCAGCGTGGGGAAATTTAACTTAATATGGAAGGCCGAGGCTACGGCGTGAAGAACTACTAGGCCAGGACGATTGAGGATGGTATTGTAGGCAGCTTTCACATCAACAACCATGAAGTCCATAGCCTCAGTCCAGGAAATTGGGACTTTCTTGCAGTTATGTCAGGGTAACTATTCATTCAATTTGGATCAGAACTTTGGAAATCCCATGGAGGGTGTACCTGATGGTCCCTAAAGAGCTTGAGACCTTCAAATTCTTCTAAGAAGATGATGTTCACCGAGCTACTATTATCCACTAGGATGCAAAGCACTTCGTGGTTTACAATGAAAATGTTGATCACTATTGCATCGCAGTATGGGTTCAGACTCTTCACGATATTTATTAGAGAAGGTTACCGGGACTCTGAAGCTTGGTAGTGGTGGTGGTTAGGGGGGGGGGATTGTGCACCAAGTTAACTTCTTGTCGAACACCTTTAGGGAGGAGTAGGATTCCTCTCCCATTGGACCTTCATGGATGAAGTAGGGAATGGCCAAAGGCTCGAAGTCCGCGACCTTGGGGTCTTTCTCCGCACGCTTGTTGGCCCCTAGGGCAGGTGGATGCTCTGCCTTGTCCTTCGGAGTGTACTTGAAGAGGTAACCACTGCGAATTAGAGCTTCTATTTGATCCGTAAGAGCCTGGCACTCATCCGTGCCGTGACCAAGGTCCTTGTGGAACCGGCACCATCGGCATTTGTCACTCCTCCTTCTTGCTTGGTTAGCCCTTTTCCCTCGATTTCCATGAGGATAGTTGACACATTGGTGTTTAGAGGGGGTGAACTTGTCAAAGTGAAGGAATGGAGGAGGGTGACGCTGGCCAAATCTGTCCTTTTGGGACTTCTTACACCTTTCATTATTTGCACTTTTCCATATGTTTCTGGACGATGCCTCACTTTGGTCTTGGGGATGGAGGAACTGCTCAGCCTCCATGTACTTCTCACACCTCTATAAGAGAACGTAGAAGTCTCGCATGGGCTTCTTTGCCAATGATGCTTTGAGGCTATAATCCCCATTCCCGTAAATACATATTTCCTGAATATTTTATGTATTTCAAATTCTTTTTTTAAATTCATTATGTGTTAAATTCGGTTTGGATTTTATATTAAAGTATCTTCTAATTGACAGTTATATTTATTTTTGAACAGTGGTGTAATTTAACTTTGTTTTATTGATCGATTATTTATATTTGAGCCCAAATCAAATGTACTATTACTATTTGGACTAATTTAGTAAATTTGTTAAACCCAATTCCTATTTGTTATATAAATCTTGTTATTACTATTTATTATTGCTATTTTTATTAATCTCATTATTATTGTTAATTTATTCTTAAGAGCATTAGTATTGTTAGTTTCATTATTAATATTGTTGTTATTATTGTAATTGTTATCGTTATTATTATAATTATTATTATGATTGTTATTATCATTATTATTTTTGTTACCATTATTATTATTATTATTATTATTACTACTACTACTACTCTTGATTGATTCTTAAAATCCATTATATTTAATAATTGTATTTGAAGTTACTTCAAATAGTTTTCTATAATGTAATACGAATTATATTTTGTTATAAATCATATTTTATTTGGTTATTTTACTTCCCTATTGGATCTAGAAGCCCAAACCCTATTGTTTCTCCGATTGGATTCTAACCCAATTACCCAATAACCCTATATCTCAATTTTTCCTATATATATACTAATCTATTTAAACCTAACCCAAATTAATTCTCTTTTAGTTGTCACTGTGCAAAACCCAACCTCCTTTCCCCTTCTACTGTGCAACCCCCTCCCCTCTCTCATGTTCAACTTCTCCACCCATACTCCTTCCACCACACCGCTATCTTCCATCCTCGTTCCCATCCTCTTCCTCTGACCTCCCTCGCCTCCATCACCATCCCGTCAACCCCCCCTCCCCCCCGCCCCCCCGTGTTTCCTTGTCGCTCCACCTTTGTGCCATCCACCTCTCTTCCCCATCTTTGTCGTCAACCCATCGCCCTGTCATCTGCTCCTGCCCTCACCTGCACCCCCTGCTCATCGCCATCATCCTCCTCGTAGAATCCCCTGCATCCCCGCCATCATCTAGCCTCCCGCCATGGCTGCTCCATTTCCTCTGCTTCGTTTTTCAAAACCAATCCTGTTCATTCTGATCGTCCTCTTCACCACCTCCAAAACCCCGAACACCCATCTCACCCTCGTTGTCCCTCGTCGTTAGCCACCATCCTCCTCCACCTCGTTCATCCACATCTTCCCCTGTTTCCCTCCAAGCTCCTCGTCTCCGCCGCTCTACCTCGATCCTCTGTTTCGTCAACTGAAACCCAGCACTGCCATCCCTATTCCTCCTTGCAGTCAGTCCACCACCGAGCCTTTGTTGTCATCGACGACTCAACCACCCGAAGCGACGCCCTCTCCTCTATTGCCGATCGCCACACAACTCCTCGACAGCGGAAGCTCTGCCAATGCCTATTTTTGGCTGTTGCTATTTTGTGGAGTGGGTGATCGCTGTTTGGTGTTTGGGAGTCTGTTGTTTGCTATTTTGGAAGGGGATTTTCTATTGCATTGTGTGCTCTTGCTGCTTTGTGTTCTTGCACGCTGTTTGCATGTGCTTCAGTGTGTGCGTCGTTCGTATTTCGTCGCCCAGGATTCTCATCCCGTTATTCTTTATATTCAAAGTTACCATCTAAAGGAAAGTCTCTTGAACTAGTTTATTGTTTTGTTCAAGACTTTCTTTGATCCCCACAAGTAATCCCAATCCTTTTTTCATATTGCTATTTGAATTCCGTTGAGTATATTGAGTCTTTACACGAGCTAACCCCCATATTATCTTGACATCGTGCCTATATCTTTGATCCAAATCCTAGTCCCTATTGCACATTGCATATGCACGTTATGGATGAAAAATATAACTAGATCCATGTTATAGAATTGTGTGATGAATTGAATCTTTCCGGTTGAAATTGAATTGATGAATTAAATTACCATGAATATAAATTACCTCGTGAATCTAGAAATCTGCATGTTAATCATCAAATAACACTTTGTTGTTAATTTTCAAGAATTATATGTTTGTATGATAAAGTTATTGCCTATTCATATCAAATTATTTTCTGGCCTGCTATTTATTTCTTTTTGTATTAGATTTTCGACCATGATCTGTAGTAATTTGAAATAACTTTGTGAATAAGAATTATAGCCCCATGAGTCTATTTTCCAGAACATTCGACGGAATTGAATTCCGATATGTAATCTGTTAGATATCAGTGCCGCTGGGTCTGGATTTCCGGATTCACAAATTTCTGTGTATCACCAAGATTTAATAATAAATAGAACACGATAACAGTAAAATAAAAATATGAAATTAATTTGGCTGAGACTAAAAATGCGTAGGAATCACCCTGAATTTTTGTATATTTAATTGATGAGTTTTCTGACCTGAAACATATATGTGAACACAATTTATAACCTGCTGCTTGAACAAAAAATCTGAAAAGAATGGGGGTTTGAACCTAATTTCTGGAATATTATATGTTTTATGTATATTCACTGGAACCGACAGAGTGTCTAGTTTCTAGAACTTCTGATGGATCTAGATTTGCTTTTCTGTAGCAGCGGGAATATCTGTTTTTATACACTAACGTCCGGCTGTCTAGATTTTATGAATTGTGTTGATTTAATATATTTGCTTCTTGCTTTGCTTGAAATGAGTAGAATTAGTCACACCTAGCATGATACAACCTTGACACCTTCTTGCATGCTCACATAGGATGAAATAAAATGATAACAAGCTAGGATATAATGGGTTGACTTGGAAGTGAACAATCAGAGACTGTACTCGGTAAGGGTCCCTTGCCAGTTGATTCTCCTAAATCCTGAAATTATCGTAAATTCCCGTAATTCCCATAATTCCTGTACATCCTATAAATTTTGGATTACTGGGCCGAGCACATGATCTGTTGAGTTCACCATCAGTCTAAATGTTCCCTTGTTTGCTTACACCGAACCCGCGGAATGGGACGCAGTAGTACATGCACTAGATAGATTAATAAAATGAATAAGAACCTACATTTGACATTTTATGCTTGATCCCATATATTGTCGTCATTGATATTAAACCTGAAGTGAAATCTTTAATTATTGCATGAAACCCTTGACATTATTGTCATTCCTTGTCTTTGTTCTTGACTTTGATCCATCCCTTATTTTAGATATACCATGTTCCTATTATTCTCTGTTTCCCTCTAAATGTTGTCCAAGACTTTCAATAAGGACATTATTTTGTCTCTTTTTAGATCACGAGTTTATAGGTACTGAAGGATCACTACCTGAAGAAATTGGAGTGCAACGATTCTAAAAGATGGGGTCCAAGAATAGATTGCTTGAATTATTTTATGCTAATTTCCCCTTAGAATATTATTGTTGATATTATAATTTGTTTTGGGCTTTTATGACCCGGAGTTTACTTTTTCCCAGATGTTGGATTATTATTTGGATTATTTCATTTATTATTGAAGTTGTTCTTTGATTATGTGTTTAGTTTCTCCTGCGTGGTTGTGAATTGTTTTTGATATTGTTGAGATAGACAGGTACAACTTATTGATGATGTATAATCTTTCGCTGGACCTTCGTTACTGCTCGTATTTCCGTATTTTGGGAAGCGGGGCGTGACAGCTGGAGTCATGGACATTGTGCCAAAATGCGGCTGCTACTGTCGAGGGTCAATGGAGGAATAGACCTGGACTCGGTCGTAAAGCACCCGACAAAGTCCTTAAAGGACTCCCCCACCCTCTGCCTCTGCTAGACGAAGGCAACACTTGTTTTCTCGGTCTTGTGGCTGCTAATGAAGTGCGTAAAGAAGAGATCTACATGCTGATCAAATGAGGAGATGGACCCTAGACAGAAATAGAGTACCACTCTCGTGCAGATACCTTCAGGGTGACTGGGAAAGTTATGGAGAGGAGAGCGTCAGAGGCTTGGTGGACCATCATAAGAGTTTTGAAACTCTCGATGTGATCTGCAGGGTCGGTTTCTGTAACCCCTATTCCCGCAAATACAATTTCCTGAATGTATTCTGTAGATTATTTATAAATTTATTTTGTGTTAATTTCATTTTGGATCTTCTACTAAAGTATTTTTCTAATCAACAATTATATTTATTTCGAATGATGGTATATTTTAACTTTATTTTCTATTCCTAATTGATCGACCATTTATATTATTAATATTTGGATCATTTTAATAAATTTGTTAAACCCAATTCCTATTTGTTATATAATCTTATTATTATTAGTATTAGTATTAGTATTATTATTATTATTATTATTATTATTATTATTTTTAAAATGTTACTTATCAATTGAGAAGCCCATTGATCTTAATCTGTCTTGTAATATTATTTATTTTGAAGCCCAACTCCAAGCCCATACTATTATGTACCCAAACCTATCTCTTATTGGATCCTAACACAAACCCACATACCCTAATCCCCACTAACAGCCAAGCTCCAGATTAGCTCCCCAAGATCCCATCAACTGCTAACAACCCTAGGTTTCACCCCACTATTATAATTTGTTATTAATTAAACTCTCTCTCTCCTAACACAACCAAAACCCCTTCACCTTCCCTGTTCAACCCTCCGAAACCCCTTCCTCTTCCACGGTGCAACTCCGAGCCTCCTTACCTCCTCCACAGCCTCGTCCCGCCTAATTACCACCGCAACCCCGAGAACCCTGCCCCTCATCTGCATTCTGCTGCTCCCCTGCCGCCGACGCCATTCTCGCTAGCTTCATTGAACCCATCGCTCCTCCCCATTGCCCTGCCACCGCTCTCCATCCCTGATGCCACAATTGCTCCCCAGTCCTCGACAGGCACCTCCACAGAAACCACCATCCACGAGCTCTACCTCACCATTGTTGTCACCCTCGTCCTCCGACCTTAGCATCGTCGAACTCCTCTCCACCACCGTCCTCCGCCCTGTTCTACTCGCCGCTCGACAACCACCCCGAGCAGCCCCCACCCCCGTCGTTAGCCGCTAGTTTCCCGCCGTCGAGCCCCATCCTCCCGTCTCAGAAGCTCGACATTTGACATTATTGTTACTGTTGCCCCTTGCTATTATTGTCGTTGTATTTCTTACATGTATGCATGTGTTTTGGCAGGTTCGTGTACTGTACGTGAGTTGCACGTATTGTTGCCGTCGGGATCCTAATCCCGTTATTCTAATATTTGGATTTATCATTCTAAGGCAAGTCTACTTGAACTCACTTGTTATTCTAGTTCAAGATTGTTGATCTCCGCGAATAGCTCCCTTTCAATTATCATATTGTTATAATGTAAACATTCCGTTGAGTATATTGAGGATTTACACGAGCTAACTCGAGATACTCTTGACTTTGTGCCAATATCTTCGATTCAAAACCAAGCTTGTATATAGTCACATGCACACACGACATGAATAATTCGACTAGAAACTTGTATATAGGAAAGATGGTGATTTGAATGCATGATGATCGATTGTGATTTAAGACTTGAATCATAACATGATTAATTTTGCTTTGTGTACTGTCGAAATTCATCTTAAATTGTTGCATATAATGTTAGTGCATTCCATGATGTAGGAGCATGTAGCTTGTTCATTTTGACAATTGCATATGGTTACATTTCATCATTTCCTGCTATCCGTTCGTTGTTTTACTGAGATTTTGACCCCGTTACTATAAAAATCACTAGAACCATGTAAAAAAAAATTGTAGCTTGATGAATCTACTTTCCAGGATATTTTATGAATCTAGATTCCGATCCGTGAGTTGTTAGATATTACACTTTTTGTTACTGATGGCTTGTATTTCCATATTTGCTATTTAGTGGAACATCGACACAACTTCTACTTGGAACATAGTATTAATAGTGGAATAATGACATGAAATTCTCCATGAAATTAATAGACATGCTTAGGGTCAACTTTCTAAATTTTATAGATTTTTGTATTGAATTTACACCTTAATTTCACATGTAGAGATTTGACTCTAGACTGCTGCCAGAACCTTTAATCTGTAAAGAATAGAGTAATCGGTATAGCTATAACCAAAATCAATTGAAACTTGCTAAATATAAGTTGTAGCCTCATGAGACTGGAAGCTAAACTATCTGACAGTTTTGAGATCTGACCCGGATTGCAAGATATTCAGGTTTTATCACTGCACTGTCTAGATTCTAGATTCATTGCTTTATGGCTACGCGATAATGTTCGACTAATAGACATAGCAAGATAAATTAAGAATTAAGGTCTGAGATTTACAAAAATGATAGTAGACAACTCCAGGGAATACATTATAATTTTGTAAGATTTTAAATTAAGTTTTTATATTGAATCACACATATAATGCTTTCATTCTGAGCTGCTGTCTAAACATCAGACCTGTAGTAAATCGACTAGTAGACACACTCACTGTAGCTTTTATGTACAACGTGAATATGCGTTGGAACCGGCAGGGAGTCTAGTCTCTAGAACCCCTAACGGAACATAATTTACTTTCCTGTAGTAGCGCCAAAAGTTCACTTTTGCAGAGCAACGTCTTGTTGTCCAGAATTGAATATATATAACATGTGTCGCATCATTTTGTTGCATCCTTATCATCGCTTCACACTCTCATACACATTGCATGATCATGATTGATATAATAAGATATTAATAAGCCGGGATATTATGTGTTGACTTGGTAGTAAACAATTGAAGACTGTACTCGGTAAAGGCCTTATTGTTACATTGATTATTGTCATGGAAGGAGGAGTATCGAATGTAAATTATTGATTGTTAATTATTACTTGTAAATTATTGTTATCATTGCCGAGTACATGATCTATTGAGTTCACCATCACAGTCTAAACGAACATTGATTGCGTGCACCGAACCTATAATATGGGACACAATATTACGTGCACTAATTAAGATAACGAAAATACAAATAGACCTAAGTTGACACTTGCATACTTGATTATGACTATTGACATCGACATTGTTTATCGACTATTGTTATTGAAAATTGCATTTTTAAATCTAGACTTTCCATCAACCATTATTATTTGTTCATGATTTTGTTCTAGCTTCATATTCCTTGATGTAACATGTTCCTTTACTCTTTGATTTTATTACTTGCTGTCCGTACTTGCTCTAACGGACATCCCCCCCCCCCCCCCAGCTCTAGATTATAAAACTACAGGTGCACAAGGAGATTTCACAGAGGGTCTTGGTGAGCAATTCTTCTAGGATGGAAGCTAGAGCATTGCCTGTCACGCCCCGCTTCCCCAAAAGAATACGGAATACGGATACGCAACTAAAGCCCAGCGAATGATTTTCATCATCCATAAGCTGTTCAGGAATCTTTACAACATCTCACAAAATAATCAGAGTCGGAAGCAAGAAAATCAACCACACATGCATAATTGAATCAAGATACCAACAGAATTTATTTGAAACAAAATATAATATTCTCAAATAAATCAGAATCTGGACAAGTCAAATATCCTGGGTCACATCGCCCAAATACAAAATAAATATCCAAGTACTCAAAATACATTGTTCCAAAACAACAATAATAATAATAGCGAAAAGATGTCTAGCACAAATATCTTATTTCACCAATACCATTGGGCAAACGATCATCCTAATCTGCAATCAACAATTTGCAGGAGAAAGAAAAAGAAAACAAGTACCCGTCAATTGCAAGTTACGGGCCACTTATAATTTAGGATACAAGCACATAGAAAACTAACAAATAACATGGAATAATGCATCAACAGTGATAACTAGCAAGAGTCAGTAAAACGAAGTTAACTAGCATGGTATACTAACAGTACAAATGAATGCGTCAAGTATAGTATCATATGGCAACTAACAACGTCCAGTAACAGTGAGCTCAGTATATCAGTGTAACAATATAACAGTATCAGTCTAACAGTCTCAGTCTAACAGTATCCGTATAATAATATCGGTCTTATATTCTTACAGTCTTGTGTGTATTACTAGCTAGGTAGCAATTCATGCGCCCTAAAAATATAACACATGGTTGCTACAACAAAAAGTTTCGCTTTTAAATTTTATAGGGGACCATAATGGGGCAGTGTACTCAGGTATCAGTAACAGTAGCAGTAGTAGTAAAAGTAACAGTAGCAGTAACAGTGTGGAATACTAGTTCCCTTCCAAGTATACATTTCCATATTTTCCACTACTAGATCTTCCCTTAAAAAAACCCCGGCTTAGTTACTTTCATTATAGTCATCAAACAGGCATGAATGTGTACAAAATAGTGTCAAACTAACATGGTATAACCGTTATTAGGTTCAGGAAAACAAATAAATATGCATAGAATATATACGGTCACATAAACGAGCAAAACAGTATATGTTCATATTCAGGACAGCATGACAGTACAGTACTAAAATAGTGATTCCTGCTACTACAGAAATCCAAATTTGAATCCGTCAAAGAATCTGAACAATAGACTTTCACACGAATTTAGCGATTATATATAAGCCATATAGTAATTCACAAAATCATAACTCAAAAACTGATTTGAATCCAGAAAATATGTTCAGCCAGAAATCAGTAAATTGAATTCTCAGTCAGCAAAATAGCATTAAAACTCATCAAATAAATTCAGGAAAAATTTGGTATAATCCTCTATATGTGTAGTATCAGAATATAAAGTTTCATAATATTCCAGTAAAATTAGTTCAGTCAACAAAAATCAGAAAATATCAAGAAACGATAGTTTGGCAAATCTAGAATTCCCAACACTGCTGTACGAAAACTGAAATATCTCGTAAACCGTGAAACAAAATCCAAATTCACTAAAGGGAGATGAAAATAGACAAAATAATCTAACTTTCATATTTCATAAATATTTTCCATAGAGTAAAAGAAAATTCGATGAAAATACGATTCTTTACAGAACAGCGAGCAAAATACGGCAAGTATAGCTTTCATAAACAGCATGAAACGGCGTATAAAACTCATCAATAAAATCCACCAAAATTCTGGGTAATCCCATAGGTATAGAAATACTTTGCAAAGTTACAAATCAAAATAAGATAGTTAACCCAAGAATCAAAAATAGTTTATCTCTCGAAATCAACAAAAAACGAAATCTGGTAACATAAGTCCACCTCTGTAGTAAAACAGCCATAACTCACTCATACGAAAATGAAATCAATCAAGGTCAGAGGGGTTGGAAATAAGACAGACTTCTCTACAATTCATGTCCAATACAAAAATTAAGAATTGTGAACTTAATATGGTCTAAAATACAATTTAAAACTGCTCATCGACAATTTACAGATTTCTCTCTAACAACAAAACCAACATAAATCATACAAAACTTGTTCCATTCACAATCAAACATGGTATAGAGTCTACTAAGTGTCCAAACATGCTGAAATAAAGTATATAACACATTCACAACCATCATATCACATAGATCTCATCAAATACATAATTTCACCTAATTATCTCACATATATGAATAGATTATGAACGGTCAAACCTAGTTGTTTTCATGTCGATTTTGTGTCGTGAGGAAACTATGGTCAAATAGCACCAAAAAGACAAAACCAATCAAAAATAACACACACACGAGTTGTCTCTAGAACCCAACTGCACTATAAGCGGTATTTTGGACTTGTATCATACAAAGGAATTGGAGTTAAAGTTACTTGCCTTAACCGAAGATGAAAACGAAGAACACCAAGAATTACGGGAACGGATCCGGGCAACGAACAAACCCACGAACAAGAAATCCACGAACCAAGCAAACACGATCACATGGGCACTCAAACACGAGCACGTGCAACACCAACGAAGAGAAAGAAGTAGCATCGGGCGGCTGGCCTTAGGCTGGCTGCTGCTGCGGATCATCGGACGGCGCCAAAGGACGGGAAAGAGACGGATAGGGGTGATATGGATGTTGGTGTGGTGGTGGGATGGAGCTACGGCTATGGTGAAGGTCGGGAATGGGGATCGGGAGTAGGGTGAGGTGCAGGTTGAAAAGGGGGAGTCGACCTGGTCAGGTTGTTGGCGGCTAGGGTGCAGATTGATCGGGAGAGAGAGGGAGGCCGAGAGAAGTAGTTTAGGGTTAGGGTTTATTGAGAGGGAGAGAGATTATATATATAGGGTTTTGGGTATTAGGGTTTGTAGTAGGATATGGGTATTGGGTATTTGGGTTTAATTGGGTCCCACTAGGAGTAGTAATAGGATTTGTTTAATATGAGATGATTAGTATTCAAAATAGGATTGTAGGCTAATTTGGCTTTGGTGATCAATTAGGGATCAAAAGCAATAAGATTAGGACTAGGGTAGCCAACCAAAACACCATGAACACCCAAGAGCAAAATAAAGAGAACAAGAATCCAATAAAGTGGAAAAACAACAATTGATGGAGAATGAAGCAAAAAGACGAAAAAATCAAACACAAGGGACTCAAAAATGAAATAAAACAAATATATATTGAAAACAAATCCAATATACGGTCCAAGAAAAATACAAGAAAGTACAATTACTCAAGATGAAGAAAAATACACCAAAAATAAGAAAAATGAGAAACAGGGGTTACAATCCTACCCACCTAACAATAAGAATTTCATCCTCGAAATTCAAAAAGAAGATACATAAGGTAACCCCAAAACAACCGAAAAGAAAAAAACAAAACTAATCAAACAAATAAGGAGACTTTTGCTGAATCTCATCCTCCAGCTCCCAAGTTGACTCACTAGGGGAGTGAGGATTCCAAGAAACATGAACCAACTTGATGAACTTGTTCTTAAGCACTTTCTCCCGCCGATCCACAATAGCAACTGGCAGAATCTCACAAATCAAATTCGGCCGCACGGTCAACTCAGAGTAGTCGATCACGTGACCCTCATCTTAAATATATCTCCTGAGTTGTGAGACATGGAAAACATCGTGTACTCCTGATAAAGCTGGCAGCAATGCAAGACGATAGGCCACCTTGCCTACTCGCTTCAAAATCTCAAACGGTCCAGTAAACCTAGGGCTAAGCTTGCCCCCATCACCGAACCGAACGACACCGCACCATGGCGATACCTTGAGGAAAACATAGTCACCAATAACAAACTCCAAAGCCCTCCGATGAACATCAGCCCATCGCATCTGCCTATCCTGAGCTGCCAGCAATGCTTCCTGATCTGAACCTCTGCATCAACTGTCCTGGTGATCAACTCCGGACCCAACAACTTCCTATCACCAATGTCATTCCAGCATACTGGCGATATACACTTCTGCCCATAGAGTGCCTTGAATAGAGCAGCTTTAATACTAGCTTGAAAGCTGTTATTATACGAGAACTCTACGAGATGCAAATGGTCCTCCCATGATCCACTGAATTGCAACATACAGGATCGCAACATGTCCTCAAGAATCTGAATAGTCCACTCTAACTGTCCATCAGTCTGGGGATGAAAAGTTGTATTGTACTTCAACCTACTCCCCAAACTAGCCTGAAGACTCTCCCAAAACGGAGATCTGAATCTCGTATCTCTGTCGGAAACAATACTGACTGGAACCCCATGAAGTCTGACAATATCTTGCATGTACTTCTCTGCTAGGCTCTCAGTAGAATGACCGACACGAAAAGGAATGAAGTGAGCACTCTTCGTCAAACGGTCGACAATCACCCATATAGCATAATGACCCTCAGGACTCCTCGACAAAGCGGTCACAAAATCCACAGTGATATGCTCCCACTTCCACTCCGGAATAGGAAACGGTTGAAGAAGTCCAGCGGTTCTCTGATGCTCTGCTTTAACATACTGGCAGATCAAACACTGAGCCATAACCGAGCAATAGCCCCCTTCATACCATGCCACCAGAAATGAAGCTTCAAATCCCGATACATCTTAGTACCACCGGGATGGATAGAATACGAAGACTGATGAGCTTCTTCAAGCAACCTCTGACGAACATCACCCTTAGGAACACACAACCGGGAACCAAAATGAAGCGAACCACCAGCATGAATAACCATGTCCGTTCTGGACCCAGACTCAACCTTAGCTCGAAAACCCTGCAACTGCGCATCACCAACCTGAGCCTCCTTGATCTGATCAACAAGAGAAGATTGAAGCTGGAGCGCAAGACAACACTGACCATAACTCGGCAACAAAACCTCCAAATCCAACCTCTTCATCTGCTCAACGAGATCACTCTACTGAGTAAGAAACATAAATGCTGGTCTTCTGCTCAAAGCATCAGGCTCCAAGTTTAGTTTACCAGGATGGTATTGCAAACTGATGTCATAATCGGCCATCAGTTCCAACCAACACCTTGCCTCATGTTTAACTCCTTATGGGTGAAGATGTACTTGAGACTTTTATGGTCTGTAAAGATTTCTACGCGGTCTCCAAGTAAATAATGTCACCACAGCTTCAAAGCATAGATCACTGCCACAAACTCCAAGTCATTAGTAGAATAGTTTTTCTCATGCAGCCTCAACTACCTCGATGCATACACAACGACACGACCCTTCTGCATAAGAACTGCTCCAAGACCCTTACCAGAAGCAACACAGTAAATTACAAATCTACCTAAACCATCTGGAATAGTCAACACAGGCACTGACGTCAATTTGTTCTTTAGCTCAATAAAAGCCTCATTACACTCATCAGACCAATAAAACTTCCGATCCTTTCCTGTCACTTTAGTTAACGGCCCTGCAATCTTCGAAAAATCTTGGACGAATTTTCGATAATAGCCAGCGAGACCAAGAAAACTCCGCACTTCGGAAACTGACTTAGGAATAGGCCAATCCTTCACAGCTTCAACCTTAGAAGGATCCACAGAAACACAATCACTAGAAATAATATGCCCTAAGAAAGAAACCCTGTCGAGCCAAAACTCGCACTTGCTAAGTTTCCCATAAAGTTGATTCTCTCTGGAAGGAACCACTCTAAGATGCTCAGCATGATCATCCCGATTTCGAGAATATACCAGAATAACATCAATGAAGACCACCACAAATCTATCCAAGAACTAAGAGAAGACCCGGTTCATAAGACTCATGAATACAGCTGGCGCATTAGTGACCCTGAATGGCATCACAAGATACTCATAGTGCCCGTGACTAGTCCTGAATGCAGTTTTCTTTATATCAGTAGCCTTCACCTTGACTGGTGATATCCAGAATGAAGATCCAACTTCGAGAAAATAGCAGCCCCACCTAAATGTTCAAACAAATCATCGATCCTGGGCAATGGATACCGGTTCTTCACGGTGACACTGTTTAGTTCCTGATAATCCACACACAGGCATAACTACCATCCTTCTTGTTGACAAAAAGGACCGGAGCACCCCATGGCGAAACACTTGGTCTGATGAAACCCAAATCAAGAAACTCCTGAAGCTGCACCTTAAGCTCTGCTAGCTTAACAAGTGCCATCCTGTAGGAACTCTTCGATATCAGTGCCATTCCAGGTTGAACATCAATACCGAACTCCACTTCCTATCAGGAGGGTAAGCCAGGCAAATCATCTGGAAAAACATCCAAGAAATCCCGAACTACTAGAGGTGCAGCCTCATAGCCTGAGTGCAATTCCATTGCACAATCCACCTAAACAACTGCAGTCCTTGCTCGGCCAAGGGAAGACTCCCCGGTATAGAACTCAAATTCTGCTCGATCTGGAATTCTGAAGATAACTTTCTTGGCACGGCAATCAATAATGGCATGGGCTTCATCTAACCAATCCATACCGAGAATGACATCGAATCCTGAATTCCCAATTTTAATCAGGTTGGCTTCGAATTCTGCATCCTCAATAACATCAGGACATTGCCTGCACTCACGGGAACAAATGACAACACCACCGCCTGTCAAAATATTCCAAGTCTTTGACATGTTGCTACACTCTAACTGATGGCGAACGACAAATCGAGAGGAGACAAAAGAATGGGTTGCCTCAGAATCAAAGAGAACAAAGGCAGGAAAGGAGAAAACCAGGACCACACCTAAAGAAGAAAAAGACAAGGAGAAAGAAAAACAGACAATCATGGGTAAGGAAAAATAACAATGCAGAAGATAGCAGGAAGGAATAAAGCAAGACCAAAAGAAAACAAGAAAGAATAAAAGGGAAAGCAGAACAACTAAACAACAAGCAAAGTATACCTGCCACAACTACTTCAGCTATCTCGGCATCTGCAGCAGTCAAGTTGAAATCCTGACCTCTCCTCGGAACAGCGATCCTTTGACCGACAATCTGACGCTGAGGAGGAAGTGGAGGCCTAACTGGACCACGAGCTGGGCCTGCCTGCTGAACAAGACCCCTGGCTGGAAGAGCCACCTCCTGCTGCTGCGAACAATCACGTATAGAATGATCAGCGGTGCCACACCTAAAGCACCGGCAGTTGATGCGCCAACAATTCTTACACTCATGCCCAGACATTTGACAGAAGTCGCAAAAAACTACCCTTCTGGAAACCAGCAGAAGGATACGGAGTTGCCCTGACTGGATGGGTTAGGACAGGCCTCCGAACAGGACCACCAGAAGGCCTAATAGCAGGATGTGGAACAGTCCGCAGAGAAGGAACCAAACCCCTACGAGCTTGCTCCTAAGCTCGAGCTGCATCAAGAGCTTCAGCATAAGTACGCAAGCGAAGAGAGACAAGATGCCTCTTGATATCCTGCTCAAGCCCATTTGTGAATCTACGAGCCCTATCCTCTTCGGTTGTCACAAGAATGGTAGCAAAGCGGCTAAGTCTAGTAAACTCAGTTGCGTACTCATCCACTGACCTGGAACCCTGTTTCAAGAAGTCCATGTTACAACATTGTTTGATAACAAAATTCCAAAAATAGAATAATGACTTATCCTATTTTAGGGCTAGGAATTGCTGTTCCATCTCAACTCGAGTACTACTGGGAAAGAACTTCTCCAAGAATCCCCGAGAGAAAGTAGCCCAAGTAATAGGCCTCTCAAGTCGCACGGACTCGGACATCCACAAATTATGAGCCAAATCCACCAATTGGATGGAAACCACTTCCACCCTATCAGCCTCGGCAACACGTGCCGCCAAGAGCAAGCACTCGGTCTAGATCAACCACTATTCAGCCTCCAAAGGCTCAGTGCTCAAAAAACGATCGGGAGGCAGCCTCATAAAATCTATAACTGTTCCTGGACGAGGCGGAAGATTTGCCTGCACAGGCACAACAGGAGGCGGAACCCGGGAAGCTTCAAGAGAAGCCATCACAAGATCACTATGGTTTTGCTGCTGATTAATCAGCTGCTCAAGTACAACAGTGACTGCCTCAATCAGATCAGGTTGAAAAGAATTCCCACGAGCCATAGTCTGCACAAAACTAAAAATAATTAGCATCTAGAATCAGAGTTGATATTAATTTCATTCATGTATGCATGATTGTTGAAGAGTTGGGACGATCCCAGTACGAGCCAAACTTGTTTAATAAATTAGGCAACTAATACATTAGCCAAACCTGGGCTCTGATACCACTAAAAATCTTGTCACGCCCCGTTTTCCAAAAAGAATACGGAATACGGATACGCAACAAAAGCCCAGCGAATGATTTTCATCATCCATAAGCTGTTCAGGAATCTTTACAAAATCTCACAAAATAATCAGAGTCAGAAGTAAGAAAATCAACCACACATGCATAATTGAATCAATATACCAACATAATTTATTTGAAACAAAATATAATATTCTCAAATAAATCAGAATCTGGACAAGTCAAATATCCTGGCTTACATCGCTGATATGGCTAAAAATGGGGATTAATCGGAACCGTCCAAATCGGGCACGAATCTTGAAGTCCAAGGGGTAAAACGGAAATTTCACCTACAAATAGGGTCTGAAATGGGTATTAGGTCTCTCCGATAAAGACCCAATAACCCACAAACGGATCCGCTTCAACTGGGCGCGGGTTCCAACCCGCTGCATGCCCGATCCAGCAAGATACAATCAAGGTCCCTGATTAGATCTAAATCAACGGCCATGATTTACATCTATCTTTTCACTGGGGATTAGGGATTAAATTCCTTAACTGGTTACAGGGAATATACCTTATCAGATTATTTGCCTTATCTGATTACGAGGAATATTCCTTATCTAATCACGAGGATTACATTCCTAAAACCAGTCCCTAAGACGCCTATAAATACCCCCCATCCATCTCCATTGAGAGGTAATCAACTCTTCACCAGTTTTTGTGCTCATTCATAGTCGTCCTAGATTACTGACTTGAGCGTCGGAGGGTGCGTCGCCGGGAACAACCCCGGTGTCTCGCACTTTTTGCAGGTGCACGGCGGGAGCGACAGACGACGTCCCAGGGAACAGGTACGCAGGTCTTTCTATTCAGTTTCCCCAAGAATCCACAAGTTCTATCTGTTTGCCCCCACACCAAATTTAGCGGCAACAGATTGGCACCGTCTGTGGGAAACTAACGAATAGAAACCTCTCCTCTTCCCCGAGAACAGGTCTTCACCAGCCATGCCGCCTCGCAAGGTCAGGTCAAGAGGATCTAATCGAGTGCCCAACCCTGACCAGCAAGAAGTCCTTCCTGATCCCGCTCAGCAACAAGGGCAACTCCCTCCTACCATGGAAGAGCCGCTCCAACGGAACCCTCCACCTCCTGATCCAAAGGGTCCTAACCCCCAGAAACAGCCTCTTCACCAAGAGAACCTCTCCATCCACGATGCCTCCAGTGCCTCCATGGCCTCCCATCATCCCCGAGCCTCTGGTCGCCACAATGCCCCTCCCAAACGCCCGGAAGATGACGACCTCCGTCGTCATCTGGATGAAAAGCGGGCTCGGGGGGAAGCCTCCCGCCAGCAAGAGCGATCCCCCCGTCACCGAGAGCACAGGAGGTCCCCCATCCGAAGAGGGAGAAAGGACTCCCCCGATTATTACCGAAGAAGGCGTTCTCCCGCAGGTCGGCAGCAGCCTAGGGACAATGAGGCACCCATCACCCGTGCCGAGTTCCAGCAGTTCCAAGCAATGGTACAACAGGCTCTCAACCTCCGTCAAAATCCCAATGAGCCGAGGGCCCCATCCCCTCCTCCGGTCCGAAGCCCTCGCCAACGGTCCCCCTCTCCTCGTCCTGCACCAACCAACTCCCGGCGCACCCCGAGTCCTCGTCGTTCCCGAAGTTACCGTCGCCGCAGCCCTCGCTCCCCCTCATACGAAGACGAGTCCCGTGGCCCGGCGGATTACCGCCGGAGGGATGACATCATGGACCGCCGTCTTAACGAGGTGGAAAAGCTCCTGGGTCAGATAAACCGAGAAGAGGAACTCAGGGGGAGGACCCTACGTCCCAGCTGGCCCCCATTCTCCCGAACCATAGTGGATGCCCCTGTGCCGTTCGGCTTCAAACCTCCCCAATTCGAGAATTACACCGGGGAGACCGATCCAGTTGATCACATCGAAAGCTTTAAGACTTTAATGCTCCTCCACCAAGCTTCCGATGCCCTCCTTTGCAAAACATTCCCCGCGACACTCAAAGGCCCGGCTCGAGAATGGTACTCTCGTCTTGCCCCGGCGTCGATATTCTCCTTCGAACAGTTCGAAACCCTCTTCATCACCCACTTTGTCAGCAGCGGAAGGACCGAGAAAACCAGCATCTCACTATTGCACCTCCGTCAGCAAAAGGGGGAAAAACTGAGGGACTACGTGAAGAGGTTCACAGCTGAAGCTAGAACCATTGCCTCCCTCGACCAATCGGTTGCTACCGCAGCATTCCAATCCAACATTCTCAATTCCAACCTCCGCTCCTCCCTCGCCAAGAAACCCCCACATGACTTTTCTGACCTTCTCCTTCGCACCGAAAAGTACATTCGGGCCGAAGAGGCCGAGCAACAACCCAACTGGGAAGTGCCCGCCTCCGGGCTTAAAAGGAAGGGGACGGAGGAAGAAGGAGCCAAGAAGCTCCAGAAGGATAATGCCGGCCAGCGCCGACCTCCCCCTAGATTTGAGAAGTTCACTCCCCTCAACGCTAACCTCTCAGCCATCTTCATGGAGGTCGAAAAAGACGGGGTCCTGCCTCCGGCTCCCAAAATGAATACTCCCGCCAAGAGAAGAGATAAAGAAAAATGGTGCCGCTATCACCGGGACCATGGGCATGACACCAACGACTGCCGTGCTCTGAGGAACGAGATCGAAGCCCTTATCCAGAGGGGACAACTAACGAAGTTTGTAAAAAAGGACCGAGCCGAGCTCCCTCCCCCGCCTCGGGGGGCTAACAAGCGTCCGGAAAGAGAAGAGACGCCAGACTTCGAGGAAGAGCGAGTCCTCCACCTCATCCATGGGGGTCCGATGGGAGGCTCCTCGAACTCCTCCCGGAAAGCGTTTATCAGAGAGGTCAATTCAGTCCGAACCACGCCTCCTCCCAAAGGCCTCGAAGTGCCAGTTACCTTCTCCGACGAAGATCTCGAGGGAGTTCGTATCCCACATTGTGACGCTCTCGTCATCAGCCTCCACATGGCAAATTTCAAAGTGGAGAGGATCTTAGTTGACAACGGCAGCTCCGTCAACATCCTATTCCTCTCCGCTTTCAAAGGCCTAAAGCTCTCCAGAGACAGACTCAAGCCCGCCGGTTACACTCTCCATGGGTTCACGGGGGTTCCGGTAACTATAGAAGGGGTGATCACCCTCGATGTAACTGCCGGCCAAACCCCTACCACCAGGACAGAGCCGATGGACTTCATGGTAGTGGATGTTCCCGCTGCCTACAACATCATTTTGGGCAGGCCCGGCCTCGCGGCTCTGGAAGCAGTTCCCTCGGCATATCATCTGAAGATGATGTTTCCCACCCGATCCGGGGTCGGGGAAGTAAGGGGAAATCAGGAGCAGGCCCGGAAATGCTACATGACCTCGACCCTTGGGCCCGTCCTCTCTTTAGAGACCCTGGAGATTCCCCAAGATTCCACGAGACCGACCTCCGAGCCAGCAGACGAACTGGAGGAGGTGCTCTTCTCTGAACAAGAGCCGACCCACAAGTTCTTCGTAAGCAAGACCCTCCCGTCCGCCCTATACTCAGATATTGTGAAATGCATCCGAGCCAATCAAGACCTCTTCGCATGGTCCGCAGCTGACATGCCCGGTATCTCCGAAGAAATCTTAGTCCACCGCCTGAGTGTTGATCCGGGGTCCAAACCGGTTCAGCAGAAGAGGCGCAAGTTCGCCCCCGAGCGACAGCTCGCTATCAAAGAGGAGGTAGATAAATTGCTGAAGGCCCGATTCATACAGGAAGTAAACTATCCTGAATGGTTATCAAACGTAGTAATGGTGAAGAAGTCCAACGGAACTTGGAGAATTTGCATTGATTTCACCGACCTCAACAAAGCCTGTCCCAAAGATCCCTTCCCTCTACCGAGCATCGACACTCTGATTGACGCAACCTCGGGACATGAGCTTCTAAGCTTCATGGACGCTTTCTCGGGTTACAATCAGATAAGGATGTTCCCGCCGGATATCCCGAAGACGTCTTTTGTGACCGACCAAGGCCTTTATTGCTACAGGGTCATGCCATTCGGCCTAAAGAACGCAGGGGCAACATACCAGCGCCTCGTCAACAAAGTTTTTCAGGCTCAGATCGGCAGAAACATGGAAGTGTATGTCGATGACATGCTGGTGAAAAGCATCCGAGGTATTGATCATGTGACCGACCTCCAAGAAGCATTTGATGTTTTAAGAAGGCACAATATGAGACTCAACCCGAACAAGTGTGCGTTCGGCGTCTCATCAGGCAAGTTCCTCGGCTTCATGGTTAGCCAACGAGGAATAGAGGTGAATCCGGAGAAGATCAAGGCCATACTGGACATGGCCCCCCCTAGAAATGTCAAAGAAGTTCAAAGGTTGACTGGTTGCCTAGCCGCCATAGGGCGCTTCCTGTCGAAGTCCGGGGAGAAGTGCCTCCCGTTCTTCAAAGCCCTCAGGGGGGCTAAAGGATTCGAGTGGGGGCAGCAGCAACAAGACTCCTTTGACCAGCTTAAAGCTTACCTCGTCAATCCCCCTCTCCTTAGCAAACCAGTACCCGGCGAACCGCTCTACCTCTACCTTGCAGCTTCCGAACAGACGCTCAGTGCGGTCTTAGTCAGAGAAGAAGAAAGGGCTCAGAAGCCCATTTACTACATCAGCAAGGTGCTCCGGGACGCCGAACTCCGGTACCCGAAGATTGAGAAAATGGCGTATGCCCTGGTAATGGCCGCGAGAAAACTTAGACCCTACTTTCAGTCCCATTCGGTGGTCGTCCTTACCGACCAGCCGCTGAAACAGATTCTTCACAAACCCGAGACTTCCGGTCGCCTCATGAAGTGGTCGATCGAGCTGAGCCAGCACGATATAACTTATCAGCCTCGGACTGCAATCAAGGCACAGGCGCTGGCCGAATTCATAGTTGAAACTACAATCCCCGAGTCCGGCCAAGCAGCAAAGGGACCCCCCGTCTGGTCGGTCTACGTTGACGGGTCCTCTTGTAATGAGGGAAGCGGGGCAGGAGTCATCCTGGCGGGACCAGATGACTTCATCCTCCAATACTCCCTCTGGATAAATTTCAAAGCCTCGAACAACGAGGCCGAATATGAAGCACTAATAGCCGGGCTTCGAATGGCCCGAAATGCTGGGGCACAACGGCTACAGATTTTCAGCGACTCCCAGTTGATTGTTAACCAGGTCCTCGGCGAGTATGAAGCCCGCGACGATAGAATGGCTAAATACTTGTCCAAAGTAAAGAGCCTCATGGCGCTGTTCGACGAGGCTCTCATCCAAAGGATCCCTCGAGAAGAAAATGCTCAGGCCGACGCCTTATCCAAGTTAGCTTCCTCCTCCCTTCAAGGTCTGGAACAGACCGTTTTGATAGAAGTCCTCCTGAAGCCGAGCATAGAGGACGAAGCGCCAGACTCCGTTGAAGCATTGCCCATCCTCCTCGAAGACAACTGGATGAAACCCATTGTCGAATTCTTGAGGAACGGACTCCTCCCTGAAGATCCGAGGGAAGCACGAAGAATCAGGGCCCGAGCCGAGCGATTTACTTTAATCGAAGGCATCTTATATAAACGCTCCTTCACCCAAGCGGATGGTCGACCGTACCTAAGGTGCCTCTCCCCCGAGCAAGCCGACTATGCTCTGCAAGAACTCCATGAGGGGATCGGCGGGGCTCATTCTGGATCCAGGGCTCTAGCGCGCAAGGTGTTGAACTATGGATATTACTGGCCCACTCTCCTACGGGACGCCGAACGACACGTTCGGCAATGCAGCTCCTGCCAAAAGTATGTCGACATCCGACGCCTTCCACAGGCACCGCTAACCTCCCTGTCAAGTCCCGTTCCCTTCGCTATGTGGGGGATGGATTTACTAGGACCATTTCCTCCAGCCCCCGGGCAGCTAAAGTTCCTAGTCGTGGCAGTCGACTATTTCTCTAAGTGGATAGAAGCCGAGCCCCTGGCTACGATCACCGAACATAGGGTCGTTCAATTCTTCTGGAAAAATGTGATTTGCCGGTTCGGCGTTCCCCGAGTCATAGTCACAGATAACGGGACACAGTTTACTGGAGCCGCCTTCCGAGCCTTGTGTGAAGACCTCTCCATACAACACCGATTCTCCTCCGTCTCCCATCCCCAGTCGAATGGCCAGGCTGAGAATGCCAACCGACAGATTCTTGCGGGAATCAAGAAGAGGTTAGACAAGTGTTCCAAGGGACTATGGGTCGATCAGCTGCCGAACGTACTCTGGAATCACCGCACCACCAAGCGGACCCCAACAGGCGAGAGCCCATTTAATCTCACCTATGGGGCCGAAGCCATCATCCCCCTAGAAGTCGGGATACCCTCTCCTCGCCTGATCGCTTATGAAGAAGAGCAGAATGCTAGAGAACTCAGAACAAGCCTAGATCTGATAGACGAGATCCGAGAGAGAGCTGCCATATGCTAGCAAGCCTACCGAAGAAGGATCGAGCTAGCATACAACAAAAGAGTCCGCCCGACAGACCTCAAAGAAGGGGATTTAGTCCTTCGGAAGTTAGCCATCTCGTTCCCCGGGCAGAAAAGCAAGCTGGCCCCGAACTGGGAGGGACCGTACAAGATTTCGAAAGTAATCTGCCCTGGTACGTACAAGCTAGAAGATCTCGAAGGCAGGGAAATTCCCAGGACGTGGAATGCCGACCATCTTTTGAAATACCAAGAGAAGGCAACCACGTCTCTCCAAGTAACTCGAGATGTCGAACCGTTCCCTTCCTTTTACTAGTAGTGGTTTGTCCTTTTGTTTTTATCATTGTAATAACGGCTAGCAACTTTAGAAGCAGCCGATCATTAGATATTAATAAATAAAGTTTCTTCATGTTTTCACAACTATTACATCCCTCTGCTTGTAACCCCTTAAACTGACAATGGTTCCGGAGTCCAACACTTGGCTCAATTCTACTTCGCAAGCTCGCTCTTAAGCGAACTAGAAGTAGCTCGCCATTTGAAAATGCTCCCACAGCCGTTGAATGGTTCGGAGTCCAGCACTTGGTTCGACCCTACTCCGCGAGCTCGCTCCTAAGCGAGCTAGGGATAGTTCGCCATTCGAAATTGCTCCCACACCCCTTAAACTGACAATGGTTCCGGAGTCCAACACTTGGCTCGATTCTACTTCGCAAGCTCGCTCTTAAGCGAACTAGAAGTAGCTCGCCATTCGAAAATGCTCCCACAGCTGTTGAATGGTTCGGAGTCCAGCACTTGGTTTGACCCTACTCTGCGAGCTCGCTCCTAAGCGAGCTAGGGGTAGTTCGCCATTCGAAATTGCTCCCACACCCCTTAAACTGACAATGGTTCCGGAGTCCAACACTTGGCTCGATTCTACTTCGCAAGCTCGCTCTTAAGCGAACTAGAAGTAGCTCGCCATTCGAAAATGCTCCCACAGCCGTTGAATGGTTCGGAGTCCAGCACTTGGTTCGACCCTACTCCGCGAGCTCGCTCCTAAGCGAGCTAGGGGTAGTTCGCCATTCGAAATTGCTCCCACACCCCATAAACTAACAATGGTTCCGGAGTCCAACACTTGGCTCGATTCTACTTCGCAAGCTCGCTCTTAAGCGAACTAGAAGTAGCTCGCCATTCGAAAATACTCCCACAGCCGTTGAATGGTTCGGAGTCCAGCACTTGGTTCGACCCTACTCCGCGAGCTCGCTCCTAAGCGAGCTAGGGGTAGTTCGCCATTCGAAATTGCTCCCACACACCCTAACTGACAATGGTTCCGGAGTCCAACACTTGGCTCAATTCCACTTCGCGAATTCGCTCCTCCGCAAGCCGGAGGTAGCTCACCATTCGAGTCCGAAGCTTTAGAAGTTACGGTATGGCAGACAACGATCGCGAGAACAAGGCACACAAGTTCGACAATAACGCTTTTATTAATGAAACAGATGTGGTACAAAGGCAAACACAGTAGATGCACAACTCATCAGAGAAAAGTTACAATGCCGACTTATTACACTTAGCGAAAAAAAAAAAAAAAAAAAGCAAAGAACTCGCAGAATCGACCACTTCAGCGCTTCTTCGGAGCTGGAGCGTTCCGCTTCAAGGACACTCGAGAGTGACGACGCTTGTCCCCGGAGCGCGACCCCAAGCCGGCAAACTGGGACGTATCCTCGGCACCGCTCCTGGTAGCTACGCCGACGGACGCCCCGCTCGAGGAGATTGCCACCGAGCTCTGCGCGTCCCCCGGGCTTGGTTGGCCGATCCGCTGACGGGTCGCCATCTCATAGAAGGTAATGCCCCGCTCACTCTCAGCGCGAGTGCATGACGTGCTTCGAACGTTGATCGGCCCTGAATGTGGCTTCAGACGGGCCACTTCCGCCTCCAACTCCGAGATCCTGTCCCGCAACGAGTCGTCTTTGACGTCGACTTCGAAACGCGGGGGTATCGCGGAGTCCGGCACTCCCGATCGACTAGCGACGAGGCGCCGAAGGTGGGTGACCTCGATGCTTTTATCCACCATCGCCCTCTTGAGCGCTTCGACTTCGGCAGTCAACTCGACTCGTTCAGTCATCAACTTGGCCACCTCGGCCGTCAGCCCCTCGCCCTCACTCCGGAGCTTCGCCTCTACGGACTGCAGATGCTGTATCTCGGAAAGCAACTCGTCCTTCTCCGCTGTTATTTTGGACAAGTTATGACGAATGCACTGAACTCGAATCTCATTACTGAAATCAGTTGGCAAATGTTCACCTTCGGGTATAAGCTCGGCGATTCTGCTTTCCAAACGACGAATCTCAATGTCTCGCCGTCCAAGGACGAGCTGGAGATGCTTCCTCTCGCTTTCAGCCCGGCGCAATCCGAGCTCGACCTCGTAAAGTTTCTCTCTACACCTAGCCAGACACAGCCTTGTCGCCCCTAGGCCAGCCTCGGCTGGAACTTCCTCGTCCGGGCGAGCAAGCTCGACGTCTTGGGCAATCACCATAAGCTGCAAAGAGATCAGAATAATCAGCATAAACGCCGAACATGGCCGAAGCGCCACACTTGGAAAAATTTTCATCTCTAGAAACAAAAGGAGACAGTTCGGCAAAAGAAAATGCGTAACACAAAAACCTCCGAACATCGACACTTGCAAGAAATTTTCCTTTCATTAAACGTCACAAAAAGCGGTGGCCAGTCCGCTATTAGGCATTACAAAGTTCGAAAGGAAAGACAAAAAAAGAAAACAAAATAAAAAACAACAAAACGAAAGGCGGATTCAGTGCCCGACCTCTTTCCCCGGGCGACGAGGCGGAGTAGGAGTCGACTTTGCCGAAGGAGACACCGCCGCCAACGGAGTGGTCGTGGTGCTCGGGACCTCGCCAGTAACCCCGGCGTCAGCATCAGCGTCGCCCTCCTCCTCCTCCTCCTCTTCCCCTTTGGACTCGGGGTCAAGCCCTCGACGTGCCCGGGGAAGAGTCGCCATCCCGAGACATCCACCCCGGGGTATGCCTCTCGCACCCGGTCGAGGGCAGTGGCGAAGGCCTTCGCCATGTTCTGCGCGAGGTACCCCTGGGCCTTCTTCAAGGTGGCGTCCTCCGCCTCCTTCACGGCCGCCGCCTGCTTGGCCTCGGCCTCGACCAACTGGTTGGCCGACCCCTCCTTCTCCCGACGCAGCTCGTCCTCCAGCCTCTTCACTTCGGCCTCGAGGTGCTGGATCCTCGCAGACCGACCTTCATGCTCGACCCGAAGTTTGTCGAGCTGGTTCGACATCCGAGCCTTCTCGTTCCGAGCCTGGTCGGACTCCTGCTTCAACTCCTTCTCGAGGGCGGTCAGCCTCTCGGTAAGGTGACCGAAATGGACGACGATCTACAAAGGAAAGAAGAAGAACTCAGAGAGTTAGAAAAATTTTGTGATTCAAAGGGATGAAACGAACAAAGCAAACTCGGAACTTACCGATACCGCCGAACGAGCGATCTCGATCACGTCGTCGCCTTCCCTCCCCGCGTCCATGGTGGCGCGGTCCTTCGGGGTGGCGAGATGCTTGACGGCCTGCATGCTCGCCAGCGAGTTCCCGAGGAACCCATCGTGCCTCCGGACCTGCCAGTCCGGAATGTGGATCCGCTTGTGCTCCTCCGTCAGGAGCTCCTCGCCTGCTACGGTCAGCGGCGGGGTCGGCATGGCGAGCGCGGCGGCAATGGGGAAATCCCCCACAGGTGCAGGAGCCGAAGGCCCCGCCACGGTGACGACCGGGTCGTCAGCAACCTCCACCACCTGGTCGGGGGCCTCAATCCTCAGCACCTTCGAGGTCGAGGGCAGCTTCGACGCAACCCTCTTGCGCTTCCTCGGTGCCTTACTGGCGAGCCCCGCCCTGAGCGCCAACACCGCCTCGTAGTCCATGGATTCTGCATCAAAAGCAAAAAATGATTAGCACAAAAGAAAAACAAGGCAGCAAGTACGGAAAAAAGAACTTGGCGAGAAGCCGCGTACTAGGATCTACGCGGCAGAGCCCTCCCTTGTAGAGAACGTCCTCCGTCAAATCCTTCCAATCGTACTTCGGCCGGTCGAGGAGGGTCCGGACCGCCACTTCTTCCTCTACCGTAAGCCTCGGCAGCGCCGTCGCCCTCTTGGGCACCCCTTCTGCCCAATTTGTGGGGATCGGCCATGCTTCTCGACTCCGCATGACGACCCACTTCTCTCGCCAGTGCTTGATAGAGTTGGGGCAGACGACGAGCCTGCCGCCGTGCCTCGGAGTCAGATAATACCGGTACTCCGACTTGTTCCCTTGGTGGAGCCGGTATATCGTCCGAAGCACGTTCAGCTGCGGCTCGATCCCTGCGGCCTGACAGTGGAGAACGAAGCCATTAATCACTCGCCACGCGTTCGGCATGAGCTGAATGGGGCAGACCCCATACCAGCTCACCACGGTAACGGCGAACGCGTGGAGAGGCAGCCGAGCACCGGCGATAAAGGCATCGACCGGCCAGCAACACATGGTCACTGGCAGCGGCAAATTAGCCCTAACCCCGGGGCCCGACAGCATGATTTCGTACTCCTCCGGGATGAAAAAAGAGTCCCGGATCGCAGCCAGTTCCTCCTCGCGCAGGATCGATGCCGCGTCGTCCGCCTCCGTCGTCTCCCTCGCTTCGTTCTCCTCGAAGGACCTCTCCCTCCCATGGACGATCCGCTCGGCCTGGTCCTTCGGAAGCTCCCTGACCCTGTGCAGCCCCGTCAGCGGACCTGGTAGCTGTCCGAACTCCCCCATCCTCTTCGGATCCACGACGATGGAATCCTTGCCGAACACCTTCCCCTTGGGTGGATTCGGACTCGAGGCCTCGACGCCTTCAAGGGAGGGCTCGGACCAAGAGACTTCATCTGAGACAGAAGCTACAGACATAATTTATAAATTACCTTGAAAAGAAAGAGCCGCCGAAAAACCTTGCCTGAGTCAAACACCGGTCACCGGAAAACTCGCCTGAGACACAAGAGAACGCCTGAGTAAACGAGAGAAGAAATGAGAAATGAGAAGGGGGGGGAGGATTTATAGAAGAGGGACACACACCACGAGGCTAATGGGCCCGTACGACCGGCCCATCTAAACCAAGCGGCGGAGCGATCCCAATCGTCACCTCGATAACCACAACGAATCATGAGTTGAATTTAATGCGCACTCCATCTGATGGAAACCCAGGGGTCACTGCAATTAATGAACGTCCCATCTGTCAGGGTTGTCAGAATTGTCAGAGGTGTCAGGGGTTCAAATGGCGCACGGAAAAGACAAACCCCCAAAAAACGACAAGTCTGGGAGTTCGGCACTCACTGCCGAGCATTCGTGACACCGACCCTGTTATGGGGAAAAAAGTCACGTTCGGCACTCACTGCCGAGCATTCGTGACACCGACCCTGTTATGGGGAAAAAGTCACATTCGGCACCCACTGCCGAGCATTCGTGACACCGACCCTGTTATGGGGAAAAAGTCACGTTCGGCACCCACTGCCGAGCATTCGTGACACCGACCCTGTTATGGGGAAAAAGTCACGTTCGGCACTCACTGCCGAGCATTCGTGACACCGACCCTGTTATGGGGAAAAAGTCACGTTCGGCACGCACTGCCGAGCATTCGTGACACCGACCCTGTTATGGGGAAAAAGTCACATTCGGCACTCACTGCCGAGCATTCGTGACACCGACCCTGTTATGGGGAAAAAGTCACGTTCGGCACTCACTGCCGAGCATTCGTGACACCGACCCTGTTATGGGGAAAAAAGTCACGTTCGGCACTCACTGCCGAGCATTCGTGACACCGACCCTGTTATGGGGAAAAAGTCACGTTCGGCACCCACTGCCGAGCATTCGTGACACCGACCCTGTTATGGGGAAAAAGTCACGTTCGGCACTCACTGCCGAGCATTCGTGACACCGACCCTGTTATGGGGAAAAACTCACGTTCGGCACTCACTGCCGAGCATTCGTGACACCGACCCTGTTATGGGGAAAAAGTCACGTTCGGCACCCACTGCCGAGCATTCGTGACACCGACCCTGTTATGGGGAAAAAGTCACGTTCGACACTCACTGCCGAGCATTCGTGACACCGACCCTGTTATGGGGAAAAAGTCACGTTCGGCACCCACTGCCGAGCATTCGTGACACCGACCCTGTTATGGGGAAAAAGTCACGTTCGGCACCCACTGCCGAGCATTCGTGACACCGACCCTGTTATAGGGAAAAAGTCACGTTCGGCACTCACTGCCGAGCATTCGTGACACCGACCCTGTTATAGGGAAAAATTGAGTTCGGCACCAGCTGCCGAGCGTTCGTGACACCGACCCTGTTATA
The DNA here is from genome assembly GCA_017893485.1 of Hemerocallis citrina. Classification (NCBI taxonomy): domain Eukaryota; kingdom Viridiplantae; phylum Streptophyta; class Magnoliopsida; order Asparagales; family Asphodelaceae; genus Hemerocallis; species Hemerocallis citrina. The sequence continues at coordinate 123,999,003 of CM030360.1, forward strand.
GGGGAAAATTGAGTTCGGCACCCACTGCCGAGCGTTCGTGACACCGACCCTGTTATAGGGAAAAATTGAGTTCGGCACCAGCCGCCGAGCGTTCGTGACACCGACCCTGTTATAGGGGAAAATTGAGTTCGGCACCCACTGCCGAGCGTTCGTGACACCGACCCTGTTATAGGGAAAAATTGAGTTCGGCACCAGCCGCCGAGCGTTCGTGACACCGACCCTGTTATAGGGGAAAATTGAGTTCGGCACCCACTGCCGAGCGTTCGTGACACCGACCCTGTTATAGGGGAAAATTGAGTTCGGCACCCACTGCCGAGCGTTCGTGACACCGACCCTGTTATAGGGAAAAATTGAGTTCGGCACCAGCTGCCGAGCGTTCTTGGCACCGACCCTATTACGGGGAAAGATGGGACCTCGGATCATGCCGAACTCCCTCTCGGCACTCATAACCATGCCGAACTCTCCTCCCTCTTCGGAAAAATGAGCCGAACACCTACAGACCTCGGTCCCTTAGTCAGCGAGCTGTAGAAGGGGACGAGAGCATGATACGAGCACATGTCCCCCTCAACGAATGAAAAAGGTCGAACCATTTGCCAAGAGATCTCGAAAAAATAATTAAAAATTTGGGAAATCAAGGAAGAATTCCTGCAAAGCGATTGTGAAGATAGGGAGCATCGTCTCGTCCCTAAACAAGCAATTATTGCTGAGAGCAATCTTCTAAGAACCCCGAACGACGAATTGATACTTCGCAAAGTTAATAGGGTATCCCTGCAAGAACACCACATGACCATAAGAGCTAAGGAGCGACTCAGAGTTCAATCCGCTTGAAAAATCACCAAACTACCTCCTTCAAGATTCAAAACCTTCCATTTGGGATCCGATACAACCCCGCCAGCCATTAAAACAGCTAAAACTACTCCTCAAAGGCCGATCAAGCTCAGCCTTTAGGAGTGGGGGGCTCGTGATATGGCTAAAAATGGGGATTAATCGGAACCGTCCAAATCGGGCACGAATCTTGAAGTCCAAGGGGTAAAACGGAAATTTCACCTACAAATAGGGTCTGAAATGGGTATTAGGTCTCTCTGATAAAGACCCAATAACCCACAAACGGATCCGCTTCAACTGGGCGCGGGTTCCAACCCGCTGCATGCCCGATCCAGCAAGATACAATCAAGGTCCCTGATTAGATCTAAATCAACGGCCATGATTCACATCTATCTTTTCACTGGGGATTAGGGATTAAATTCCTTAACTGGTTACAGGGAATATACCTTATCAGATTACTTGCCTTATCTGATTACGAGGAATATTCCTTATCTAATCACGAGGATTACATTCCTAAAACTAGTCCCTAAGACGCCTATAAATACCCCCCATCCATCTCCATTGAGAGGTAATCAACTCTTCACCAGTTTTTGTGCTCATTCATAGTCGTCCTAGATTACTGACTTGAGCGTCGGAGGGTGCGTCGCCGGGAACAACCCCGGTGTCTCGCACTTTTTGCAGGTGCACGGCGGGAGCGACAGACGACGTCCCAGGGAACAGGTATGCAGGTCTTTCTATTCAGTTTCCCCAAGAATCCACAAGTTCTATCTGTTTGCCCCCACACCAAATTTAGCGGCAACAATCGCCCAAATACAAAATAAATATCCAAGTACTCAAAATACATTGTTCTAAAAAAACAAAAATAATAATAGCAAAAAGATGTCTAGCACTAGTATCTCATTTTGCCAATACCATCGGGCAAACGATCATCCTGATCTGCAATCAATAATTTGCAGGAGAAGGAAAGAGAAAATAAGTACCCGTCAAATGCAAGTTACGGACCTCTTATAATGTAGGATAAAAGCACATGGAAAACTAACAAATAATATCGAATAATGCATCAACAGTGATAACTAGCATCAGTCAGTAAAACGAAGTCAACTAGCATGGTATACTAACAGTACAAATGAATGTGTCAAGTAGAGTGTCATATGACAACTAATAGTGTCCAGTAACAGTGAGCTCAGTATATCAGTATAACAGTATAACAGTATAAGTCTAACAGTCTCAGTCTAACAGTATCCGTCTAATATTATCAGTCTTATGTTCTTACAGTCTTGTGTGTATTACTAGCTAGGTAGCACTTCATGCGTCCCAAATACAAAACACATGGTTGCTACAACAAACAGCTTCGTTTTTAGATTTCATAGTGGACCATAATGGGGCAGTGTACTCAGGTATCAGTAACAGTAGCAGTAGCAGTAAAAGAAACAGTAGTAGTAAAAGTAATAGTAACAGTAACAGTGTGGAACACTAGTTCCCTTCCAAGTACATGTTTCTATATTTTTCACTACTAGATCTTCCCTTAAGAAGACCCCGGCTTGGTTACTTTTATTATGGTCATTAAATAGGCATGAATGTGTACAATATAGTGTCAAACTAACATGGTATAATCGGTATTAGGTTCAGGAAAATAAATAAACATGCATAGATGATATACGGTCACATAAACGAGCAAAACAGTATATATTCATATTGAGGACAACATGATAGTTCAGTACTAAAACAGTGATTCCCGTTACCACTGAATTCCAAATCTGAATCTGTCAAAGAATCTGGAAAATAGATTTCCACACGAATCCATAGATTATATATAAGCCATATAGTAATTCACAAAATCATAACTCAAAACTGATTTGAATCCAGAAAACATGTTCAGTCAGGAATCAGTAAATTGAATTCTCAGTCAGCAAAACAGCATTAAAACTCATCAAATAAATTCAGTAAAAATCTGGAGTAATCCCCTATATGTCTAGTAACAGAATATAAAGTTTCATAATATTACAGTAAAATTAGTTCAGTCAACAAAAATCAAAAAATATCAAAAAACAATAGTTTGGCAAATCTGGAATTCCCAACACTGCTGTACGAAAACTGAAATATATCGCAAACTGTGAAACGAAATCCAAATCTGCCAAAAGGAGATGAAAATAGACAAAATAATCTATCTTTCATATTTCATAAATATTTTCCATAGAGTAAAAGGAAATTGGGTGAAAATACGATTCTTTACAGAACAGCGAGCAAAATACAGCAAGTATAGCTTTCATAAACAGCATGAAACGGCATATAAAACTCATCAATAAAATCCACCAAAATTCTGGGTAATCCCTAAATAGGTATAGAAATACTGTGCAAAGTTTCAGATCAAAAGAATATAGTTAACCCGAGAATCAAAATAGTTTATCCCTTGTAATCAACAAGAAACGAAATCTGGAAACATAAGTCCATCTCTGTAGTAAAACAGCCATAACTGACTCATATGAAAACAAAATCATTCAAGGTCAGAGGGGTTGGAAAGAAGACAGATTTCTCTACAATTAATGTCTATACAAAAATTAAGAATTCTGACCTTAATATGATCTCAAATATAATTCAAAACTGATCATCGACAATTTACAGATTTCTCTCTAAAAACAAAACCAACATAAATCATACGAAACTTGTTCCAATCATAATCAAATATGGTATAGAGTCTACTATGTATCCAAACATCATGAAATAGAGTATATAACACTTTCACAGCCATCATATCACATGGATCTCATCAAACACATAATTTCACCTAATTATCTCACATATATGAATAGATCAAGAATGGTCAAATCTAGTTGTTTTCATGTCGATTTTGTGTCATGAGGCAACTATGGTCAATTAGCACCATAAAGACAAAACCCATCAAAAATAACACACACACGAGTTGTCTCTAGAACCCAACTGCACTATAAGCGGTATTTTTGACTTGTATCATACAAAGGAATTGGAGTACAAGTTACTTGCCTTAACCGAAGATGAAAACGAAGAACATCAAGAATTACGGGAAAGGATCCTGGAAACGAACAAACCCACAAACAAGAAATCCACGAACCAAGCAAACACGATCACATGCGCACTCAAACACGAGCACGTGCAACACCAACGAAGAGAAAGAAGTAGCGTCGGGCAGCTGGCCTTAGGCTGGCTACTGCTGCGGACCGTCGGATGGCACCGAAGGATGGGAGAGAGACGGAGATGGGTGATATGGATGTTGGTGTGGTGGTGGGATGGAGCTCGGGCTATGGTGAAGGTCGGCAATGGGGATCGGGAGTAGGGTGGGGTGCAGGTCGAACAGGACCACCAGAAGGCCTGGCAGCATGATGCGGAACAGTTCGCGAGAAGGAACCAAACCCCTACGAGCTTGCCTCTGAGCTCGAGCTGCCTTTAGAGCTTCAGCATAAGTACACAAGCGAAGAGAGACAGAATGCCTCTTGATATCGTGCTCAAGCCCATTTGTGAATCTACGAGCCCTATCATCTTCGGTTGCCACAAGAACGGCAGCAAAAAGGCTAAGTCTAGTAAACTCAGCTGCGTACTCATCCATTGACCTGGAATCCTGTTTCAAGAAGTCCATGTTACAACATTGTTTGAACAATTATGTAACAAAATTCCAAAAATAGAATAATGACTTAACATGTTTTAGGGCCAGGAATTACTATTCCATCTCAACTTGAGTACTACCGGGGAATAACTTCTCCAAGAATCCCCGAGTGAAAGTAGCCCAAGAAATAGGCCTCTCAAGTCGCTCGCACTCGGCCATCCACCAAATATGAGCCAAATCCACCAACTGGATGGAAACCGTGTCCACCCTATCAGACTCGGCAACACGTGCTGCCAAGAGCAAGCGCTCGGTCCGGATCAACCACTGTTCAGCCTCCAAAGGCGTCTCAGTGCCGAAAAAACGGTCAGGATGCAGCCTCATAAAATCCGTAATTATTCATGGACGAGGCGAAGGATTTGCCTGCACAGGCACAACAGGAGGCAGAACCCGGGCAGCTTCAAGTGTAGTCATCACATGATTACTGTAGTTTTGCTGTGATTAATCAGCCGCTCATGCACAGCAGTGACAGCCTCAGTCGGAACAGGCTGAGAAGAATTCCCAGGATCCATAGTCGGCACAAAACCAAAAACAATTAGCATCCAGAATCAGAGTTGATATTAATTTTATTCATGTATGCATGGTTGGTGAAGGGTTGAGCCGATCCCAGTACGAGCCAAGCTTGTCTAATATATTAGGAAACTAATACATTAGTCAAACCTGAGCTTTAATACCACTAAAAATCTTGTCATGCCTCGCATTCCAAAAAGAATACGGAATACAGATACGCAACAAAAGCCTAGCGAATGATTTTTATCATCCATAAGCTGTTCAGGAATCTTTACAAAATTTCACAAAATAATCAGAGTTGGAAGCAAGAAAATCAACCACACATGCATAATTGAATCAATATACCAACAGAATTTATTTGAAACAAAATATAATATTCTCAAATAAATCAGAATCTGGACAAGTCAAATATCCTGGGTCACATCGCCCAAACAAAATAAATATCCAAGTACTCAAAATACATTGTTCCAAAACAACAATAATAATAATAGCAAAAAGTTGTCCAGCACTAATATCTCATTTTGCCAATACCATCATGCAAAAGATTATCCTGATCTGCAATCAATAATTTGCAGGAGAAGGAAAGAGAAAACAAGTAACCGTCAATTGCAAGTTACGGGCCAATTATAATGTAGGATACAAGCACATGGAAAACTAAAAAATAACATGGAATAATGCATCAACAGTGATAACTCGCATGTGTCAGTAAAACGAAGTCAACAAGTATTGTATACTAATAGTACAAATAAATGTGTCAAGTATAGTGTCATATGGCAACTAATAGTGTCCAGTAACAGTGAGCTCAGTATATCAGTGTAACAGTATAACAGTATCAGTTTAACAGTCTCAGTCTAACAGTATCCATCTAATAGTATCAGTCTTATGTTCTTACAGTCTTGTGTGTATTTGTAACCGTTGCTTTTCATTTTGTGTATTTTGGAGTGTATTTTTCGTTTTAGTGTATTTTATCTCTCTTGTATTTTCTGAACCGTATATTGGATTTGTTTTCAATATATACTCGTTTTATTTCATGTTGAGCTCCTCGTGTGTGATTGATTGTCTCTTTTGTCTCGTTTTTTTCACTTTGTTGGTCTTTCCTTCATTTTTGGTCTCGTTATCTTTATTTTTATTCTTCATGGTGTTGTGGCGGTGTTTTGATGGTCTTTTTCCCACTCCTATTATTTTATTCCCTAATAAGTTTTCATAGCCGAAAGAATTCCCCATCATATTTGCATTCCTATTGTTATTTGACCCAAAATCCAAAACCCATTTGTATACCTATTACTACTCCTAATACCTATTAACCTATTAACCCACATCCTAATCTTATATATATACCCCCCTAATTCTAAACCCTAACCCTAACCCAAATTTTCCCTCTCCTAATTACCGGCCCCATCCTCTCCCGCTCTCTCCCTCTCCCGGTTGCTGCCCAACCCGACTAGCACCCACATCACCAGGCCGGCCTCCCTCACAGGCCGACAACCACCTAGCTCCGGCCTACCACCTCCGGCCACCCTCCAAACCCGAGCCTCCTTTCCATCCCCTTGCCGACCACTCACCACACCACCATCATCATCCCTTTGCTCCATATATTTCCCTAACTCCTTTCGTGGTGTTCTGAAAGTGGTTGCTAGCCGCTTTGATCGTCTCACACTTTAAGGAGTTTTGTTCGTGTGGAGTTTTTGTTCGTGATTGCTTGGATTCATGATTGTAGCGGATTTTCGTTCGTGGGTTTTACTTGTTTTCTCGTTTGCATCGTTCTTCATACCCAAATTAAGGAAAGTAACTTGTACTCCAATTCATTTATTTGATACAAGTCAAAAAGTTCACCTATAGTGTAGTTGGTTCTAGAGACGACTCTTTCTTGTGATTTTCTTGATGGGTTTTGTCTCTATTGTGTAAATATGACCGTAGAATGAATCACGACACAATCTTGACATAATTTAACCTAGGATTCGCCCGATTCTTTATTTGGAACATGTATGTGAGATTTGTGTGCAAACTTGTGTTTTGGTTGAGACGCATGAGATATATTTGGCATGGACATGTTAATAACCCTAATTCATGATGTTTAGACAGTTGGTAGACTTTATTTCAAGTTTGGATGTGTTTGGAGTAATTTTCTTGAATTTATGTTGATTTTGCTTCTAAGGAAAAATCTGTAATTTGGCACTGTTCTGTTTTGTTTGCTGTTTTCGACTGGGTTACAGTCAGTATCTTAATTTCGGTATAAAACGAGAGTTGTAGATGATTTCGTCTATTTTCAAATCCCCCTGTCCTTGATCGATTTTGATTTCGTATGACTGAGTTATGACTGTTTTAGTACAGAGGTGTCGATCTTTTCTAGATTCTGTTTTTCAGTAATTTTGATAACAAACTATTTTCAAGAACCATGCTATACATATTATTTTTGTTTGAAACTTTGGTCAGTGTTTTTTTATTAAGTTAGGGATTACCTAGAATTTTGGTGAATTTTATTGATAAGTTTTATGTGATGTTTCATGCTCATTTCTAAAATCTATTCGTGTTGTATTTTGCTCGTTGTTCTGTAAAGAACCATATTTTCACTATGATTCCTTATACTGTGTGAAAATTGTTTGTGAAATATAAAAGTTATTATATTTTATCTATTTTCACTTCCCTTTGTCAGGTTTAGATTTCGTTTCACTGGTTGCGAGATATCTCAGTTTTCGTATAGCAGTGTTGGGACTTCCAGTTTTCCAAAGTGTCGTTTCTTGATATTTTCTTAATTTTGATGACTAAACTAATTTTACTAGAATATTACGCAACTTTATATTTTGATGCTAGAAATATAGGGAAATATCCCAGATTTTTCCTGAATTTATTTGAGAGGTTATTGATGTAGTTTTCCTGACTGAGAATTCGTTTTCCTAATTTCTGACTGAACATGTTTTCTATTTTCAAATCTGTTTTGAGTTATGATGTTGTGAATTACTATATAACTTATTTATACTCACTGGATTTGTGTGGAAGTCTATTTTCCAGATCCATCGACGGATCCAGATTTGGATGTTTTTTAGTAGCGGGGATCACTATTTTAGTACAACATTGTCTTGCTGTCCTGAATTAGAAAACTAGTTATTTTACCCTGTTATGTGATATCTTATACCTGTACTTGTTTATTTTGCACCCTGAACCTGATACATGTTTATATCCTGTTATTCTTGCTTTGTTTTATGACACATACTTGCATGCCTAATTATAATAATAAATAACCAAGCTGGGGTTTAAGGGAAAGATCTAGTAGTGGAAAATATAGAAACGTGTACATGGATGAGGACCTGTGTCTTGCCTGCCTGTTATGTGTTCATGATTAGATGTTTCACGATCCTGTTTTCCTATACCTGATTACATGCTTCCATATAGGAAGATGTACTCGGAAGATAACCACTAGGTTATGCCTGTTTCCTTTACCTGAATGCATACATCCCTTAGGAAGGTGTACTCGGAAGAGAACCACTAGGTTCTGCCTGTTCCTGTTATTCCTGTTTCCTTTACCGAAGTACACTGCCCTATGGACTTCACTATGAAATCTAAAGCGAAACTGTTTGTTGTAGCAACCATGTAGTAAAAACCGGGATGCATTAAGGGCTACCTAGATAGTAAAATAACAAGAATTGACATGACATAAATTTGACTATCCTGTTACATGATTACTTGTATACCTGATTACCTGTTTACCTGTACCTATTACCTGTATACCTGACTATCTGTTTACCTGTTTACTTGTATACCTATTTCCTGATACCTGTTGCATGTTTACCTGTTTACTTGATTACTTGACACTTGATTCATGCCAGTTACACTTGATCACATTACCGTGCTAGTTGTTTATGTTGACATCACACGTATACCATGTTTCTAGTTAGTTTCCCCATGTGCTTGTATCCTACATTATTTGTGACCCGCGACTTGCAATTAACGGGTACTTGTTTTCTTCTTTTCTCCTTCTCCTGCAAATTTACTAATTGCAGATCAGGATGGACGACTGCCAGATGGTATTGGCGAGATGATGTATTAGTGCTGGAGTTTCGGCTTTATTATTATTATTATTATTGCTTGAACTTGAATAAAATGTACTTGATGACTTGGATATTTATTGTATTTGGGCGATGTGACCCAGGATATTTGTTTTGTTCAGAACCTGATTATTTGAGATTATTGTATTTGGTTTTCGAGTAATTTCTGTTGGTTGATATTTTTCTGGCTTCTGACTCTGATTATTCCTGTGGTATTGTTGTAAAGAATTCCTGAACAGCTTATGGATGATGAAAATCATTCGCTGGGCTTTTTTTACGTGGTCGTATTCTATATTTTTGGAAAGCGGGGCGTGACAGTATTACTAGCTAGATAGCACTTCATGCGCACCAAAAATTTAACACATGGTTGCTACAACAATTAGTTTTGCTTTTAGATTTCATAGTGGACCATAATAGGGCATTGTACTCAGGTATCAGTAACAGTAGCAGCAGCAGTAAAAATAACGGTAGTAGTAAAATTAACAATAGCAGTAACAGTGTGGAACACTAATTCCCTTCCAAGTACATGTTTCCATATTTTCAACTACTAGATCATCCCTTAAGAAAACCCTAGCTTGGTTACTTTTATTATGGTCATCAAACCGGCATGAATGTGTACGAAATAGTGTGAAACTAATATGGTATAATCAGTATTAGGTTCAGGGAAACAAATAAACATGCATAAAGGATATACGATCACATAAACGAGCAAAATAGTATATGTTCATATTCAGGACAGCATGACAGTACAGTACTAAAACAGTGATTCCTGTTACTACAGAAATCCAAATCTGAATCCGTTGAAGAATATGGAAAATGGACTTCCACACGAATCCAGTGATTATATATAAGCCATATAGTATTCACAAAATCATAACTTAAAACTGATTTGAATCCAGAAAATACGTTCAGCCGGAAATCAGTAAATTGAATTCTCAGTCAGCAAAACAGCAATAAAACTCATCAAATAAATTCAGGAAAAATCTGGGGTAATTCCCTATATGTCTTGTATCAGAATACAAAAATCAGAAAACTATATTCCAGTAAAATTAGTTCAATCAAGAAAAATCAGAAAACATCAAGGAACGATAGTTTGGCAAATCTGGAATTCCCAACACTGTTGTACGAAAACTAAAATATCTCGCAAACCGTGAAAAAAATCCAAATCCGCCAAAGGGAGATGAAAATAGACAAAATAATCTAACTTTTATTTTTCATAAATATTTTCCATACAGTAAAAAGAAATAAGGTGAAAATACGATTCTTTACAGAACAGCGAGCAAAATACAGCAAGTATAGCTTTCATAAATAGCAAGAAACGGCGTATAAAACTCATCAATAAAATCCCCCAAAATTCTAGGTAATCCCTAAATAGGTATAGAAATACTGTGCAAAATTTCAGATCAAAATAATAGTTAACCCAAGAATCAAAATAGTTTATCCCTCGAAATCAACAAGAAACAAAATCTGGAAACATACGTCCACCTCTGTAGTAAAACAGCCATAACTCACTCATACGAAAATGAAATCAATCAAGGTCAGAGGGGTTGGAAAGAAGACAGACTTCTCTACAATTCATGTCCAATACAAAAATTAAGAATTGTGAACTTAATATGGTCTAAAATACAATTTAAAACTGATCATCGATAATTTACAGATTTCTCTCTAACAACAAAACCAACATAAATCATACGAAACTTGTTCCAATCACAATCAAACATGGTATAGAGTCTATTAAGTGTCCAAACATCATAAAATAGATTATATAACACATTCACAGCCATCATATCACATGGATCTCATCAAACACATAATTTCACCTAATTATCTCACATATATGAAGAGATCAAGAACGATCAAACCTTGTTGTTTTCATGTCGATTTTGTGTCGTGAGGCAACTACGGTCAAATAACACTATAGAGACAAAAACCATCAAAAATAACACACACACGAGTTGTCTCTAGAACCAACTACACTATAAGCGGTATTTTTAACTTATATCATACAAACGAATTGGAGTACAAGTTACTTGCCTTAACCGAAGACAAAAACGAAGAACACCAAGAAAATCCGGAACGGATCCTGGCAACGAACAAACCCATGAACAAGAAATCCACGAACCAAGCAAACACGATCACACCCGCACTCAAACATGAGCACGTGCAACACCAACGAAGAAAAAGATGTAGCGTCGGGCGGGTGGCCTTAGGCTGGCTGCTGTTGCGGATCGTCGGACGACGCCGGAGGATGGGAGAGAGACAGAGAGGGGTGATATGGATGTTGGTGTGGTGGTGGGATCGAGCTCGGGCTATGGCGAAGGTCGGCAATGGGGATCGGGAGTAGGGTGGGGTGCAGGTGGAAAAGGGGGGGTCGACCTGGTCGGGTTGTTTGTGGCTAGGGTGCAGATCGATTGGGAGAGAGAGAGAGGCTGGGAGAAGTAGGTTAAGGTTAGGGTTTATGGAAAGGGAGAGAGATTATATATATAGGGTTTTGGGTATTAGGGTTTGTAATAGGATATGGGTATTGGGTATTTGGGTTTAATTGGGTCCATTAGGAGTAGTAATAGGATTTGTTTAATATGAGGTGATTAGGATACAATTTGTATAGGATTCAAAATAGGATTGTATGCTAATTTGACTTTGGTGATCAATTAGGGATCAAAAGCAATAGGATTAGGACTAGGGTAGCCAACCAAAACACCATGAACACCCTAGAGCAAAATAAAGAGAACTACAATCCAATAAAGAGGAAAAACAACAATCGATGGAGAATGAAGCAAAAAGACGAACAAATCAAACACAAGGGGCTCAAAAATGAAATAAAATGAATATATATTGAAAACAACTCCAATATACGGTCTAAGAAAAATACAAGAGAGTACAATTACTCAAGAAGAAGAAAATACACCAAAAATACGAAAAACGAGAAACAGGGGTTACATTGCCTACAATAAATTATTTCGTACTTGCATTATTACTTTGTTGAACTTTGTATCTCGGGCTTTGTTGACCCGAAGTTGTTTATTTCCAGTTGTTGGTTACTACCTTTGATTATTGCATGATTTATCCTAGTATCTTTTTTTTTGTGATCATGCTTTTCCTACGTGGTTGTGATTATTCTTTTCCATGTTGTTGAGTTAAGACTGTTACAGCTTATGGATGATGTTAATATCAATCACAGGGCCTTCGTCACGGGCACATATTCCAGTATTTTGGGAAGCAGGGCATGATAGTTTCACCATTATATGATTCAGAGTTGGGAAGTTTAAAGTTTTGAGGAACAAAGATTCTATGATGGCTTTTGTGAAGGGAGGTCAGATAGGGGAGTCCCTCCACCTTGGTGACCATCTTCTTGGCTGATCTAAGCAAGGAAATCCTCCATCTCTTGGAGGTGACGTTGGAGCACATCTCCTCGCCCCTCAGATCAAGTTGACCTGTGATACTTTGCTCATTGTTCAGTTCTATGGCGTAGAGTACTTGTCGTGCGGTCCCTTTTCTGGATGCCCTGGGGGCCCTAAAGACTTGTTCAATTAAGTTCTGGCACATAGCTCGGGTCATAGGCACCTCTTCTCTATTATTTTGGGATCTTACCAACTAATTGGGGTCGGGTTCCTCTTGCTTCTTCGTCCCCATGGTGAGGGGGGTCGAAGAGACCTTTGCCGCATGGGTAAAGGGCTCCTTTGGCTCCTTTGGCTCCTTTGGCTCCTTTGGTTCTTTGAGGGGAACCTCAGGAATGCCTTTCTTCTAAGCGATGGTAGAGGTCAATTTCCTGTTGCCAATTTTGATAACTTCGTGGAGGTCTAACTGTGTACGGGGCACCGTAGGAGGTACCATGGAGGGAGTCGACGTGCAGACCAACCCACGGTTCTCAATTGTTTGGGGATCAGGATGGTTGAGTTAGGAGCCTACCGACGTAGTTCTATTGGGAGGAGTCTGCGACGGCGGATATGGAGGTTGCTATGGCGAGCGAGTAGGTTTAACATAGCAGCTGGCGAGAACTGCCTTTTTCTTCTTTCCAGGGATCGATCGAAAGTGGTGGATGGATCTTATCAGCGAGGCAGATCTGTAACTTTCCCACAGACATCGTCAATCTATTGCTGCTATTTTGGTGTGGGAGCAATCAGATGATGAGATCTTTATTTGAGGAGAAAAACTTTGGACCGTCGATCATGATCTGAGTTTGGTTGGCTGATGATCACCTGAATCTCGATTTGGGTGGCTGGAATCGTCTAGATCTAGATCTGGATGGCTAAAAATGTTCGAAAATCAGTGAAAAGGTCTTTACATTGGAGTGGCTACGATGAAAGATTCTCTAATGCTCAAGTCAGTAACTCAGAAAAGATATTAGGGTTTTTGGTGGAAAAATATGATTACCTTTTGCTAACTAAGGGGAGAGAGAGTATTTACAAGTTAGGAGTCTTACTTAAATATCTGAAAATGTATCTTTTTAAGATATAATTGGAGATTCTCGTAGTTTAGGGATAGAATTAGTTATTTAATTCCTGATTTGGAGGGATTTGTGTAACACCCCGAATTCCATTTACATGTAATTCATAGCACAATAGGATCTTTTACTTCAATTCGTACAATTTTACAAGGAAATTAAAACTTTTTTATTATACAACATTGTTCTGTTTACAAAAAATACACATCGGAAGTTACAACAAAATAAATACAACTTAAAAATTCAATAACATTAATCTGGAAATAATCATCAGCACCAATTCATCTTTATGCCATTTTTTCTAATCCAAGTCCTGCAATTGAAAACTGTGGACACGTCAGTTGCATACAACTAACGTAATGCTATAAAATAGCAATTCTCTTACTTGATCAAACACAAACTTGAATGCACAATAAAGTGTAAAAAGTGACAATCCTAAACATGTCAGTGTATGATATGAACTTAAATGCCTAATGTAGACATTTACACTACGATGACACTAATGCATACTTGTTTAGATTCTATGCATCCCATACTAGGTCCGAGGGCAAGCCCTTAACGTACTTCTCAATATAGGGTTCAATCCCTCGCCATGCAAAACCTACTACGGTAACAAAAGCAAGGTTCAAACATTCCACAAGTACGGATTCCAGTCCCGAAGTCCACCGTCAAACCTTACAGAATCCTCGTCGTGCGAACATCCCGCAAGTGCCCCTCTTGCCCCGGCATACGCATATACACTAGAGATCGGCCTCCCATCCGCCTGACTATTCATGATCCTGGACTCCACCGTCAAATCAGTCATAGTGTAGCGTCACAAATTTCCAATATGATATCTGAGAAATACGTGGCACAAAACCCAGCATCAACCTCAATGTAATAGTAAATATAGCCAAAACATAGATAAATTTTTCAACTTTTATTACGACAATTCCTTACAAGCACAGCGGAAAATTAAACACCTTTAATTACAATTTCTATCTTTTATTACACATTCTTATACAATTTACATAAGCCACATTATCATTTTACCACATGCATCCAAATTCCGTGCTATAGGTACCTGGGTACCTGTAAAACATGAGACTAGAGATAATCCTAACCCCCAAAACTACGGGGTCAGCAATAACGGTGTGAGTGACATCAAAAGAAATACAATGTAAGTAAAACATGAAGAATAAGGTTATAAACAACACAAAAAACATGAAAACGTCGAGTGAAACTAGCCTATGTGTCAAGTGGAGGAAAACAGAAAACATCATGCATAAAACCTAGTCAAAAAAACACAAATGCAATATGATGACTCTCTAATGCATACTTGTCAGATTTTATGCATTCCATACTACATAGGCCCGGTGAAAGCCCTTAAGGTTCTCCACTTTATAGGGTTAAATCCCTCGTTATGCAACTAATCCTACTACGATGACTACTACGAGATTTGGATAGGCTGTGAGTATCTAGCCCATGCCCCGATAATTCCGGAAGTCAATCTCTATCCACAGATAATTCCGGAGACTATTTCACTTACACCTGGGAATCTTCAAGAATATCCCATACCACAAACTATGGTACCTTATCATACGAATAAATAACTGAGAATTATATTTTGAAGTCATAGAAAGTCACAAAACATCAATTCCTTCGAAAACTGTATATATATCTCACTTTATAAAGTCATAGGAATTGAATCTAAATTCTACTATAATCAAAATAAAATTCTCTGTAGAATACTGTAATCTGTAGTAAAAATAACATCTAAAACAGTAGATCAATAATTCATAATATCAAAAAATCAATTGTTAAAGAAAACAACAGAAAACTCAAAAATAACCATCAGCCAACTAGCTGACAGTCGACCATCCAAACAAGTGCAAAAAGCGACGGTCGACCGGCATGCAAAAATTTCTACAGATAAGAACTGACAATCGACTGTCAGTTCATGTGCAAAATCAAGACAGTCAACTGACAATTCAAAATTTGCCTGCTTTAATATTCGTGCACCTTTTTACTGATACTTCAATTATATTTCGAAAAATCACAAATTTGCAAAATAAAATTTCTGAGAAGATTAAATAAAACTTTTATAACATACTGGATTTTAGAAAAGAAATCAAAATCTCATCAAGATCATAAAAGAACAAATTTTACCAAATTCTTCAAAACAGGTTATGAGAATATATATAAGTGTATATATGTGATTAAGCATCAGTAAAGCTTCAAGGAAACAACATATACAAGTAGTATATTGTTCAATTAAGTCTCAGTATCAAAACAACTCAAGCTCCAATCGAAAACATCCCAAAAATCACAAAATCCCAATCTTGGCTGAACACAGACAGACCCGAATATATTCATGTTCAAAACTTTCAAAACCTTCAAAACTTGTTCTTTTTTATTCAAACCCCCCCTTACAACTGATTATATACATACCCCATAACTCACATTAGTTAACTCATGAATATATGCACACACAACATGTATTAATCAAGTTCTTCTTCATCAATAATATCAAAACAGAGCATACATTTATTATACACAGTGAAAGGTTAAGTCTTGTTCACCTTTTGAAATAATCATTATGCAAACTCAAATTGTGTAATCAAATCATTAAGGATATAATACAAAACAACCAACTCATGGTTTCAATTAGGTTCTCAACAAATCTCAAGCCATCTATATGTAATTTCAAACATCAATAACATAGTTTTCATGAAAAGATTCAATTTTTATTCATCCATCAATCAATAATTCATTATATCATCATACCATCCCCTAGCATGCTTTCTAATAGACAAATTATCACATGCAACAAGCTTGGAACAGTAAGAAAACAAACATATGTCACTTATCTTTTTGAAGAATCGACCGAGATAATAAAGAGAATAAGAAAAGTCATTCCTTTCTGAAGAAAACCAAGATCCTCGCTTCTAAACTCTAATAAATCAATAATAAATAAAACCCTTTGTTTTTTCCTGATCCAAATGAGGCTAATGATTGGATTAGACAGATAGAGATGGTCTTCGAAGTCTTGGAAATCCCAGCAGTCAATAAGGTGAAATTGGCTACGATGCAATTACAGAAGGATGCTAGAGTTTGGTGGCAGTCAGTGAAGAGGAATCTTGGGGATCAGCAAGTGACTTGGGAGGATTTTGTGGATGAGTTCAGGGATCGTTTCTTTCCTCTGGATAATCAGGAGAAGAAGGCAACAGAATTCTTGAATCTGCAGCAAGGCAGCATGATAGTGTGCGAATATGAGACTAAGTTCGCTTAGCTGTCGAGGTATGCACCGGAGCTTATTGTGGATGAAGCAAAGAAGGCTAAGAAATTCGAGCAGGGCTTGAGGCCGAATTTGAGGTCAAGGATGATTCCATTAGGCATAAGGAGGTTTGATAAGCTGGTCAGGATAGCAGCTATGACAGAATAAGATATGGATCAGTTCCAGAAGAAACAAGAGACCTGGAACAGGAACAAGAGGCCAGCAGTTAGTCAGAGTAAGATGGAGTTCCCAGTGAAGCAGGGCAAGATCAGTAGGCCAGTACAGAGGGTAGCTGCAATTCAAGACGTGACTTGTTTCAACTATGGAGAGGCAGGTCATTATCAGGCAGCATGCACCAAGCCTCGGAAGGCGCAGGTCTGTTATAAATGTGGTCGTGAAGGGTATCTCAGACTAACTATCCGCAGTTGAAGAAGGATGGTGCAGGCGGAGGCAAAGTTCGGAGTCAGGGGCGAGTGTTCGCATTGATTGAGAAGGATGCGGGTAACTCGGATGATGTGATCCAGGGCGTGCAAGAATTTCGAATTTGTTTATTATGTATTAAGTAAAACATTGTTTAAAAATAAATTGGAGATTTGAGTATCATTCTCCATGTAACAGAATTTGTTTTGTTTAATGGAATAAAAGTAAAAGTTTTATTTGATACTAGTTCTTTGCATACATTTGTGTCGCCCAATTTTTGCTAAAGTCTTAGGTGTGGAACCGAAGTTGTTTCCAGGCAGAGCCTTCACGGTGGCAACACCATCAGGGAAAGAATTGATTGCTGATCGATATTACGAGGGCTGTGATATTGAGATTGGTGGGAGATTATTTAGTTTTGTTCTCATTGAGCTGCAAGTTCTTGGTGGGAATGTGATTGTGGGCATTGATTGGATGGCAATATAGGATGCCACAATTGAATGCAAGAAGAAGAGGTGTTAGTGAAAGCACCAGGTGGTTCCGCAGTGATTTTTCGGGAGAAGAAGAAGGAACCGAAAGTGACTGCTATAGTATCTAAGTTGATGATTGGAGATGAATTCTGAGGAAAAGCATTCTATGCACTTGACAGAGGTATTACAGAAGTTGCAGGAGCATAACTTGTATGCCAAGCTATCAAAGTGTGAGTTTTGAAAGTTCGAGGTAGCTTTTCTTGGTCATATCCTTTCTAAGGAGGGAGTGGCCATGGATCCTTAGAAGGTTGAAGAAGATGGTGGAAGTTCAGATATTATATGCAGAGATTCAGAAGATGTTGCTGCAGGTTTTCGAAGGCAAGTTATCAGAGTTGCGCGGTGGAATATACTTGGGAGTCGAAGGATCGCATGCAGAAGGTTTTTCCTAAACATTTTGTATGATTATGTTCCTTTTGTCTGATTGTATTTCTTTTGTTACATTACATTCTTTTGTGTGGTTGTATTCCTTGAACCATGTTTCCATCTATGAGATTTCATTTCCTTTTGCTTATATTGTTTGGTCCCAATTAGTAGTAGTTCTGAGGACAGAACTATTCTAAGGAGGGAGTGATGTAATACCCCAGATTTTTTAATAATTTTTTTAAGATTAATAGATGAATTAAAATGAATTTTTGTGATTTAATTTATATTTTTCTAAAATTTACCTTTTTACGCGTGCAAATGTTTTCTTGGGAAGTTCAAAGTCAAAAATTATTTTGGGGAAAGTCATTATTTATTATTAGATATTATTTTTGAATTTTCTGGATTTTTCTGATAATTATTGGACCTATTAGCAAATATTACAAAAAGAGAGTTTTATGCAAAATTACCACTTGGAGTAAAAACTCCAGATTTTCATATTTTTGGGCTTGGCATGATGCCTAGTCAACTCAGAGGTAAAGAGTTTCTTTTTATTTTAATGTATTTGGTTTATTTTGCAAGTTTTAATAAAGAAGGGTCCTCTTGCAAAATTGTCACTTAGAGGGACAAAAGTGCAATTTCATTTTTCTGAGTTTTCAAAATAGTGTCGGCCACTATTAGGGTATTTGTTTTGTTTTCAAATCTCAATTAAGTTTGTTTTATTTAATTTTCAAGTATAAGAATCTATATATGTAAAGATATATTTAAAAGAGGTATTTTGCAAATCTATTCACAAACCCTAAAAACCCTATTTTCCAGCCTATAAAGGGTGGGGTGCAGCGGTCTCTTTGCTGCACAAAACAAAAGGATTTCTTTATTATTATTTTCTTGGAGTTTTAAGCAAGGATCTTGGTTTTCTTACGAAGGAAGGATTTTCTTATTCACTTTATTTTTCTTCGGTTGATTTTTCAATAAGGTGAGCGACATATGATTGTTTTGTATTGTTCTATACATGTTGTATGTGATGATTTGTCTTTTAGGAAACATATTAGGGGTTGGATGAAGATATAATGAATTGTTGATAAGTGGATGAATAAAAATTGAATCTTTTTATGAAACCTATGCTTTGATGATTTAAAATTACATATAGATGACCTGAGATTGTTAAAGAACCGAATAGAAATCACGAGGAGGTTGTCTTCTTTCGTGATCTTGCTGATTTGAACAATACCATGAGTTGTGTGATGTTTTGCATAAAGTTAACAAAAATTTAGTTCTTTACTGTATATAAGGTGTACTCTGTTTTGGATTTTGATGAAGTAAAGCTTGATTATTTACTTGTAGTATTACATTTTGCTCATGAGTAAACTATTATGAGTGGTTTTATATGTGGTTAATGAATTGCAAAGGGAGTTAGTGGATTAAAAATATCAAGTTTTGAAGCAAAAAAACGGGGCTGAGTTTTGGGTCTGATTGTGTGCAGGCCGAATTTGGTTTTTTGTGAATTTTGCGATGTTTTCGATTGATTTCTGGTTTCCTATACACTAATTCTTGATGCTTAGACACACACACACACACACACACACACACACACACACACATATAGACATATACACACATACACACATACACACATTTGCTTCTCTTTATACTGTTTTTGAAGATTTTGTGAATTTTGATGGTGTTTTGATTGGATTACGATGGTTTTCATACTAAGATGGTTTTGAACATTAGACCACTCCTATTTTATGTATTTTGATGTTTAAACTGATGCTTAATTACCCTATGCATATATATATAAACTACTTTACTGATTTTGAAAATTTTTGTGAAAATTTTCTATTTTGAGATCTTGATATGTTTTGATGTATTTTAATAACTCCTATATGTTATACAAGATATGTTTGATCATCTCAAGAAATTAGATTTTGATTTTACAAAGTTTTAATCAAGTATCAGTCGAAACATGCACAAAAACCCAACCTGTGTATATGGCAGGTCACGGTCGACCATCATGTTCCTATTGTGAGAAATTCCCAATTGACAGTCGACTGCCCTTCGTGAGCGGTCGACTGTCAATGTCTGTAAATGATTATTTTCTCGATATTATGGATTATTACTCTACTGTTTTATATGATGTTTTTACTACAGATTACAGTATTTTACAGAGAGTTGTATTTTATTTATAATATAGTTTTAAATGTATTCTTATAACCTTATTAAGTGAGTTGTATGTATTTTCAAAAGAATTGATGTTTTGTGATATTCTACGACTTCAAAATATGGTTTTCCGTTATTTAATGGATTTAATATTTAATTTGAATTCTGGAATTTTATGAGCACATTAAATGAATTTGAATTTTGTTGATTTAAATGATTTTCTTATTATAAATGTTTCAATGATGGATTTGTGAGTTTTATTGAAAGTTTTGGTATTGATGGTTGAGTTGTGAATCTCTAGGAATTGAGTGGGAGTCCTGTGAACCGGCAGATGAGATTATGTGGATTTAGACTAGTGGGGTCTTGGGTTTATTGTTGTGGAATTAAGTCTGGCAGGATACACTAACTCTATAGAGGGGATTTGTGTCTTTAATAATAACCAAGTTAAGGACAAGCACTGGTGGAGATGTGATGGAACTTGGAAAACGTAAGTATATGCTATTGGTTTAGGTCCAACGGATGCGTTCTTGGACTTATGTGTTGTTCTGTCTCGAGAGAAAATTTGTATGTTCATGTGTCGAGGATCTGCAGGCCTATTCACGAAGCATGCAGGGTGCATTCGCGTGTTGAGGGTCGGCGGGCCTATTCACGGAATGCACCTGGTATATCTGCACGTCGAGGGCATCGCAAGCCTATTCGTCGGGTACACGGTAGGGAGGTGATTCGCAGATTTTTGAGCTATTCTTACATGATGCTTGCGAGTCGAGAGTTGTGATGCCTATTCACGGAGTATTCTGGATCTTGTTTCTATCACCGTAGTAGGATTAGTTGCATAACGAGGGATTCAACCCTATAAAGTGGAGAACGATAAGGGCTTGCGCTAGACCTACGTATTGTGGGATGCATAGAATCTGACAAGTATGCAATAGAGAGTCAGCATATAGCATTGATGTTTTATTGACTTGGTTTTATACATGTTTTTCTGTTTTTTTACGGTAGACACTTAGCCTAGGTTCACTTGATGTTTTCATATTTTATTTATTGTTATTTCTTATTTCATTTATTCTTGCTGTTGATACATGTTGTTCATGATTCTATGTCTTATGTTTTAATCATGTTGCATTTATTTTTATGTCACTCACACCGTTATGGCTGACCCCTGTAGTTTTGGGGGTTAGGATTATCTCTAGCCTCATGTTTACAGGTGGGTGCTTATAGCTTGGAATTTGGATGTTTGTACTAGATTGATATTATGGCTTATGTAAATTGTAAAAGAATGTGTTGTAAAAGAAATAATTTATAATTCAAGGTATTTGTTTTCCGCTGTGCTTTGTAATGAATTAATGTAATAAAAGTTGAAAAATTTTCTCTATGTTTTGGCTATGTTTACTATTACCATTGAGGTTGATGCTGGAAATTGTGCCACGTATTTCTGAGATTTCCATTTGAAATTCGGGGCGCTACAGTCCTGGAGTCCACAGTCAGACTATATAGAGGCAACCCACTTACGTTTGCCCAAGTTTTGTTACATCTTCTCCTAGTGCCTATCCTTAAATTTGAAACATAAATAATAATTCCACCTAGAGCTAGCTTACCCTCCTACCAGTCTGAAACAATATACAGAGAATGATAACCCATATTGGCCACTTCCCAAATTCAATAATCATTACCATGACTTGGCCAGTACCTGGGTCTCACTAAGCCTCCAG
This sequence comes from Hemerocallis citrina, assembly GCA_017893485.1. Taxonomy (NCBI): domain Eukaryota; kingdom Viridiplantae; phylum Streptophyta; class Magnoliopsida; order Asparagales; family Asphodelaceae; genus Hemerocallis; species Hemerocallis citrina. The sequence goes on from CM030360.1 coordinate 124,020,891, forward strand.
AATCAACATCTTTCATGTTCAACATCATGGGTTATTCATACCCTCATTGTTCGTATTTTCAATTTCATTCATATATTCAATTCTTTCATTCATTCTCTTATTTATCAATCATGAAGTAAGCAACTTCTTGGTTAACCAACCAAACTATTCACTTTAATAATTTAAAATTCTCCTTTGATTAATATAACTTTTTTTTTCCTGTTTATCTATACTACAAGTATAATCTTCAATACAAATAAAATTAAAAAACCATTTCTTAATACACAATCTCTTTGAGATTTATCACTAGAAATCCCCAATTTTAATCTCCTAATCATGTGTTTGATTTTATTATTAACCAACACTTAAAATCTTTAATCATGGACATTTTCTTTCAAAACTTGGATTCAAAACTAATCTAATACATTAAAGATATTTCTTAGAATAATATGAAATAATTCTCAAGTGTTCTAATAATATTCTATAATATTTCTATGAAGTTTCCAAATTTTCAAGCTTGAAAATCATAATAAAATAAAAATAAAACCGAAAAAGAGGCAACCATACTCAAACTAGGGCCAACAGTGCCCAAGATCGCAAGCCCGACCACTGTGCCAACTCACAGTTTTGTGATAAAGTCCACTGAGTTGTTTTTATACTCCAACCCGCCATTTAATTCTATTTTAAAAAAAAAAATTCAAAAGAGGGAGAAGCCTCCCAGGCTCGAACCCGTGACCAAACACCCACACGCGTGCCACGTGGCAGTGCTAGGCGCACTGGCGCCTGCGCTAGCCACAATAGCCAAGCGCCACAACTGATAGTATAGGTGCTTAAACTTTTAACCCAACTCTCTGATTCATCTCATTTTAACTCATTCATCTATTTTGATTCCTATTCTTTTCCCTCAAATTAAAAGTTTGCAAAATATATTCCTAAGTTTCCAGAGATGATTTCCCACTGATTTTATCAATATTAGAGCGAAACTTTACACAAATATTGTAAATAGTAATTTTTTTGAGAACATTCATAAACACATGCTTTTGTTAATTTATCAAGATTAACTTTTTATAACCACTACATGAACATATTTTCTTCTAGTGATTATTCTTAATTTTTGGAGAATTCTCACTATCATTTCAAACTTTAATCCACCCCCTAACTTTATATGATTTTTAGTCATAAATTTTACATACACCTATAATTTAAATACATGACCTCCTCATTACAAAACCCTCTAATAAAGTTATGGTGTAACATCATGACAATCATAATTCTTTATCTAGCATGCATTATTTCTCATGTTTTATTATTACTAGAAATTCTAGATAGCAACACAACATGTATCACAAAAGTAGCTAAAGAACTCATAATAATTATCAATTTCAAGCATAAACTAGCTACACATGCATTCTATAATAATATAGAAAGCAAAACAGACACCCACCTTTGTGAAGAATTTTCCAAGCAAAACTCCTAAAATGCCTTCCACTTCTCCTTGAAAACCGCGCTCCAAAAGAAAAACAATCAAAATCTCCAGCAAAGCATTTCGGCAGCACAGTGAACACAATTTCATTTTTTTTTCTTTTGTTTAGTTTTGCTGATGAAGGCCAAAGGGGAGGTTGGGTTTATAAAAGAAAATTAATTAATTAATATAAGTTAATTTAATTAACCCACTAAGCCTTAACAACCCACTCACTCAACTCACACCCCACTCTCTCTCCAAACATTCCCGGCTAGCCAAAACTAAGTGGACAAAGCATGTGCACATGCGTCCTAGTGCAAACAATATATTAATTTTAAGTTAAAAGCATATGTTATAATATATAATATGTATTTAAATAAAATTAGAGTTTTCATGCATGAATAAAAATAAACACACACTTCATAAATTTTATTTTGAAAGAGAATACGACCGACATGTGCACTGCAAACACGTGCATCGCACGTAAATAAATATTCAAATACGAAATAGATTTTATCACAGGAGAAATATTTATAAATGATCGAAATAAAATATGCAAAAAATACATTTCATTAGTTCTATATGTACAAAAATGTAATCAATAGGTACATAGAAAACACATGCACTGCACGTATAAAAATATTTGGATCAAAATGGTAGAAAAATGAATTTCAGTTTATAAAACGAATTTGAACAAGTTATAAAATAAATAATTGGAATACATAGACAATATTACATGTAACGGTAGAATATACGCAATGGACACCTGCATCGGTAACACGTGCAATGCACGTATAAATACAAAGATTAAAAATTAATATTTGAGTTTGCTCAAATAGAATAAGAATGAATTTTGAGAAGAAAAAAATGTATAAATAGTCGAAATACAAAGTACACATGATATTTATACTAAAATATGTTACGAATATTGCCCGTAACCGTACAAAATACACGTGCAAAACCCCCATGGGAAAAATTGCCAGAAATCAGTTTTGCGGGGTGTTACAGTTACCCCCCTTAAAACAGTTCTGTCCTCAGAACTTATTATTGTAAAAGTTGTATCTTGTACAAACCACGGGAAAAAATCATTATTATGTATAAAAAAATTGCAAATATTAAAAAAATAAATGTAGTATAAAAAATATGTAATGGGGAAAACAAAGCAAAATTAAATAAGGAAATGTGAGCGTCAATGTCACGCCCCGCTTTCCAAAAATACGGAATACGAGTACATGACATTGGCTCAGCGAATGACTCACGTCACCCATAAGCTGTTCATCCGATCAACTCAATAATGTAATCAATACAGAACAATTCCGCAGACAATAATAATAATCTCATGAACAATAATACTTGAAATGAAGCAATATATAATATCCAAGTACAATAACCCAACATCGGGAAACAATAATAAAAAAATCTGGAACACAAGCCCAATACAATATTAAATCCCAAACAGAATAGTAATAAGGGTCAGTACAATCGGATAACAATAGTCTAATAATTAAGTGTTCATGACAAAGCAATAATTATTTATTAAGCGGAGATGCTATCAATTCCTTCACCAATGTTGTTCTCTCAATCCATCAGGCAACTCTTCATTAACACATGTAAACACTTCATCTAAAAAAAGGAGAAAAATTGTCCTTAGAGCAAGTCGTGGACAGCAAGTAGAGAAAGTAAAGAACAATGGAATAATGGTATAACAATGAATTGAATAGATCAATAGGAATCAATAACATGGGACAATAACAATAATCAATATCACGGTATTCGATGTAATTGGTATAAACAATGATTCAATATTCGGTAACAGCGTTCAATGATCCATACCCATAACACTTTGCCAATATTCCTTATCATGGTTGATTTAATAGTTGATGTACTCAGCACGATAACAATGATCCATCCATAACGATAATTTATCCATAAGATGCTACAAGATCACAAGTTCACAAGAACACAAGATCACAAGATAACGATATAGAGAACCACAAGCCCCTTATTCGAGTACAGTCCTTATATTGTCCACTACTAGAGTCAACCCTTAAACTCCGGCTTATTAATTATTTATCAATGCAAAAATACAATATGCAAATATGAAACATGAGATGAACAATAGTATCAATAGGAGAGAAATAGGACGATAACTTAAATAGAACAATTAGAATGACTCGTATTTTTCACGTCCGATGCACGTTTTGATAAAGAGTTGGTGTTAAACGTGCAATACACGTAAGTCAACAGTAATTAGCATGTGCGATGAATGTCTTAATTTTAAAAAATGGAGTTGAATGGGCTATACACGTTGATATGGCTAAAAATAGGGTTAAATCGGAACCGTCCAAATCGGGCACGAATCTTGAAGCCTAGGGGTAAAACGGTAATTTTACCCACCAATGGGTCTGAAGCGGGTACGGGTTCTCCTCCTCGAAGACCCACTAACCCGCCAACAGATCCACCTCAACTCGGTGCGGGTTTCAACCCGCAACAAACCCGGTCCAGAAAGAATAGAATTAGGGTTTCTGATTAAATCCTAGTTCAGCCAAGCAATGAAGGGACCACCTATCTGGTCGGTTTATGTGGATGGATCCTCCTGTAACGAGGGAAGCGGAGCCGGAGTCATTCTGGCAGGCCCAGATGACTTCATCTTCCAATACTTCCTTCGTATCAACTTCAAGGCCTCTAACAACGAAGCAGAATACGAGGCACTCATAGCCGGCTTTGGAATGGCCCGCAATGCAGGGGCGCAACGCCTTCGGATCTTTAGTGACTCTCAGCTGGTCGTAAATCAGGTCCTCGGCGAGTATGAAGCATGTGATGACCGGATGGTTAAGTACTTAGCCAAGGTCAGGAACCTCATGGCACTATTTGAAAAGCCCTCATCCAACGAATCCCCCGAGAAGAAAATGTCCAGGCCGATGCCCTCTCCAAGCTAGCCTCTTCCTCCCTCCAAGGTCTCGAGCAGACCATCTTGATAGAGGTCCTCCTGAAGCCAAGTATAGAGGATGAAACTTCCGACTCTTTGAAGTTGCTGTCTGTCCTGCTTCAAGATGATTGGATGAAACCCCTCGTCGAATTCTTAAGGGACGGGCTCCTCCCCGAAGATCCTAAGGAAGCTCTAAGAGTGAGAACCCGAGCAGAGCGATACACACTGATCGGAGGCATCCTATATAAACGCTCCTTCACACTGGTAGACGGCAGGCCTTATTTGAGGTGCCTCTCCCCCGAACAAGCCGACTACGCCCTGCAAGAACTTCACGAAGGCATCGGCGGGGCACATTCAGGGTCCAGATCCTTAGCCTGCAAAGTGTTGAATTATGGATATTTCTGTCTCACTCTCCTACAAGACGCCGAACGGCACGTTCGGAAATGCAGCTCATGTAAGAAGTACTCCAACATCCGCCGCCTCCCACAAGCTCCACTCACTTCCCTATCAAGTCCAATCCCTTTCGCAATATGGGGGATGGATTTACTAGGGCCATTCCCGCCAACTCCCGGCCAGTTCAAATTCTTAGTCGTGGCCATCGACTACTTCTCGAAGTGGACAGAGGCCGAGCCCTTAGCCACAATCACCGAGAACAAGGTACTTCAGTTCTTTTGGAAGAACGTAATCTGCCGGTTCGGTGTCCCTCGGGTCCTCATAACAGACAACGGAACCCAGTTCACCGGGGCTGCCTTCCGAGCTCTCTGTGAAGACCTCGCCATCCAACACCGATTCTCCTCCGTTTTCCATCCACAGTCGAATGGCCAAGTGGAGAATGCTAACAGACAGATCCTCTTCGGTATTAAGAAGAGGTTGGATAAATGCTCTAAAGGCTTATGGGTCGATCAGCTCCCTAACGTGCTGTGGAACTACCGCACTACAAAACAGACCCCCACAGGAGAGAGTCCATTCAATCTCACCTATGGGTCCGAGGCTATGATCCCTTAGAAGTCGGTAAACCCTCTCCTCGTCTAATGGCTTATGAAGAAGAACAAAATGCCAGAGAGCTCCGAGCACATCTAGACTTAATTGACGAGATCCGTGAAAGAGCTGCCATTCGTCAACAAAGCTACCAAAGAAGGATCGAGTTGGCATACAATAAGAGAGTCCGTCCTACCGACCTCAAAGAAGGGGACTTGGTGCTCAGAAAGTTAGCCATCTCTTTTCCTGGTCAGAAGAGCAAACTGGCTCCAAATTGGGAGGGACCCTATAAGATCGCCAAAGTAGTTCGGTCCGGGACATACAGACTAGAAGACCTCGAAGGCAGAGAGATCTCCAGGACCTGGAATGCCGACCATCTTCTAAAATACCAAGAGAGAGCATCAACGCCTCTCTAAGTATTCAGGAATGTCAAACCGTTCCTCTCCTATTACTTGTATTTTTTCTCTTATTTTTTCTCTCTTGTAATAACGGCTCGCAACTTTAGAAGCAGCCGACCATTATTCATAAATAAAGAAAGCTTTTTCATATTTTACTTGTAAAAATTGTTTATATCTCTCTGCTTTTACCCTTCACCCCTAACGATGGTTCGGAGTCCAACACTTGGCTCGATTCTACTTCGCAAGTTCGCTCCTAAGCGAGCTAGAACTAGGTCACCATTCAGAATTGCTCCCACAACCGTTGAACAACTCTAACGATGGTTCGGAGTCCAACACTTGGCTCGATTCTACTTCGCAAGTTCGCTCTTAAGCGAGCTAGAGGTAGTTCGCCATTCGGAATTGCTCCCACAATCGCTGAACAATCCTAAACGATGGTTCGGAGTCCAACACTTGGCTCGATTCTACTTCGCAAGTTCGCTCTTAAGCGAACTAGAAGTAGTTCGCCATTCGGAATTGCTCCCACAACTATTGAACAACTCTAACGATGGTTCGGAGTCCAACACTTGGCTCGATTCTACTTCGCAAGTTCGCTCTTAAGCGAACTAGAAGTAGTTCGCCATTCGAAATTGCTTCCACAACCGTTGAACAACTCTAACAATGGTTCGGAGTCCAACACTTGGCTCGATTCTACTTTGCAAGTTTGCTCTTAAGCGAACTAGAAGTAGTTCGCCATTCGGAATTGCTCCCAAAACCGTTGAACAACTCTAACGATGGTTCAGAGTCCAACACTTGGCTCGATTCTACTTTGCAAGTTCACTCTTAAGCGAGCTAGAGGTAGTTCGCCATTCGGAATTACTCCCACAACCGTTGAACAATCCTAACGATGGTTCGGAGTCCAACACTTGGTTCAATTCTACTTCGCAAGCTCGCTCTTAAAGCGAGCTAGAAGTAGTTCGCCATTCGGAATTGCTCCCACAACCGTTGAACAACTGTAACGATGGTTCAGAGTCCAAAACTTGGTTCGATTCTACTTCGCAATCTCGCTCTTAAAGCGAGCTAGAAGTAGGTCGCCATTCGGAATTGCTCCCACAACCGTTGAACAACTCCAGCGATAGTTCCCAGCCCGATACTTGGCTCGGCCCTGCTTCGCAAGCTCGCGCCTAAGCGAGCAAGAAGAAAGGATTTAGGGAGCAACAGGCAGAAGCGGAGGCTACCCCTCTGCCGCATAAGGCTCACACATCTTACAAATTCGCGAGATTAAATGACCGAAGCAGAGCTCGGCACCCCTGGCCGAACGCTCATAACGCTGACCCCCAAACGAGCAGAAGTCCAGCTCTTGGACCTCGGCACGATGAACACACTCACAAACAAAATAACCACACAGGGCAACTAAAAATGCACAAGTCTAAGAAAGCAACATCATTAAGAAGGGGGACACAATACAAGGCGACTCTTTCTTACAACCAGATTACAAGGCGTTAAAAAGCAAAAATTACAATGCTGGCTTGTTACACTTAGAATACATACAAAGGCCTCAAAAGCAAGATCTTCAACGCCTCCTTGGCGCAGGGATGTTCCGCTTCAAGGACACTCGAGGGTGGCGATGTTTGCCTCCGGAACACGACCCCAAACCAACGAATTGAGACGTGTCCTCGGTGCTGCTCCTAACAGTCGCTCCGACGGATGCTCCGCTCGACGAGATGGCAACCCCGCTTTGTGCATACCCCGGACTAGGTTGGTCGATGGGTGAACGGGTCACGAGCTCATAAAATGAAATGCCCCGCTCGCTCTCCGTGTGAGTACATGAAGTGCTCCTAACATTGATCGGCCCCGAATGCGGTCTGAGGCGAGCCACCTCTGCCTCCAGCTCTGAGATCCGCTCCCTCAGAGAGTCATCTTTTACATCGACCTCAAAGCGAGGAGGTATTGCGGAGCTCGGAACGCCAGAGCGACTGGCGATAAGACGGCGGAGATGAGTGACTTCGATGCTCTTGTCCACCGTGGCTCTCTTCAGTGCGTCGACCTCAGCCGTCAATTCGTCATGTTCGGTCGTCAGTTTGGCCACCTCTGCCGTCAATCCCTCTCCCTCCATCCGAAGGTCTGTCTCTACCATTTGTAAGTGACGAATCTCAGAGAGCAGATTGTCCCTCTCCGCTGTTATCTTTGATAAAGTATGGCGGATGCACTTGAGCCAAAGGTCGTAACTAAAGGCGGTCGACGAACCATCATCCCCTCCTAAGGGGGCCATCTCGGCGAGCCTGCACTCCAATCGGCAAATCTCAATGTCCCGCTAACCCAGGATGAGTTGCAGGTGGTTCCACTCGCTTACGGCTCTGCGCAATCCCAGCTCGACTTCATAGAGCCGCTCTCGGCACCTCGTCAAGCACAGCTTCGTCACCCCTAAACCAACCTCGGGACGAGTGCTTTCCCCCGAGCAAGTAGGCTCGACGGTTTGAGTCACCACCGCAAGCTGAAAAGAAGTCGAAGCAAACAACAAATTTTCAACAATTAGCCGAATCCCTACACTTAGTCAAATTTCAAGAGTTTTTTGAGAAAGTTATGATAGAGAGATGCGAAGTCGAGTACAAAAAGATGTTTTCATTCATTACAAAAGAGCGGTGGCCAGTCCGCGATTAGGCATTACACTTAAAAACTCAAAAAAGCAGAAGAAAAGAAAAAGCAAGCAAAGTCAGGGCACGACCTCTTTCCCGGGGCGGCGAGAGTGGGTGGGGGCCGACGTTCCTGAAGGGGTCACCATTGCCAGCGGGGTGACCACAGACCCCGGGACCTCGCCGACGACCTCGACCTCAGGCTCGACTTCGTCGTCCCCTTCTTCTTCTTCTTCTCCCTCCGACTTGGGGTCGAAGCCTTCTACGTGGCCCGGTAACAATCTCTATCCCGAACAGTCCACCTCGGGGTATGCCTTCGACACCCGGGCGAGGGCTTCGGCGTAGGCTTTGGAGATGTTCTGGGCAAGAAAGCCTTGCGCCTTCACCATAGTGGTGTCCTCGGCCTCCTTCACCACGGTAGCCTTGGCCTCCGTCGCTTCGGCCAATTGTTTGGCCGCCTCCTCCTTCTGGCGAAGAAGGTCTCCTTCCAGCTTAGCGACCAGGCCCTCAAGGTATTCGACCCTCGTCGTCCTCCCCTCGTACTCGACCCTGAGCTTGTCGAGCTCGTTCCCCATGAGAGCTTTATCCTTTCGAGCTTGGTCGGACTCCTGCTTCAGCTCCTTCTACAGAGCTGTCAACCTCTCCGAGAGGTGACCAAAGGGGATGATGATCTGCGACAAGAAACGAGGTGTTTAAAGAGTTAGAGAAATTAAACGTAAGAAAAACCAATGATGGCAAAAATTCAACACTTACCGAGACTCTCGATGATGTCGTCGCCTTCCAGCCCGGCCTCCATGGCGGCCCGATCCTTCGGTGTCGCCAGGTGCTTGACCACCTGCATGCTCGCCAAGGAGTTGCCTAGGAACCCTTCATGTTTCCGAACCTGCCAGTCCGGAACATGAATCCTCTTGTGCTCCTCGGTCAGGAGCTCCTCGGCTACCACTATCAGCGGGGGCGTAGCCATCTTAAGGCTGCGGCGATCGGAAAGTCACCAGCCTCTGTTGACGCCGAGGCAACTCCTTCGGCCACGGCCGGTCTTCCCAGGGTCTCCACCTCCTCGACCACCTCCGTGACCTTCGGAGTCATCGCAGTCAACAACTTGGTGGCGACCCTCTTTCGCTTCTTCGGCACCTTGCTAGCAAGGCCAGCCCTCAATGCCAACACAACCTCGTAGTCCATCGCCTCTGTATTAAAAACGAAGTTTGTTAACACAATACAAGTCGTAAAGGGTGAAGTATGAAAAAGAAAGGACAGAAACATAAGAGAAGCCGCGTACTGGGATCCACGCGGCAGAGCCCTCCCCTGAACAGAACATCCTCGGTCAGCTCCCACCAATCGTACTTCGGCGGATCAAGAAGTGTCCGAACTGCCTCTTCCTTTTCGGGGCGAAGCTTTGGGAACGCCTTCAACCTCTTCGGCACCTCCTCCACCCAACTAGAGGGGATAGGCCAGGCCTCCACACTCTGCACTATCAAATACTTATCATGCCAGTGCTTTATGGAGTCGGGGCATATAACGAGCCTACCGCCATGCCTCGGGGCCAAGTAATACCGGAACTCCGACCGGTTCGCTTGATGAAGCCAGTAGATTGTCCGAAGTACACTCAGCTCCGGCTCGATCCCAGTAGCTTAGCAGTGAAGCACGAAACCATTTATGACTCTCCACGCGTTGGCATAAGTTGAATGGAGCTGACCCCAAACCACCTAAGAACAAGGGTCGCGAACGGATGGAAAGGTAGCCGAGCCCCAGCGATAAAGGCGTCGACCGGCCAGCAACACATAGTTACTGGCAGCGGCGAGTTGGCCCTAACCCCGGGACCCGGCAGCATAAGTTCGTACTCCTCCGGAATGTGGAAACAATCCCGGATCACTGCCAAGTCTTCTTCACGGTGGATCGACACCGTCTCATCAGCCTCGGTCGTCTCCCTCGCCTCATTCTCATTAAAAGTCCTCCCCCTCCCTTGAACAATACGCTCGGCATGTTCCTCCGGAAGCTCTCGAACTCTGTGAAGCCCAGTCAGTGGCCCCGGCAACCTACCAAACGGCCCCATGCGCTTCGGATCCTCCACGATCGTATCTCGGCCAAACACCTTCTCGCCCTTATCTCGGCGACTCGGAGTGCGGGCTTCGGCAACTTGAGGGGAGGGCTCGGACCAGGAAGAAGACGACTCGGAGACAGAGAAAAGAGACATATTTATACTTGGAAAGAAACTAAGTATAAATTAGCTTAAAGATATGGTGTCGAAAACTTCACCGAAAAACGGACGACGATCACCTGAAGCTCTCGCTAAGCACAAATCACTACCTGAGTAAAATGATAGGGGGGGTGAGGTTTTATAGAGCGAGGCACGCAAAACGATGTAAATGGGCCCAGACTGCCAGCCCATTTACGCAAAGCAACAAAAACAATCTGAACCGTCGCTTTGTTTACCACGCCAAGCTGTACATCGCATTAATTACTGTCCCTTCTGACAGAAACTTAGAGGTCATCGCATTAAATAAGCATCACATCCGTCAGAGCAGTCAGAAGTTCAGAAGCCATCACATTTAATGGCTACTACATCTGTCAGAAGCGCAGATGCCGCCAAACTCCCCAGGGCGTGCTCCGCCAAAAACGACAAGTCAAGGACTTCGACACCAGCTGCCGAGCAATCTTGACACCGACCATGTAACATGGAAAGTTGGACCTCGGCACAAGCTGCCGAGTGCTCTTGACACTGACCATATTACATGGAAAGTCAAGCCTCGGCACCAGCTGCTGAGCGTTCTTGACACCGGCCATGTTATAAGGAAATTTGGACTTCGGCACCAGCTGCCGAGCGTTCTTGACACCGACCATGTTACGTGGAAAGTTAGGATCTCGGCACCAGCTGCCGAGCGTTCTTGATACCGACCATGTTACATGGAAAGTTGGACCTCGGCACATGCTGCCGAGCGTTCTTGCCACCGACCATGTTACATGGAAAGTTGGACGTCGGCACCAGCTGCTGAGCGCTCTTGACACCGACCATGTTACATGGAAAGTTGGACCTCGACACATGCTGCCGAGCGTTCTTGGAACCGACCATGTTACATGGAAAGTTGGACCTCGGCACCAGCTGCCGAGCGCTCTTGAAACCGACCATGTTACATGGAAAATTGGACCTCGGTACATGCTGCCGAGCATTCTTGGAACCGACCATGTTACATGGAATGTTGGACCTCGGCACCAGCTACCGAGCCCTCTTGACACCGACCATGTTACATGGAAAGTTGGACCTTGGCACATGTTGCCGAGCATTCTTGGAATTGACCATGTTACATGGAAAGTTGGACCTCGGTGCCAGCTGCCGAGCGTTCTTGCCACCGACCATGTTACATGGAAAGTTAGACCTCGATACCATTTGTCGAGCGCTCTTGACATCGACCATGTTACATGGAAAGTTGGACCTCGGCACCAGCTGCCAAGCGTTCTTGACACTGACCATATTACATGGAAAGTTGGACTTCGGTACCAGCTGCCGAGCGTTCTTGACACCGACCATGTTACGTGGAAAGTTGGGATCTTGGCACCAGCTGCCGAGCGTTCTTAACACCGACCATGTTACATGGAAAGTTGGACCTCGGCACATGCTACCGAGCGTTCTTGCCACCGACCATGTTACATGGAAAGTTGGACGTCGGCACCAGCTGCCAAGCGCTCTTGACACCGACCATGTTACATGAAAAATTGGACCTCGGCACATGCTGCTGAGCATTCTTGGAACCGACCATGTTACATGGAAAGTTGGACCTCGGCACTAGCTGCCGAGCGCTCTTGACACCGACCATGTTACATGGAAAGTTGGACCTCGGCACATGCTGCCGAGCGTTCTTGGAACCGACCATATTACATGGAAAGTTGGACCTCGGCGCCAGCTATCGAGCGTTCTTGACACCGACCATGTTACATGAAAAGTTGGACCTCGGCACATGCTGCCGAGCGTTCTTGCCACCGACCATGTTACATAGAAAGTTGGACGTCGGCACCAGCTGCCGAGTGCTCTTGACACCGACCATGTTACATGGAAAGTTGGACCTCGGTACATGCTGCCGAGCGTTCTTGGAACCGACCATGTTACATGGAAAGTTGGACCTCGGCACCAGTTGCCGAGCGCTCTTGACACCAACCATGTTACATGGAAAGTTGGACCTCGGCACATGCTGCCGAGCGTTCTTGGAACCGACCATGTTACATGGAAAGTTGGACCTCGGCGCCAGCTGCCGAGCGTTCTTGCCACCGACCATGTTACATGGAAAGTTAGACCTCGGTACCATCTGCCGAGCGCTCTTGACACCGACCATGTTACATGGAAAGTTGGACCTCGGCACCAGCTGCCGAGCGTTCTTGACACCGACCATGTTACGTGGAAAGTTGGACTTCGGCACCAGCTGCCGAGCATTCTTGCCACCACCATATTACATGGAAAGAACTACCTAGAACCTTGCCGAACTCCCTCCCCGCACTTACAACCTGGCCGAGGTGCCTCTACTCTTCGGTAGAAGGTGCCGAACCACCCATGGACTTCGGCCTCCTTGGCAGCGAGCACTCGAAGGGGTCGGCGGTGAAGTAAAAAAGCATGTAGGCCCACAACGAAGGAAACAACCGAGCCGTTCGCCAAAAAATTGCGAAGAAACAATTAAAAATTCAGAAAAGTTAAGGGAAACTCTTGGAAAGTAATTATAAAGTTGGGGAAACATTTTCTAATCTCCAAGCAAGTAATTATTACCAATGAGAATCTATTAAGACCCCCGAACGACGGATCGACACTTCGCAAAGTTAAACGAATATTCCTGCAAAAACACCGCATGACCCCAAGAGCTCAGGAGCAACTCAGAGTGCAACCAACTTGAAAAATCACCGCACTACCTCCTTCAAAGATTCAAAACCTTCCATTTGAACTCCGATACAACTCCACTAGCCATTGAAACAATAAAACTACTCCTCAAAGGCTGATCAAACACAGTCTTCGGGAGTGGGGGCTCGTGATATGGCTAAAAATAGGGTTAAATCGGAACCGTCCAAATTGGGCACGAATCTTGAAGCAGGGTAAAATGGTAGGTCTGAAGCGGGTACGGGTTCTCCTCCTCGAAGACCCACTAACCCGCGAACGGATCCACCTCAACTTGGTGCAGGTTTCAACCCGCAGCAAACCCAGTCCAGAAAGGATAGAATTAGGGTTTCTGATTAAATCCTAATCAACGGCCCTGATTCATACCTATCCTTTCACTGGGGATTAGGGATTACATTCCTTATCTAATCACAGGGATTACATTCCTAATCTGACCCCAGCGGTGCCTATAAATACCCCCCGTCCATCTCCATTAAGGGGTAATCAATCTTTTGCCAGTTTTGCGCTCTTTCATAATCACTTCTGATTACTAACTTGAGCGTCGGAGGGTGCGTCGCCGGGAACAGTCCCAGTGTCTCGCACTTTTTGCAGGTGAACGGCAGGAGCAACAGTCAAACTCCGGCGGAACAGGTAACGGGTTTGTTATTCAAAGTTTCCCAAGAATCCACAAATACTATCTGTTTGCCCCCACACCAGATTCAGCGGCAACACACGTATTTTTTAAAATTAAGAAGTAAAAACTTTGATGTGTACGTGCGATGCACGTGTTGAAAAATATATTTGGAGTTGCATCGCACGTGCTTGTTTGGTGACAAAAGTGGTGTTTTTTGTGACAAAAAATATTTAAAATTGTTTATTTGTGACAAACTCTTCCATTAAATAGTAAGTAAATATATTATATTATAGATAGATAGATAGATAGATAGTAATTTACACATGTGATGCTTGTTTAATTTTAACAAATTTTAAAGTAAAAAATCTGACATAGTGAGGCATTGAACCTGCGACCTCCTTCATATTAGATATGTACGTGTGATACACGTGTTGGTAGATTGACAAATGACACTAAGCCCTTCTCCCATTATAATATTAGAGATGACAATAAGACATTAGGATCATACAATGCAATATACACACACTAAATCATGCAAGACTACAATATATGTACAATTAATTCATGAAAAGTGAAAACTGAAATTCTGGTCATCAAGAGTAGTCTGTACACAAATATAATATCCTGCTATTTCAGAACTCGAAAACTGAATCCGTCAGAAGTATTAGAAATTAGACTTCCGCACGGTTCCAATACATACTTAAAGTTCAAAATCCGACAACAGTAGCAAGGTCAATCACACCATTCTTTCTTAGAAATTAGAAATTCGACATCATATTATTATAATTTTAGAATCAGCAAAAACTCAATAATAAATTCATTAAAATTATTTTCTAGAATCCTAAACATGTTAAGCAACAATCTGAAAATTTTTAGAGCAATATTTTAACATTTGATCAGCCTATTTACTGTTTAAGTATGGAAGATACAAGAATCTGAAAATCTGAAAGTAAAAACATAGCTGTAGTAAAACGGGCATAACGTTTGCTACACTACTTGGAATTCAGAAATTCAAAATGTACTGGAAACTAGAAAACCAAGGCTATAATTCTTATTCAGAAAATTTTTCATTTTAGGATCATTTACTGTGTCGAAAATAATAGACAACATACAGCCAGTAAGCAATATACAGGTTTGGGTATTTTTCATACAACAAATTAATTAACATGATGGGTATCAATTCTACTAATTGATAAACTTCTCAATCAACATGAAGGGTATAAAAACATGGTAAATAAGATTAAGAACACATACATACATCAATTTATCATCAATCAACCATCAATCGATCAAACAACATACAACTTACCAATTCTCTCTACAATAATTCATTTGTGTCGTGATTATATGCCGAACCCTATTATCGATTCTACATAAATGCATGAAAGGTTCAATCTTTAGAGTCAAAAGTGGCACGATGTCAAGAATATCGGGGTTAGCTCGTGTAAACCCCCAATACACCCAATGAAGGAGATGAACAATATATAATACGATAACAAAGGGATCTACTTGCAAGAGTTTTAACAAACATGAATTTGATACAATTAACAATTTAAGAAGATAGTGACTTGCCTGTTAGACGGTTAATTTGAGTACCAAGAATATTGGGATGAGAATCCCGGAGCAACGAACCACGAACATGAAGCACGGAACACATACGAACTACGTTCAAAAACTCATACAAAATGGCAAACACCAATCACAAATCAAATCAACGAACACCAAATCACTCCCTTCTCTTCACAAACAGCAAACAGCCGTTTTTTTTTTTTTGCCAACAACGGATAGCAGCAATGGCTTTGGGGACTCCAACTCGGCTTCGACGGAGGGGCAACAGGGTGGTGAAGGCAATGGTGGGTCGACTGGAGGATTAGGGAAGGAAGATAGAAGAGAACCGCAATGGGTTCGGGAGGCAAAGGATTCGAGGACGGAAGAGGAAGACGAAGGCAAGTTGCTTCGGGAGTCGATGTGGAAGAGAGGCAGACGGAGACGAGGGGATGCACAGGGTTTTCTTGGGGGTAAAGTCGAGATGGTAGTCGTGGGTGGCAAGAGGCTTGGGCGAGGACGAGAGAGGCGGGCTGTAATATCCCGGTCGGATATTATATTTGTATTTTTATTATTTTTTTAAAATTAAAATATTTTTTGGAAATTTCTTGGGTTTTCTAAATAAAAACTTACCTGTGAATATATACTAGTAAGTATATACAGGTATTGTATCGGTTTTGTGCACTTGTACAAAATTATGTAAAATGCATTTTTGAGAAAATGTCTGGAAAATCCCGGACAGATATTACAAATTATTATTTTACTAGGTTTGCCCGTGGACATGTGCCTGCGGCACGTTTCTGTTAACGATGCAGCATATAAAAAGCCCTGTAAAAAGATATATATATATATATATATATATATATATATATATATATATATATATATATATATGCACGTCTTTGTGAAGAATGTTCTATAAAGATGTGTATTTGGCAGTAGACATTGATGTATTATGAATTAAGTTGTTTATTGGTTTATATCTTGCAGGATCATTTGTCAGGAGTTCGGGATGGAAAAAGAGTAGTGTGAATCTACAACAATAGTGGATCGAAATCAGCTGCTATGTGTGACTTAAACATAAGAGATTTCATATTTAATTTGCATCCTGTCATAAGTAGCAATTCAGTTGCTAATTCCCCACTGTCATATTTTCATGTAGTTAACCATGTAAGATTTTTAAAAAGGTTAAAAGAGAGAGAGAGAGAGAGAGAGAGAGAGAGCTTGTTGTGATTTTGCATGTGATGATATTTTGTTAAATCTGATCAAGTACAATGTGATCTATATACTGAAGAGCCTACTGCAAATATGATCTGAAACAGACGTGTTAGCCACAATTTTTGATATATTTCAGTGTATTAGATATTTTACATTTATTTTTCTTTTAATCTATAACTTACATCATCTCTCACACAAAACACATAAGTCCAACTATCAGACGTTTCAAACATTAAGAGAACATGAAGATTGCCAAAAATCTACCCTGTCAACGACAATCTCCTTTGTTAGACTAAGATACCTATCTGATGCTTCTTTAACTTCCCCAATCCAAGTATGTTCAAATCTACCTCTTCCTTTAGCTGCATCCATATTGTTCTCCCTAACTAATATTGTTCATAGTCTCAGTTGCTCATGCAAAACAGTGTCATTTGCTTCCCCTATTTCATCCCCAAAAAATGTTCTTTAGATCCTAATATTCATAACTAAAAAAATAAGAATCTTAACATACAATCAAATGCATCCACAAATTGTGCTAAAACAATGTCGTTACTCTATAAAAGGATCATTGATAATCCTGCATTATTTAAGTTGAAAATGCCTTTGGCTTATCGCATACAAATTTTAGAGACTATCTATGTTAATACTCTCCAATTCTGGAGTTTTATAAATGCCACTATTATGTGCAAATGGATGCATATTTAATTTAAAATGATTATGCTTTATACTCTATCTAGTATTTTGTAGTACCCTTTTTTATGTGGATTATGATATATGTTGTACTCTGTTTCATTAATCTTTCATTAATGAATCAGTAATGGGATCACCTTTTCCTTAAAAAAAATAAAAATTAAAAAATTAAAAAAAATACAGACTTGCTATATATGTTGTCTGGTATACCAATCATGCATACAGACATTAATATTATTATTAATATTAATATTATACACACTATAAGTATTCAACCGTTAACTAATGAAGAAAGGGTATCATTCATATGCTAAATTATTTGGATGAATTTTGTTCCCTAATATGATACAACTATGAAATGCGCAACTCAGACTTAGTCAGGCATGACCACTACTACTCCATGCTTCAAAATAAACCAGACTGAAATTAAGAAACTAAACTGCATCTCTGATAAATGGTAAGTCAATCTGATAAATGGCACGTCATCGCGAAAAATGATTAATTATTTAAGTTGTTCAGCCAAGATACATGTAGTTAATATTAATTTTCCATTAAAATTTTCATATTAGCCAAGATACAATGTAAAAACCAAGATTTCGTTTGAAAACGTAATTGATTTGTAGGAATTGTAGTAAAAATTTCGACAAAATCTTTCCTTAAATATTAGCCCTTTTACAGCAATTCCTTACAAAATTCTGCTCACAATTAAAAAATTAACATGACAGACAGTCAATATGAATCCTCTCCAGGCCAATCCAAGCAACATTACATAGGCATCATATATATAGGGCTCGGGGGGGGGGGGGGGGGATCTTCATATGATTCCAGATACGAAATAAAAACTTACTATTTCATTTGAAAATGTAATAGAATTTAAGGAATTTTAGTCAAAAATTCGACAGAATCCCCCCTAAAATATTAGCCCTTTTACAACAATTCCTTACGGAATTATGCTAACCATTAAAAATATAACATCACGACAGTCAATATCAATCCATCCCAGGCCAAACCAAGCAACATCACACAGGCATCATATATATAAGGCTCTGGGGGAAAAAATCATAATATGATGCAAGATACAAAATAAAAACCAAAATTTCATTCGAAAACATAATTGATTTTTTTAGAAAAACTAAACACAGAACTCAATACTCCACAACTTTGCAGGTACAGGTATTAACATAATTATATTATATCATCATCATATACAAATATTTACATCATCTACCAAAATACTGAAGAGCCTACAACTATTACATCCTCCACCAAAATATACACCAACAAACTGAATGACAAAAAAAAAGTTTACAGGGTTGTCGGAAAAGAGAATGCTTTGTGTCTTCAATATGGGACCAAATATGGGACCAATATGGGACCAAACTCTTACTAAACAAACAGTAAGAGTTTTGAAACAAACAGTAAGAGTTTACAATAATCAATCAAAACAATGATAATTAAAGAAACAAATAGTAAGAGTTTTGAAACCAATACCTTTCAAATATGACAATGCCTTTTAACTCAATGGTTTCAACCCAACATGTTCTTCATCACCCTACCAAAAGTAAACTGTTAATATGTACATAACGGTTCTGAGTGTAGACGATAATCTGGCAAAAAAAAAAAGGAAGCATAAAATTAGAGAAAATTAACGGCAAACATAGGGTGTATTTGTAGTAAATATCAATTTACCTTATTGCAACCTCAATTGATCAATGTAGTTGTATTTATAAATTTGAGGTCCATGTGAGCTGCATCCCAGTCCTATTACAGTTCAAATACAAAAATCATACAAAAGTAAACCAATAATATAAAAAGTTTATTGAAAGAAATGGATAAATTTGTTACTTGTATTTTTAAAATAATAAAAGGAGTGTGAGGAAAGATAAAGAAAATGCAATATAGAAAAAGGAAGAGAGAAAAGATGGCATGAACTAATTGCTATTTAGAAGGTATATATAATTTATCCAATTCTTAGTCATTTTATTACATCACTCAACCTTGGCTTTGTGTATGTGATAGTTCCAGAATTATGGAACTTCATTCCGTGCTATTGAACTTCCTTCCTTTTATTTGGTTGTTGGTCCATAGCCAATAACCGTGATGGAGTTGCAAACTTTAGAAGGTGTTTATCTTGTTTTATTACTGCTGTTGAAAGAAAGATGGAGTGGTAGATAACCTCCAGGTCCTCCACCTTCTCCTTCCACAAGGAAGAAAATATTTCTATATGTTGCTTACTCCCTGGCTTGAACCCTCGACCTCCTCTTTCATCACATGGGGTGCCTCTTCGAACTTCATAAATTCCTTTTTTTCCTCTCTACCATTGTTAGTGTGTTAGTGTATCATGTTTGTTGGTTCTCCATGTCCTTGGCCCAATTTCTAAACACCTGATGTGCCTTGTTTGTGGTGTGCTTGTGGCTCTATCTGAGTAGGACTGTAGGGGGTATCACCAGTGTTTGTGTACTGCATGCTTACTGTATTGTGTGGTGGGTGAGGGTGCATGTGTTTGTTTCAATTTGTCCTTGGAGAATTAGTGTTCATTGATTTTACCTTATGATAATGGATTTTATGCCGTCTTAATTAATCTAGCACAGTGAGAAACTCCATTACATTGTTTGGACAAAATTGTACTGACTTCTTTGGAACAATCTACAGCATTGTGCATGTGACTACCACTCCTTACTGTCCTTTTAAAGCCTGACCCTAGGTATTCTAAGATGCCCAGAAAAGAAAGGGAGGCCCTTTGGACTAGATATGCCGATGATATGATTAGGAAGGAGAAAACATCATTTGATTCAAAGAAGAGGCCGAATCGAGAAGGAATAGATGCAAACTCATTAGCTGATTACCCCAAAAAATCCCTTAGGAGATCTCATGGAAGGATGTAGATTATTGGCCCCACTTAACAGTCATTTTGTTTCAGCTTTTATCTTGACCACTGATTAGTTGGCATATTGAAAGTAACAGTTGTAATATATATCAAATAGAAGTATATCTCATGTTTAGTTCTCCAATTTCAGATTGCTGTACCAGATTATACTTTGGAAAGCTAAGGATGCTGCAGATCTTTGTTATAGTTTATGCAAAGCATGCATTTGAATGTTCGTTTAACTGTGCTAAAATACCAAAGTAATGGTGAGGATCAAGAATTTTATTTAATTAACAATTCTTCTATGCAGTTTTGGTGAATATTTATGTATGTTCTACATAATAAACTTGGATCTTGTCACACGTTGGTTATTTTGTATTATATTTGGTACTTCATTCAGAAGCATGCCCTATGCAATTTTGCTGAATATGTAAGTATGTTTTAAAGTCAAATAAATGATGCTCCCAATTTATTTAAGTGGATCAAAATATACTCCGTTTGTGCTGGGTATGTTTGTTAATTAGTATAGAGATACACAAATACAACTGAGCTAGATCTTAATTCAGGTTAGGTTTGCGCGCGCCCAATGCCAATTAAGTATAAACAACTTGATCTCTAGTGCCAATAGGTGTAGTGATTATGCTCATTGCTAGCAAGCTGAAGGTTGGATTGTTTGAATCCTACTTGCACCAATCCCCCCACTAATTCAGCACCAATTCCCATTAGCGGTTGTCTGACTTAAGAAAATAAAATTATAGAAACATAGATAAATTTTGCTACCAAGAGTCATCGGCAAATGAATTTTAAATGACTCGATTTTACATATTTAGACTAATTTAAATGTGAAAATTGAAGGAAAGAAAAAGAGAGGCAAGCCATGAAATTGTTCTGCATTATTTAGAAACACGAAAAAGTGAAAGCAAAAGGTTACCTACAGTCCATATCCACCCTCTTCAGACAATTATTTAGAATCAACTCGGCTTTACTGTAACTGTCTAACATACAGACATAAACAAATTGCATCATGAAATTATCCATCCATAACTTAATATTCCTATTATTGATTACGATCACCATCCACATCCCCGACATCTCCATCCATACCACAACAATAAAAACACCCCAAATTTTCGATCAATCTTTGTCACAAAAAACATAATCCATCACCTCCCTGTTATATCAACTGAAGAAAAAAAGCCGAATTTCTGCAAAATTCCTTCTCGTCCTCCCTCCTAAACATTTTATTCCAATCCATCCCTTTCCAAATTAATTAAGAACCACATACACAAACTATCAGAGGAGATCTTGCTGTTGTTGTTGGATGGTATTACACATTAATTAACTGGGCTTCTATTTTTCTTATGTTTATCTTTACTTGTTAGCAGAAGGTATCTTGGTGTTACCACTTAGTATGCCGACTCAATATTGAACCTCAACCATGTTATTGTGAGAGCCTAGAAGTGAAGCTTAGCTTAACCATTTTAGTCTTACTAATGTCTTCTTTACTTGATGACTGAAAAGGAGAATCACTGCCTGAGCGCAAAATTTTTATCTGTGAAAAAATGTAGAATTATTTACAATACAGTCTTTGAGAAATGGGGAGGACGCTTATAGAAAGAAAGCAGGAAAGGTTTCTGATCAGCGTAGAACATGTACACCATCGGTTCTTCCTTTAGAAACAATTGATCATTAGCACGTGGAATTGATGTGTTTATATTTTAATTGAGGTAGTTATGAAATAAGGGATGAGATTTGTAAAACCATGAGAGAAGTTTTAAATAATATCGTCATTCCTGTGTCTCTGACCCCTTCCTTTTCATACTAGTTTAGTGGATCTTTAGTATATTGTTTGACCAATTGAAAAAATTATTAGCTTTCACTGTATTTTCAATGCGATATTTTATAACTGATTTGTTATTTCTTCTATTCAAGACAGAACTTGATAATCCTACCCATTTCTGGTTGTTGCTCATCACTTCAAAAAGGGATGTTATATTATATATATAGATTATTTCATTATTTCACTATTTTATTATTATTAGATTCTTCGTATCCATTAGCCGCCCCCAACCAATGCTTGTTGTTGTTGTTGTTGGAGATTCTTTATATTCATTGAGTTGCCAAGCAGCGTGAAATTTTAGTTTTTATTGTAGAAATTATGATTTTGTGTGTATTGTATTATTTTGTCGACAACCTAAAAAAAATACTCAAAGAAAGCATAAAAATAGGCCACTCAAAGGACAACAGACCACACTATAGCATGATCTTTTTTTTTTTGTTTCATGTATTCATGCTTTTATCGTACCGTCTTAGATCACTAACAATTCAACAACACTATTTTGGACATGCACACTTATCACATGTGTCCTAGACATAGAAAAAGGAGAGAACATAGCTGTTCATTATAGGAAAAAAAATATAAAGAGAAATTTCATTGATAAGAAAAACTGAGAAAAATAAGTCATGAGAACCTAAGAGTATCAGCTGGAAAAATAAAAACATTGCAAATTACCATAAAATCAAGATAAGAAACACCCCTTGCAAGAAGACACAATAATTCACATCAAACTTGCTCATAGAGAATAGGATTGAGTTACATACATTAATGGTTATTTCATGCTGACGACGATAGGCTTCGACAGATAAACCTCCACCTGCATCTGATAACCTATGATCTCTCACAGTTGTCGTTGAACTCAGTCATCCATACCCATGACCATGTCTGGTTCCATCTTGACCCTGATATTACATTTAGATAAAATCAGTCTATAAACATAAATTGTAAAATTTATTGCAACATATATAACAGAACCAAATGCACATGTATCCACTATAGTTACAAATGTAATACCCATTAACTTCTACCACAATTTTAAAATATCCATTACCCAAATACCTATCACAGATTAAGCTTTAAATCATATACGCTGAACATTCTATATGAAAACAACAAATTGCCTGTGTTCTTCTGCTTCATTTTCAAGACAGTCAATTTTTAATGTTTCCTTGATGAAAAGTACTTTATGTTTTTCAAGACAATCAAAACACATCTAACCCTCAGACCCTTCTATAACCCATACAGAATCAACAATTCCCAACAACAACCGAACATTTTTTTGCATAATATTGAATCATAAAACTTTGCTATGACTATGAAGCTCTTCATATTCCACAATTTTGCATCAACTACAAAACTTTCGCAATTATTCCTAAAGTTGTTGAATTAATAATTACAGCAATTAATAAAATTTTGCAATTATTCCAAGATTTTTGCAGCACTGCTCCCAATCTTCAAATTTCAATATCTTATCATTATGTGTGTCCTTCATTTTCCCCCCCATAACCTATAGATCTCAAAAACAAACAATTCTATCCACACAATGCTCAAAACGAATCTAAAAACCTGTGCTCATCTGCAGTTTCAGATAGAGCTCGTCCGCCCTGCTCCTCCCCCCACCCTTGCTCAACCTATCCTGCAACGAATGCTTCAACGCACCTACACCAATAAAAAACAACCAATAACTGCTAAAGTCCAATACACATTCCAACTAACAACACCACCAAGTCAGATCTTACTCACTTGTAGAAACTTGTTGCGATTTGTTGCTCAGCGCCCTGTCTCTCACCAAGTCAATACTTATGGCGCCCTCGTCGCTCCATTCTCCCCCGTCGGTTGCAAAACTCCCCAAATCACAAAAAATCAGCACTAAAAAAATTCCACAAAATGCACCGAAAAAAAATCTCAAATTTTCCAAAATTTAGTACAACAAAAGATCGGATCGTACCAGCAGTGGATGACAAATCAGACTATTGAGAACAGCCGATTTCCCCGCGCCCTAAGCATATCAGCATCGAGATTAGTGCTAAATCAAGAAAATCAACGAATCGAGAAGAATTTGAGGGTTTATGATACTTACGACGTTGCCAAGGGCGACGACGTTGAGGAAGGTGGAGGAGCACTTGGACGGCAGAAATCAGTCAGCGGTCGGGGAGACGGTGAAGCTTCGGTGGGTTCGCTGGGTTCGGTGGGTCAAAAAAGAGAGAGACGGTGAAAGGGGGAGATGGTGGGTCGATGAAAGAGAGAGACGGAGGAGGGGAAGAGAAAGATTTGGATATTTTGATATTCCGGTAAATTGCACTTCTTAAATATGCTTTAACATTAAAATTGCACTTCTTATCTCTTCTTAAAAATTAAAATTAAGCTTTGACATTTAGACTTGGTGCTTTCCAATTTAACAGAAAACATAAATATGCTTTGTTTTTCTAAGCTAAACATAATATTTCTACAATTACTGATTCATTCTGTTATGAAAAACTCGAAAGTAGACTTTAAAAGTAAAATTTGTTAAAATTGCCTAATCCAATGAGAACTTCCCATCCACCGGCTTATGTATATTCCATTTTCTTTTTCTCGCTTGGTAAACTGCATGATCGAAACATTGTGCTTGAATGACACCTAAAATTTTAAATCGTATCAACAAACCAATACCAATAATTTTTATATTATTTAAAAATTGAACTTTCTATTAATATTTTCATCATCACTAAAGCTTTTTTCTCATCAAATTAGATGTTAGGGACAACAATACAACCCTCGATTGAGAAGGCATGACAAAACGAAACAAAAGCAAAGCGTACACATCATATTACTTGTCATGAAAAAATAGAGGTCAGATAAAGCTAATAGAACCAACACTGATGCGAAGGTACTTTAATCTCATCTAAAAGGCAGACCACTATCCAAAATTTTCATCACCTAAAAAAGTACAAAGACAAAGAAAAACGATCTGATTGAATATAACACTAAACAGATACAATCCTAAACTGATGGAAAACAGTATAAATTTCGATGCAAAATTAGATGCAAAATTAGATGGAAAACAGTATAAATTTCGAATAACACTTATAATCCTAAAATCTGTGTTGAGGTGAAAGTTGGGTTGACCGAGCTGCAAAACAGTATCAATCCTAAAATTAGATGCAAAATTAGATACAAAACAGTTTAAATCTAAAAAAACCCAACAAAACGAATGCAATACCTTAGATGTAGAGACAGTGAAATCGATGGTCAGGATTGAAGTTAACCTTTGCATTCAATCCACATCTGACATCATATTAGGAAAATTGAAAAAGGATGGAAGTTAACTTCGAGTTTCATGATGTATATATAGACTGTAGTCTTATTAAAATTGTTAATTTGACATTCATCTTCGTGACCACTTGTGCCAAAGCCAACTGCTTAAGCCTTTTAGATAGTGCTCCAATAATCTAGTAATAAAAGAATGATTAGGTAATATTGAAAGGAGTTATAGCACCACGAAAAACTTATCCTTTACAGGTTTGTAATTTATTTCATTGTGGTCTATCCACAAGCTTAAAATCTAATTAGTTTAATTCATTCAATCTTGGTTCAAATTGAAAGACTGAATTAACCAATTGAGTGTGTTAAATAACAAACCCACTATCAGATTTATATGTGGTTTTCTGAATTTACAATCACTTAACAAACCCACTAAATGCATTAAGCTTAATTGATGATTCACACAATCAACTAAAAAATTGAAATTTAAAACTTTAAAACTTTAATAAAATCACAACCCAATACTTACCAGTTTAATAGCAACTTCCTCATTAGTCTGAACATTAGTAACTGCAACCAAAAATAACCAACAACCAATCAAAAAAAAAAAACTAAATAATTAAAGACCAAAACTTTATCAAATTCCTACTCAGAAGAAACCTAAATAGATCTACCCAAATGAGCCACTTCAGAAATCAGTCAGTGGTCGGGGAGACGATGAAATTTTAACTAATCCATAAGAACATTGAAATTTTAATTAACCCATGAGAATGAGCATCAAAACTGGAAATTGGACTGATCCATTAGAGGAGGGGAGGATGAGGAGGGCAGCATCGTCGATAGAGGCGGGGTGTTGGGGCTGCAGGAGGCGTCGGGGCTGTAGGAGGTGGGGCATTGAGAGGGGATCGGGAAGAGAGAGGGGGGTTCGGGAAGTGAGAGAGAGAGAGGGAGGGGCATCGAGAGGGGATCGAGACCCATTAGAGGAGGTGAGGATGAGTAGGGCAGCGCCGTCGACGGAGGCGGGGCATAGGGGCGTCTGGGCGTCGAGAGGGGGGATCGGGAAGTGAGGGGGGAGAGAGAGAGAGAGAGAACTGGGGAAGAAGGAGGGGGAGAGAGAGAGAGGGAGGGAGAGAGAGGGTTGTTGAATTTTTTGTTTTGGGATTTGAAATTTTGAGCGGAAAAATATGTTTTGTAAGAATCAACCTGGACCATTGATTTTAGGGGAGATTGAAGGAGAGCCACTTGATAGCTTTCTTTGTAATTTATTATATAGATTATTATTTTATTTTATTTTCAGAATTCAAATATTTTTTTGTGGATATCACCCGATTTTGTTAATAAACATTATCTGTACATATATACTAGTCTGTATACATCTGTATTGTACCAAATTAGTACTGTAATCTTCTGAGGTGATAATAAAATTTACTTTATTATTATTTTTGGAATTAATTTATTTTTATGCGGATTGTACGGTTTAACAAACGATAATTATCGGTATATATATTAATACATATGTATACGTATTGTACCGATTTCGTACATTGTACAAATCATGTAGTGTGTATTTTGGACAAAAATATCTCTTTTTGTCATGATTAATCAAATTTGGATGGCTAGGATTTGTTTGAAGGATTAAACCTATGATCTAAGATTAATTAAGAATACATAAGAGTTTAAGGTGTTCTTCTAGAAGTCTCTCTCCTCCACCTCACCCCTCCACCTCACCTCCACCTTACCTCCCCTCACCTAAGTATGGCAGGGCTTCCAAGTACCCAAGGGGGTTTTTGCAAATCCCCTTGGTGCTGTTGCACTCTCCCCCTTCTCTTCCATCCTATAAATACCCCCCGCTTCACCTCTTGTCTCATTTTACAAGAAAAAAACAAAGAGGAAAAGAAAGAGAGAACAAGCCCTAACTAGAGAGTTCTTCTTGTAGGTTTTCCATAAGAGTTCTTCACTGAAAGTTGTAGTAGATGCTAAGGAGGAAGGAGAATGTTTGCTAGCTAGTCCTTCCTACAAGAATCAAGGTGGGAGTTCTCTACGTCTCTTTTTATGGTTTGTTTCCTTTTATTTTTGTATGTAGAAAAGAACCCATCTTTAGGGTTAATTTTAGTTGTATGTGAAAAAGTACCCATCTTATGATGTGGGTTTGTTGTAGATTAAAAAGAACTCATCTTTATGATGAATGGTTGTGTATTTTGTTGTATGTATATGTTTTATAACCACTTGGACTAAATTCTAAGCATATAAATGGTTGTAGGTTAAAAAGAACTCATCTTTATGATGTGTGGTTGTGTATGTGTGTTCCTAAATAACTTGGACTAAATTTCTAAGCATAAACAAGTTTGTATGGATCAAAATGATCCCATGAAAGTATTGATGGTAGAACTTAAATAAATAACATAGAGATTGAGTCCTTAAGACTTGTTGCGGTTATTTTGCTAAAATAACAATTTGGACTAAAATGTATGTGCATATGAGTAGTGTGAGTCCAAAAGGACCACACGAAGAGTTTTGAATGAAGAACTTAAATAAAACACATAAAGATTGAACCTTTAACCTTGTTATGATTATTGTTGTTATTATGGTTATTTTGTTAATACAAATGACAACTTCGACCTAAACTATGTGTATATAAAGATTAAGTAAAGCGGAAATACTTACACACACCATTTTTGGTTGTAGAACTCAACTAGCTATTTAACGATAAGTCTTTTTGTTGTATGTTGCTCTCTACTTTGTTAAAAGATCAATCTTTACTAATCCTAATTCATAAAAAGTTTATCTTGTTGTATGTAGGAACTTGTAGGATTGAAGAAAAGTGGGGTTTGTAGTATGTAGGAAATTGTAGATTAAATAAAAGTAGATTTGTAATATGTGGATAGTTGTAACTCATAAAACAAGTAGTTTTTGTAATATGTAAGAAATTGTAATTTTATTAGCAGTAGAGGTTGTAAATTTAGTATATAAAAAGTAGGACTTGTAATTCATAAAAGAGGTAGTTTATGTAATAATCTAGATAAGTCCTTTATGAGTCTACTACCATGCTTAAGTTGTATACCATGCTTGAGTTATTGTAGGTTGGTGTAGTAAAGAAATCCATGCTTAAGTTGTATACCATGCTTGAGTTGTTGTAGGTTGATGTAGTAAAGAAACTCATGCTTAAGTTGTATACCATGCTTGAGTTGTTGTAGGTTGATGTAGTAAAGAAACCCATGCTTAAGTTGTATACCATGCTTGAGTTGTTGTAGGTTGATGTAGTAAAGAAACCCATGCTTAAGTTGTATACCATGCTTGAGTTGTTGTAGTAAAGAATTCATGCTTGAGTTTATATGTGTAGTTATTCTAGATTCAAAAGAACCCATGCTTGAGGTTGTGTAGTTATTCTAGACTCATAAAGAACCATTCATGCTTGAGATTGTATGTGGTAGTGTTCTAATAAAAAAGAACCCATTCATGCTTGTATAAGTGTTCTAGTTTCAAAAAGTACCCATTCATGCTTGTGGTGTATAAATGTTCTAGTTTCAAAAAGAATCCATGAACCACGCTTGAGTATGTGTAGCATTTACTAAAATCTTAAAAGAACCCAAAAACCATGCTTAAGTTGTAAACCATGCTTAAATTGTTGTAGGTTATTGTGGTAAAAATCATGCTTGAGTTGATGCTAAATAACCCATGCTTGAGTTGCTAATTATTGTAGTAAAGAACCATGCTTAAGTTGTATACCATGCTTGAGTTGTTGTAGGTTGATGTTGTAAAGAAACTCATGCTTAAGTTGTATACCTTGCTTGAGTTGTTGTAGTAAAGAATTCATGCTTGAGTTTATATGTGTAGTTATTCTAGATTCAAAAGAACCCATGCTTGAAGTTGTGTAGTTATTCTAGACTCAAAAAGAACCATTCATGTTAGAGATTGTATGTGGTAGTGTTCTAATAAAAAAGAACCCATTCATGCTTGTATAAGTGTTCTAGTTTCAAAAAGAACCCATTCATGCCTGTGGTGTATAAATGATCTAGCTCAAAAAGAATCCATGAACCATTTTTGAGTATGTGTAGCATTTATTAAATTCTAAAAGGAACTCATGAGTTTAGATTGCATGCTAATCCAATTGAACTATTGAAATGAACCAATGTTCCATAGTTTTCTTAGTTCAATTTTTAAGAAGAAACCCATGAAACAATCCCCATGATAGTTCTAGCTCAATTTGGCAAGGAACCCATGCATTTAGGTTCTAGGTGGTTCTAGCTCAATCTTGAGAAAGAACCCACGAACCTAGTCGCATGTTTTCCTAGTTCAAATTGGAAAAAAAAACCCATGAGTTCTAGTTGTATGTGATTTTAATTGAAATTGGACCATATGATGTGAACATGCTTCATCTTCAATATATGGGTAATAATGCTTGAGAAAGTCACTAGTATTGTTAACTTGATAAAAGTATAGTTACCCTAGGGGTCATCGACCATCAAGACTCGCATCTTACCAGCTTGGAAACTATGGATAAATCACACCTCGAGCACCAATGGATCTTAACTGATGTGGGTTGATCGCGGGCCGAGAGTGTTGACGAGATCCGAGTTAGGGATAGTGATGAGTAAGGGAGATCCCGTCACCGATGTCTTGGATCGATAGGCCATGAGTTGGATCGGGATAATCTTAAGAAAGTTCATATTGAAAACCCCGTGAGATTGTTTGGGTTTAGTGACATCGTTAGGGTAGTAACTTATGGATATTACTATTTAACCTTTACTTATTATCATTTTCGCTGAAGGGAAAGAGTTGGTGTTAAGGGTGATACCTTATAATCCGACATGCCCTATAGGCCGACACTAGGCGGTGTTATTAGGTTGTACCCTTATTGTCAAAGGGATACGGTATGTACCTTCTCACGAGTTGGGAGCACGGGATCCATATCTCGTCTGTTAATTTTTGAAGTGCCTTGATAAGAGGGAGCAATTCCTGTCGGAGCTAGGGGTTATGGACCCCCGGAACTCCGTCTTGTCGTATATCTAAGGGCGAGAAGCCATAGACTACGGTCTGTCTAGGGGTCCACTGGGGATGCTTCGAGCTAACCTGCGACTGCGGAAACTCCAAAGATTCATCAGATATTTGAGTGAGGTCCGGCGCAAATGACGGGATTAGACCGTTTCAGAGCAACCTCATCAGTCACGTCGTATCTTCAGAAACAAGTCGAGTACAAGAGTAGAATTCATAGCACGGGTTCAAATCCCTATATATGAAGAAACGGCTTGAGATGGGGCGTAGGCGTATGTAGTATGAGATGCATACTGTTCCAAAGTCTTGCTTGCATTAGAATAAGAACATCATTGCATTAGTTAATCCTGCATTAGATTCTAAGTCATAGCATACACTGACACATCAATTATATATACACGTTTCTCTTTTCATCAATCTGTTTGCCTAAAGTGGAAAATCGCTACTAGTCATCAGCCTTACCTTAAAGCGTCAGTATATGTACTGACGTCCCCATTTCAATAGGTACTGGATTGCAGAAGTACATGTAAAGGATTCAGGAGGGCTCTAGGCGAGAGAAGCAAGAGTCGATTTTATTTCTGTTGTAATATATATTGTATACTATTGTTCCAATTGTAACAATTATTGTAATTCATTTATTTCTTGGGAAGTATCCAAGTGAAGTACCTAGTGTAGTTCTTTATTCATTATACTCTGATGTAAATTTGTTGAAAGTTGTAACACTTGGGCATTTAAAGATATTATTGTAACACTGATGTAATGTATTGTGGTTTTATAACATTCGGACTTGTAATAAAATTGTGATGAATAAAAAGTTTTAAATTTTCCTGTTTTTCTGTGTATTGTGGCTAATTGAAGAAAAGATTCTGGCTTATGTCACAGTTTCCTAATATATAGAAATCGGGGCGTTACAGCAGTGGGGCGATGCAGGCGAGGTGGAGGTCGATGGTTGAGGGACGTTGCTGTCGA
This sequence comes from Hemerocallis citrina, assembly GCA_017893485.1. Taxonomy (NCBI): domain Eukaryota; kingdom Viridiplantae; phylum Streptophyta; class Magnoliopsida; order Asparagales; family Asphodelaceae; genus Hemerocallis; species Hemerocallis citrina. The sequence goes on from CM030360.1 coordinate 124,052,089, forward strand.
CGAACGGGGAAGGACGACAGAGGGCGACGAGGATGGCGAAAGATGGGGCAGTGGGTTTCGAAGTTAAAGGAGGAGGAAGGAGGGTGAATAGGATGGAGGTAGGGGGTAGCACGGTAGGGGGCGACTAGGGTTATAGGGGTAGGGTTTAGGGTTAGAGTAGGTTAGGCTAGTTTTTATAAGATATTAGGATGGGTTTGGATATTGGGTATGGATCCAATAAGAATATGGGCTTGGGTTTTGGGTTAAAAAAATCAATTAGTAGGTATAAATTCAATTGGGGAAAATAATTAGCATTATAGGTTCTATAAAATAAATAATAATAATACTAGTATGAACAATAAAGATAACAATAATGAAATTAACAAGTAAATACTACTGATAATGATAATAACAATAATAACAATAACATTAACAAAAATAATAACCATAATAACAAAAGAATAATACTTATAATAATAATACTAACATAATTGGGTTTTCAATATGTAGTCAAAGTTTGAAATATTCAAAATAATAATAATAAACATATTAGTAACAACAACGATAATAATAATAACAATAACAATAATAATAATAGTAACAATAATAATAATATGAATACCAAAATAAGATTTGAGTTCAACAGATTCATTAAAATCCAAATAGTAAAAATATAAAATATAAATAGCTCATCAATTAGAAATAGAAAATAAATTTAAAACATGTCATCATTCGAGGTAAATAAACTTGTTGATTAGAAACCACTTTAGTAGAAGATCCAAAACGAAATTAACACAAAATAAATTTATAAATAATCGAAATCTAGAAAATATTCAGAAAACATGTATTCACGGGAACAGGGGTTACAATCCTACCCACCTTACAACAAAATTTCGTCCTCGAAATTTGCTCAAGCGGTACTCAGGACAAAGCAAAAACAACTTGTGAAATAGCAAAACTGGGAATTAAAGCAAAAGCAACAAAATGGTGGCAACACCAGAATAAAAAAGAACATGGATATGAATGAAGTGATCAAGAATGATGTTAAATAAAGATTCAATGAATGATGGCAATGCAAATGAATGAACAAGTAAGTAAGCAATGCAGAGAGGGAGAAGCAATAAGAGAAACCTGGGACCTGTGGGTTATGGGCTCACCACGCTTCCGCTGCGCTACTCTGACGGTGGAGCTCAAAGCTGTAGAAATGTCGTTGTAGATCAAGTGATGCCGAACGACGGATCAAGCAGGAAGAAGAAGAACGGATGACAACGGAATCAAAAGAATCTGGGTACGGAAAGAATAAAATTATACCCAATAAGAAATCAATGAATGGAAGGAACAAAAGAAAACATGGAATGAAGGAACTGAAAATGAAGGGATCAAAGTGGAATCAAATGTAATACCCTAAATTTTCATTTAATGAGAAATGTTGATTTTTACGTGTTGTGCACGTACAAATCTTGTATGTATATTTTCTTTTAAAATGATCTTTTATAACATAGACAATTATTTCTTTCTTTCTCTTTAATTTTCTAAAAAGCCTATTTTATAAAGCCTAAACTTGTTTTCTTATTTTAAAGCCCACCCTAATAATTAAATATTTAATTAAATAGCTCATGAGCCTAAAGCCCACTATTTTGAGGCCCACAAATTTAATTAATGTTATAATTGTCACAACTTGTCATGTAGACACAATTAGTAGACAATTGATTAATTAAATTTGTACAACTTTTTAATAGGGGATACTAGAAGGGGCATGTGCACACACTAGGGTGTGCTTTGCACACTTTGGGGAGGCCGGGTTGTGGCAAAGAGAGAGGGAGAGTGGGATTGAGTTGAGAGGTAGTTATTAAGTTCATGGAAGTTGCTACAACTTCCCAACTCATTTTAGTCCTTAATTTCTAACTCCTTGATTAATCCTAGCCATCTATTTCCACCCTAAAAGTGTATAAATACCCCTAGCTTTTCTTCTCATTGGTGCACTAAACATTTGTTAAGAAAGAAGAGAAAAGAAAAAGATAAGAGAGCAAAAGATTGAGGAGATTTGTGAGCAAAAGATTAGAGTGTGAGATGTTTGTGTGTCCCAACCAAAAGGTGGCCGGCCATCACCATCAAGCAAAGGGAGCTCGGGTTGCACCAAGGAGCAAGGAAGATGAGCATTTTGCAATACATTCTAGGAGGAGAAGGCCATTTTTCTTGCACTCTAGGAGCTTTCATTTTCGTTTCTCCAAATAGGTGGGTGTTTTTCATACTTCTGGAACTAGATACCATGTTAGGGATGATTTAATGAAGTTATTATGAATTAATTAGTTGAAATTGGAACCATGCTTGTTTAATTAAAAATGGAATGGTAACTTAGAGAATGTTCGATAGAATGCTTGCTAATTGATGAATTGTGAATTAAAATGCTAGAAATCACCATATTGTTATGCTACATGTTCTAATTGAATGCTATGATAAAATTTGTACTTATGAGACAACTAGTTAAATTAAATGCCTTTTGTGTAATTGATTGCTTAAAATAAAGTTTCTTTGTTGTAGAAAGATGAGAAATTGTCTCTAAATTATTGTAGGTGGTTAATGAATAAAAGAACAATGAAATATAGTAGTTGAGGGAATTTAACTCTTATGAAGAAATATGGTGTTTGTTCTCAAAGTCGAAATTATGGACATAGAACATAAAGTAGGGCCAAAATACATGTTTTTATAAAGTAAATAATGGTTATAAAAATACTGATTTACTGTAAATTCATGTTTGGTAAAATCTGGAGCATTTTGTTTTCAAAAGAGAAGGAAACAAAATCGTTTTGAGATTTATAAAATTTAGAAATGAACAGAGAACTGAGTTATAAACAACTAAATACCCTTTGAGACAATCTGATCCCTTAGACCAAGTGGTTAGCGGTGCGGTGGCTTTTATTGTAGCCGTGGTCAGACCCCAAGGTCTCGGGTTCGAAACCCAAGCCCTGCATTTTTATTTCAGATTTTTTTGAATAAAAACCCAAAATCCGAGAACAAACTTATCTCATTAAAACCCCCTTTCATATCGCTTAGGCGCCTTAGCCCAATTGGCTTGCGGTGGCAGTTGACTTGGCCCAGGTCACAGGTTCGAATCTGGCTTTCGGCAGTTTTGAACATTTTCTTGATTTGGAGTTTAAAATCGAATTTTTGACTTTTAAAAATTCCAAAAAAATACTACAATTATTCTAAAAATATGTAGATCTTGTGAAAAATATTTGAACACTATTTAGACAAAGTAAAAATGAGTCAGAGGTGAAAATTGGGTAGAATTCCACATAAAATTGTATCTTGTTAACTATAAAAGTAATCGATTTTACGAGAAATTATACTAAGTGATGAAGGATATTTTTTTTTGGAAGAAAGAAGATTTAAGTGTATTAGCTATGGACTCTCATTGTTAAATTAAGTACTGTTTATGAATGAAAATACGACTTTGTGCCTTTGAATTAGATAAATGAAACGAAATTAGTAGGAGAATTAAATAAGGGTTAGTGTTGATCAAAATAAGATTAAGAAAGTCTTGTGGAAAGAATAAACTATTTGAGTATGACTTATTGTATTTATTTATTTATGCATGATGTGCACATGAAATGCAAATTGAATGACTTGATGAATTTATGAATATACAAGTGCTACGAACATGATATGGAAATTATTGTTAATCATGAAAAAGAGAACTTATGAGTATGAAAAAAACTCAGTGTTGTGATTATGAGTTGAAATTAAGAAGTAGGGTGTAGCTAAGCCTTATACCAGCAATAAAAGAAATGCTGAGATGAAATTTGAAATGAAAAGACCAAGAGTTGGGTCATGTGAAATGAAGGAATAAGACCGGCATAGTGAGAGTGCTAACCCTAAGGGATTGATTTTGTTCATGATTTAATTAAATTAAGGATTAGATACATAGTGAAGATGTGATGAAAGTAAAAGAAAAACATGAGTATGAGGGTCATTGGATTGGCGGCGTGAGAGTATTCACAGGATGTCCCATGATGCGTCATGAGTAGGACGTGGATACTGCTCCAGAGTACCGTCCCGGTGGCGACGCTCGTGAGGTGTTTGGTGATTGCGGGTAGTGTCATGTCTATGGTAGGAGGAGAATTACCACAGGATGCCTGCATGATGAGTCATGTGACAGTGCGATGGGATTCAGTGCGATGGGATTCTCTCCAGGGCGCCTAGACATGAGTTCCTAGGTCATAAAACATCTAGGATACTTACCGTAGTTACAGTAGTAGATTAAGTCATGGCGAGGGATTGAACCCTGCAAGATGAAAAACGGTTAAGGGCTTGCCCTCGGACCTATGTAGTATGAGCTGCATAAACTCTGAACAAGTGCGCATTTGTGTCATATAACATAAATAATTGCATTAAGGATTAAGTGCACATTCACAATACGACATCAATAGGATAGTCCCATTAGCTTTGATTGTGAACATTTGTGGTTTGTTAAGTATGGAGAATCGTTATACTGTTTTCGACATAGAGAGGATGGTCGTGTATAATATTTCGTCAGTTGAATGAACTGACGTGCCCACAGTTTCTATGCAAGGTAAAGCACATGAAAAAGACTAAAGAAGACTTGATGCTTACAGATTATTCAATTATTGTTGTATTTCATTCATTGATGAAAAATTTGCTTCTGCTGTATAAATGTTAATGTAAATGTAACTCTGATGTAAACTAAAGTTTTATTTCCTTGTAGAATTGTACGAAGAGAAGTGAAAAGATCCTGTGGGACTCGAATTCAGTTGTATTTGGGATTTGGGGTGTTACATCAAACACGACTAGTTTCCAGATCATAAGTTGGTTATCAATTGTTCATGTGATTCCTATATTGCTCTTGTTGTTGAGTCAAACCGGTAAAACCCAAATCTGATTAATATATCAATCAAAGCCAAACTTCTTTTCGTTAGTCACGTTTGACTGATATATTATTCAAACTCGGGCTCTGATACCACTAAAAACCTTATCACGCCCCGCGTCCCAAAAATACGGAATATGAGTACATGACATTGGCCCAGCAATGACTAACATCACCCATAAGCTGTTTATCTGATCAACTCAACAATATAATCAATACAGAACATTTGCGCAAGCAATAATAATAATCTCATGAACAATAATACTTGAAATGAAGCAATATATAATATCCAAGTACAATAACTCAACATCTGGAAACAATAACGAAAAAATCCAGGACATAAGCCCAATATAATAATAAATCACAAACACAAAAGTAATAAGTCTCAATACAATGGGATAACAATAGTCTAATAATTAAGTCTTCAGGCACGAACGCATACTTCACAAGCAATACATTATCAATACATTTATCACAAGCAGCGCAGACTGGTTCCATCTTCAGAAACGTTGGTCACCAATTCCTTCGGGAACAGATCCTTCAGTACCTGTAAAATTTTGATCTAAAAAGAAAGAAAAGAGTGCCCTTAGAGCAAGTCGTGGGCAGCAAGTAGAGAAAACAGAGGATAAGGGAAAGCATGTATATCAAAGAATAGGGACGTGGTCAAAGACAAAGAAGCAAAGCAAAAACAGGCAATAATATCAAAGGTGTACAATAATCACGCATGTAATGAGTGATTTCAAGTCAAGATCAAGCACGAGATGCATGTTATTAAGTATTTTATTAATTTATCTAGTGCACGTACTACTGCGTCCCATTCCACAGGTTCGGCGCAAGCACAATGATCATTTTAGACCGATGGTGAATTCAAGGATCGTGTACTTGGCATTGATAACAATAATTTACATGCAAGAATTAACAATTAATCACTACAATCAATGCTCCTCCTTCTATGTCAAGTATTCGTGCGAGCGAGAAAGCCTTACCGAGTACATTTTCCGATCGTTCACTACCAAGTCTACCCATAATACCCCGGCTTGTTAATAGTTTATTTTCATCCTATGTGAGCATGCAAGAGAGTGTCAATGTTGTATAATACTAAGTGTGTCTAATTCTATGTGTTGCATACAAAGCATGAGACAAACACGTCAAATAAGCACAATTCACATAATTAGGACAGCACGACCTTGCTGTATTAAAATACTGATTACAGTCACTACAAAATAGCAAATCAGAATCCACCGAAAGGTCTAGAAAGTAGACTTCCACACGGTTCCAGGGAATATAATTAAGGCATATAAAGGATACAGGAACTAGGGTGAAAACTCTATTCTATTCAGGTTTTATGTTCAGGCAGGATGCAGTAAGTTTTATTTAACTAATTATTTTAGGTCAGAGAACTCATTAATAAAATGTATATAAATTCAGGGAAGTACCTATACATGTCTAAGTCCAGCCTAATTTATTTCAGATTTTTCTTCTACTATTAACAGGGTCAAATAAAATATAGAACAGCAGGATACGCATGCAATTGTTGATATCTAACATGGCTGTACTAAAATGTATCTAGCAAATTACACATCGGAACATAGATCCGTCAAAAGGATGTTAAACTAGAATCAGAGCCTAAAAATTCATGTTTAAAGGAAATTCAAATTCTGACATTATCATCGGTGAAAATTTGATTCAAATTAAACAACTAACAATTCAGAAAATTGTCTTAACATGAATAGGGAATAATTAAATCATATGGTCACATATAGCATGCAAATTGGTAATCAAAGTGATCCTAGGTGTTAACATGCAAATTTCTAAGTTTAAGATACAATTATCACAGGCATGGTATCAATTCATCGATCAACTTCAATTTAGCACATACAATTTAACATGTCAAACTTATCAAGTAGTCTTATGCATGAATCCAGTTATTTAAATGTGCATATGCATGAAACAATAGGGACTAGGTTTTAGACCAAAGAGATAGCACAATGTTAAGAGTATTTCGGGTTAGCTCGTGTAAACCTTCGATAAACTTAATGGAATTGTCAAAGCAGTATGATAACAAAATGGACGGGATCTACTTGCAGGAGATGAAATAATCTTGAACGGAATAAAATGCTAGTTCAAGAAGAGACTTGCATGTTAATTTGCAGATTCGAATAATAAGAATAACGGGATCAGAATCCTGGGCAAAAATCCCAGAGACACGCGCGAAATATGTGCGAAGAATCTCAAACAAACAAAGCACAGCTACACAGAGCTCTCGAGTGAACTCCACGCCGGATCAGGACCGAACAGCAAACAGCGATTGGGGATCCGCTGCGCCAAAACATGGGACAGCAAAACCAATCCTTCTTCAACCTCGGCAAAAAGAGAGAGAGAGAGAATAGGCGACACAGCAGTGGCGACTGCGACGGTGGCGGAGAGACGTTTGCACTACTGCGAAGACGTCGGCACCACGGTCGGGAAGCGATGGCGGCGACGACATCCTCGACGAAGCGAGCTCTTTTTTCAGTTGGAAACAGAGAGACGACGACAGCGGCGATCGGGGGCTTGGACGGCGATGCTAGGGCCTTCGGTGGAGCAGCGAAGGACGGCGGGACAATGGTGGGGTGCACGGAGATGGGTTAGAGCGACGGCGATGGGTTAAGGCGATGAGGAAAACACAGTGGATTGGGTTCGACGAGGAGAATGGGGATGACGATGGGGAATACAACGGTGATGAGGGCAAGGGGATGGAGACGATGATGGTGGTGACGGAGGTGGAAGGTGATCGGAGAAGGCCAACGGGGTATAGGGTTTTGGTTGGGTTTGGGGTGCAACGAAAATAGAGAGGGGGAAAGAGATGGGATCGGGGAGAGAGAAAACGGTGGTGAGAGAGAGAGTAGAATATCATTAGGGTTATTTTAATGGGTATATATAGGGATCAAGAATTAGGGTTTTGGGTTGAGATTATGTGGGTTCTGGTCGGTTTTGGCTCCAAAAAGTGAAAAATGAATGCAATAAGATGAGACGAACATAAAGGAGAACAAATCAGACTCAAAATAGAAAAAGCAAAATTTGCAAAGAGAACAGAATCCAACCAAAGAAAACAGATCGATCAAGAGAGAATAAACGAACCCAAGAAAAGACAAAATACACTATAACAAATGGATCCAAATACAATAATCAAAAGAAAACAAAATACAGCAAAACCGAAAATAGGGCTTACAAATCCTAAATCCTACCCCGAAACAAACAAAGCAAAACTAAACAAAACACTACTCAAACAAATGAGGGAACCTCTCCCGAATCTCTTCCTCTAACTCCCAAGTAGACTCTCCTGGCGACCGAGGATCCCAAGAAACTCGGACCAACTTGATGACCCTATTCTTTAGCACCTTCTCTCGACGGTCTAAGATAGAGATGGGTCGAATTTCACAGGACAGATCTGGCCTTACAGACAAGTCTGAGTAGTCAACTACATGACTGTCATCTCTGATGTATTTCCTGAGCTGAGAAACATGGAATACATCATGGACACCTGTTAAAGCTGGTAGTAGCGCGTGAGCTATCTTGCCCACACGTTCCACAATATCGAATGGACCGATGAATCCAGGACTCAACTTGCATCCACCGCCGAAACGGATAACACCCTTCCAAGGCAATACCTTGAGGAACACGTGCTTGCCTGCCTCAAACTCTAGAGGTCTCCAACGACAATCAGTCCACCTCTTTTGCCGATCCTGAGCGGCTTACAAATGCTTGCAGATCTGAGCCACAGCATCAACTGTCTTTGTGATCAACTTAGGACCTAAAAGCTTCTTCTCGCCGATATCATCCCAACAGACCGGCAATCTACACATGCGTCCATACAAAGCTTCGAATGGATCAGCCTTGAGACTCGCCTGGTAACTGTTATTATAAGAGAACTCAGCCAAGTGAAGATGATCTTCCCACAAAACTCTAAATTGAAGAACGCCGGATCTCAACATATCTTCTAGGGTATGAATTGTCCTTTCTGACTGCCCATCCATCTGAGAATGGAATGCTGTACTGTATCTCAACTTAGTACCCAAACTCCTCTGCAAACTCTCCCCGAATTGAGACCTGAATTTCGTATCTCTATCCGATACGATGCTGACAGGAACTCCATGTAGACGAACAACCTCCTGAACATACTACTCGGCCTAACTCTCCGTGGACTGACCCACACGGAAAGGAATGAAGTGAGCACACTTCGTCAGCTGATCCACTATCACCCAGATAGCATTATGACCTTTAGGACTCCTCGGCAAAGTCGTCACAAAGTCCATTGTGATATTCTCCTACTTCCATTCAGGGATAGGAAGGGGTTGTAAAAGTCCTGCGGTCCTCTAATGCTCCGCCTTCACCTACTGACAGATTAGGCACTGGGTGACGAATCGAGCCACATCCCGCTTCATACCATGCCACCAGAAATGCTGTTCTAAGTCCCTGTACATCTTGGTACCACCAGGATGAATAGAATACAGGGACTGATGAGCTTCCTCGAGTAGCTTTTGCCTGACTTCTCCTCTAGGTACACACAACCTAGAGCCAAACCGAAGTGACCCATCAGCATGGACAACCAAAGCAAGTCTCACACCAGCTTCTTCCTTACTCCGAAACTCCTGCAATTGCTGATCACTCCCTTAAGCTGCCTTGATCTGCACTACCAAGGAAGACTGCAACTGCAACAACATAAGCTGCCGATTTGATCCGGGAAGCAACACATCCAACTCCAGCCTCCTCATGTCCTCCACTAGCTCATTATGCTGAGTGAGGAACATAGTTGCAAGCTTCCGAATCAAAGCATCGACACCAAATTTACTCTGCGCGGGTGATACTACAAATTGATTTCAAAGTCTGCCATCAATTCCAGCCATCTCCTCTGCCTCATGTTCATCTCCTTCTGCTTGAACACATACTTGAGGCTCTTGTGATCTGTGAAAATCTCAACTCTATCCCCAAGCAAATAGTGCCTCCACAACATCAAGGCAAAAACCACAGCTGCAAGATCCAGATCATGCATAGGATAGTTCTTCTCATGAGGTCTTAACTGCCTCGATGCATAAGCGACAACCCTACCTCGCTGCATCAGCATTGCTCCCAGACCACTCCCTGAAGCATCACAATGGATCACAAAACCACCCAAACTGTTAGGTATAGTCAGCACAGGCGCTGAAGTCAACCGACGCTTCAACTCGGCAAAAGCTTCATCACAAGCTTCATCCCAGACAAACTTCTGCTCCTTCCTGGTCAAACTGGTCAATGGCCCAGCAATTTTGGAGAAATCCTGAACGAACTTCCGATAGTAACTAGCCAAACCAAGGAAACTCTGCACCACAGGAACAGACTTCGGAATAGGCCAATCCCTGACTGCAGAAATCTTCGACGGATCCACAGAAACACTAGCACCCAAAATAATGTGGCCAAGAAAAGCACCCCGATCCTGCCAGAATTCACACTTATCGAGCTTCCCAAATAGCTGGTTCTCCCTCAAGATCTGCAGAACCACCTTCAGATGCTCAGCATGATCTGCCCTGTACTGCGAGTACACCAATATGTCATCGATGAAGACCACGACAAACTGATCCAAGAACGGCGAAAACACTCGGTTCATCAAACTCATAAACACAGTCGGTGCATTAGTCACTCCGAAAGGCTTCACCAAGAACTCGTAATGCCCATACTTCGTTCGAAAAGCCATTTTCGGAACATCTGCTGACTTCGCTTGGACTTGATGATACCTGGAATGAAGATCCAACTTCGAGAACACCAAAGCACCTCCCAGTTGGTTGAACAAATCAGCAATCCTCGGCAATGGATACCGATTCTTGACAGTAACATTGTTCGACTCCGTGTAGTGAATGCAAAGCCTGTGACTTCCATCCTTCTTGATGACAAACAGAACTGGGGCTCCCCAAGGTGAAACACTAGGTCTAACAAAACCCTTATCAAGCAGCTCCTGAACTTGCACCTTCAGTTATGCCAATTCAACCAGCGCCATACGATACGGACACTTGGAAATAGGGACCGTACGGGGCTAAACATCAATGCTGAACTCCACATCTCAAACTGGTGGAAGACTGGAAAATTCCTCGGGAAACACATCAAGGAAATCCCGCACAACTAAGGATGCAACAACCCTATCAGAACCCAGTGACACAAGAGAAACAACCTTGGGGTCCATCGAGTTCTTGACACGCCCTGACGGTGTCTCACCCGCATGGAAAACAAACTCTGGTTGACCAAAGAGCCTGAAAGTCACCTTCTTCTCCCAGCAATCAATCACGGCACAGGAAACACCCAACCAATCCATGCCCAGATTGACATCGAAGCCAAAATTGGGAATCACAATCAAATCAACTGAGAACACCACACCACCAATCAGCAATGGGCTCTGCTTGCAAACCTTAGAACAGACAACGAAACCTCCACCTGTGGTGATGTCCCAAGCTGTGGGCATAGCATCGCTAGCCAAACCATGCCGATCGACAAAGCGAGAAGAAATAAAAGAGTGGGTAGCACCCGAATCAAACAGCACATGAGCTGGAAGGGAGAAGACTAAAATCACACCTAAAAGAAGATCAAACAAAGAATAAGGTCCTAGTAGGATATATACACGAATAATTGTACAAAGGAGGAAAAAAATAATAGCTTGCAGAAAACTGAAAGAAAGAAAAGAAAGTACAAATATTGTGATATACCTGCAACCACTCCAACAGCAACTTCCGCTTCCTCGACTTTCAGGTTATAAGCCTGACCACAACCTCCAAACAGACCTCCTCTTGGAGCTACACGCCTCTGATCAAAGACTTGCCTCTGCAGAGGAATAGACGGCCTGTCCTGACCACAGGTCGGCGATCCTAGCTGAGCAGCACCAGCAACCGGTGCATGAGCTCTGTTCCTCGGATAGTCACGAACCATATGCTCACTGCTCCCACACACTCAACATAGTCGGTTGGCCATCTTGCAGTCTCGTTGTGAATGCCCAGTCTTATGGCAGTAGCCACAAGTTTTAACACTCCTCGGGACAACAGGTGTGTACGGCTGTGCTCTCACAGGAGGGGGAGGGACTGGTCTCCGAATAGGTCCTCCGGAGGCCGAGCTGCAATAGGGTGCGAAACAGTCCTCTGAGGAACACTAGACCTGCTGAGAGTCTGCTCTTGGATCCAAGCCACATCTAGAACATCAGCATAAGCACGAAGCCGAAGAGCAGCCAAATGGTCCTGGAGGAGAAAGCTCAAGCCCGACTGAAATCGATTAGCCTGAGCCTCATCAGTGGCAACGAGGGTAGGGGCGAAGCGACTGAGCCGAGTAAACTCTGCAGCATACTCATCCATGGAACGGTTTCCCTGATTAAGATAATGCTCAAATTAATATCGTTACAAGTGAAGTAGGCAACAACAAATGACATTTAATAAAATTATCTAGCTGACCTGAGTTAGGAAAACAAACTTTCACTCCATCTCTGCCTTGGTGACACTGGAAAAGAACTTCACCATGAAGCTATCAGAGAAAGTGGCCCACTCAATGGGTCGCGGCATACTTTCGGATTCAACCCGCCACCAGATATAAGCAAGATCTACCAATTGGATGCGAACCACATCCGCACGATCTGCCTCGGCAACATGAGCGGCGACTAGTAGTTGCTTCGTCCGGATAAGCCATTGCTCGGCCTCCAACGGTGACTCGGTTCCCGAAAACTTATCCGGATGCAGCCTCATGAAATCTGCAACTGTACCAGGCCTAGGTGGCAGAGCACTAGGTGCAGGTCTAGTGACGTTCCCATTGGCTGCCAAAGTGGCTCTCATCAGCTCATTGTACTCCTGCTGAAGAGCCATCATCTGCTGAATCCTCTGGAGAATGGCAGCATTATCCAGCTGCCCATCCCCCGAGCGAGAAGAAGAATTCCCATGAACCATAGCCTGAAACATGATCTAAGATAGTCAGTACCCAGATTATATGTTAGTTATTATACAAGTATTCATGTGATTATCGTGGTGTGCAAATCACTGAGTTAACCCGGCTAGAGCCAAACTCGACTAATATATCAATCCAAACCAAACCTTCACAAAGTCGGTTACGTTTGATAGATATATTATCCAAAATCTAGGCTCTTATACCACTAAAAACCCTTTCATGGCCTGCTTTTCAAAATGTGGAATACGAATACGTAACGTAGGCCTAGCGAATGATGTAAACACCATCCATAAGCTGTACCAGACTAACTCAGCAATATGAACAACAAAATACAACCACGCAAGAAATATAACCATATGAATCAAAGATAAATTCCAATAATAATGAAATAATCCAACAGTATAAATATCCAACATCTGGGATCAAAACAAACTCCGGGTCATAAAGCCCAATAACAAAGTACAAGTCATAACAATGTTCGAGAAAATAAATCTAGCAGCAAATAAATCAAAGCAGCGCATACTGGTTCCATCTTTAGATTCATTGCTCACCAACTCCTTCGGAAACAGATCCTTCAGTACCTGTAAAATTTTAAAAAAAAGAAAAGAGTGCCCTTAGAGCAAGTCGTGGGCAGCAAATTACACATCGAACTTAGATCTATCAAAAGGATGTTAAACTAGACATCAAAGCCTAAAAGTTCATGTTTAAAAGAAATTCAAATTATGACATTATCATGGGTGAAAAATTGATTCAAAGTAAATAACTAACAATTCAGAAAATTGTCTTAACATGAATAGGCAATAATTAAATCATATGGTCACATATAGCATGCAAATTGGTAATCAAAGTGATCCTAGGTATTAACATGCAAATTTCTAAGTTTAAGATACAATTATCACAAGCATGGTATCAATTCATCGATCAACTTCAATCTAGGACATACAATTTAACATGTCCAACTTATCAAGTAGTCATATGCATGAATCTAGTTATTTAAATGTGCATATGCATGAAATAATGTGGACTAGGTTTTAGACCAAATAGATAGCACGATGTTAAGAGTATATCAGGTTAGCTCGTGTAAACCCTCGATAAACTTAACGGAATTGTCAAAGCAGTATGATAAAAAAATGGACGGGATCTACTTGCAGGAGATCAAATAATCTTGAACGGAATAAAATGCTAGTTCAAGAAGAAACTTGCATGTTAATTTGCAAATTCGAATAATAAGAATAATGAGATCAGAATCCTAGGCGAAAATCCTAGAGACACGTGCGAAATACGTGCGAAGAATCCCAAACAAACAAAGCAACAGCTACACAGAGCTCTCGAGTGAACTCCACACCGGATCTGGACCGAACAGCAAACAATGGTTGGGGATCTGCTTTGGCAAGACACGGGACAGCGAAACCAACCAATCGGTCTCCTTCTTCAACCTCGGCAAGGAGAGAGAGAGAGAAACATGGTGAAAAAGCGGCGACGACTATGATGGTGGCGGAGAGACGTCGGCACCACGGTCAGGAAGTGACGGCGGCGACGGCAGCCTCGGCTAAGCGAGCTCTGTTTTCGGTTGGAAACAGAGAGACGACGACAGTGGGGAATGGGGGCTTGAATGGCGACGCTAGGGCCTTCGGTGGAGCGGCGAGGGACAGTGGGACAATGGTGGGGTGCACGGAGATGGGTTAGGGCGACGGCAATGGGTTAAGGTGATGGGGAAAACACGGTGGATTGGGTTCGGCGAGGAGAACGGGGATGGCAACGGGGAACACGACGGTGATGAGGGCGAGGGGAAGGAGATGATGATGGTGGTGACGGAGGTGGAAGGTGATCGGAGAAGGCCAACGGGGTATAGGGTTTTGAATGGGTTTGGGGTGCAGCGAAAATAGAGAAGGGGAAAGAGATAGGATCGGGGAGAGAGAAAATGGCGGTGAGAGAGAGAGTAGAATAACATTAGGGTTATTTTAATAGGGTATATATAGGGATCAAGAATTAGGGTTTTGGGTTGAGATTATATGGGTTCTGGGTATCGGTTTTGGCTCCAAGAAAAGAAAAATGAATGCAATGAGATGAGACGAACATAAAAAGGAACAAATCAGACTCAAAATAGAAAGAGCAAAATTTGGAAAGAGAACAGAATCCAACCAAAGCACACAGATCGATCAAGAGAGAATAAAAGAACCCAAGAAAAGATAAAATACACTATAACAAATGAATCCAAACACAATAATCAAAAGAAAACAAAATACAGCAAAACCAAAAACAGGGCTTGCAATAGGAATCAATAACATGGGACAATAACAATAATCAATATCACGGTAATCGATGTAATTGGTATAAACAATGATTCAATATTCGGTAATAGTGTTCAATGATCAATACCCATAACACTTAGCCAATATTCCTAATCAGTAGACACAATGATCAACAATATTCAGTGTCGATGTGGTTTCAATGCTTAAGTCTATTAATTATTTTAATCCTAACTAATGTAGCACTTCATGCGTCCCATTTATTTACCACAAGGTTGCAACATACAAACAAGTTACGTTTAGACTGGGTGATGAATTTTATAATTCGTGTACTCGGCACGATGACAATGTTCCATCGATAACGATATTTTATCCATAAAATGCAACAAGATCACAAGATCATATGATCACAAGATCACAAGAACACAATATCACAAGATAACGATATAGGAAACCACGTGCTCCTTATTCGAGTACAATCCTTATATTGTCCACTACTAGATTCAACCCTTAAATCCAGGCTTATTAATTATTTATCAATGCACAATACAATATGCAAATATGAGATATGAGATGAGCAAT
This sequence comes from Hemerocallis citrina, assembly GCA_017893485.1. Lineage (NCBI taxonomy): Eukaryota > Viridiplantae > Streptophyta > Magnoliopsida > Asparagales > Asphodelaceae > Hemerocallis > Hemerocallis citrina. The sequence goes on from CM030360.1 coordinate 124,067,710, forward strand.
AGTATCAATTGAAGAGAAATAGGATGATAACTTCGATAAAACAATTATAATGATGACAATAAGATATTAAGATCATGCAATGCTATATACACACTCTAAATCATGCAAGACTACAATATAGGAACAATTAACTCATGAAAAGTGAAAAGTGAAATTCTGGACAGCAAGAGTAGTCTGTAAAAAAATGCAATTTTTCGCTATTTCAGAACTCGAAAACTGAATTCGTCAGAAGTTCTAGAAACTAGACTTCCACACGGTTCCAATACATACTTAAAGTTCAAAATCGGACAACAGTAGCTAGGTTAATCACCCCATTCTTTAAAGATTTCATGTTCAGGGAGAAATTCGACATCATATTATTATAATTTTAGATTAGCAAAAACTCAATAATAAATTCATTAAAAAAAAAATTCTAGACTCCTAAATAGGTTAAGCAACAATCTAGAAATTTTCAGAGCAAAACTTTAAATTTTGATCAGCCTTTTTACTGTTTAAGTATGGAAGATACAAAAATCTGAAAATCTGAAAGTAAAAACACAGCTGTACTAAAATGGGCATAACTTTTTCTAAACAATTGTGAATTCAGAAATTCAAGATGTTCTAGAAACTAGAAAGAAAAGGCTACAATTATTATTCAGAAAATTGTTCATTTTAGGATCATTTACTGGGTCGAAAATAGCAGACAACATACAGCCAGCAAGCAATATACAGGTTTAGGGATTTTTCATGAAACAAATTAATTAACATGATGGGTATCAATTCTACTTTTCGATAAACTTCTCAATCAACATGAAGGGTATAAAAAAATGGCAAATAAGATTAAGAACACATACATACATCAATTTATCATCAATCAACCATCAATCGATCAAACAACATACAACCTAGTAATTCTCTCTACAATAATTCATTTGTGTCGTGATTATATGCTTAACCCTATTATCGATGAAAGATTCAATCTTTAGAGTCAAAAGTGGCACGATTTCATGAATATTGGGGTTAGCTCGTGTAAACCCTCAATAGACCCAACGAAGGAGATGAACAATGTATAATACGATAACAAAGGGATCTACTTGCAAGAGTTTCAACAAAACTTGAATTTGATACAATTAACAATTCAAGAGGACATCTGATAAAAAAAACAATTCAAGAGGTCAGTGACTTTCCTGTTTGATGGTTAATTTGAATACCAAGAATAACGGGATGAGAATCCCAGAGCAACGAACCACGAACACGAAGCACGAAACACGTACGAACAACGTGCAAACACTCACACAAAATGGCAAACACCAACCACAGATTAAATCACAAAACACCAAGATCACTCCCTTCTCTTCACAAACAGCAAACAGCCATTTTTTTGGCCAACAACGGATAGCAGCAATGGCGATGGGGACTTCGACTCAGCTTCGACGGAGGGGCAGCGGGGTGGTGAAGGCAATGGTGGGTCGACTGGACGATGAGGGGAGGAAGATGGAGGAGAACAACAATGGGTTCGGAAGGCGACGGGTTCGAGGATGGAAGAGGAAGACGAAAGCAAGGTGCTTCGGGAGGCAGAGAGGCAGACGGAGATGAGGGGATGCATAGGGTTTGCTCGGGGGTGAAGTGGAGATGGGGGTCGAGGGTGGCAAGAGGCTTGGGCGAGGACGAGGGAGGCGGTGGGGCAATGCCGGCGAGGTGGAGGTCGATGGGTGAGGGATGGTGCTTCGCTAGCGTCAAAGTGTTGCTGTCGACGAACGGGGAAGGACGATAGAGGGCAACGAGGATGATGGAGGATGGGGCATGGGTTTCGAAGTTAAAGGAGGAGGAAGAAGGGTGAATAGGACGGGGGTAGGGGAGTAGCACAGTCAGGGGCGGCTAGGGTTATAGGGGTAGGGTTTAGGGTTAGGGTAGGTTAGGTTAGTATTTATAGGATATTAGGATGGGTTTGGGTATAGGGTATGGATCCAATAAGAATATGGGCTTGGGTTTTGGGTTAAAAAAATCAATTAGTGGTTATAATTCTATAGGGGAAAATAATTACCATTATAAGGTCTATAAAATAAACTAATAATAATAATAGTATTAACAATAAAGAAAACAATAATGCAATTAACAAGAAAATACTACTGATAATGATAATAACAATAATAACGATAACAATAACAATAATAATAACATAATAAAAATAATAATAATACTAATAATAATAATATTAACATAGATGGGTTTTCAATAAATAATCAAAGTTAGAAATAATCAAAATAATAATAATAAACATGTTAGTAAAAACAACGATAATAATGATAACATTAACAATAATAATAACATTAACAATAATAATAATAGTAACAATAATAGGTATATGAATACAAAAATAAGATTTGAGTTCATCAGATTCATTAAAATCCAAATAGTAATAATATAAAATATAAATAGCTGATCAATTAGAAATAGGAAATAAATTTAAAACATCATCATTCGAGGTAAAAATAAAATTGTGGATTAGAAACCACTTTAGTAGAAGATCCAAAATGAAATTAACACAAAATAAATTTATAAATAATCGAAATCCAGAAAATATTCAGAAACCATGTATTCATGGGAACATGGATTACAGTCAAACTGAAAAAGAACGAATCACGAAAGTATTAGAAGATAAACAGCAAGAAAGGGTCGTGACCATGAAAGATAACATAGATTGAAAGAAATTTCCATACAATATAATACTTGATAAAGTATTAGATATCTTAGAAAAAGGAAAATATAAATTAAGTCATCAATTGTGAGAGAAATTGGGACAAAGTAATTGGAAAGAAATAATGTCGCGCCCCGCTTCCCAAAAAGGAGATACAGAATACGAATACGTGATTAAGTCCAGCGAATGATTTCCATCATTCATAAGCTGTTAGGATCTTTACAATATTTCACAGGAATAATCAAGAGATAACAAGGAGAAACCAACCACATATGCATGAATGAATCAATATACTAACAGGATTCACTTGAAACAAAAACTTAATAAATCTCAAATGAACCAAATCTGGACAAGTCATAAATTGTGGGCCATACTGCCCAATACAAATAATCCAAGTAGCAAATACATTTATTCAAAAAAAGCAACAAGAAGTAATAATAGCAAGAACTCAAGCAACTAGAATCTCAGATTACCTACTCCATCGGGCAACTGATCACCATAATCTGCAATTTAATAATTTGCAGGAAAAGGAAAGAGAAACAAAATGCCCGTCAATGCAACTTACCGGCCGCTTGTAGTGTAGGGATAAGTACAGGAAAAGATAAACAAATATAGAGTAACCGAGGAAGCAAATATAGCATTGAATAGACATGGAAACAAAATAGAGCAACTACCATGAATCATGAACAGAATCAAGCAATATAATGTGCTAGCAGGGTATGGGTAACATGTATCAGATGTCAAGTATCATGCAAGCAGGTAAACAGCTAAACAGGTAACATGTACAAGAAAGCATGTAACAGAAGTCGTATTATGTCAAGTCTTGTATTTATATCTATCTAGGTAGCACTTGATGCGTCCCAGATTTTTACCACATGGTTGCTACATACATGGAAGTTATGTTTAGGCCTAGTGGTGGGTTTCTCTAGCGTCGTATACTCAGACGTCATGTAACAGTTAACAGGTACGAATCACATAATCGTGAAATTACGGCAACAGGAATAGGAATGAATCATGTAGTCATGAAAAATGGCAACATATAATCATATATTTGTAACATGCAGGAATCATCACGAATCATGGCATCATATAATCAGGTAGTAATAACAGGCATAAATCATGTAATCATGAAACATGGTAACATATAATAAGATTGTAATAACAGGTATGAATTATGTAATCATGAAACTAGCAACAAGTAATGGGAAACACGGGCCCCCTTCTGAGTACACATACCTATATTGTCCACTACTATGGTCTTTCCCTTAACTCCGGCTTGGTTATTTGTTATTATTATCAAATCAGGCATATACGTGTCGTAAAACAGAACAAGAATAACATGGCATGAACAAGTAACAAGTTCAGATTGGAAGATAAACATGTACATGTGAAAGACAACTCATAAAAGTTTAAGACAACAAAAATTCTAGTTCAGGACAGCAAGACAGTACTGCACCAAATATGGGATTCCCGTTTCCACAAACGTGAAAATCTAGATCCGTCAGAAAATCTGGAAAATAGACTCTCGGCCTAATCCAAGAAATATATATAAACCATACGGTATTTCACTAAAACTGGACTAAAAACAGAATTGTATCCAGAAAACGTGTTCAGCAAGAAAGCAGAAGTTTGTATTCATAAACTAAGAAAATGGCATAAAAATTTGTTGATTAAATCCAAGAAAAGTCTGGGGTATTCCCTAGTATGTTTAGTATTGGCAAGTAAATTTCATAATATTCCAACATGGATAGTATAGTCAAATAAAATCAGAGGACAACAAGATGCAGTAAATTTGTAAATCTGAAATCATAAACACAGCAGTACTAAAATAGCAATAGATTACAAAATATAAATCAAAATCCAGATCTGTCAAAAGGTTGATAAAATAGATACAGCAGGATACAACTCATATTCACAAAGCTTTTATTAACAGCAAATAGAATTAGGTTGAAATTAATGTTCTTCAATGAACAACATGAAAATTCTACAAGTATAATAGTTGTTTGCACGCATAGAATAGTTTATAAAAGTCATCAATTAAATCCAAAAAAAAATGGGGTTAATCCCAATCAAGTCTAGTTGTACTCGGCAAAATATTGGATCAAAATAGTATATTTAGCATCAGTAAAAAAATAATTAACCTTACATATTTCATATAAAATACAATCTGGAATTTTCTACACATCTGTAGTAAAACAGCAATAACTTGCAACTCACAGAACGAAAGTGAGATCTGTCAAAAATTCTATAAAGTAGACAGAATTCTTTATAATTCATATTCGCAAATAATTTTCATATACTGACCTTAATAGGGTCTAAAATACTGAACAAAACGGGTCACAAAAAAACAGAAATTTTCTTTATGCATAAAATCAACTAGATCATATGTAACACATCAAAATCATAATAAATACGAAATATGGTATACTAGATGTCCAAGCAACATGGTATAGGGTATTTAACATGTCTACAACAAGTTATACTACTCCTAACACATCAAGCATACAAGATCATACAAAACCTCATAAATCACGAACATCATGCATGTATATATCAAGAATTTATTAGATCCAAGGTATTTCATGTCGTGTGTGTAATGAGACAACTACGGAAAAATCACCATGTATGGAAAAGATCTAACTGGGTTTTCATGAGAACGGATCTTGAAGCAACTACGTATAGGCGGTATTTAGCACATGTATTATACAACAAAAAGGAATACAAGTTACTTACCTTAAAATTGACAACGAAAATGACGAAGCAAGAGCAAGAATAACGAGAACGAATTCCTGGGCATGAACTCAACGAACGACGAACGAACAAACCACGAACACAACTCGAGATCAACACACGCACACAATGCGAAGCAACGACAGTGGGTGCACGCTTCGAGAGAACGGCGACGGCAAGCAGGCGAGGGCGGTGGCAGTGCTACTGTTGCTGTTGTTGCTCTCTGCCATTGCAGTCGGGAAGGAAACAGCGCGCAGGGTGCTGTGCTGCCGTAACTGGATAGGGAGGTAGGGGAGCATCGGCGTCTAGCGGTGCTATGGATCACGATAGGAGGATGGGACCAAGGTGCGTCAGGATCACAGGGGTGCAGGGTGTGGTCGGCTGCTGTGGTGTGCGGCACTCGGGAGGGAGGCGCAGCACAGGGAGAGAGAGGACGAGAAGGTGTAGGAGATAAGGGAGAGCGGCTACGGGATGGCTTGGAGGTCGGGGGGTACACAGAGTAGAGGATCGGTAGTAGGAGGTAAGGGATGAGAGGGATGTAGTGTATAGGCGGCTATATAGTTTAGGGTTTTGAGATGAGCAGTAGGGTAGTTATATAAATATAGGGTGTTAACGGGTTGGGGGCAAACAGGTATTGGGTTTTTGGGTATAAAGGGATCCAATAATATTTTAGGGTAGAGTATTTGGGTTTAATTAAAAGATCCAAATAGCAACTGGCAGAATCTCACAAGTCAAACCCGGCCGCACAGTCAACTTAGAATAGTCGATCACGTGGCTCTCATCGCGAATATATCTCCTGAGTTGTGAGACATGGAAAACATCGTGCACTCCTGATAAAGCTGGTGGTAATGCAAGAAGATAGGCCACCTTACCTACTCGTTCTACAATATCGAACGGTCCAATGAACCTAGGGCTGAGCTTGCCCCCAACACCAAACCGAATGAAACCTCGCCAAGGCGATACATTTAGGAAAATATGTTCACCAACCTCAAACTCCAAAGCTCTCCGATGGATATCTGCCCATGGCCTCTACTTATCCTGAGCTACCTGAAGATACTTCCTGATCTAAGTCACCGCATCAACTGTCCTGGTGATCAACTCCAGACCCAACAACTTTCTCTCACCAATGTCATCCCAGCACACTGATGATTTGCACTTCCGCCCATAAAGTGCCTCAAACGGTGCAGCCTTAAGACTGGCCTGAAAGCTGTTATTGTACGAGAACCCTACGAGATGCAAATGGTCCTCCTAAGATCCACCGAACTATAGCATACAAGACCTCAACATGTGCTCTAGAATCTGGATGGTCCTCTCTGACTGTCCATCGGTCTGCTGGATGAAAAGTTGTATTGTACTTCAATTTACTCCCCAAACTACTCTGACGACTCCCAAAACTGAAACCTGGATCTCGAATCCCTGGTAGATACAATACTGACTGGAACCCCATGAAGTCTGAAGATCTTTTGCATATACTTCTCAGCTAGGCTCTCAGTAGACTATCCCACTCAGAAGGGAATGAAGTGAGCACTCTTCGTCAGTCGGTCGACAATACCCAAATGGCATTGTGACCCTTAGGACTCGGCAAAGTGGTCACAAAGTCCTCTGATGCTCTGCCTTCACCTACTAGCAGATCAAATACTTAGACACAAACCGAGCCACAACCCTCTTCATACCGTGCCACCAAAACTGAAGCTTCAAGTCCCGGTACATCTTAGTACCTCCAGGATGAATAGAATACAATGACTGGTGGACTTCCTCAAACAACCTTTGACGAACTTCACCCTTCGGGACACACAACCTGGACCCAAAACGAAGAGATCCATCAGCATGAATAACTATATCCGTTCGGGAACCAGACTCAACCTCTGCTCTGAAACCCTGCAACTGTACATCACCAGCCTAAGCCTCTTTGATCTGATCAACAAAAGACGATTGAAGCTGGAGCACCAAACAACTCCGATCAGAACTTGGCAACAACACATCCAACTCCAACCTCCGCATTTTCTCAATCAAATCTCTCTACTGAGTTAGAAACATAGCTGCCCATTTCCTGCTCAAAGCATCTGGCACCAAGTTCACTCTACCAGGATGGTATTGTAAACTGATGTCATAATCGGCCATAAGCTCTAACCAACGCCTTTGCCTCATGTTCAATTCTTTTTGGGTGAAGATGTACTTGAGACTTTTGTGATGTGTAAAGATCTCCACTCGGTCCCCAAGTAAATAGTGTCTCCACAGCTTCAAAGCAAAGATTACTGTCACTAACTCCAAATCATGAGTTGGATAGTTCTTCTCAAGTGGCCTCAACTACCTCGATGCATAAGCAACAACTCGGCCTTTCTGCATCAGAACTGCTCTAAGACCCTTGCCTGAAGCGTCACAATGAACTACAAATTGCCTAAACCATCTGGAATAGTGAACACTGGCGTTGACGTCAACTTGCTCTTCAACTCAACAAAAGCCTCACTGCAAGCCTCAGACCAATAGAACTTCTTATCCTTCCCTGTCAGCTTAGTCAATGGTCCTGCTATCTTCAAAAAATCTTCGACGAATTTTCGATGATAGCCAGCTAGACCAAGGAAACTCCTCACCACTGACTGACTTGGGAACTGGCCAATCCTTCACAGCTTCAACCTTAGACGGATCCACAGAAATACCATTGCCCGAGATAATGTTCCCCAAGAAGGCAACTCTGTCGAGCCAAAACTTATACTTGCTGAGTTTCCTATAGAGCTGATTCTCTCTCAAAGTCTACAGAACCAACCTAAAATGCTCAGCATGATCCTCCCGGTTCTGAGAATACACCAGAATGTCATAACCGAAGATCACCACAAATCTATCCAGGAACAGGAAAAATACCATTTTCATCAAACTCATAAATACAGCTGGCACATTTGTGACCCCAAACGACATCACAAGATACTCATAGTGCTTATATCTGGTCCTGAACGTAGTCTTCTGCACATCAGTCACCTTCACCTTGACCTGATGGTACCCAGAACGAAAATCCAACTTCGAGAAGAAAGCTGCTCCGCCCAACTGATCAAACAAGTCATCGAACCTGGGAAGCAGATACCGGTTCTTCACAGTAACACTATTCATTTCTCGATAATCAATGCAAAGTCGACGACTAACATCCTTCTTGTTGACAAAAGAACTGGAGAACCCCATGGCAAAACACTGGATCTGATGAACCCTAAATCAAGCAACTCCTGAATCTGTACCTTAAGCTCTGCTAACTCAACCGGTGCCATCCTGTAGGGACTCTTCGATATTGGTGTCGTATTAGGTTGAACTTCAAAACCGAAATCCACATCCCAAACAGGGGGTAAGCCAAGCAACTCCTCTGGAAAAATATCAAGGAATTTCTGCACTACTAGAGTGCAGCCTCACAGCCTGAGTGAATTCCATCGCACAATTCTCCTGATCAGATGCAGTCTTAGCTCGGCCAAGGGGCATCTCTCCCAGCATGGAACTCAAACTCTGTGCGACTTGGGATCCGAATACAACTTTCTTATCATGGCAATCAATAATGGCATGGGACTCACCCAACCAATCCATACCAAGAATGATGTCGAATCCTGAATTCCCAATTACAATCAGGTCGGCCATAAAATCTACGCTACCAATGACCACGGGACTCTACTTGCACTCCCGGGAAAAAATAACAACATCACCACCAGTCACAATGTTCCAAGCCTCTGACATAATGCTGCACTCCAACTGATGACAAGCCATAAAACGAGAAAAGACGAAGGAATGGGTTACCCCGGAAGCAAAGAGAACATGAGTAGGAAAAGAACAAATAAGGACAATACCTAAGATAGAGCCAAAAGTAAACGAGAAGAATTGATGATCAAGAGTGAGAAAAACACAGTATAGAAAGATATATGAAAGAATAATGCAAGATAAATGAAATAAGCAAAGGAAAGCAACAAACAACAAATATGCAAAATACATGCAACAACCCCTTCTCCTGACTCAGCATCTACAACAGTCAGGTTGTAAGCCTGACCTCTCCTGGGAACCGCGGTCCTCTGACCGACAATCTGGCACTAAGGAGGAAGCGGTGGCTTCACTGAACCACGAGTTGAGGCAACCTGCTGAACTGGACCTCCAGCTGGAAGAGCCATTGCCCGCTAAGGGCAATTTCGCACTGAATGGTCAGCAGCACCACAACCAAAACAGTGGCGATTGGCACGCCTGCAGTCTCTGTGCACATGCCCGGTCATCTGGCAGAAATCACAGAATTCTTCCTTCCGAGGAGCGCCAGAACTGTAAGGAGCTGCCCTGACAGGATGGGCTGGGACATGCCTCCGAATTGGTCCACAAGAAGGCCTAGTAACAACAGAGTGCAGAAAGTCTGCTAGGGAGGAGTCAACCCGCCACGAGCCTGCTCTTGAGCTCGGGCTGCCTCAAGAGCCTCAGCATAAATACGCAAGCGAAGGGAGATGAGATGCACCCGAATATCTCGCTCAAGTCCCAGCGTAAATCTACGAGCCCTGTCCTCTTCGTTCGCCACAAGAACGGCTGCGAAGCGCTAAGTTTGGTAAATTCTGCTGCATACTCATCCATGGACCTGGAGCCATGTTTCAAAAAAGTCTCATGTTACAATATTGCATGGACAATATGTAACAAAATTTTAAAAATAGAACAACGACCAACCTATTTCAGGGCCAGGAACTGTTGCACCATTTCAACATGAGTATTGCTAGGAAAAAACTTCTCCAAGAAGCTCCTAGTGAACGTGGCCCAAGCAATAGGCCGCACGAGCCATTCGGACTCAGACCTCCACCATATGTAGGCCAGGTCCACCAGCTGGACGGTTACCACATCCACTCTAACAGCATCGGCAACTTTGCTGCCAAAAGCAACTTCTTAGTCCGAATCAGTCACTATTCTGCCTCCAAAGGTGTTTTAGTGCCTGAGAATCTGTCAGGATGCAGCCTCATGAAATCAGTAACTGTACTCAGATGAGGAGAGAGAGCTGCCTATGGGGGCACAGCAGGATTTGGAATCTGAGCAGCTTCCAAAGCAGCCATCACAAGGTCATTGTAGATATTCTACATATTGATCAACCGTTCCAACACATTGGTAACGGCCTCAATCCCGGGCTGATCTTCCTGAGGGCGGGAAGTGGAACCTCTACGACAACACATTGGTAACAGCCTCAAGCCCGGGCTGATCTTCCTGAGGGCGGGAAGTGGAACTTCTACGAGCCATGGTCTGCACAAAATCAAAAACAATTAGCATCCAGATCAAGGATCATTATAATTCAATCATGTATGCATGGTCTGTGTACTATTAAGCCAATCCCAGATCAAGACCAAACTTTTCTAACATATTAGTCAAACTAATATATTAGCCAAATCTGCTGCTCTGATACCACTAAAAACCTTGTCACGCTCCGCTTCCCAAAAAGGAGATACGGAATACGGATAAGTGACTAATTCCAGCAAATGATTTTTATCATCCATATGTTGTTAGGATCTTTACAATATTTCACAGGAATAATCAAGAGATAACAAGAAAAAACCAACCACATATGCATGAATGAATCAATATACCAACACGATTTACTTGAAACAAAAACTTAACAAATCTCAAATAAACCAAATATGGACAAGGCATAAATTCTAGGTCGTACTGCCCAAGACAAATAAACTGAGTAGTAAATGCATTTATTCAAAATAAGCAATAAGAAGTAATAATAGCAAGAACTCAAGCAACTAGAATCTCAGATCATCTACTCCATCGGGCAACTGATCACCATAATCTGCAATTTAATAATTTGCAGGAAAAGAAAAGAGAAAAAAATGCCCATCAATGCAAATTATCGGCTGCTTGTAGTGCAGGCAAAAGTACAGAAAAAGATAAATAAATATAGAGTAACAGCGGAAGCAAATATAGCATGGAATAGATATGGAAACAAAATAGAGCAACTACCATGAATCATGAACAAAACAAATTAATATAGTGTGCTAACAAGGTACGGGTAACATGTATCAGTTGTTAAGTATCATGCAAGCAGGTAAACAGCTAAACAGGTAACATGTACAGGAAAGCATGTAACAGATGTCATATTATGTCAAGTCTTGTATTTATTTCTATCTAGGTAGCACTTCATGTGTCCCAGATTTTTACCACATGGTTGCTACATACATGCAAGTTAAGTTTAGGCCTAGTGATGGGTTTCTATAGGATCGTGTACTCAGGCTTCATGTAATATGTAATAGGCACGAACCACGTAGTCGTGAAATCACGACAACAGAAACATGCATGAATCATGTAATCATGAAATATGGCAACATATATATTAGTAACAGGTATGAATCATCACGAATCATGGCATCATATAATCAGGTAGTAATAACAGGCATGTATCATGTAATCATGAAACATGGAAACATATAATTAGAAAGTAAGAATAGGCATGAATCATGTAATTATGAAAATATGGCACAAGTAATGGGAAACACGGACCCCCTTCTGAGTACACATACTTATATTGTCCACTACTAAGGTCATGTTGATTCTTGGTTTTGATTACTACAACACAATGCAAAGTTGTGCTATAAAGATCAATACAATGGTGTAATATACAAAGGAAAAGTTGATTCAATGAAGCATTCAAAGAGAATTGATCAAGCCACAAAGAACTTAGTTCAAGTCACTTTGATCAGGCAAGCTTCAAGATATAAAGACATTGGCTCAAGCTCTAGTCAAAGACTCAAGTTCAAGACAAGACTCAAGTGCTTCAAATGCGTTGTATTAAGTGTCTTGTAACAATTGTTACTTTTTATTCTTTGAGTCTTAGAATGCTGTAAATAGCCATGTCACACACACACTCACACATATTCTTTAATAATTGATTGTTTTGTAAACTTGAAAAGATCGAAACAAGCTTGAATAAGATCAGCTGTTAAGTACCAGTCGACCGCTATTTGGCATCAGTCGACTGTCCTAGTACAAAACTGTCTAAACTTATTCAAACTCTGGCTAGTCGACTCAATATGGCAACCCAGTCGACTGTTCAAGTCGTTTCAACAGTTTGCAGATTTCAAAACTTGTTTTTCAAATTCAAAACAATTTCTATCTATTTTAATTCAATTTTTGGAACCGTTCTTAACGTTCCTATGATTCTTCTCTATAAATAGAGCATATGAATCACCATGAAAAGGTTCCAAGCATTTGTTTCTTAAGTTTTCAAGCTTTTGGTTTTGAAAAGAACAAGTATTCTAAAAGAATTCATATTCTCTAAGTCTTGGTTCTCTGAAAATCAGTCTAGTATAACATTGAATTCGTTTTAGACTGATTTCAGAAGTTGACCTATTAGCCACCACACAAAAATCACAAATCACAAACAAGGCTATAGGTTGTTGTAACTCTTTTGTTGTTTTTCTTCACTCTCGGGTTGTGAGAGTGGTTCTCTCGGTTAGAGAGTAGAGCTCTAGGTTGTAGAGTTGGGATTTCACTCTAGGTTGTATAGTGGGTGTGCTCTCTCTAGTGGTGAGAGAGGTCTACGGGTTTGGCAAGGTTGTTGTCAAATGCCGTAGGTTATTCTTGTATTTGTTTTAAGAATAGTGAGAAATCTCAAGTGGGTTGCTTGAAGACTAGATGTAGATCGGGAGGGCCGAACCGGGTTACATTGCTGTGTACTCTGTGGTTGACTCTCTCTGTGGTTTTATTTTGTTCACTTGCATTTCAATTTTTCTGTGTTTTATTCGAACACTTGTCTGGTAAGTCGACTGAGTCTCCTCTATAAGTCGACTGATCAGACTTGTATAAAATACTCTTTGAACACTTGTCTGGTAAGTCGACTAAGTTTCCTCTATAAGTCGACTGATCAGACTTGTATAAAATACTCTTCTTATATGACGCCCCAGTCGACTGTATTCTCCTTTTAAGTCGACTGGACAGAACGAAAAGTTAAATTTCTTAATTATTTTTTTATACAACACTATTCAACCCCCCCCCCCCCAGTGTTATTTGCCTTGCCTATAGGATCCAACACTTGGTATCAGAGCCTGGTTGAGTGCAATGACATCTACTTCAAATGCGAACCAATACCATGAAGGCTAATCCACACAAAGGCCACCCCTATTCGATGGAACCAACAACAACTATTGGAAGTGTAGAATGAAGATCTACCTTCAGTCCATCAACTATGAGATATGGAACATGACGGAGACCGAGTACACTGCTCCTACAATTCCTTATGCACAATAGAACGATGACATGAAGAGCGAAACAATAAACAATGCAAAGGCTATAAACGCTCTATTTTGTGCTCTTACCAAGGAGGAGTTCAATCGTGAGTCCAATGCAACAATGACATATCAAATATGGCACACACTCGAGGTAACTCATGAAGGTACTAATAAAGTTAAAGAAACTAAGATATCTGTTGTTTTTCACAGGTTCGAGATGTTCCGCATGAAGGAGAACGAGAATGTATCAGACATAATCACAAGGTTCACAGATATTACAAATTCTCTTGTGGCTCTTGGAAAGACGTACACTCAATCCGAAATGGTGAGGAAAGTTCTTCGTGCCTTAACTCCCGAATGGGAGAAGAAGACCACCGCCATAGAAGAGGCCAATGATTTAACATAACTTTCTCTTGAGAATCTTGTTGAAAATCTTATGGCATATGAAGTACGACTTGAAGAACGCAAGAAGGATCTAGAACCTCAACAGTCAAAGAAAAAGACACTCGCTTTCAAGGCCATGTCGGACTCCGAAGATGAAGAAGAAGATGAAGAAGAAATAGCCATGTTCACAAGAAAGTTCAAAAAGTTTCTAAGGAAAGGTAAAATTAATTCCAAATTTAAAGATACTAATGAACTTTCCACTTGTTTCAAGTGTAATAGAACAGGTCATATGAAGGATTGTCCACTAGAACAGGCGAAATCTAAAGAAAAGGCTTCCAACTTCAAGAAGGATAAGTACACAAAGAACAAGTACATGAAGAACAAAAAGACGTATCAAGCAACTTGGGACAATATCGACTCTTCCTCGGAAGAAGAAAATGAAGAGACAAACGAAGTTGCGAATGTATGCTTCATGGCTACATAAAACGAGGTAAGTGATAACTTTGATTGAAATGACTTATTAGATGCTTTCAATGAGATTTTTCAAGAACTTAAGAAAGAAAAAATTAGAGTTAAAAACTTAGAGAAAGTTAATCAAACACTTTCTCAAGAGAATCTTGACTTAGATAAAGAAGTCAAGTCTTTAAATTCTCGACTTTCTAATTTAGATATAGATCTTATATTTCTTAAGAAAAATTATGAAGGGATATCCAAGAATGTATCTAAATTTAACAAAGGAAATGAGAATTTAAATGAAGTTCTCCAAAATCAAGTTCAAACTAATAAGAGATTTCAACTTGGTTTTCAAAAGTCTCTTGAAAAATATCATGTTTCTTAGAACACTAGTGGTAATAAGACTGAATCTATTTCTAGTGTTAAGAATAAATTATATGAATATTTTGAAAAACCAAAAATTGTTGTTTTCAATGAATAAAGTAATTCTGTAGTTCAGACCAGTCGACTGAATCCTAATTTCAGTCGTCTGTCCAGAGATTCAGAGTCTTATTCAGAGAGATGAAAATCTCCGATAAGTCGACCTATTTCACCTCCCAATCGACTGGATTTCAGTAACAGTCGACTGAAATGTTCAATTAAGTTGACTGGACAGACTAAGAATATATGGGTTACAGTCAACCTGAGTCAGAAAGATAGAATTACTTATATAAATTCATATATTCTTAATGCATGTAATTCTATAGATTATATTCCTGCTTTTGGTGGAAAGTCAAACTCACTTTGGGTTTGGTTTTTCGAAAACTAATCCCTTTCAGAACCAATAAAAAGGCTACCATATTCACAATGATTATTTTATAGGTACCTAAAAGAGAACGGTGAATACTTGACAGCGGATGCTCCAAGCATATGACGGTCATACTAACCTTCTGTCTTCCATTCAAGAGATTGATGGAGGAACAGTCACACTCGGTGACAACAACAAAGGGAAGGTTATTGGAATAGGCATGGTCGGTAACAACACTACCCCTAATATAGAAGAAGTTTTTCTTGTTAGTGGTGTTAAGCATAATCTGTTAAGTATCAGTCAATTGTGTGATAAGGGATATAAAAATATTTTTGAAAAAGATGCATGTTTAATATATGACTGTACCATGCAAAATGTAATTTTTCAAGGATTTAGGAAGAATAATATTTATGAGTTATGTTTAAAATCAAATAATTTTTCGAATGATTTTTGCTTAGTAGCTTCTAATAATGATTCTTAGCTTTGGCATAAGCGATTTAGCCATGTGAATATGAAAAATATTGCTAAATTTTCTAAGTACA
Organism: Hemerocallis citrina; assembly: GCA_017893485.1. NCBI lineage: Eukaryota > Viridiplantae > Streptophyta > Magnoliopsida > Asparagales > Asphodelaceae > Hemerocallis > Hemerocallis citrina. The sequence continues at coordinate 124,083,493 of CM030360.1, forward strand.
ACCTAGTTAAAGAGCTGCCAAGACTATCTTATAAAAGAATAAGTTATGTGATGCATGTCAACTAGGTAAACAAATCAAATCTACTTTTAAGAAAAAAGAAGTAATTTCTACTAGTAGGCTACTCGAATGAATCCACATGGATTTATTTGGCCCTACTAGAGTTGCTTCTTTAAATAAAAGTAGGTATGTATTTATTTTAGTAGACGATTTTTCACGATTCACTTGGAATTTCTTTTTAAAACATAAGAATGATGCTTTTGTAGAATTTGCTAATTTTTGGAAACGAATTCAAAATCAAAAGTCTCTAACCATAGTCACTATTAGAAGTGATCATGGTGGAGAATTTGAAAATAAATTGTTTGCAGAATATTGCAACAAGAATGGTATAACTCATTCGTTTGTATTTCCTAGAGCTTCACCACAAAATGGAGTGGTTGAAAGAAAGAATAGGACTTTGCAAGAATGTGCACGCACTATGCTTGTTGAAAACAATTTACCTAAGTACTTCTGGGCTGAAGCTATTGCTACAGCATGTTATGTTTTAAATATAATTTTGATTAGGCCTAAGCTTAAGAAAACATGTTATGAACTATTTTTTGATATAATTCCTAAGGTATCTTATTTTAAAGTATTTGGATGCAAGTGTTTCATTTTAAACACTAAAGATAATTTAGATAAGTTTGATCCTAGATCTAATGAAGGTATCTTCATTGGATACTCAAATAGGAGTAAGGCATATAGGATCTTCAATAAGTCAACTTTGACTATTGAAGAATCCATACATGTTTCATTTGATGAATCTCTGACTTCATCTACTGCTATTAAAGATTATGAAACTGATTCATCATCTTTAAATAACGTAATTAAATCACTAGAGCAAACTACCCTAGCGGATATGTCGACCGATAAGAAAATCAAGTCGACTGATGTGAATCAGTCAGCTGATGGACTAGTCAAGTCGACTGATTCTATTGTGATGACTCAAACTTTACCAAAATCCTTTGTTGAAGTTAGAGATCATCCTCGTGACTTAATAATTGGTGACATCTCACGTAGTATTCAAATAAGATCTCATGTTAATATAATTTCTCATACGGCTTTCTTGTCGGATTTTGAACCGAAAAACATACAAGAAGCTTATGAGAATGAATTTTAGATGAATGTCATGCAAGATGAATTAAACCAATTTATAAGAAATGATGTATGAAATTTAGTTCCACGACCTCCTGACCATACTATCATTGGTACCAAATGGGTATTCAAAAACAAGTTAGATGAATCAGGACAAGTCGTTAGGAACAAGGCTAGATTAGTTGCTCAAGGATATAATCAAGAAGAAGGCGTAGATTTTGATGAAACATATACTTCTGTTGCTAGACTAGAATCAATTAGCATCTTATTATCTTTTGCATGCTTTATGAACTTTACACTTTTTCAAATGGATGTTAAAAGTGCTTTTCTTAATAGTTTTATTAAGAAAGATGTTTATGTTAAGAAACCACCCGATTTCGAACATGAACAATTTCCAAACCATATTTTTAAGATGAAAAATGCTTTATATGGTCTTAAACAAGTACCTCGTGCTTGGTATGATCGATTGAAGACTTTTCTTTTAGAAACTGGTTTTGAAATAGGTAAAGTAGATACTACCTTGTTTATTAGGAGAATAGAGACCGATATCCTAATCTTTGGCTATAGTAATAGTAATCTTTGTCAAGAGTTTTCTAATACCATGAAAAATGAGTTTGAGATGAGTCACATGGGTGAACTCAATTATTTCCTTGGACTTCAAATAAAGCAGTCACATAATGGCATATTTATTAATCAAGGAAAATATGCTAAGGAATTACTCAAACGATTTGGCATGGATAGCACTAGTAGTAAGACCACACCTATGGCTACTACTACTACACTTGACAAAGATGAATTAGGTAAGAGTGTCGATCAAAAACTCTATCGAGGGATGATTAGATCACTCTTATATATATCTGCTAGTAGACCGGACATTATGTTTAGTGTATGTTTGTGTGCTAGATATTAGTCAAGTCCTAAAGAGTCTCACTTAAAAGCTGTGAAACGTATTTTAAGATACATTAAAGGCACATTTGAGTATGGTTTATTTTATCCACGCACCGATAATTTTGAACTTTTGTCATATAGTAATGCGGATTTTGCTGGTAGTAAAACTGACCGTAAAAGTACTAGTGGTACTTGTCACTTTTTGGGACATTCACTAGTATCTTGGTGCAGTAAAAAATGAAATTCAGTGTCCCTATCTACTACAGAAGGTGAATATATTGCTGCAAGTTTGGCTTGTGCCCAAATTTTGTGGATGAAACAAACCCTATTAGATTATGGTATTTCATTTTCAAAACCTGCTATATGTGTGATAATACCAGTGCCATTAATTTATCTAAAAATCAGATTCAAAACTCATGTACGAAACACATTGATATTAGACATCATTTTCTATGTGATCATGTTTTAAAGGGAGATATATCTTTAGATTTTATTTCTACTGATAAACAAGTAGCAGATATCTTTACTAAACCACTTAAGACACTTTTATCACATTAAGAAGAGAACTAGGAATTTCCAGTTTTCATGATATTTCTTGAATTTCTTATATTGTATAAGTCGACTTAAAACTAGTTTTCAATCGAATGACCAAGTACTTTTCGTAATCTATTTTTTGATTGGATTTTTTGTTCTGGAAAGTCGACTGTGCACAGTACCCAGTCGACTGATAGAAGTATTACTTAATATTTTCATTTGTTTTATTTTTCTCTCGACTAAGTCGACTGATCTAAAATCCCAGTCGACTGTTGCGACATCAGTCTGTCTTTTTGCTTCGAAATGGCGCTCTTTTTTAGGCAACTCTCTTTACCCTTTCTTACCCGTTGGCTATTCCCAACCTTTGATTCTCTCCAACTTTGATCTCAGCCCTCTATTCTAAAGTAAAACCATAGTTTTTTACTTCTCTCTTTCACTTTCCCCTCTTTTCATTATCTCTCTCTCTTAGAAGACATAGACCAGTCGGCTGCTCTTCAACCTGGCGATTTCAGCGATCTGAAGCTCAAAAATTGAAGATTTCGTTCAGATTTCGAGTACATTTCTCTAGCTGAAGACTATTTTCGAGTTGGTTGAAGATTTGTGCCTCTCTTTCAATCTCCATTGTTAGGTATAATTGCTTGTCCTCTGTTCTTCTCAATTTTCTAGAGTTGAATCATCCCACCAAAGAGAGCTCGTGGTTCTAATGTTGAGGAAGGACAATCCTCTAGCAATTACCTTCAATATTTGAGAAGTCCAAACCTAGTTGAAAACTTTTTCCTTATCCGTCAAACTGTAATCTTTCCAGGAAGATTTGTCAATTTTCCTGATCTAGATAGGTTTCCCATCGCCCCATTGTTTGAACAATGTGGGTTGTTTGACTTGCTTTCCTTGGTGAATCTATTATGCACAACTTATATATTTGTTTTCTACAAATATGAAAGTCGTTACTTCTGATGATGGTAGCGAACAGTGAAAAATATTCGCATGAAACTCACCTCTGCAAAATTAGGAGTTATTTTGAATCTTCCTAATGAAGGGATGGACTTAGGAAAGATTGAAATGGATGACCACTCTATGTTGTCCAAAATTTTCTTGCCCAATCTTGGTCCCCCTATGACAAACATGTCCATTACACCGCTTGCTAAACTTGTTGCAAGAATTTTGTCATATAACATTATCCCTAAAACGGGTAGCTACGACCAATTTTCTTTTGAATTGCAACAAGCTGTGTATGCCATTTTCGGCAACATCCAAATAAATTGGAGTCGAGTCATTTTCAGTCGTCTCCAAAAGGCTCATACTTTTTTTCTTCCTTTGGGTGCTTTACTTACTCATGTCTTTAACTTCTATAAAGTTAATCTTGCTTCTGAGTCGAGTGTTGTCACTCATTATGAGTCTTTTGATCGTGCGAGTTTAGCTCGAATGAAGATTCTAAACTCTCCTCCTAGATCTCCTCATAGGAATGTCCCTCATATTCCTTTAGCCACTTCAGGTCGTAGGTCTTCTGCATCTAGTTCGTCTCGTCCTCGAGCTATTTTTTCTGATCCCGAAAGTCTTTATCATTCTGTAAACTATCTCATGGATTTTCAGGATACCCTTGAAGCTAGTATTTCTCTTCTTACCCACTTATTCACCCAACAATTTCCACCTCCTGCCTCTCAAGGTGCTGATGACGAAGAAGAAGACTAACTTGATGCCTTTTCTATTTTTTTATTTTTCCTTATATTTTATGTATTTCACTTTTATGTAGTATTTGAAACCATGTACTTCATTTCCAATGTATAAATTTGTTCTTTTTTTTAACTGTGTTATGATTTACATTTTTATTATTGTTTCTTTCCTCCTCTATTTTTGTTGATGACAAAGGGGGAGAAATGGATGTGTATGTTATGTGCATGTTTTGTGGCTTTGGTGCAAATTTTTGATGTGCATGTTTTTTAACTTGTGCATGTTGTACATTAGTTAGGGGGAGCATCTTAATTATTATTACCATTGTAAGATATTGTGTTATCATCATCAAAAAGATGGAGAATATTGATTCTTGGTTTTAATGACTGCAACACAATGCAAAGTTGTGCTATCACTTATATATTGCAGGGTATATAAAGATCAATACCATGGTGTAATATACAAAGGCAAAGTTGATTCAATGAAGCTTTCAAAGAGAATTGATCAATCCACAAAGAACTTAGTTCAAGTCACATTGATCAAGCAAGCTTCAAGATATAAAGACATTGGCTCAAGCTCTAGTCAAAGACTCAAGTTCAAGACAAGACTCAAGTGCTTCAAATATGTTGTATTAAGTGTCTTGTAACAGTTGTAACTTTTTATTCTTTGAGTCTTAGAATGCTGTAAATAGTCTGGTCACACACACACACACACATATTCTTTATAAATTGAGTGTTTTAAAAACTTAAAAAGATCAAAACATGCTTGAATAAGTTCAACTGTTAAGTATCAGTCGACCGCTATTTGGCATCAGTCGAATGTCCTAGTATGAAACTGTATGAACTTATTCAAACTCTGGCCAGTCGACTCAATATGGCAACCCAGTCGACTGTCAAGTCAGTTCCACAGTTTTCTGATTTCAAAACTTGTTTTTCAAATTCAAAAAAATTTCTATCCGTTTTAATTTAGTTTTAGGAACTGTTCTTCAACTTTCCTATGATTCCTCTCAATAAATAAAGCATAGGAATCATCATGAAAATGTTCCAAGCATTTGTTTCTTAAGTTTTCAAGCTTTTGGTTTTGAAAAGAGCAAGTATTCTAAAAGCATTCATATTCTCTAAGTCTTGGTTCTCTGAAAATCAGTCTTGTATAACACTGAATTCGTTTTAGACTGATTTCAGAAGTTGACCTATTAGCCACCATACAAAAATCACAAATCACAAACAAGTCTATAGGTTGTTGTAACTCTTTTGTTGTTTTTCTTCACTCTCGAGTTGTGAAAGTGGTCCTCTCGGTTGGAGAGTATGGCTCAAGGTTGTAGATTCGAGATTTCACTCTAGGTTGTAGAGTGGGTGTGCTCTCTCTAGTGGTGAGAGATGTCTACGGGTTTGGCCAGGTTGTTGTCAAATGCCATAGGATATTCTTGTATTTGTTTCAAGAATAGTGAAAAATCTCAAGTGGGTTGCTTGGGGACTGGATGTAGGTCGGGAGGACCGAAACAGGATACATTGCTGTGTACTCTGTGGTTGTCTCTTTCTGTGGTTGTATTTTCTTCACTTGCATTTCAATTTTTCTGTGTTTTATTCGAACACTTGTCTGGTAAGTCGACTGAGTCTCCTCTATAAGTCAACTGATCAGACTTGTATAAAATACTCTTCGAACACTTGTCTGGTAAGTCAACTGAGTTTTCGCTATAAGTCGACTGATCAGACTTGTATAAAATACTTTTCTTATCTGATGCCCCAGCCGACTGTATTCTCCTTTTACGTCGACTGGACATAACAAAAAGTTAAATTTCTTAATTATTTTTATACAACACTATTCAAACCCCCCTCTGGTGTTATTTTCCTTGCCTATAGTATCCAACAGGTCATTCCCTTAAATCCGGCTTGGTTATTTGCTATTATAATCAAAGTAGGCATATACATGTCGCAAACTAGAGCAAGAATAACATGGCATGAACAAGTAACAGGTTCAGGTTGGAAGATAAACATGTACATGTGATAGACAACTAATAAAAGATTAGGACAACGCAAATTCTAGTTTAGGATAGTAAGACAGTACTGCACCAAATCTGGGATTCCCGTTGCCACAAACGTGCAAATCTGGATTCGTCAAAAATTATTGAAAATAGACTCTCGTCCGAATCCAGCAAATATATATAAATCATATGGTATTTCACAAAAACAGGACTCAAAACATAATTGTATCTAGAAAACATGTTCAGCCAGAAATCAGAAGTTTGTATTCATAAACAGGAAAATGGCATAAAAACTTACTGATTAAAACCAATAAAAATCTGGGGTATTCCCTAGTATGTTTAGTATTAGCAAATGAATTTTCATAATATTCCAACCTGGATAGTATAGTCAAATAAAATCAGAGGACAACAAGATGTAGCAAATTTGTAAATCTGAAATCATAAACACAGCAGTACTAAAACAGCAATAGATTACAAAATATAAATCGAAATCCAGATTCGTCAAAAGGGTGATAAAATAGATACAGTAGGCTACAACTCATATTCACAAAGCTTTTATTAACAGCAAATAGAATTATGTTGAAATTAAGGTTCTTTACTGAATAATATGAAAATTCTGCAAGTATAGTAGTTGTTTGCACACATAGAATAGTTTATAAAAGTCATCAATTAAATCCACAAAAATTTGGGATTAATCCCAATCAAGTCTAGTTGTACTCCGCAAAATACTGGATCAAAATATTATCTTTAGCATCAGTATAAATGTAATTAATCATACAGAATTCATATAAAACAGAATCTGGAATTTTCTACACATCTTTAGTAAAACAGCAATAACTTGCAACTCACAAATCAAAAGTGAGATCTGTCAGAAATTCTGTAAAGTAGACAATATTATCTATAATTCATATTCACAAATAATTTTTATATACTGAACTTAATAGGGTCTAAAATACTGAACAAAACTGGGTCACAACAAAAAAAAATTCTTTATGCATAGAATCAACTAGTTCATATGTAACACATCCAAATCATACTAAATACGAAATATGGTATACTAGATGTCCAGAAACTTGGTATAGGGTATTTAACACGTCTACAACAAGTTGTACTACTCCTAGCACATCAAGCATACAAGATCATACAACACCTCATAAATCACGAACAACATGCATGTATACATCAAGAATTTACTAGATCTAAGTTATTTCATGACGTGTGTGTAATAAGACAACTATGGGCAAATCACCATGTATGGACAAGATCTAACAGGATTTTCATGAGAATAGATCTTGAAGCAACTACACTACAGGCGGTACTTAGTACTTGTATTATACAACAAAAAGGAATGCAAGTTTCTTGCCTTAGAATTGACGACGAATACGACGAAGCAAGAGTAAGAATAACGGAAACGGATTTCCGGGCACGAACTCAATGAACGATGAATGAACAAACCACAAACACAACTCAAGATCAACACATGCACACAATGCCAAGTAATGGCAGTGGGTGCGCACATCGAGAGAACGACGACGACAAGCGAGCGAGGGCGGCAGCAGCGCTACTGTTGCTCTCTATCGTTGCGGTCGGGGGCAAATAGCATACAGGGTGTTGTGTTGTCGCGACTGGACAGGGTGGCAGGGGGCATCGGCATCTGGCGGTGCTATGGAGTTGCGACAGGAGGATGGGACCAGGGTGTGTCAGGATCACAGGGGTACAGGGAGTTGTCGGGTGCTATGGTGTGCGGCGCTCGGGAGGGAGGCGCAGCACAGGGAGTGAGAGGACGGGAAGGTGTATGAGGTAAGGGAGAGTGGCTAGGGGATGGCTTGGAGGTCGGGGGGTACACAGAGTTGAGGATCGGGAGTAGGAGGTAGGGGATGAGAGGGATGCAGTGTATAGGCGGCTGTATAGTTTTGGGTTTTGAGATGAGCAGTTGGGTAGTTATATAAATATAGGGTGTTAACAGGTTGGGGGCAAAAGTGCATTGGGTTTTTGGGTATAAAGGGATCCACTAAGGTTTTAGGGTAGGGTATTATTGGGTAGTGGATTTTGGGTTTAATTAAATGATCCAAATAGAATATAGGGTGATCCAAAAATGAAGTAAGAACAAAATGAATAAATAAAATAGGACACAAACAATAAAATAGTGAGCATCAAAATAATAGCTTGATTAACCAAGAATGGAATAATAGGCAGACAAATGGAATCAAGAGGATAAATTAAAAGACGACGAATCAAATAGATGAATATATTGAAAAGAATATCCAATACACAGTTCAAAAAGAGTCAGATAATACGAGATGAATAAATATACCAAAGAAGAGAAATACATGCAAAATACAGAAAATGAAAAATAGGGGTTACAAATAAGGAAATCATAGTAATATACAAATGCTTTAAAAAAAGTTTAGTAAACAACAAAAAAGTAGTAAGAAGTAATATGAGAAATAGTAAAACAAAAATAGAAGTATGGAAATAAATAGGAAAGAAAAGAAATGTAAGTACAAAGAATAAAAGCATTGGAATAATATAAATAAATTATAATGCTGTAGGAAAAATTTGAAAATAGATCAAGAGCGTAAAGGTTATTAGGTAGTAAAAAGTAATGATAATTAAGAGAACAGTATGATAACAAAATATCGAGACATAAAACAACCGATAAATAATTGAGAAAATCATAAAAATTTAAAAGTGGTTAGCAGTAGGTAATAAGAATTGAAAAATTACGAAAAGAGAAGTTAATTAAAGAAAAAACGGAATGATAAATTGGTCAAAAGCATAAACTAAGCTAGTGATATATACTACGAGATAAAAATGAATTAGCAATTTAAGAGAAGACTATTGGATAAAAGTTTGAAAAATATATGTCACCCCCCGCTTCCCAAAAATACGGAATACGAGTAGATGACATTGGCCTAGCGAATGACTAACATCACCCATAACCTGTTTATCAATACAGAACAATTACGCAGGCAATAATAACAATCTCATGAACAATAATAATTAAATTGAAGAAATAAAAATATCCAAATACAATAATAATCCAATATCTAGAAACAATAATAGCAATATTCGGATCAAAATTCCACAATACAATGAAATAACAATAGTTAAATAATTAAATTTCCATGATAAAACAATAATTTATTAAGCGGCGATGCTATCAATTTCTTCACCAATGTTGTTCTCCCAATCCATCCGGCAATTTTCCATCAACACCTGTAAATACTTCATCTAAAAAGTGGAGAAAAATTGTCCTTAGAGCAAATCATAGACAGCAAGTAGAGAAAGAAGGAAACAATGGAATAACGGTAAAACAATGAATTAAAGGATCAATAGGAATCAATAACACAGGACAATTACAATAATTGATATCATGATAATCGGTACAATGGCTATAAACAATGATGCAATATTCGGTAGCAGTAATCAATAATCAATAACGGTAACACTTAGCCAATATTTGATATCAATAGAAACAATGATGAACAATATGCAGTGTCGATGTCGTGTCAATTCTTCAGTCTATTATCATTTTAATCCTAACTAATGTAGCACTTCATGCGTCCCATCTATTTACCACATGATTGCTACATACAAAAAAGTTACGTTTAGACTTAGTGCTGAATTTTATAGTTCATGTACTCAGGAAACGGTATAAACGATTGTCTTCAGTATTAAGTTATTCAGTCATTCAGTTATTCAGTTATTTAGTATCAATATCCATAGAACAATATGCAGTTATCCAGTTATTCAGTCATTCGGGTAATTATAGGAAAACCACTGAGCTCCCTTCCGAGTACAGTCTCTATATTGTCCACAACATAGGTCAACCCTTAAACCCTAGCTTGTTAACAATTTTATTAATGCAACAATACATTACAATATGCAATCATGAGACATTAGATGGACAATTGCAACAATAGGGGAATAATAGGACGATAACATGAATTGGACTATTAGAATAATGCAATAACTCATTAAAACCATGCAATGCAACATACATACAATAATTCATGCAATAGTACGATATAGGAATAATTAATCTATTAAAATTTAGAATATAAAATTCTGGACAGCAAGAGTAGTATGTACAAAAATGTAGTTTCCCACTGTTTTAGAAATCAAAAACTGAATCCGCCAGAAATTCTATAAACTAGACTTCCACACGGTTCCAACGCATATTTAAAGTTCAAAATTCGACAACAGTAACTAGGTCAAAAACACAATTCTTTACAGATTTTATGTTCTGACTGAAAATTGACACCAAGTTGTTATATCTTTAGCATTAGCGAAAACTCAATAATAAATTCATTAAAAATATTTATTAGATTTCTAAACATGTTAAATAACATGCTAGAAATTTTCATAGCAATATTTTAACATATGATCAACCTTTTAATAATTTAAACATCAACTATACAAGAATATAAAAATCTGGAAATAAAAACACAGCTGTAGTAAAATGGGCATAACTTTTGCTACACAACTCGGAATTCAAAAATCCAAGATGTTCTGGAAAATAGAAACATTGGTATACAACTCTTATTCAGAAAGTAATTTATTTTGAGATCATTTACTAAGTCGAAAATAGCAGAAAACATACAGCCAGCAAGCAACATACAGGGTTTTGGGTATTCTTCATGAAATAAATTAATTGAACATGATGAGTATCAATTCTATTAGTCGATAAACTTCTTAGTTCGCATGATGAGTATCAAAACATAATAAATAAAATTAGAAGACACACATACATCAATGTATCATCAATAAACACCAATCGATCAACCAAACATACAACCTAGCAATTAGTTCTACAATAATTTAATTGTGAGACAATTATATGATTAACCCTATTATCAATTCTACAAGAATGCATGAAAGATTCAATCTTTAGAGTCAAAAGTAGCACGATATCAAGAATATTGGGGTTAGCTTGTGTAAATCCTCAATAGACCCAACGAAAGATAGTCAATACAAGGATATGATAACAAATATGATATACTTGCAAGAATTTTAATAAAACTTGAATCTGATAAGATGTACAATTCAAGGGGAAAGTTACTTGCTTGTTAGATGATAATTTCGAATATATATAGAATAACGGGATCAGAATCTTGGGCAACGAATTAACGAACACGAAAACACGGAAACACGTGCGAACTACGTGCAACACTCACACAAAACGGCAAACACCCGACCAGATCAAAACACCAAACACCAACTCCAATCCTCAACAAAACACCAAACAAAGATCCAACAGATCCCCTCTCATCACAACAACAAACACAATAACCAACTCCTCCTCTCACAAAACACCAAACACCGGAACTCAATCCCAATCCAACACACCAACACAGCAAACACAGCAATAAAATCCCCTACTCCAAAACAGAAAACACCGGTACACTTTCCCTCCTTCTCCACAGCAATAGAGAGAGAAACGCAGCGGGGCCAACGGTGACTGCGGCGAGAGCAAGGAGGCGAGGGTGCTCGGGGTGACTTGCGGCGGGCGCTGGCGGTCGGGAAGCGGCGTAGTGACAAGGGACGACGGACTCGAGCAAAGCTCTATTTCATGCCGAAACAGAGGAGGGCGGAATGGCAGAGGTTCGGGTGTTCGATGATGACGACGACGGATGAAGGGATCTTCGGTGGTTGCGGGGACAACGTTGAGGGCGAAGACAAGGTCGACGAGGCGGATGGGAGGAGGAAGATGAAGGATAACCGCAATGGGTTCGGAAGGCGACGGGTTCGAGAGGATGCGAGGAGGGAAAGGGTGACGAGATGGGTTCTCGACGTCGAGGAGTTCAACGAGGAAATGGCAGGGTGGAGGTGGAGGATGAGAACGGGAGGCAGGTTCGATGAAGGATGAGCGATGACGAAGCTTCGACGGGGGAAAAGGAGGTCAGGCAACTAAGATGATTGGGATGGCGATGGGATGGTGGTGATGACAGGTGATGACGAGGAGGAAGAGAAACGGTCGAAGTGGTGGTCGGAGACGACGGGAGGAGCGTACAGCGATGGGGCGGATTGGGTTTTGAAGACAAACCAGAGGAGGAGAGAGCGGGAGGTTGAAGAAGGGGGATGGTAGGTCTGAACAGTGGCGGCTAGGGTAGGGGTTAGGTTCGGTAGGGTTATTAGGTTAGTATATATAGGGGTTAGTTTGGTTGTGGATTAATGGGAAAACGGGTTTGGATATTGGGTTTTAGGATCCAATAAGAGTGGGTTTAAAGGGTATGGGTTTAAATCTAATAACAGAATGGGCTATAGGGTTTATAAAATATACATATAAATATATATTAAATCAAATAATAAAATACGAATAAATAAATTAATATGTTCGGGCTTTACAATAATAATAATGACAATAAAAACAATAATACTAATAATTACAATAATAATAGTAACAAAAATATTAATATTAATAACAATACCATTAATAAAAATAATAACAATAATAAAGATAATAACCGCAATTAAAGTAATAACAATAATAAGAAGATTAAAATGATCCAATAATAATAATAATATATATGCTTTAGACTCGAATATAAATATCCGATCAATAAGAAATATGAAATAAGATCAAAACACACCATTATTCAAAATAAATAAAAATTTTATTTAGAAAATACTTTAATAAAAGATCCGAATAGAATTTAGCACAAAATAAAATCATAAAAATCTAATTACAGAAAATATTTAGAAAATATATATTTACATGAATGGGGGTCACAATATACGGGCATGAAATTTAGTTAAAAATATAGACAATATAAGATCAAAGTTACTTTTTGTATATCAAGTTAATATCATAAAAAAATTCGTAAAGTGAATACAATGACTATATATACGATTTAAAAATTAAGTATATAGAATACTGGTTGGTATACATCAAAATATTTTCAAATTGTCAAGTAGAGCAAGAAACTAGCATATAGTATTATAATTAATCGTAAAGGCAACAATATTATAAATATGAAATCTATAAGCAACCAGAGAAGTAAAATTAACAAGACTTTGTTGAAATAATATATAACACTAATTGGGTTAAAAATAAAATGTAAATAGTAAACAAAAGTATAAATATATGGGTAGCAAATATATTGAAGATAGGTTATCAATAAAATATAAAAATGAAATTGTATAAAAATATAAAGTAATACAATAATTAATAGTAACCAGTAATAAAATAATAATAACACATATATGATAGATGTAGAAATAAACATAAATAGTAGGGTAATTAATTAAATGCGTATATAAGTATATCTGTATCACAGATAATAAAACTGAAGTAGTATAAGCTAGGTTGTAAATCATTATAAACTAGTACAAAAATGGAATAGTGGTAAGTAAATATATATAGAAATAAAAGTGAGGGTTATTAAAGTAGAAAAATCTCTTTTGTTGTGGGTTCGCCTCGTTGGTATCCAACTGTAGGCTTGCCTCCTTGACATCAAGTTGCAGATTTTCTTCCACAACATCCGGTTGCAGTTTGTCTTCTGGATATTCGGTTGCAGACTTTGCCTTCCTGGCATCCAGTTGCGGTTTGCCTCCATTGATGTCTAGTTGCAGATTTTCCCTCTCGCCATCAGGTTGCACCCAAAATGGTGAATGGAATGATGTAATCTTCCATATGTACTTGGATATTGGATGTTTAATGAAGTATGATGTTATGTTTTTGAAATCTATGATATAAAAATAGGAGTAAAAGTAGGGAACGAAGTGGGAAATTACAACTATAAAAAGTATATATTTTAAATATTGAACATATAAAATTAGTAGTCATGAAAGGGTTTCATAACATTAAAATAGAAAATTATACGCATGAGCTTAAAATATAAATGCGAATGAGTACAATAATTATGTAGTGTAGTAAACATAAATAATTATATATATAAATATATAGTAGTGTAGTAATTGGATAAGTGTAAAATGATATGTATAGTAGGTATTTTGGAATATGTGGTATATATATATAGTAATTAGTAGAAAGTATATGTAGTAACAAAGAGTGTAACGATAATAAAAATTGAAATAAGGTAAAATATAAATAGTGATTGTATACATTATATTAGAGAAGTGTAAAGCTACAAAATTAATAAGTAGCTATTATTAATGAAAAGTAAATATAACAAAAGGAAGAAAATAATATGTATAACAAAATAGTAATAAAAAGGGAATCTTATTCTGTGGAGGTATATGGCATTTATCTAAGTAAAAATATAACAATCATATTAAAATATACTGAAATAAATAAGACAACATAAAATAATACAATTTTACATGGAAATTAAAACTTTTTCATTATACAACATTGTTTTGTTTACAAAAATACACAGCGGAAATTAATACAAAATAAATACAACTTAAACATTCAATAACGTTAATTTGAAAATAATCATTAGCATCAATTCTTCTTTATGCCCTTTTTCTAATCCAAGTCCTGCACTTGAAAACTTTGGGCACATCTCTTAACAAATACAAACTTGAATGCACAATAAAGTGTAAAAAGTGACTATCCTAAACATGTCAGTGTATGATATGAACTTAAATGCAGAATGCAGACATTTACCCTACGATGACGCTAATGCATACTTATTCGGATTATATGCATCTCATATTTTAGGTCCGAGGGCAAGACCTTATCGTACTCCTCAATATAGGGTTCAATCCCTCGCCATGCAAAACCTTCTACGGTAACAAAAGCAAGGTTCAGACATTCCACAAGTACGACTTCCAGTCCCGGAGTTCACCGTCAAACTTTACAGAATCCTCGCCGTGCGAACATCTCGCAAGTGCCCTTCTAGCCCCGGTATACACATATACACTAGAGATCGGCCTCCCATCCACCTGAATATTCATGATCCTGGAGTCCACAGTCAAATCAGTCACAGTCCAGGATTTAATTAAGGCTCGTCTCACATCGCAAGCAACCACAGTCCCGGAGTCTATCGTCAAACTGGGTTTATAGTCCTTGAGTCCACCGTTAGACTATATAGAGGCACCCCACTTCCGTTTGCCCATGTTTTATTACATCTTTTCCTAGTTTCTATACTTAAATTTGAAACTTGAATAATAATTCCACTTAGAGCTAGCTTACTCTCCTACCGGTCTTAAATAATATATCAAGAACGATAGCCCATGTTGGCCACTTCTCAAATTCAATAATCATTATCATCACTTTGCCGGTACCTGTGTCTCACTAAGCCTCTAGAATTCAAATCTTTCATGTTCAACATCATGGGTTATTCATACCCTCATTATTCATATTTTCAATTTCATTCATATATTCAATTCTTTCATCCATTCTCTTATTTATCAATCATGAAGTAAGCAACTTCTTGGTTAACCAACCAAACTATTCACATTAATAATTTAAATTGTTCATTTGATTAATATAACATTTTTTCCTGTTATACTTCAAGTATAATCCTCAATACAAAAGTTATTTAAGATTAAAACACCATTTCTTAATACACAATCTCTTTAAGATTTATCACTAGAAATCCCCTGATTTTAATATCCTACTCCGGTGTTTGATTTTATTATTAACCAACACTTAAATTTTTTAATCATGGACATTTTTTTCAAAACTTGGATTCAAAACTCATCTAATACATGAAAGATATCTCTTAGAATGGTATGAAATAATTCTCAAGTGTTCTAATAATATTCTATAATATTTCTATGAAGTTTCCAAATTTCCAAACTTGAAAATCATAATAAAATAAAAATAAAACCCAAAAAGAGGCAACCGGACTCAAACCAGGGCCAACAGTGCCCAAGATCGCAAGCCCAACCACTTTACCAACTCACAATTTTTTGATAAAGTCCACTGAGTTGTTTTTAAACTCCAACCCACCATTTTATTCTATTTCAAAAAAAAATCCAAAAGAGGCAGAAGCCTCCCAGGCTCAAACCTGCGACCAAACACCCACACACGCACCACGTGGCACCGCTTGGCGCGCTGGTGCCTGCTCTAGCCACAAGAACCAAGCACCACAACTGATAGAATAGGTGCTTAAATTCTTTTAACCCAACTCTCTGATTCATCTCATTTTTAACTCATTTTTCTATTTCGATTCCTATTCTTTTCTCTCAAATTAAAAGTTCGCAAAATATATTCCTAAGTTTTCAAATTTGATTTCCCACCAATTTTATCTATATTAGAGAAAAACTTTACACAAATATTGTAAATAGTAATTTTTTTTAGAACATTCATAAACACATGCTTTTGTTAATTTATCAAGACTAACTTTTTATAACCACTACATGAACATATTTTCTTCTAGTAATTATTCTAAATTTTTGGGGAATTCTCACTATCATTTCAAACTTTAATCCACTCCCAAACTTTCTATGATTTTTAGTCACAAATTTTAAATACACCTATAATTTAAATACATGACCTCCTCATTACAAAACCCTCTAATAAAGTTATGGTGTAACATCATGACAATCATAATTCTTTATCTAGCATGCATTATTTCTCATGTTTTATTATTACTAAAAATTCTAGATAGCAACACAACATGTATCACAAAAGTAGCTAAAGAACTCATAATAATTATCAATTTCAAGCATAAACTACCTACACATGCATTCTATAATAATTTAGAAAGCAAAAGAGACATCCACCTTTTTGAAGAATTTTTCAAGCAAATAAAACTCCTAAAATGCCTTCCACTTCTCCTCCTTGAAAACTGTGCTCCAAAAGGGAAAAAAAAAAAAATCTCCAGCAAAGCATTTCGGCAGCACAGTGAACACAATTTCATTTTTTTTTTCTTTAGTTTTGCTGATGAAGGCCGAAGGGGAGGTTGGGTTTATAAAGGAAAATTAATTAATTAATATAAGTTAATTTAATTAACCCACTAAGCCTAATTAACTACCAACTCACTCAACTCACACCCCACTCTCTCTCCAAATGTTGCCGACCAGCCAAAACTAAGTGGAGAAAGCACGTTCACGTGCGTGGTACGTGCACACAATTTATTAATATTTTAAATTAAAATCATATGTTATAGTATATAATATGTATTTAAATAAAACTAGTTTAATTTAATTAAAATTAGAGTTTTCATGCATGAATAAACAGAAACACACACACACACTTCATAAATTTTATTTTGAAAGAGAATACAACCGACACGTGCACTGTAAACACTTGCGTCGGACATAAAAAAAAAATTCAAATACGAAATAGATTTTATCACGGGAGAAATGTATAAATGATCGAAATACAACATACAAAAAATACATTTCATTAGTTCTATATGTATAACAATGTAATCAATAAGTACATTGAAAACTAGTGCACTGCACGTATAAAGAAATTGGGATCAAAATGGGAGAAAAATGAATTTCAGTTTTGAAAATGAATTCGGACAAATTATAAAATAAATAATTGGAACAAATATAAAATATTACATGTAATGCTAGAATAGACGCAATGGACACGTGCATCGATAACACGTGTAATGCACGTAGAAACACAAACATTAAAAATTAATATTTGGGTTGATCAAATAGTATAAGAATGAATTTTGAGAAGACGGAAAATGTATTAATAGTCTAAATTCAAAATGTCATGCCCCGCTTCCCAAAAATACGGAATACGAGTACATGATATTGTCCCAGCTAATGACTAACGTCACCCATAAGCTATTTATCTGATCACCTCAACAATATAATCAATGCAGAACAATTGCGCAGACAATAATAATAATCTCATGAAGAATAATGCTTGGAATAAAGAATATGAAATAATTCAATATAATAATAATCCAATATCTGGAAACAAATAATAGTAATATTTGGATCAAAATCCCACAATACAATAAAATAACAATAGTCTAATAATTAAGTATTCATGACAAAGCAATAACTTTTTAAGTGGCGATGCATTCAATTCATTCACCAATGTTTTTCTCCCAATCCATCAGGCAATTCTCCATCAACACCTGTAAATACTTCATTTAAAAAGAGGAGAAAATTGTCCTTAGATCAAGTCATAGACAACAAGTACAGAAAGCAGGGAACAATAGAATAACGATATAACAATGATTTCAATGGGTCAATAAGAATCAATAACATTAGACGATAGCAGTAATCAATATCATGATAATCGATGCAATGGATATAAATGATGATTCAGTATTCGGTAATAATATTCAATGATCAATATTAATAATACTTAACCAATATTCGATATTAATAGGAATAATGATGAACAATATGCAGTGTCAATGTCGTGTCAATTCTTAAGTCAATTAATCCTTTTAATACTAACTAATGTAGCACTTCATGCGTCCCATTTATTTACCACATAGTTGTTACATACAAACAAGTTACGTTTAGATATAGTGGTGGATTTTATAGTTCATGTATTCGAGAAATGATATAAATGATTCTCTTTAGTATTCAGTTATTCAATCACTCAGTCATTCAGTTATCAGTGTCAATATCCATGGAACAATATGCAGTTATCCAGTTATTCAGTCATTCAGTAATTGTAGGGAAACCACGAGCTCTCTTTCGAGTACAGTCTTTATATTTTCCACTACTTAGGTCAACCCTTAAACGGAAACCACGAGCTCTCTTTCGAGTACAGTCTTTATATTTTCCACTACTTAGGTCAACCCTTAAACTCCGGCTTGTTAAGAATTATTATCGATGCAACAATACAATACAATATGTAATCATGAGACATTAGATGAACGGTAACAATAATAGGGGAACAATAGGATGATAACTTGAATTGGAAAATTAGAATGATGACAAGAGGATACTAGGATCATGCAATGCAACGTACACACTTTAATTCATGCAAAACTATGATATAGGAATAATTAATCTATTAAAAACTAGAAGATAAAATTCTGGACAGCAAGAGTAGTCTGTACAAAAATGCAGTTTCCTACTGTTTCAGAACTCGAAAACTGAATCCATCAGAAGTTCTAGAAACTAGACTTCCACACGGTTCCAACGCATATTTAAAGTTAAAAATCTGAAAATAGTACCTAGGTCAAACACATAATTCTTTACAAATTTCATGTTCAGGCAGAATTTCGATATCATGTTATTTTATTTTTAGAATCAGAAAAAACTCGAATTAAAATTCATTAAAAATAATTATTAAACTCTTAAAAATGATAATTAACAATCTGGAAATTATCAGAGTAAAATTTTAACATTTGAATAGCCTTTTAACAGTTTAAATATCAAAAATACAAGAATCTGATAATATGAAAATAAAGACAGCTGTAGTAAAACAGGCATAACTTTTGCTACACAACTCAGAATTTAGAAATTGAAGATGTTTAGGAAACTAGAAAGATAAGAATACAATTCTTATTCAGAAAATTATTCATTTTAAGAACATTTACTGGGTCGAAAATAATAGACAAAAGACAGCCAGCAAGCAACATACAAGTTTTAGGGTATTTTTCTTAAAATAAATTAATTAAACATGATGGGTATCAATTCTATAGTCAATAAACTTCTCAACCAGTATGATGGGTGCAATAACATGATGAATAAAAATAAAATCACATACATACACTAATCTAACATCAATCAACAACAATCGATCAATCAAACATACAACCTAGCAATTCTTTCTACAATCAATTCATTGTGTCGTGACTAGATGTATAACTCTATTATCAATTCTACATGAATGCATGAAGATTCAATCTTTGGAATCAAAAGTGGCACGATGTCAAGAATATTGGGGTTAGCTCATGTAAACCCTCAATAGACCTAACAAAGATAATCAATACAATGATACGATAACAAATAGGATCTACTTATAAGAATTTCAATAAAACTTGAATTTGATACGATGTACAATTCAAAAGGATAGTGACTTCCCAGGTAGATGGTTAATTCGAATATGCAAGAATAACGGGATGAGAATCCTGGACGACGAACCACGAATGCACGAATCTACATGCAAACTACGAGCAAGAAACACACGGCATGACAGCGAACACCGGATCCAACACAGCAAACAGCATACCACAACCAATCCCCTTCTCACAAAACACCAAACAGCAAATCCTCCCTGCACAAAACACCAAATACCACTCTCCTACCCACAAACAGCAAACAGCCATTTTTTGGCCAACAGCGAATAGTAGCGATGGCGACGGGGACTCCGACTCGGCTTCGACGGAGGGGCAGCGGGGCAGCTTGATTGGCGGTGACTGGCGATGCGATGGTCGGGGGTGCTGACGGGTGACTGCAACAGGCGGAGAAAGAGGCACAGTCGAGGAGTGGATGGTGGAGCTCTGTTTCGTTTCGAAACAGAGGAAGTGTAATGCCCCGATTTTCATTTAATGAAAATTATTTTATTTTGCACGTAGTGTTCACGTGCAATATTTTTGGTAATCATTTTCATTATGATGAGTATAGATATTTAAATATTTGCTCTTTAATTATTTTTATATAAAGCCCTTTTCAAATAGACTAAAAGCATTTCTTCTTAAAGCCCAAATTTAATTCAATTTATTATTTTTATAATTATTTTTTTGGCCCAAAAACTAAAGCCCATGAGCTATTTTATTTTTAAATACAACTTGTAATTTAAAGATTATTTTTATGTAAAATATAATGCACAAATTTTTGGAGACCAAGTTGCATGCACGTGCATTGCACGTACACGTGCATTGCACGTACACGTGCAAAGTGCACCTTTCATGCTAGGCCGGTTTTGGAGTTTAGGAGGGAAAATCAAAATTTTGAGTGGAGTCATGGTGGTGGTGGTTACTTGATCATGGGTGGTTAGTGTAACTCCTCCTTAAATCTTAGCCATTTGCTTCTAACTCCTAAGTTAATCCTAGCCTTCCATTTTTCTAAACTTTTAGTATAAATACCCCCCCCCCCCCTAGCCTAGTTATTCTTGTGCTTATTATTTCCTCCAAACCTATAGTCTAAAATACATTATTTAGTAGTATACAAGTGAGTTAAAAGATTGAGTTTGTGTGGGAAAATTGTGCTTGCATCAAAGAAGGGGAGGCCGGCTTTCATCAAGGGGAGTGCTCGGGTTTGGCTTTGTGGAGGCTTGTGTGCGCGCATCGAGGAGGAGGATCATTCTTTTGCAAGGACATTTGTCTAGGAGGTGTTGCTAAGTGTAGTGTCTCCAATTAAGGTGGGTAAATTTTCTATGTTTCTAATTAGGAATGCATGCTAGATTTGAATGGAAAGAATGATGCATGAAAAAGACTAATAAGAGTACACATTTAATTTGAAAAATGACCTATTGATTGATTGAAATGTTGGTATGCAATTGTATGTGGTTCTATTATTAAAATTCAAGTTGTGTGCGAAATGATTATGGCTATGGATTGTGTAAAGAAAACTTCCTTATTAACATTAAAAATTATATGCAAGAGTTAGTAGATTGGCAATATTACTTTATGTGCTTAAATGGACTTTTTGTGATAATGTTGTGATGGATGAATTAAGATATAGATTGTATGTTTGGGAAATGATTAAAAACAGAGGATTGATTGCTAATAAAAAGATTAGTGTTGTTAAATTTGATGAGAAATGTTGAAAAAGAAAACGTCGTAGTGGTAACTTACAATTTAACCAAATTGTATGATAGATTTATGTTAATTATTGAAAAAATTATTTTTATTATATTGGAGTATAATTTATGTTGAGAATAGCCAATCTGGAAATTTTACAGCAAATTTTACAAAAGCGAAAAAAATGAGAGCTTGTTGAACATCGAAATGTTTACTAAACAGAGAGTATTAATTTAAATAGACTTCGGGTTGAACTATTGACAACCTGAGCGCATAGCTCAAGTGGTTGGGATGTTTCTATTCGCTACAGTAGGCTTCGGGTATCAGGGGTCTGCGGTTCGAGTCCCGTGGGCAACATATATTTTGTTTGGTATTTTTATAAAAAAAAAAAAAAAACAACTGCAGCCGAGAGCATTTAATGCTCTCAGCCTACTTTATACCACCTAGCACATTCAGCCTAGTGGTCTGTGCCTTCGGTTGGGTTCCCTGTGGTCGCTGGTTCCATCCTTTGTCTCGGATTGTGATTATGTTGTGGAAAAAAAATAATTTTTGGGGATTTTTTAATGATTAAAAAAAATTATGGAAAAAATATGACTATTATCCTAAAATTATGTGGGATTTATGAAAATTAATTTGGGATGAAATGGAGTATGTTTTGAGAATAAATGTATAATTTAGAACTATGGAATTACACTTGTATGTTATGAAAATTGCACTTTGTAAAAGGACTTGAAACAAAATGTTAGAAAAGAAGTGTAATAAAGATAGAAATTATATGTAGTGATGTGATGTGAATTATTCTCATTGGAGAATAGTGTGAAAATTTAGAAATGTGAATATTCATTTAGTGATGTGATTTAAATGTGAAATTGATATTTGATGAAATATATAATTCCAAGTATGATTATAGACTCATGAATAAATTTAGAGATCATGCCATTGAGAAAGAAAAATCTTTTATGATTATGAAATAAACTTATGAGCTGGAAACGCTCAATTTTGGAAATTGTGAAATGGAATTGAAACAAAAGAGTAGTTAAGTCTCCCCTGGCAATTGGAAAGTAATGAAATGAAATTTGAAATGAAAGACCAAGGTTGGTCATGTTTGAATGAATGAATAAGTCCGGTTTAGTGGAGAGGCTAACTCTAGAGGTTTGATTTTGTTCATGATTCTAATAAAAACTAAGGATTAGTACATAGTGGACACGTGATGAAAGTGAGAGAAAAACACGAGTATGAGAACTAGAGTTTACGGTGCGGCTGTGAGCCACAGAATGCATGCTTGATGAGTCAAGGGCGTGGGCACTACTCAGTAATGATCGGACTTTAGCCATGCTTGTGGGATGTTTGGTGACTGCAAGAGGATCGTGTGCCATGAAGGAGGCTGAATTGCCACAGAATGCATGCTTGATGAGTCGAGACATGGCGTGAGATTCTCCTCCAGGTTTTCTGTACACGAGCTTGTACTCATAGATCATCTAGGATACTCACCGTAGTTATAGTAGTAGATTAGGACATGACGAGGGATTGAACCCTACAAAGATGAAGAACGATTAAGAGGCTTGCCCTTGGACCTATGTAGTATGGGATGCATAGAATCCGAACAAGTGTGCATTAGTGTCATGTAATATAAATAACTGCATTAAGGACTAAGTGCACAATCACAACACGACATCAATAGGGTAGTCCCTCTAGTTTGATATGTGACAAGTTTGTGTTCGTTAAATATGAAAAATAAGTTATACTATTTCCGGCATAGAGAGGATGACCGTGTATAATATTCGTCGATTGAATAAACTGACGTACCCACAGTTTTGCATGCATGGTAATGACATGATAAAGATTAAAGAGGAACAGATGCTTAAAGATTATTCAATGTTATTGTACATTTATTTAAATGTTGTAAATTTACTTTCGCTGTGCAATGTAAAGTGTAAAGTTTCATGTAAACTCTGATGTAAAGTGAAAAGTTTTAAATTCCTTGTAAAATTGTACTAAGTAAAGTGTAAAGATCCTGTAGAACTCTCGAATTCAGTTGTATTTGGGATTCGGGGCGTTACAGAGTGGTATTAGAGCCACGCTTCACACTTGTACAAATTTATAAGGGACGGCACCCTAGAAGTGGACATTAGAGTGTGTGTTTGAGTCTAAAGATTTAAATGTAAGCGACTTACATTTGTGTTGCTCTATGACTTATGCTTCTTCCTCCCTATTTCTAAGATGGCTGATCACTTCGACCCTACTGGAGACGACGACTGGCATATCATCGAGGAAGAGTACAATCCTAGACAAGCAGATTCCGAGGAAGAGTACTACCCAGGGCAAGCTGATTCTGACGGAGAAGAGTGGCCTGAATCCCGAGAGATTACCCCACCTCCGGATTCATCTGATGACTCTTCTGATGAAGAAGAAGAACCAGTTCCAAATGGTCTTGTGATATCTCTTCAGAGGCAGGTAGAAACACTGCGGGAGATAGTCGGATTATTGGAGGCTCAATTGGCAAAGCGTAAGGATGACTTTGCAGTTCTCAGTCATCGAGTATGGGAACTCGAGAAGAGGAAAAATCTGTCCGATGTGCTGAAGGAAGAAGTTGATGAACTACAGGGAGAACTTCGAGAAGCAAAGAGGAACCGTAGGAGTTAGACTGTTGTAGCTTCTACTGTTTTCATTCTGATGCCAATAAATGTTTTCCAATTCGAATGTATAAAGTTTGGAATTCAATGAAATGCAAGTTGATTCATGTCTTATACTTCGAATTTAATGGATCTTTTGCATCAGAATATGGCTAGAAGAAGAGCTAGAAACGGTGAAGGTCTGGATCTGGAAACAGAACTTGCAAGGGTCTATCAGACGCTCAACACCGTGGCCATGAATCAGAACCAAGGAAGGGTACCTGCGAATCCGGTGCCCGAAGCGATCAAACTAGTGGAATCGTTCAAACGGATGAAACCACCTGTGTTCGAAGGGAAGTCAGACCCCGATGCGGCTGACAACTGGATTCGTCAGGTAGAGACGATCTTTGAAGTGCTGGAGACCCCTGAAGGCAGTAAGGTGAAGTTGGTGACTCTGCAACTTGAGAAGGACGCGGTTGTGTGGTGGCATTCGATGAAGAGGATAATGGGAGGCATAGTTCTCGGCTGGGAGGAATTTCTGGAAGAATTCTTCAGTCACTACTTCCCCTCCGACGTCCAAGAGAAGAAGGCTATGGAGTTTCTATCACTACAGCAAGTTGGCATGTCCGAGAGAGAGTACGAGACCAAGTTTACTCAGCTCTCTAGGTATGCTCCTGAATTAGTGATGGATAAGGCTAAGAAAGCTCGTAAGTTCGAGCATGGATTAAGGCAGAGCTTGAGGTCTCGGATGATACCTCTTGGTATCAGAAGATTTGACAAGTTGGTTAAGAGAGCAACAGCCACTGAAGCAGACATGGAGCAGTTTCATGTTGTTCAGAATCGGAGGAACAACTGGCAGTCTGAAAAGAGGTCCGCAAATTCTGGGAGTTTCAAGGGACAACCATCTGCACAAAGGTTCAAACCGACAGGGGCGAACGCTATTGTGTGGCTGGAGGACCTGGGAACAATGTGGTGAGACCTCCTGCGGTGAATTGCTTCAACTGTGGTGAGACAGGACTTTACCAATCTCAATGCCCCAAGCCACGGAATGGTAATCGCAATGTACCAATGCAGCAAACTGGGAAGAGATCGTACCAACCAGGGCGAGTATTTGCCTTGACGGAAGCTGATGCCGATAAGGTGGATCATGTCATCACTGGTACGAGGGCGGATGTTTAGAGGTTTATGTTATTTCTTTTTTCCGCTATTCAGTGAACTGTTAAGTAATGAGTATGTATTATGTAACAGGAGAATTTTATCTTAATGGAATAAAAGCTGTTGTGTTGTTCGATACTGGATCCTCTCATACTTTTGTGTCTCCTAAATTTGCTAAAGTGTTGGGAGTTGAACCGAAGATTTTTCCAGGCAAGATCTTAGCAGTAGCTACTCCATCAGGAGAAACTTTAACCACTGATCGGTACTATGCTGATTGCGAGATTGTGATTGGGAACAGAATCTTTGGAATTGATCTGATCGAGTTGACTATCTTGGGAGTCAATGTTATCATTGGCATTGATTGGATGTCGGTGTACAGTGCAAGCATCAAGTGCAAGACCAAGACGGTAACAGTAAAGGCTCCAGGAGGACCTGAAGTCACTTTCTAAGGGAAGAAGAAATGTTCTAGGCTGGTGGCAGCTATCCGCAAGGAAGAGACTCCTGTGGAAGGGCAAGGGATTCCTGTGGTTCGGGACTATCCTACTGTGTTCTTGGATGATTTTCCTGGGTTACCCCCACATCGTGATGTAGAGTTCAGCATCACTGTTCAACCGGGAAGTGCACCCATTTCTAAGGCACCATATAGGATGGCTCCAGTGGAATAGGATGAGGTGAAACGGCAGATTGAGGAACTGTTGGAGAAAGGCTTTATTCAACCTAGTGCGTCACCTTGGGGAGCACCAGTGCTTTTGGTAAAGAAGAAGGATGGATCGATGAGAATGTGCATCGATTACCGAGAGCTGAATAAGGTCACTGTTCAGAATAAGTATCCTATTCTCCGAATTGATGACTTGTTCGATCGTCTACAAGGAGCAGCTTTTTTCTCCAAAATAGATCTTCGATCAGGATGTCACCAAGTTCGAGTGAAAGCTGAAGATGTGCACAAAACTGCATTTAGAACTCGACATGGGCATTACGAATTCTTAGTTAGGCCATTTGGAGTGACGAATGCACCCGCAATCTTCATGGATTTGATAAACAGAGTTCTGAGGCCATTCATTGATTCTTTCGTCGTGGTGTTTATCGACGATATCCTCGTGTACTCCAAGACAGAAGAGGAGCACACCGAGCATTTGGTAGCAGTTTTGAAGAAGCTGGAAGAGCAGGAGTTGTATGCCAAGCTGTAGCGCCCCGAATTTCTAAATACGAAACTTTAGAAAATACGTGGCACTTTCCCAGCGATCCACTTCAATGTAACAACATACATAGCCAAAAACTCAAATCATTTTATTCCAAATCTTTATTACAATAATCTTTAACATTGCAGCGGAAATACAAACACTTTAAATTACAACAATTCCTTTTACAAAACTCTTCTTACAACAATTTACACAAGGCTCTATTATAATACTCATAATCTCTATAGCTAACCCAAGCATCCAAGCCTCCAATTCTAAGCAACCTGCAACATGTGAGGCTAGAGTTGAACCCTAACCCCCAAAACTACGGGGTCAGCCATAAATGGTGTGAGTGATATAAAACAACAAACATAAACAAACAAATAAACATAAGCAACATGTACTGAGCAAAAATACATAAACTGAACATGTACTCTGAAACGAGAAACGATAGGCCAGTACATGAGTGAAGTCGAGTCAAGAAACAATACCAACGATCAAGTGTCCATCAATCAATCTCTCTCAAAATATGTACAGATCAACTGTACGGTACAGTCGACTGTCTTAGGAACCAGTCGACCGTTCAGAACAAACAATAATCCTCACATTTCTGAACATACCCAACTATCAATAAATCTCAATACTACGATGTATGTCCAACAATCGATCACCAATAATGCCATAGATCGGATACCCATATATCCATCCACAAAAACAAAAGATGGTATAGATAGAATACGAACCCGGTATGCCAAGACACCGACGCACATATTCATCTACAAACAAACTAAGAGGGTATAGATAGAATACGAACCCGGTATGCCAAGACACCGACGAACTTATTCATCTACAAACAAACTAAGAGGGTATAGATAGAATACGAACCCGATATGCCAAGACACCGACGAACATATTCATCTACAAACAAACTAAGAGGGTATAGATAGAATACGAACCCGGTATGCCAAGACACCGACGAACTTATTCATCTACAAACAAACTAAGAGGGTATAGATAGAATACGAACCCGGTATGCCAAGACACCAACGAACATATTCATCTACAAACAAACTAAGAGGGTATAGATAGAATACGAACCCGGTATGCCAAGACACCGACGAACATATTCATCTACAAACAAACTAAGAGGGTATAGATAGAATACGAACCCGGTATGCCAAGACACCGACGAACATATTCATCTACAAACAAACTAAGAGGGTATAGATAGAATACGAACCCGGTATGCCAAGACACCGACGAACATATTCATCTACAAAAAAACTAAGAGGGTATAGATAGAATACGAACCCGGTATGCCAAGACACCGACGAACATATTCATCTACAAACAAACTAAGAGGGTATAGATAGAATACGAACTCGGTATGCCAAGACACCGACGCACATATTCATCTACAATCAAACTGAAGATATCAAGAACCCTCAAGATCATGAAAACTCATCAGCACCAGTCGACTTATGCTATTGTAAGCCGACTGACCCGAGAACAATTATTCAAGATTATAACAAGTACAGTAAGTCGACTCAAGAAAACCATCAGTCGACTACCCCGAGACAATTATCAATAATTCTCAAGAAACAATCCGAGTGCTAACAGTCGCTTAACAAATCATCGGTCGACTATCCAGACAAGAAACTCAATACTTTACAAACAAAATATTCAGCAGACCAGTCGACTGAATAGGGTCTCAGTCGACTGTCCCGAACGAATCCTCAAAAGACTGAATGTACAAAAGTATAGTCGTACCAGTCGACTGATACATAGCCCCAGTCGACTGCCGGCCTACAGATCTCACAAATTAGGTTTGTAACCAATAATCCATTCTGGAGTCTATCTCAATACCAAATCTATTCCTCAACTCAAATCTATTCCGATTCGTAATCACAAGATCCAGGGATTCATCCATCCAATTTCTTATATTCATAACTATCCTCAAATCTTAACATGTTTCAAGCAATCAAGAATTGTCAATCGAGATCTACTAATCTATCATGGATTTCACATGCATAATACGAATAACAACCATGGCATCGATTTCATACAAGATACGAAATCATCAAACAAAACAACATGCAATCATACACATAAACAGACAAGTCTATATCACTCACCTTTAGAATCGAGAAGAATCCACAAAAGCCTTCCTTTGCTAGATCCAAGAACTCCTCTCTAAATCACCAAGAAAATAATATAATAAGATCTGAGTTATGCAGTGAATGACGGCTGCCACTCTCCTTATATAGGCCGGAAATCTAGTATTAGGGTTTAGGAAAATATTTACAAAACAATCCATCCAACATACAAATATATATATCTGTATCTTCTCTTGGAAATTCATCTAAAACTCATTAAAATTAGGATTTATATGAAAATATACTTTTAAATCTTAACCAATACTGTTTAAAACGTCCAGAATGCCAATTTTGCATTTTAGCCCTTAAAATGTAAATTTTACAAAAAGGTCCTTCTTTTCTTAAAATTGCAAATAGTACTAATTAAATTCAGAAAAATCCGGAAAAATACTACATAATTCCAAAATAATAAATAATAATTTTTCATAAAGAAAACTTAATTTTTCAAGCATCTCAAAAGTCATTTGCACGTGTACAAAAGATAGATCTTTTAGAAAGTATCAATTAAATCCTCAAAAATTCATTTAAATTCATTTTCAAATAATAAAATAATATTTGAAAATACGGGGTTCTACATTACTCCCTCCTTAGAAGAGTTCTGTCCTCAGAACTACGGCTAATGAGATCCAAACAAACCCACTAATAAAGGTTGAAAACTCAAGGATAGAAACACAATCTTAGGAGATACGATTACATCAAAGAATGCATTTCATCAAAATACATACATCACACAAATAAACACAATCATGCAAGGAATTCAGAAAACAAGCTCCCGCTGCGCGACTCTGATAACCTGCCATCGGAAGCCAACTGCAACAACTACTGAACCTCTGCATCCCACTCTGATCTTCCACATCTG
Source organism: Hemerocallis citrina (assembly GCA_017893485.1). NCBI lineage: Eukaryota > Viridiplantae > Streptophyta > Magnoliopsida > Asparagales > Asphodelaceae > Hemerocallis > Hemerocallis citrina. The sequence continues at coordinate 124,113,194 of CM030360.1, forward strand.
CTTCATCCTTCCAAGAATCAGTGGCCACTCCCTCCTTAGAAAAGACATGATTAAGGATAGCCACCTCAAGACCTTGCTTGGAAACACCTTAAGCTCCATACTAAGACTATCAATAAATGAGCGACACGATTGTATGCAAGAAAACAGTATCAAATAAAACTCCGTCTTTATTCCATTAAATCCAAATAACTTGTTATATGAAGAAAATACTCAACCTTCAATTATTCCCAAAATAAAGTTTTACTTAATACAAAAGAATAAATTCTAAAATTCTTGCACACACAGATCACATTTCTGGATTGCCCGCATCCTCTTCAGTCAATGCGAATGCTCGCCCCTGCCTCGGATCCGTGTCTTTCCCTGCCTTCTCCTTCTTCAGCTGTGGGCATTGTTGTCGAATGTGCCCTACTTGACTACACTGAAAACAAGTCTGCTTGGCCAACTTCGGACATTCCCTCTTTTTATGTCCTGCCTGCTTGCAGTAAAAACAGGTCACTTCCTTAGTTGCTGGTGCCTTCTGCACTGGATTGCTGAGCTTGATTTGCTTCGCTGGGGATTCCTTCCCTTCCTGATCTGATGTTGACCTCTTTCTCTTGAGCGTCTCGTCCTGCTTGGTGAAATCAGTGTTAATAAACACCTGTCCAATCCTATAATTCTGATCTTGGTTCCGAATATGTGCCAAATTTACTGCCATTAGTGCATCCAAAGTCTGATACACCTTGGCGAATTCAGCTTCCAGGTCAATTCCCGTTCCTCGAGAACTACCCGATCCATCCTCATTGTTGCCTCCATTTCTGCCCCTGGGTGCAACCATTTTGAATACTGCAAAACGAGGGTAAAGGCAGAGCATCACCACACAATTCAAACTCACGTCAAAATCCTATGGCAAAACTATAACCACACCATGACCTCAAACAAAACATCATAATTTAATTCTATGTGATACTCACACTTCTAATGTCCACACCTAAGTACTCACTCTCTAGTGTCCACTCCTAGGTTGGTTTTCATACTATGTCTATTATTACTATTGAAGCATGCTCTGATACCAAACTGTAGCGCCCCGAATTTCTAAATACGAAACTTTAGAAAATACGTGGCACTTTCCCAGCGATCCACTTCAATGTAACAACATACATAGCCAAAAACTCAAATCATTTTATTCCAAATCTTTATTACAATAATCTTTAACATTGCAGCGGAAATACAAACACTTTAAATTACAACAATTCCTTTTACAAAACTCTTCTTACAACAATTTACACAAGGCTCTATTATAATACTCATAATCTCTATAGCTAACCCAAGCATCCAAGCCTCCAATTCTAAGCAACCTGCAACATGTGAGGCTAGAGTTGAACCCTAACCCCCAAAACTACGGGGTCAGCCATAAATGGTGTGAGTGATATAAAACAACAAACATAAACAAACAAATAAACATAAGCAACATGTACTGAGCAAAAATACATAAACTGAACATGTACTCTGAAACGAGAAACGATAGGCCAGTACATGAGTGAAGTCGAGTCAAGAAACAATACCAACGATCAAGTGTCCATCAATCAATCTCTCTCAAAATATGTACAGATCAACTGTACGGTACAGTCGACTGTCTTAGGAACCAGTCGACCGTTCAGAACAAACAATAATCCTCACATTTCTGAACATGCCCAACTATCAATAAATCTCAATACTACGATGTATGTCCAACAATCGATCACCAATAATGCCATAGATCGGATACCCATATATCCATCCACAAAAACAAAAGATGGTATAGATAGAATACGAACCCGGTATGCCAAGACACCGACGCACATATTCATCTACAAACAAACTAAGAGGGTATAGATAGAATACGAACCCGGTATGCCAAGACACCGACGAACTTATTCATCTACAAACAAACTAAGAGGGTATAGATAGAATACGAACCCGGTATGCCAAGACACCGACGAACATATTCATCTACAAACAAACTAAGAGGGTATAGATAGAATACGAACCCGGTATGCCAAGACACCGACGAACTTATTCATCTACAAAAAAACTAAGAGGGTATAGATAGAATACGAACCCGGTATGCCAAGACACCGACGAACTTATTCATCTACAAAAAAACTAAGAGGGTATAGATAGAATACGAACCCGGTATGCCAAGACACCGACGAACATATTCATCTACAAACAAACTAAGAGGGTATAGATAGAATACGAACCCGGTATGCCAAGACACCGACGAACATATTCATCTACAAACAAACTAAGAGGGTATAGATAGAATACGAACCCGGTATGCCAAGATACCGACGAACATATTCATCTACAAACAAACTAAGAGGGTATAGATAGAATACGAACCCGGTATGCCAAGACACCGACGAACATATTCATCTACAAACAAACTAAGAGGGTATAGATAGAATACGAACTCGGTATGCCAAGACACCGACGCACATATTCATCTACAAACAAACTGAAGATATCAAGAACCCTCAAGATCATGAAAACTCATCAGCACCAGTCGACTTATGCTATTGTAAGCCGACTGACCCGAGAACAATTATTCAAGATTATAACAAGTACAGTAAGTCGACTCAAGAAAACCATCAGTCGACTACCCCAAGACAATTATCAATAATTCTCAAGAAACAATCCGAGTGCTAACAGTCGACTTAACAAATCATCGGTCGACTATCCAGACAAGAAACTCAATACTTTACAAACAAAATATTCAGCAGACCAGTCGACTGAATAGGGTCTCAGTCGACTGTCCCGAACGAATCCTCAAAAGACTGAATGTACAAAAGTATAGTCGTACCAGTCGACTGATACATAGCCCCAGTCGACTGCCGGCCTACAGATCTCACAAATTAGGTTTGTAACAAATAATCCATTCTGGAGTCTATCTCAATACCAAATCTATTCCGATTCGTAATCACAAGATCCAGGGATTCATCCATCCAATTTCTTATATTCATAACTATCCTCAAATCTTAACATATTTCAAGCAATCAAGAATTGTCAATCGAGATCTACTAATCTATCATGGATTTCACATGCATAATACGAATAACAACCATGGCATCGATTTCATACAAGATACGAAATCATCAAACAAAACAACATGCAATCATACACATAAACAGACAAGTCTATATCACTCACCTTTAGAATCGAGAAGAATCTACAAAAGCCTTCCTTTGCTAGATCCAAGAACTCCTCTCCAAATCACCAAGAAAATAATATAATAAGATCTGAGTTATGCAGCGAATGACGGCTGCCACTCTCCTTATATAGGCCGGAAATCTAGTATTGGGGTTTAGGAAAATATTTACAAAACAATCCATCCAACATACAGATATATATATATGTATCTTCTCATGGAAATTCATCTAAAACTCATTAAAATTAGGATTTATATGAAAATATACTTTTAAATCTTAACCAATACTGTTTAAAACGTCCAGAATGCCAATTTTGCATTTTAGCCCTTAAAATGTAAATTTTACAAAAAGGTCCTTCTTTTCTTAAAATTGCAAATAGTACTAATTAAATTCAGAAAAATCCGGAAAAATACTACATAATTCCAAAATAATAAATAATGATTTTTCATAAAGAAAACTTAATTTTTCAAGCATCTCAAAAGTCATTTGCACGTGTTTTGCACGTGTACAAAAGATAGATCTTTTAGAAAGTATCAATTAAATCCTCAAAAATTCATTTAAATTCATTTTCAAATAATAAAATAATATTTGAAAATACGGGATTCTACACAAGCTATCCAAGTATGATTTCTAGAAATCTGAAGTGGCATCCTAGGTCACATCCTTTCTAAGGAGGGAGTGGCAACTGATCCTCAGAAGATAGAGGCAGTGAGAGATTAGACTAGGCCTACTACAGTGAAGGAACTCAGAAGTTTTCTTGGAATGACTGGATACTACAGGAGATTCATTCAAGGTTATGCTCAGATAGCCGTGCCGCTTACTGGTCTGACCAAGAAGAATGTGAACTTCAAGTGGACTGAGCAATGTGAGGCAAGCTTTCAGGAGTTGAAAGAGAAACTGACTACTGCACCTATTTTGGCTTTGCCTAGAGCAGGTGTTGAGTATGATGTTTACAGCGATGCTTCACATCATGGGCTTGGTTGTGTCTTAATGCAAGAGGGAAGAGTAATCACTTATGGGTCTAGGCAACTACGACAGCATGAAAAGAATTATCCGACTCATGATCTGAAGTTGGCTGCGATTATCTTTGCCCTGAAGCAATAGAGGCACTACGTGTATGGTGAGAAATTGAACATGTACACGGACCACAAGAGTTTGAAGTACATATATCAGCAGAAGGATCTGAATTTGAGGCAGCGGAGATGGTTGGAACTGCTTGAGGACATGCGACCTGAAATCAAGTATCATCCTGGGAAAGCTAATGTTGTTTCTAATGCACTTTGTCGCAAGAGCAGTTTATCCAGTTTGATTATAACTCAGAAGTATTTGATTGAGGAATTGGATCGAGCAGGTATTGAAGTTGTCTTGTAAGGATTGGGAGCATCTTTACCTCGGTTGAGGCTTCAACCTACTTTGAATGCAAGGATCATTGCAAGTCAGGAGGTTGATGCTGATATTTTGGAGATGAAGGAGCAGGTTGGTGCTGGTAGGTTTCCCGGATTTCAAATCAAGGATGGAGTGTTGTGGTTTGGAGAGAGGCTATGTGTTCCGAATCAGGCGGACCTGAAAGAGAGTATTCTTCAGGAGGCACATGCTACTCTTTTGTCGGTACATCCTGGAAGTACTAAGATGTCAAAGACATCAAACCGCATTTCTGGTGGTCAGGTTTGAAGCGGGATGTGGCTGAATTTGTGGCGAAGTGTGAGGTTTGTCAGCAAGTCAAAGCCGAAAATCAGAGACCCGAAGGTCTATTACAGTCGTTACCTATTCCAGAATGGAAGTGGGATAACATCAGTATGGATTTCATTACGGGATTGACTAAGAGTCCTAAAGGCAATGATGTGATTTGGGTTATAGTCGATCGACTAACCAAGTCCGCTCACTTTTTGGCGATGAAACTCACTGCTTCGATGAACAAGTTAGCTGAGTTGTATGTTGGCAAGATCGTCCGGCTCCATGGTTTTCCATCAACTATTGTGTCTGATCGAGATGCGCGGTTTACTTCGCATTTCTGGAGGAGTCTTCAGTCAGCTTTGGGTACCAAGACAGATTTCAGCACTGCTTTTCATCTGCAAACCGATGGGCAGACCGATAGAGTCAGCCGTATTCTTAAGGATATGCTTCGGTGTTGTGTACTAGACTTTGGAGGCAGTTGGGAAAGGCACTTACCTTTGGTAGAGTTTGCCTACAACAACAGTTTTCAGACTAGTATTGGGATGGCGCCGTACGAAGCTTTGTTTGGCAGGAAGTGCAGAACACCTATTTGTTGGTTTGAAGTTGGGGAGCGTCAGTTGTTTGGTCTTGAGCTTGTACAGCAAACCTCTGAGAAGATTGATCTAATCAGGAAAAGGTTGGTAGAGGCTCAGAGCAGGTAGAAAAGCTATGCAGACAATCGGAGAAGGGACCTTGAATTTGAGGTCGGTGACTTCGTCTTTCTGAAAGTATTGCCCTGTAAAGGTGTGATTCGATTCGGCAAGGGCGAGAAATTAGCCCCGAGGTTTATAGGCCCGTACAAGATATTGAAAAGGATCGGAAAAACTGCTTACCAGCTGGACTTACCGGAAGAGTTATCTTAGGTGCACAATGTCTTTCATGTGTCTATGATGAGAGGTTATATTCCAGATCCGAGTCATCATTTTCCTGAAGTGCCGGAAGGTTTGCAGTTGGATTTGAATTACATCGAGTCTCCTGTCAAGATTGTTGATCGTCGAGAGAAAGTCTTGAGGAATAAGGCGATACCGATGGTCAAGGTAGTCTGGAGAAACCATTTGGTTGAAGAGGCTACGTGGGAGTCTGAGGAGAGGATGTTGAAAAACTATCCTGAGCTTTTTGCTTGATTTGTATCTTTGTATTCTTTCTTGTGCTTGTTGTGAGTGTTTGTGTTTTGTTTCTCGCTCTTGACTGTAGTTCCGGGGACGGAACTATTCTAAGGAAGGAGTGTTGTAATGCCCCGATTTTCATTTAATGAAAATTATTTTATTTTGCACGTAGTGTGCACGTGCAATATTTTTAGAAATCATTTTCATTATGATGAGTATAGATATTTAAATATGTGCTCTTTAATTATTTTTATATAAATCCCTTTTCAAATAGACAAAAAGCCTTTCTTCTTAAAGCCCAAATTTAATTCAATTTATTATTTTTATAATTATTATTTTGGCCCAAAAACTAAAGCCCAAGAGCTATTTTATTTTTAAATACAACTTGTAATGCATAAAATACAATTTAAAGATTATTTTTATGTAAAATATAATGTACAAATTTTTGGAGACCAAGTTGCATGGACGTGCATTGCACGTACACGTGCAAAGTGCACCTTTCATGCTAGGCCGGTTTTGGAGTTTAGGAGGGAAAATCAAAATTTTGAGTGGATTCATGGTGGTGGTGGTTACTTGATCATGGGTGGTTAGTGTAACTCCTCCTTAAATCTTAGCCATTTGCTTCTAACTCCTAAGTTAATCCTAGCCTTCCATTTTTCTAAACTTTTAGTATAAATACCCCCCCCCTAGCCTAGTTATTCTTGTGCTTATTATTTCCTCCAAACCTATAGTCTAAAATACATTATTTAGTAGTATACAAGTGAGTTAAAAGATTGAGTTTGTGTGGGAAAATTGTGCTTGCATCAAAGAAGGGGAGGCCGGCTTTCATCAAGGGGAGTGCTCGGGTTTGGCTTTGTGGAGGCTTGTGTGCGCGCATCGAGGAGGAGGATCATTCTTTTGCAAGGACATTTGTCTAAGAGGTGTTGTTAAGTGTAGTGTCTCCAATTAAGGTGGGTAAAGTTTCTATATTTCTAATTAGGAATGCATGCTAGATTTGAATGGAAAGAATGATGCATGAAAAAGACTAATAAGAGTACACATTTAATTTGAAAAATGACCTATTGATTGATTGAAATGTTGGTATGCAATTGTATGTGGTTCCATTATTAAAATTCAAGTTGTGTGCGAAATGATTATGGCTATGGATTGTGTAAAGAAAACTTCCTTATTAACATTAAAAATTATATGCAAGAGTTACTAGATTGGCAATATTACTTTATGTGCTTAAATGGACTTTTTGTGATAATGTTGTGATGGATGAATTAAGATATAGATTGTATGTTTGGGAAATGATTAAAAACAGAGGATTGATTGCTAATAAAAAGATTAGTGTTGTTAAATTTGATGAGAAATGTTGAAAAAGAAAACGTCGTAGTGGTAACTTACAATTTAACCAAATTGTATGGTAGATTTATGTTAATTATTGAAAAAATTATTTTTATTATATTGGAGTATAATTTATGTTGAGAATAGCCAATCTGGAAATTTTACAGCAAATTTTACAAAAGCAAAAAAAAATGAGAGCTTGTTGAACATCGAAATGTTTACTAAACAGAGAGTATTAATTTAAATAGACTTCGAGTTGAACTATTGACAACATGAGCGCATAGCTCAAGTGGTTGGGATGTTTCTATTCGCTACAATAGGCTTCGGGTCTCAGGGGTCTGCGGTTCGAGTCCTGTGGGCAACATATATTTTGTTTGGTATTTTTATAAAAAAAAAAAACAACTGCAGCCGAGAGCATTTAATGCTCTCAGCCTACTTTATACCACCTAGATCATTCGGCCTAGTGGTCTGTGCCTTCGGTTGGGTTCCCTGTGGTCGCTGGTTCGATCCTTGGTCTCGGATTGTGATTATGTTGTGGAAAAAAAAAATTTGGGGGATTTTTTAATGATTAAAAAAAATTTATGGAAAAAATATGACTATTATCCTAAAAATATGTGGGATTTATGAAAATTAATTTGGGATGAAATGGAGTATGTTTTGAGAATAAATGTATAATTTAGAACTATGGAATTACACCTGTATGTTATGAAAATTGCATTTTGCAAAAGGACTTGAAACAAAATGTTAGAAAACAAGTGTAATAAAGATAGAAATTATATGTAGTGATGTGATGTGAATTATTCTCATTGGAGAATAGTGTGTAAATTTGGAAATGTGAATATTCATTTAGTGATGTGATTTAAATGTGAAATTGATATTTGATGAAATATATAATTCCATGTATGATTATAGACTCATGAATAAATTTAGAGATCATGCCATTGAAAAAGAAAAATCTGTTATGATTATGAAATGAACTTATTGGCTGGAAACGCTCAATTTTGGAAATTGTGAATTGAAATTGAAACAAAAGAGTAGCTAAGTCTCCTCCGGCAATTGGAAAGAAATGAAATGAAATTTGAAATGAAAGACCAAGGTTGGTCATGTTTGAATCAATGAATAAGTCCGGTTTAGTGGAGAGGCTAACTCTAGAGGTTTGATTTTGTTCATGATTCTATTAAAAACTAAGGATTAGTACATAGTGGACACGTGATGAAAGTGAGAGAAAAACACGAGTATGAGAACTAGAGTTTACGGTGCAGGTGTGAGCCACAGAATGCATGCTTGATGAGTCAAGACATGGCGTGGGCACTACTCAGTAATGATCGGACTATAGCCACGCTTGTGGGTTGTTTGGTGACTGCAAGAGGATCGTGTGTCATGAAGGAGGCTAAATTACCATAGAATGCATGCTTGATGAGTCGAGACATGGCGTGGGATTCCCCTCCAGGTTTTTTGTACACGAGCTTGTACTCATAGATCATCTAGGATACTCACCGTAGTTACAGTAGTAGATTAAGACATGACGAGGGATTGAACCCTACAAAGATGAAGAACGATTAAGAGGCTTGCCCTCGGACCTATGTAGTATGGGATGCATAGAATCCGAACAAGTGTGCATTAGTGTCATGTAATATAAATAACTGCATTAAGGACTAAGTGCACAATCACAACACGACATCAATAGGGTAGTCCCTCTAGTTTGATATGTGACAAGTTTGTGTTTGTTAAATATGGAAAATAAGTTATACTATTTCTGGCATAGAGAGGATGGCCGTGTATAATGTTCGTCGGTTGAATAAACTGACGTACCCACAGTTTTGTATGCAGGGTAATGACATGATAAAGATTAAAGAGGAACAGATGCTTAAAGATTATTCAATGTTATTGTACATTTATTTAAATATTGTAAATTTACTTCCGCTGTGCAATGTAAAGTGTAAAGTTTCATGTAAACTCTGATGTAAAGTGAAAAGTTTTAAATTCCTTGTAAAATTGTACTAAATGAAGTGTAAAGATCCTGTAGAACTCTCGAATTCAGTTGTATTTGGGATTCGGGGCATTACAGAGTGGTATCAGAGCCACGCTTCACACTTGTACAAATTTATAAGGAACGACACCCTGGAAGTGGACATTAGAGTGTGTGTTTGAGTCTAGAGATTTAAATTTAAGTGACTTACATTTGTGTTGCTCTATGAATTATGCTTCTTCCTCCCTATTTCTAAGATGGCTTATCACTTCGACCCTGCTGGAGACGACGACTGGCATATCATCGAGCAAGAGTACCATCCTGGACAAGCAGATTCCGAGGAAGAGTACTACCCAGGGCATATAGCATTAGTTTAAGATTAGTACCTGTTAACGGACTTCTATGTGACAACGCATATAGCATTAGTTTAATGATTTTCATACTTAAATATCGTAATGCCATCCATTAGAATTTTGTAAGTTATTCCTCAATGAAAGGAGGAGAATTAAGAGAAATACATGCGAGATTAAATATATACTAGTGTTAACATGTGTAAATTGTACAGCTTAAAATAATTTGATGATTCATAAAATTATATAGAATTTCAAACAAGTGTGAGAGAACTGTGAGAAATTTATGAATATCATCTCTACCGGAATTACTGAAATCTTTATTATCATCATCACATAAGCAAATGGTTTAGAAACTCACTGCCAAATCATAATGTGATCCAATAAATACTACAAAAGCTAAAAAATGCATACAATAAACTGAATAAAGCAAATATTTTTGGTACCTCAACTCTTCATCCTCGCTCTCTTCTACAACTCCAAGTTTTTCTTCTTTTTAGATATTCACTATCCTCCTTCTTATGCATTTTCTTTAAATGAATCTTCGCATAAACCCTTGACTTAAAATCCAACTTAGAATACAACAAATACTTTATAAAATATTGCAGTTAAGGTGAAGAGTCTTACCCTTTCATGGTCCAATTTTATGTGACTGTTCAATCTGAATTCCACGATACCCCTGTGCAAATTGGACTATACCAAAAATTCGTCAGAACTTATCCAATACATAAAGCTTTTTCACTCTACAAAGTTCATCCAGTATATAAACATCCAAGAATTAATTAATAAGGATACTCATAAACACATTGTCAAAACTCAAGCATCTAATACAATAATGCACCTCCATACCCAATCACCATATTCATTCAATTGTGAAAATACTAAAATTCCAATTATATCCAACTGAGGGCTTAAATAAATGGTTCATGATAATAAAAGACTTCAGTCCAAATGATTGCACGACTTTACGAAAAGATGTCGCAAATTAAACTAATTAATGTTAACAGGTATATTATAACATCATTAACATTCAATAAATAGGTTATACATTACGCACAGGTTAAGGTGAAGATGATAGACAAAGAGAATTATATAAAAACAATTTTATGAACTGTGTTTACTTAAAAATCTAATTCTAAGTTATTTATACAACGCATCAAACGTACGCCAACCCATTTATACAAATTCTAAGTTATTTATACAACGTATCAAACGTAGTCAACCCATTTAAAAATATCCAAACTTCAGTTGAAATTTCGTACGACTCATAAGGTTAAATGCATAATTTACCAAAACCACATCATAATCGATATATCAAAAATAACAATAATTAATCAAATCAAATAATGATAAATAAAAGAAAGATTCATATTAGGGTTAGGGTTTACCAGTAGCAAAACCTTTATAGATAATGGAGATCTTGTGGTAGGTGGTGGCTCTTGAAGCCCACAACAACCCCGAAGCCATGACCAAAATGTTTGCACCTTTTTTAACTTTGTAGTTTTTGCTGATGAGTATTATAGATGTAACACCCTGAATTTCATTTACATATAATTCGTAGTACAACAGGATCTTTCTTCATATCGTACAATTTTACAAGAAAATTAAAACTTTTCTTTTATTACACAATAATGTTTATTACAAGTTACACAGCGGAATAAAATACAACAAGAAGTACAACTTTAATATTAGCAGCGTAAATCATGAATATAGTCTTTATCATCAACCTGTCTTTAAGTACTTGCCAATCCAATCAAGCTCTGCACTGAAAATCTGTGGGCACGTCAGTTGCTTACAACTAACGCAATCTTATAAATAGCGATCCTCTCTATGCTGTATTATAACGAAATCTCTTACTTTAACAATCACAAACTTGAATGCATTTAAAAGTGTAAAGAGTGACTATCCTAAACATGTTAGTGTATGATATGACTTAATGCCTAATGCAAATGTTATACTACAATGACAGTAATGCATACTTGTTCGGATTCTATGCATCACATACTATATAGGTCCGAGGGAAAGCACCTACGTACTCCACATTAAAGGATTTTATCTGTCGCTATGATAACTACTCAATAATAAAAACAAATTTTAGACATTCTGTAACTCCCGTTTCATTTTTTTTTATCATTGTTATTTTTTTTTATTGATCTCCATTGTAATTTCCTTTGTAATTCTATAACATTTTATTTTGTTTCAATTATTGCATCAAATAATATTAATTCTAATATTATTCATAATTTATCTCTGATATCAGTTTGATTATTTGAATCTTACTCCTTATATTCCTAATTCAGATTTAATTCCATGAAATTGCCTTTTGTCTTGTTGGGTTATGTATTGTCCTTCTATTCGACCCATACCCAAAACCCTATAAGCCTACCCTATTGGATCCTACTCTCAAACCCTCTAACCCAAACCACCCCATATCTCTACTAACAGCCAAATATCAAAAAATCCCTCCTAACCATATCACATCTTGTAACCCCCAATTTGAATCCCTAACAATCAGCCCTACAATCCTCCTCATTATTGTGCTTATTATAATACAATTATTATATTATAATAACACCCCCCCTATAACAACCCGAATTTTCATATGAACATATGTATTTTAAGCACTAAAATGCTATAGTTACTTATTTATTTTTCTTTTTGAAGCTTTTAGTATGGAATTGACTCTTAAGCTTCAACTAGACCCGATTGAACCCGAGTTAACTCTAGTTTAACTCAACACTTGTAGTGTACCATGGGATGTAACAAAAAAAAAAGACTTGTGCACATGCACAAGCCAAATCCGGCCAAGTTTTGAAAGGGAAAAGAAGGAGGGAAAGAGAACAAGGGTTAGGGTTTTTTGAACTTAAATTGTCTCATGATGAGTTCTTCTCCACTCCTACACTCCACCTCCATTTCCCCCCAATGCAGCCCTCTAACTTTCTCCCTTCCCCCTCTCTAAAAAATCCATCCACATTCATTCCCCATCCTCTATTAAAACACCATCATCTCACCCTAGCTCCATTTCTCATCTTTCCCTACAATTAAGCCATCTTCTACACCTCTAAACCTTACCCTCTACACCCTAGATATTGATTTGGAAGGAGAGAAATCAAGGAGAACAAGAGAAGCCAAGGAAAAGAAGAGAAGCCAAGGAGGAGGAACCAAGGAGCAAAAAGGCTAATCAAGGAGCTAGGAGCTTGTAGGATCTTTCTTTTCCATCAAACTCATAAAGGTGGGTATTTCTAACCTCTATGGTTGTTTTTTGTTGCTAAATGATGATTGTGATGACTGAAAAATGTCATGCATGCTCTAGAATGAACTCAAATAACTCGTTTTGTGCTAAGAAACCCAAAATAGAAAATCCTGTTGAAAAGCTGAAATTTTGTTGTTAGTCCGCAGCTCATAAGTTGAACACTACTGCTTGGATTAACTTGAAATTTTTACAAGATGTTTATTTATGTGTCTTAAACCTTTAGTAACTTTTTCCAGATTTTTATGATTTTCTATGCTATTAAAATAAAATGCCACCATGCATGCTGGTCAGAATAGAAAGAAACATTTGTTGTTATTACTATTGTGAGAAGAATGACTTGTATCTTGATGCATACTTATGGGAATGATCTGAAATTTTAGTATGTCAAGTGTATCTAAGACCTACTTTTCAAATTTAATGAGATTTGGACCACTATAGTTATGTTAATAAAATCATGCAAACTTAGCTAGTTATTTTAGTAAACAGAACTGCTGTTGTTACTACCCTATTTTTCGATGACATTCAAAAGGACATAATTGGAAATCTTCTTCGTAGAATCACCTGATTTTTGAGAGTGTTGTAACATCATGTGTCAGGAACTAGATTCTAAAATTTCATGATGATCTGACACCATATGCTATTTTAAATAGATTTTATCCCATGACGGTGTTGATTTGATCAGCTGTTCTGGAAGTCTATATACTTGTTACAGATGGACCCATAAGAGCATCTAAACGGCCTTATATGAAGAGCCGTATAACTAGGAACTTCTAGTAGACACATAGAACTTTCTGGAATGACCAATAAATCCTGATTTGGACAAGTATTCGATTTTATATGATTTTTGCAAGTGACGACAGAAACACAGTGAAACATAGATCTCACTGGTTTGCACCATGTTCGTGAAGATGAGTTTGAACTTGTACTTTACCAGCTTAGAGTTGTTGTTTGAGATCAAGAATCATGTTATAAGTGTGAATATAAGTTAGAACTTAAGTGATCTAAAGTTTCTTGCTAAGAGTAGCCTATAGTTGCTTGTAGACCCTAATATAGACAACATTGTTCAATTCTTTGAAGTGAAAATTTTATTGGATGTTAGGGTATTGTTGTAGACCGCTTTAGAATGAAAATTATGCCCATTGTGTGCTTGTACTTGCTGTCTACTTTGAGTAGAAGCATGGGGAGCGCCCTGATCGCGATTCCTTAAAGGAACGGGACCGGGAATGACTCCGTTGTGGCGTAAATGCCAAATGTGTGCTTGCTGTTTGGATTTATAAATTGCCAATTTTAGGGCTCTTAGAATCCCTTTTTGTGATTCATGGGTTAAGACTTACTCCTAGTGTGGTGTACCTTGTTAGGATACGTTGGTTGAGTATTAAGACTCTAGGACTAAGTCTTTTTGACAAATCTAGACGGGTAGATCACATCGAACGCGTTGAAGGAGATGACTCGTGCGCCGACGCACTCACCATGCATGGATGGATTCCATGGTTTGTATTGGCAGCTACCACTTGTCGAGGACCATGGAGCGTTAGGTTTAGCAGGGAGCTACTTGTTGGTCAGACCGAGGTTGCAATCGAACTCCAAGTGTAGATGGCCGTTGCGGCAATCGACGGGGTCGATTCGTCATTGGTTCCTACCAAGTGTAGGTCAAGGCGGGCTAACCCTTAGGCCGTACTTGAGGGCTAGTTGAGTCCTAGTGTGGGATGGGTTGAGATCCATTAATGATAAGGGTGACTAATTAGAAAGAGTATGCAAGTAGAACTTAACTAGTTGTTCATAGTAAGCCAAGTTGATTACCAAGTTAGGGATTGGTTATGGTAGATAGATTGCCTAACTATGGGAGAGATGTAGCATGGATACTTTGGTAGGGCTAGGTCGAGTCTTGGTTGATTGTAAGGACAGGCACTAGCGAGGGTGTTGGCCTGTCAGGGGGATGTCGTCTCGACTGCAAGTTCTATGCTACTGTAAGGACAAGTGTAGCGGAGTTGTGAAAACCTTATATCCATCATGTCCTTTGTTGATCGATGCGGGCAGGAGGGTTAGAGGAAGTCCCCACAGAGCGAGACTCTATGGGAAAGAACCTAAGTCCTCCGGTGGGGAACCCTGGTACCCGTATATCAGCTTTTGGTGAGGTCCGGGGAGACAACATATCGGGTAAGCCGATTTGGTTACAGTCACAGAGGGTAAGCTACAACATATTAGGTAAGCTGATTTGATTTCAGTCACGCAGGGTAAGCCTGCGACTAGAGTCCCAGGTATAGTGGATAAAACATGAGGATTGGACACCACTAATGATGGCAGGGTAAGCCTGCAGCCTCACCATCACTGGAATCGGAAATAGGAGAGAGCACAAGAGTAGGATGCATAGCGGGGGATCGAGCCCCATCCAACTGAGGAACGTCGTTTGGTTGGGGGTGTGTAGTATGGGATGCATATCTTTCAACCAAGTGTGCATTAGTCTTAGGAGCATGTGTGCGTAGTATGTGTGCATTACTTTAGGCCATGGCATACACCGATATTTGTTTGACATCACTTTTTCTTTGCATCAAATATTATTTGTGTTTGTTGAGGTTGGAATCGTTATATTATAGCGTAGAGAGGATAGCCGAATATAGCATTTCGTTAGTTGTAATCAACTGACGTGCCCATAGTTATCAGTGTAGGATTCCCGACTTGGGAGAGTGGGAAAACTCTAGCAGGGGAAAACATCCAAGTGAAAGTTACTGTCCAAATTTTGTTGTACATTCTTGTTGTAACGAATAATTTGTAATTGTTGTAATCATTGGACATTGTAATAATAATTTGATGTAATAAAAGTTTTTAATTTCCTTTGATTTTTGTTGTGTTGTAACTCATTTGAAGAAAGATCCTGGAGTGGTCACGAGTTCCTATATTAGGAATTCGGGGTGCTACACCCCCCTCCCCCCATAGATATTCAGAAAATGCTTAGCTATCATCCGCCATTACCCAAACCCTAACCCCCCTACTATTTAGACCCTGTATTGTTCAACCCCTACCCCCTTACTATCATCCTCCCTGTCTCTCTCTCCCTCTTTGTTTCGACCAAACCACCCAAGCTGCCTAGGCCGTTGCTCCTCCCATCCACCTCTCCTCATTGACCTTCACCTCACCCCCACTCACTCTACCTCCTATACCTGTCATCTTCACCATCCACTAAACTCATCTCCGTCGCGCCGCACCCCTCGCCGCCGTCGTCAAACTCTTGAACGCTCGCCGTATTTGCCTCCCCTGTTTCAGAGCGAAACAGGGCATCACTCGAGCTTCGAGTATTCGTTACTGCATCGCTTCCCGACCACCAGCACCTCGTCGTCCCCAGCCTCACTCTCGCCGCTCGCCGTCCAGTCGCCACGACCGCCGCAGTCGCCGTACCCTCTCCCGCCTCTCCTCTCTCTGTCACGTTAGGGAAGACAAAAGGAAGTGGGTAGCTTGGCTGTTTCCTGTTCGGGTAGGAAGGAGAAATTGTTGTTGTTTGCTGTTCAACGGTAGAAGGGATTGGGTGCATTTGGTGTTTGCTGTTTTGTTTGGAAGGGATCCGATCTTGGTGTTTGGTGTCTTGCTGTGCGGATCTCAGTTTTTGCTGTGTGTGTTTTGCACGTGGCTCGCACGTGCTAGTGCTTCTTGTTCGTGATTTGTCGCCTGGGATCGTAATCCCGTTATTTCCTATATCGGATCTAACGTCGTTCTAAAGGCAAGTCATCTACTCTCGAATTGTATTGTATGGTATTCGAGATTATTTATTGAATCCCGCAAGTAGATTTATATTGATTATCGTATATCTGCTATTGTTATCTATTGTTGGGATAATACGGATTTACACGAGAGAAACCAGGTAGTAGTCTTAACTTCGTACCGTCTTTTGCCTCCAATTTATATAGATATTGCATGCATTCATGTAGTTGATTATTGAATATATGAATAGGGATTGTTATTGTAATTTGTGTCATAACATTACACAACTATTGCAGATTGTATACTAGTGTTAATTGTTCATATGATTGAGGTTAGTGTATTAGTTGATTGTGATTAGGAAGATTATGGACATTATACATCTTAATACCATGTACACCTAGATATAACTTACTGAGATTTATGTTGTCGACCCCTAACTCATCATTCATAACATTCTAATCATTTTATGCATGAAAAATATATTAAGACCCTGAAATTTTTTGTCAACCTGAACATTACCATACTATTTCGACCTAGATAATGCCATCAAAATTAATAATTTTCTGAATATGAAATGTATCCCCATGTTTCTAGTTTCCAGAACATCCAGAATTTTTGAATTCCGACTTATATTGCATGAGTTATGACATTTTTTCTGCTGATGCGCTGTATTTTCAGATTTATACACATACCATGTTAAGCTGATCAATTAGGTGAACTAATGATCAAATATCACCATGATAATTTCCAGATTGATAGTCAACATGCTTAGGATAATGAAAATTATTTTTACTGATTTTTATAATGACTATTTACTGCTGTTACAACCGAAACTAGTTAATACTGATAACCAGCCAGAAATGGTAACCTGTAAAGAACACTGAAATTCACCTAGCTACTGTTGTCGGAATTTGGACATTAAATTTGAGTTGGAACCGGGAAGGAGTCTAGTTTCTAGACCTTCTGACAGATCAACATTTGCTATTCTGTATCAATGAAAATTGTGATTTCGTACAGCAACCTACTGCTGTCCAGAATTGGGTTTCTATATTTCATAATATATAATTGAATCTATAATATTGAATTTAGTGTATTTGGTTGTATGGAGTACATTGTATGATCTTAGGGTTGTGTTGTCATCATTCTAGTGTCCCTTATTAATCGCCTTATCATTTCTCGTTAATATCTCTGTCCCTATGGTTCCCTATTAGTATTGCATGTTAATTAAATAAAGAATGTTAATCAAGTCGGGGTTAAGGGTTGACCTTAGTAGTGGACAACATAGGTAAGTTTACTCGAAAGGAGGCCCGTGTTTTTCATGTTTTTAAAGATTAATGGACCTAAGTGTCACGTAGAACTAAGTGTCACGTCAGGGGTTGACGGGGACCACCTCTAGAATCCATTACATGTTTACATGATTCATGAACGTATTTACCAATTTTCCTGTTTACAAGTTAAATGGAACTAAGTTCCACGTAGAATTAAGTGCCACGTCAAGGGTTTACGGGGGCCACCTCTAGAACCCATTACCTGATTACAATACATGATATAATTCATGTTTACTTAATGCCTGAGTACACGGCCCTATAAAAACAACCACTAAGTCTAAACATAACTTGTTTGCATGTAGCAACCATGCGGTAAATAGATGGGATTTATGAAGTGCTACATTAGTTAGGATAAAAAAATGAATAATAGACTTAAGACTGCATCACATTGTCATTGCATTTTGTCATCCTTATTGAACAGTGTTGTCGTTATTGCTTACCGTTATTGTTATTGTTTATTGTTGTTATAAATCATCGTTATTGCACATTTTACTATTATCATTTGTCACTGTTCAATACTATTGATTTCATCGTTCATTCAATTCATCGTTATACCGTTATTGTCATTGTTTCTCTGTTTCTCTACTTGTTGTTCACGACTTACTCTAAGGACATATTATTCTCTTCCTTTAGATGAACAACTTACAGAAAATTAAGGAGATTTGCCTAATAGACTAGAAGAGCAACAATGGTGAAGAATTGTTTGCTGCGCCACTTAAATAATTATTGTTTCATTTTGAGAACTTTTATAATTGAACCTTGTTGTATTTATGGTCTTTTAACCCGAATAATGTTATCGTTGATTCCAGATATTGGATTGTTATTTTTTTGGTTATTTCATGCTTAAAATTCAAGTATTATTATTCATGTGTTTACTCCTTCATTTCATGCGTAGTTGTATTACTTCCTGTTTATATTGTTGAGTTGAATCGATAACAGCTCATGGGTGACGCAAGTCATTCACTGGGCCATGTCACGTGCTTACAATCCGTATTTTTAGGAAGCGGGGCGTGACAAGGTTTTTAGTAGTATCAGATCTAGGTTTGACTTTAACTTGTTTGGGGTTGGACCCTAATTAGTTTGGATTTAACCGGTTTGACTTAATAATATGTACAACGCGTAAATTACATGAATAATTGATAACCAACTTAAAATCTGGATGCTAACTATTTGATTCTCATTTCAGGCCATAGCTAGAAAGGGGTCTTCGTCCTCCCGAGCTAGGGATGATCAGTCGAAGGAGCCCACTATTGCACAAGTGTTGCAAATCAGCGTGAACAGAATGAGCTGCTGATGCAACAGATGATGCAGATGCAGCGAGAGCATGGTGAACTAATGAGGGTGGCTCTGGAAGCTTCCAACAGAGAGCTCGTTGTACATGCGCCCGTACCACCGAGACCTGACAATGTAGCGGACTTCATGAGGCTACACCTAGAAAATTCTCGGGCACTGAAGGTCCACTAGAAGCTGAGCAATGGCTTATCAGGACTGAGCGGCTATTAATCGCAGCGCGGATAGCCGATGTTGATCGCGTGGATGTCGTGAGCATCCATCTTGTCGACCTTGCCTACATCTAGTAGCGAGTTGAGATGGAACGGGTAGGGCGCCCCATCGCCTGGGCTACCTTCAGAGAGAGCTTTCTCACGAAGTTCTTTTCCGATGTCACAAGAAATGAAACAGAGCGGCAATTTTTCGTTCTTACTCAGGTTCGTCATATAGTGTTTATTATGCAAATTTCGATGTTATTTCATGATGTATCAATGTTTAACTAAAACATTATCTTCAACTAGGGGAGTCGGACCGTAGACGAGTATGCTGCGAAATTCACCCGACTGAGTCGCTTTGCCACTTCCATAGTGGCGAATGATGAAGATAAGGGTCGTCGTTTCTTATTGGGCTTGGACATTGAGATCCAGGATTGCCTGGATGCCTTGCGACTCTGATCCTATGGAGACATCTTGTAGGCTGCCAGAAGCTAGAAACAGACGAGTAGGTGGAAGCATGCCATTCAGCGGTCTGCTCTGCATCCTGTTCCTGCCAGGCCATCTGGAGGGCCTATCAGGAGGCCAGTTCCGACCTTTCTTACCAGGGCACTGCCGTATGCACCTACCGCTCAGAGGACAAACCCGGTCTATAGGCACTGTCACAAGGCTGGACACTTGCATGAGAATTGCAGGATAGTCAACCGCCAGTACCTTCTATGTGGTAGTAGCGACCACATGCTTCGTGATTGTCCAAAGTCTAGGGCCCTTGCAATGGTTGGAGGTTTTGCTCCGTAGGGAGCGCTTGCTCGTGGTCAGGGCAGACCACCACTCCCGTCTCATTGGTAGGTTTTTCGTTAGAGGAGAGCCGCTCCTCAGGGAGGTCCTTCCAGAGGTCAAGGTCAGGCCTACAACCTAACTGCTGAGGACGCTGAGACCGCTTTAGGAGTTGTTGCAGGTATATCTTTAATTATGTTTTATTTTGATTTTCTTGCTATCTTGTTATTTTATTCTATTGCACTATCATGTTATTCTTTCATCCATATCTGTTCTTGCATTTTGCCTTCTACATATTGTGTTCTCATCTTTGAATTCTTGCTAGGCATTATTCTTGTTCACTCCTTTCCTGCCCATGTTCTCTTTGATTCAGGGGAACTCATTCTTTTGTCACCTCCCACTTCGTCGGCTCGCACAGTTTGGTCTGTAGTAAGATGTCAGCAGCTTGGAACATCACTACAGGTGGAGGTACCATGGTGTGCTCTCAGATCTGTGAGCGGAGCCCTTTGGTTATTGGAGGAGTAAATTTTTTAGCCGACCTAATTGTCATCAATAATTCGAGTTTTTATGTGATCTTGGGCATGGACTGGCTCGGTATTACTCATGCTATGATTGACTGCCGTAAGAAGAAGGTGGTGTTCCAAATACCAGACCATTAGGAATTTGAATTCCATGCTGGTGAAACACCGCTTGGCCGTGTTGAGAAGTCGGCAAGTCTTGAAACTAAAGTAATGCAATAAGTGGATGCTAATGGTGTTGACGCACCTTTGATTGTTCGAGAGTTTCTTGATGTGTTTCCGGATGATTTTCCAGGGCTACCGCTAGACCGAGAAGTTTTTGTACGGGATTGATGTTCAGCCAGGTACAGCTCCTATTTCTAAGAGCCCGTACCGGATGGCGCCAGTTGAGTTGGCAGAGTTGAAGGAATAGATTCAGGAGTTGCTGAATAAGGATTTTATCAGGCGAGTGTCTCGCCTTGGGGAGCTCCTATACTGTTCATCAACAAGAAAAATAGTTGTCGCAGGTTGTGCATCGACTACCGTGAGCTGAACATTGTCACAGTGAAGAATCAGTATCCGTTGCCGAGAATTGATGACTTGTTCAACTAATTGGAAGGTGCTTCGGTGTTCTCGAAGTTGGATCTTCGTTCTGGGTACCATCAGGTCAAGGTAAAAGCTGACGATGTACAGAAGACTGCCTTCTGCACTCTATACGGTCACTATGAGTTCTTGGTGATGCCTTTCAGGGTTACGAATGCTCAAGCCGTAATCATGAGCTTGATGAATCAAGTATTCTCTTCCTTTGTGGACAAATTCGTTGTGGTGTTCATCGAAGATATCCTCGTCTATTCTCGGAGTCGCGATGAGCATGCTGAGCACTTTCGGATTGTCTTGCAGACGCTGAGGGAACATTAGCTGAATGGGAAGCTTAGCAAGTGCGAATTTTGGTTGGACCAGGTTGCCTTCCTGGGGCATATTATTTCTGGCGATGGATTTTCTGTCGATCCGTCGAAAATCTTTGTAGTTAAGGATTGGCCGATGCCGAAGTCTGTGTCTGAAGTTCGTAGTTTCCTTGGGCTAGCAGTGTAACACCCCGTATTGTACGAAACCTGAATATATATGTATGTATGTATATTGTTAGTATGCGTGCAATTGATTGTAGTATTATGGATCGATTTTGCTGTCGTGGTGGATGGTTAGGGCTACGGGACGGTTCTTTGGAGAGTTGCATTCCAAAGATGCACGAGAACGAGGATGACTGATACTAGTATAAATGCTAGTTTTCAGCACGACGCATATGCAAAAATAACACGGTATGATACTACAATAAATATATGTTGCGTGCGCTCGTTAAACCACTCGTCTCGCACTCGTTGGAACTCATTAAGGACTATGTTGGGCAGCCAACATAACAACCACAAAACCGATGTGCTTGAGCCATGGTTTTGGTTTACAAAACCACCTACATCCTAACCCTACCCCCTAGTCAAATCCGACCTATACCCCTCCCATTATCTCCCTTTTGCTCTGGAAATTTCAGAAAGCTACCTCAAGAGAAATAGGAGAGAAGGAAGAAGAAAGTGAAGAAGAAAGATCAAGAGGAGATTTTCAAGGAAGGAAGCTTGAAGAAGATCATTCCTCTACTACAACCAAGGATGGGGAGTTTCTCTAAACCAGATTTTCTTGTCTTTTAATTGATTTTGATTGCATGCATGTATGGTAGGATGCATAGGGTTGATCATCTAAAGGTTAAAAGTTGAAGTCAGAATTGAACTAGAAAAATTGATTCAGAGTACCATTTTGTGGATTTTCCCGAGAGCAAAATATGATGAATTAGACCATGAAATTTAAAGGGTTTTGTTCATATATATGTTAGGATCGTTCATGATTTATTTCAGATTTGTCTATGGTCATTTGATATGTTAATAAAATCGTGAGATGGAGCTATGTCGTAAGGCAAACACTGAAACAGATAAACAGGATGGCTGATATTGTAGAAATTTTCATGATTTATTAAAGCATGCTATTGACCTGAAACTTTTACGCAATGTTCCTGTATGCATTTTGATTAGGTTAAAAATTCAAGAAATTATTTGGATGAGTTTATAGACATGAGAAAAATTAATCTATAACCAGTAGCTGATGTTGAAAGAAAGAACTTGATGGTTTCTATGCTAACTTGCAATAGATAGTACTCACTGTATAATTAGAATTTTGACGTGAGGTCTTTTGTATGATGTTTGTTATGATATCTAGTTTCACCACCATAAATTTTATATCATTTGGACAAGTTTGCAATTTACTATGATTTTATGATGAAGTACTGTGCTATTTTCAGCCAGTTTTGATACTCTGTAGAGATTGGGAATTTGAGGCTTGTTGGAGGCACATTTTGAGGATCTGACTCATTAGAGAGTTGTAGTGGACACTTAGATCTTTCCAACAAGACTAATTTGAGATAATTCCAGTAAATAATTTAATTATTATGATTTTCGTAAGACTAGACAGAGAACTAGAGTAGAGCTGAGTGCTCTGAATTGGAGAGACCAATTGTGTGAATTGGTGTATCGATGATAGAGGACCATTCAAACATTGGAAGATATGATGAAATGTAGATCACCATTGTGTTGGGATGACATTGGCGAGAGAAAGATTTTGGATCCTGAGCTGATCACGAGGACTGTTGATGCAGTGGCCCAAATCAGGAAACACCTACAGGTAGCTCAGGACAGAGAGAGGAAATTGGCAGATGTTTACAGGAGACCATTACAGTTCGAAGTGCTTGATCACGTGTTCCTCAAAGTATCACTGTGGAAGGGAGTTATCCAGTTTTGATGTGGGGGCAAGCTAAGCCCTAGATTCATTGGGCCGTTTGATGTTGTGGAGCTAGTAGGTAAGGTGGTCTATAGACTCGCGTTGCCGTCGGCTCTATTGGGAGTGCACGATGTCTTTCATGTCTCCCAACTCAGAAAGTACGTAAGGGATGATAGTCATATCATCGAATACTCAGAATTTTCTGTTCGGACAGACTTTTCCTGTATGATCCGTCCGGTTTCGATCTTGGACCTACGGGAGAAGATCCTGAAGAACAAGGTCATCAGGTTGGTCGGGTTGCTTGGAATCCTCACTCACCAGGTGAGTCGACTTGGGAGCTTGAAGATGAGATCCAGAAGAGGTTCCCCAATCTTTTTGTGTGATTTCCTTTTTCTTTTTCTTCGGGGTTATCCTACAACTACTTGAGTAAATTTCGAGAACGAAATTTTATTGTAGGGTGGGTAGGATTGTAACTCCCATTTCGTAATTTTTTTTATTATCATTGTTACTTTTTTATTTATTGATCTCCATTGTAATCTCCGTTGTAATTCTATAACATTTTATTTTGTTTCAATTATTGCATCGAATAATATTAATTCTAATATTATTCATGATTTATCCCTGATCTCAGTTTGATTATTTGAATATTACTCCTTGTATTCCTAATTCAGATTTAATTTTACGAAATTGCCTTTTGCCTTGTTGGGTTGTGCATTGTCCTTCTATTTGACCCATATTATACCTAAAACCCTATAAGCCTACCCTGTTGATCCCACCCTCAAACCCTCTAAACCAAACCACCCCATATCTCCACTAACAACCAAATCTCCAAAAATCCCTCATAACCATATCACATTCGATAACCCCCAATTTGAATCCATAACAATCAGCCCTACAATCCTCCCCATTATTGTGCTTATTATAATAACATTATTATATTATAATAACCCCCCCCCAATAACTATTCAGAAAATGCTTAGCTATCAACTGCCATTACCCAAACCCTAACCCCCCTACTGTTTAGACCCTGTACTGTTCACCCCCTACCCCCTACTGCCCCTACTGTTCATCCTCCCCATCTCTCTTCCCCTCTTCGTTTCGACCGAACCACCCAAGCCGCCCAGGCCGTTGCTCCTCCCATCTAACTCTCCTCGTCGACCCTCAAATCACCCCCACTCACTCTACCTCCTATCCCCGTCATCTTTGCCATCCACAGAACTCATCTCCGTCGCACCGCTCGAACCCATTATCGCCATCACCATCCAATCGAAACCACCGCCTCCTTGCCTGCGTCTTCACCTCTTGCTATCCCCAACAACCACCGTAGATCCCTCGCCCCTCGTCATCGCCGTCAAATGCTCGAATGCCCGCCGTATTTGCCTCCCCTATTTCAGCATGAAACAGGGCATCTCTCGAGCTTCGAGTACTCATCGCTGTGTTACTTCCCGACTACCAGCACCTTGCCGTCGCCACCCTTGCTCTTGCCACTCACCGTCCAGTCGCCACGACCGCTACAGTAGCCGTCCCCTCTCCCGCCTCTCTCTCTCTGTCGCATTGGGGAAAACGAACATGAGTGGGTAGCTTGGCTGTTTGCTGTTCGGGTAGGGGGAGAAATTATTGTTGTTTGCTGTTCGGTGGTAGAAGGGATTGGGTGCATTTGGTGTTTGTTGTTTTGTTTGGAGGGGATCCGATCTTGGTGTTTGGTGTCTTACTGTGCGTATCTCGGTTTTTGCTGTGTGTGTTTTGCACGTGGCTCACACGTGCTAGTGCTTCGTGTTCGTGATTTGTCGCCCGGGATCGTAATCCAATTATTCCCTATATCGGATCTAACGTCGTTCTAATGGCAAGTCATCTACTCTCGAATTGTATAGTATCATATTTGAGATTGTTTATTGAATCCCGCAAGTAGATCTATATTGACTATTGTATATCTGCTATTGTTATCTATCGTTGGGATTCTACAGATTTACACGAGCGAATCCAAGTAGTAGTCTTGAATTCGTGCCGTCTTTGGACTCCAATTTATAGAGATATTGTATGCATTCATGTAGTTGATTATTGAATATATGAATAGGGATTGTTACTGAAATTCATGTCATGACATTACACAACTATTGTAGATTATATACTAGTGTTGATTGTTCATATGATTGATGTTGGTGTATTAGTTAATTGTGATTAGTAAGATTATTGACATTATACATCTTAATACCATGTACACCTAGATGTAACTTGCTGTGATTTATGTTGTCGACCCCTAATTCATCGTTCATAATATTCTAATCATTTTATGCATGAAAATTTTATTGAAACCCTAAAGTTTTTTGCCAACCTGAACATTACCATGCTGTTTCGATCTAGTTAATGCAATCAAAATTAATAACTTTCTGAATATGAAATGTAGCTCCAGGTTTCTAGTTTCCAGAACATCCAAACTTTTTGAATTTCGACTTATATTCCATGAGTTATGACATTTTTACTGATGTTGCGCTGTATTTTTAGATTATGCACATACCATGTTAAGCTGATGAATTAGGTGAATTAATGATCAAATATCACCAAGATAATTTCTAGATTGATAGTCAACATGCTTAGGATAATGAAAATTATTTTTTTTAATTTTTACAATGAATATTTACTGCTGTTACAACTGAAACTAGTTAATACTGATAACCAGCCAGAAACGGTAACCTGTAAAGAACGCTAAAATTCACCTAGCTACTATTGTCAGAATTTGGACTTTAAATATACGTTGGAACAGGGCAGGAGTCTAGTTTCTAGACCTTCTAACGGATCTATATTTTCTATCCTGTAGCAACGGAAATTCTGATTTTATTACAGCAACCTACTGCTATCCAGAATTGGGTTTCTATGTTTTATAATATATAATTGAATCTATATGTTGAAGTTAGTGTATTTGGTTGCATGGAGTACATTGCATGATCTTAGGGTTGTGTTGTCATCATTCGAGTGTCCCTTATTAATCGCCTTATCGTTTTCCATTAATATATCCGTCCCTATTGTTCCCTATTAGTATTGCATGTTAATTAAATAAAGAATGTTAATCCAGCCGGGGTTAAGGGTTGACCATAGTAGTGGACAATATAGGTAAGTGTACTCGGAAGGAGGCCCGTGTCATAAATGGAACTAAGTGCCACGTCAGGGGTTGACGGGGGCCACCTCTAGAATCCATTACATGATTACATGATTCATGAACGTGTTTACTAGTTTTCTTGTTTACATGTTGTTGCCGTTGGATCCAGTGTGGGGGCAATAGACAGAATTTGTAGGTTCGTAGGAACTCGAACGGGCAGAATCCTACTTCTTCCTTGCTGACAAGTTGACTCCTCGGTGCTCCCGCGGACCTGCACAAACGTTCGAAACACCGGGATGGATCTCGGCGATGAACCCTCCGACGCTCTTGTCAATAACAGAAAAGGTAATAGGAAAGAGCTTAAGAGCACAAAGAGTGATCACCTGTGACAGTAGGAGGTAGGGGGTATTTATAGTTGCCGTGGGGATCTCTTTCAGGATAATAGTGAATCCTTACTTCCCGGTGTGACTGGATAAGGGTGGTTACAACCACCTTCTCAAGATAAGGATGAGCCAAGATTTCCTCCTATCATGTTGAACTGGTCCCTAATGGGTTGAGACTCATTCTCAACTGAACAGATCTGTTCATGGGTTAGCGGATCCAAGAGGAGGGACTCGGTTCCCAATTCAGACCCGTCTGTAGGTGAAATTACCATCTTGCCTTTGTGACTTTAAGATTCATGCCCACTTTGAATGGTTCTGATTTAATGCCATTTTTGCCATATCATGAGCCCCCCACTCCCAAAGACTATGTGTTATGGCCTTTGGGGAGTAGTTTTGTTGTTTTAATGGCGCATAAGGCTTTATCGGAGTTCTTAAAGGGTGATCGAATTCCGTCTGAGGGGTGATGGTGCTTTTTTGAGCTGGTAACATGCCCAAGTTTGCACTCAGGCCCTTCTAGATTTTTGGTGATTTTTTCAAATTTTATTTTACTTTTTTTGAACCATTTATTCAATTTTCCAAAGCGATGATTTGCTCTTCGGGAGCACTAATTAATCATTCTAACCAACAATCATTTATCCAGGGGCTCAAAAATGTTCTCCTGAATTTATTTTTCTAGATATGCTTGGGACTGGGGTGCTTGGGACTGAATTTATTTATTTTTCCCATATTTTTAATCATTTTTTACAATTTTCTAAATAAATAATTCGAATTAATAAATAAAATATAATTTTAATTACCCAATTATGATGTGGCGCAATATGGATCGTCCATTAGCCTTGGGCGCAAAGATCTGGATGATCGAATGGTAGATCAACACCCGCTGACGTGGATCAACCTGAGACATTGATCAGGCTGTCGCACGAGTTTCGGGGAGATCAATGGCTCGAGTTGTACGAAGGCTTATTTTCCCTTGTTTGAGGATTGGTGGCAAGAACTCTCGGCAACGGTTGCCGACCCCCACCAAACGTCTCGGTGAGCTGACATGTGTCAGGAAGGAGGCCGAAGTCGAGGTGGGTTCGAAATCCATTGCCAAGGTCCAGCGGTGCTTCGAGATGACGACATGTGTCAAAAGGGTTTAGCGAGGCTTGCCGAAGTCCTAATGAGCCATTTTTCTCATGTTCGAGCGTCGGTGGCAAGAACGCTCGGCGAGGCATGCCGAAGTCCAAGTGAGATGTTTTTCTCACGTTTGAGCGTCGATGGCAAGAACGCTCGGCGAGGCATACCGAAGTCCAAGTGAGATGTTTTTCTCATGTTTGAGCGTCGGTGGCAAGAACGCTCGGCAAGGCGTGCCGAAATCGAAGTGAGATGTTATTCTCACATCTGAGCATCGGTGGCAAGAGCGCTCGGCGAGGCGTGCCGAAGTCCAAGTGAGATGTTTTTCTCACGTTTAAGCGTCGGTGGCAAGAACGCTCGGCGAGGCTTGTCGAAGTCTCAGTTGAGATTTTTTTCCATGTCTGAGCGTCGGTGTCAAGAACGCTCAGCGAAACATGCCGAAGTCCAAGTGAGATGTTTTTCTCACGTTTGAGCGTCGGTGGCAAGAACCTCGGCGAGGCTTGCCGAAGTCCAAGTGAGATGTTTTTCTCACGTCTGAGCGTCGGTGGCAAGAACGCTTAGCGAGGCGTGCCAAAGTCCAAGTGAGATGTTTTTCTCATATTTGAGCGTCGGTGGCAAGAACGCTCGGCGAGGCTTGCCGAAGTCCAAGTGAGATGTTTTTCGAACGTTTAAGCATCAGTGGCAAGAATGCTCGGCGAGGCTTACCGAAGTCCAAGTGAGATGTTTTTCTCACATTTGAGCGTCGGTGGCAAGAACACTCGGCGAGGCATGCCGAAGTCCAACTTAGATGTTTTTCTCACGTTTGAGCGTCGGTGGCAAGAACTCTTGGCAAGGCTTGCCAAAGTCGAAGTGAGATGTTTTTCTCATGTTCGAGCTTCAGTGGCAAGAACGCTCGGCAGGCGTCCGAAGTCTAAGTGAGATATTTTTCTCACATTTGAGCGTCAGTGGCAAGAATGCTCGGCGAGGCTTGCCGAGGTCCAAGTGAGATGTTTTTCTCACGTTTGAGCGTCGGTAGCAAGAACGCTCGGCAAGGCATGCCGAAGTCTAAGTGAGATGAGTTTCTCACGTTTGATCGCCGGTGGCAAGAACGCTTGGCGAGGCGTGCCGAAGTCCAAATGAGATGTGTTTCTCATGTTTGAGCATCGATGGCAAGAATGCTCGGCGAGGCATGCCGAAGTCCAAGTGAGATGTTTTTCTCACATTTGAGCATCTGTGGCAAGAACGCTCGGCGAGGCGTGCCGAATTCCAAGTGAGATGTTTTTCTCATGTTTGAGCGTCAGTGGCAAGAACGCTCATTAAGGCGTGCCGAAGTTCAAGTGAGATGTTTTTCTCACGTTTGAGCATCGGTGGCAAGAACGCTCGGCGAGGCGTGTCCTCCAAGTGTGATGTTTTTCTCACGTTTGAGTGTCGGTGGCAAGAATGCTCGGCGAGGCATGCCGAAATCTAAGAAATGCGTGTGGCCTATTGACGATTCACTGACGACTAGTCAAGGACACGTGCCACGTTGACCGTTTGACCGTTGACCAATCAAACGCCTGTTGAGTTTCTTGTCATTTTGCGGTAAGTGGGCCTGTCTCTTGACTGCTTGAGGTGCATTAGTCTCAATTTGGGTGCGGCTCCTATAAATCTTCACCCCCTCCCTTTCATTTGTTCATTTCTCAGATTTTTACTCAAGCGACAAGTTTTTACCAACGGGAGCTTCAGGTGACAACTGACCGTTCTCCGGTGATCTTTCCGATCGTAGCAGTCACTTCAAGATAACTCAACACTTAGTTTATTTTTTAGCAAATGTCTAGCCTTCCCCCAAGTTCAGAGCCTTCCCCCCTGTTGCTGATGAGCTATTTCCGAGCTAGGTTCCTCTCGTCGACAAGGGTAAGGGCATCGAAGCACGTTCTTCGGTGGTCATGGAGACCATAATGGAGAACCCGAGCAGGATGGGGTAGTTTGGGAGATTACCGGTAGTTCTAACTGGATTCCATAGGGTTCGGGAATTTTCGGAGGAACACGCCAAACGAATAGTCTACGGAAGGGGGCAGAGTTTTGAGGAGAACACCGCGAGGGAGACTTCGGAAGTCGACGACACCATCTCCGTCCTCAACAAAGCGGACCTAGTGGTGATTCGAGATGATGCTACATGATCCTGGAGTGAGGGCCAATTCACCGATGCCCGTGAATATGTGCTTCTGGCCAGTCGATGCCTTTATTGCCGGGGCGCGGCTGCCGCTCCACCCCTTTACCATCCAAGTTCTACGGTGGTTCGGGATCAGCCCCATTCAGCTCATGCCGAACGGATCGAGGGTGATCAACGGGTTCATCCTCCATTTCCAGGCGGCAGAGATCAAGCCAGATCTAAGGGTGCTTACCGACTTCACCAACAGCAGAAGTCAGATTTCAGGTTCTACCTAGCTCCGAGGCATGGTACTCGGCTCATTAGCTATCCCGACTCGATACAGCATTGGCGAGATAAGTATTTCATCATCCGAAGTCGTAAGCCGTGGTGCATCCCTTCTGATTGGGTCGAAGAAGTGATGAAGAGGGTGAAGGATCTACCGGTGCTTTACCCCAACGAAGAAGAAATGGTTCAGGTTCTCCTCGACCGGCCGAAGTTCGATTTGAGGAACCTGACATATGAGGTTCTCTATAGGGGGGCTCAGCCGCATAGACCCCAATATGTGGTTTTCCCCTTTTGTTTTTCTTTTTTCTTTCGGTTTTTACTTGCGTTTAATCACCCTCCCCCCCCCCCCCCCCTCTTTTTTTTCTTCTCTGGTGCAGAAACCATGGACTATGAAGCGGTGATGGCTCAGAGGGCGGCTCTCGGCAGCAAGGTTCCGAGGAAGCAGAAGAGGGTCGTCTCAAAGGTGACTTCCCCGAGGATGAAGACGGTCGCCAGCACTGTCGAAGAAGCATTGGTATCGGCCACTATGGCCCCAAAAGTGATGACGATGGTAGATGCTTCGGCCTTAACCGAGGCAGGCGAGTTCCCAATGGCAACCGCTTTGGGGATGGAGGCGGCTTCGATGACGGCCGAGGCCAAAGTGTTCCTGACCGATGAACACAAGAAGATTTTTGTCCTGGACTGGCAGGTCCGGAAGCTCGATGGGTTCTCGGCAACTCGACATCGAGCATGCAGGTCGTCAAGCATCTAGCGACGCTGAAGGATCGTACCGCCACGGACGTCAGCGGAGTTGGGGACGACGCCCTCGAGATCGCTCAAGCAGCAGTGTCGGTAAGTAGTGCAGTTTTGCTAGTTGCATACTTGTAAAAAAAATTTCTTTGGTTTTCATGCTAACTTATTTTCCATCTGCAGATAACCTGTCACTTCGGTCATCTTATGGAGAAGATAACCGAACTCGAGAAGGAGCTGAAGAAGGAGGTGGATAGAGCTCGGGCGGAGAAAGCTCGGATCGCCAATGAACTCGACAAGCTGAGGGTCGAGGCGGACGGGAAGAAAATGAGGATGGAGTACCTCGATGGCCTCGTGAAGAAGCTTGAGGCCGATCTTCTTCGGTAGAAGGAGTCGTCGGCGAAGCAGCAGGAAGAAGCCGTCGAAGCTGCCAAGGTCGCTGCCGCGAAGGAAGCCGAGGCCGCGACCATGGAGAAGGCCCAAGGGTTCCTTGCGGCCAATATGGCTAAGGCTTATGCCCGCGCCATCAAGCAAATGACCGAGCAATTCCCCGAGGTCGACTGCTTTGGGTGGCGCCTCTTCCCCGACCAAGTCCCGGGCTTCGAAGAAGAGTCAGACGAGGACGAGGAAGGGGATGACAATGTGGACGCCGAAGTCGAGGTCATCGGCAACGAGCCAGGTCCGAGGTTACGCCTTTAGCGATCATCGCCGCTCCGGAGAAGTCTGATCCTGCAGCGACGAGCCGCCACGGCAAAGAGGTCGACCCTTGAATTTTAGTTTTTTTTAAACATTAGATCAACAATGTATCGCCTAATCGCAGACTGGCCACCACATGTATTCTTCCGAACTTCAATGAATTTAAAAAACTTTTTGAAATTTTGGCTAGGTGTTCACAACGATTTGCTTGAAATTTTGGCTAA
The DNA here is from genome assembly GCA_017893485.1 of Hemerocallis citrina. Taxonomy (NCBI): domain Eukaryota; kingdom Viridiplantae; phylum Streptophyta; class Magnoliopsida; order Asparagales; family Asphodelaceae; genus Hemerocallis; species Hemerocallis citrina. The sequence goes on from CM030360.1 coordinate 124,145,305, forward strand.
GTGTTCACAACGATTTGCTTGAAATTTGCTAAGTGTTTACTGCAATTTGCTTGAAGTTTTTGGCTAAGTGTTCATTGCAGTTTGACTTGGCCTTTTCAGATTGTCGAAGTGATGCCACTCGCCGAAGTGCCTCGTGTGGCCGAGGAGGTTCGTCCCAAGGTTGGTCTAGGGGTGCCAAAGTTGTGCCTTGCTAGGAGCCGAGAGCGGTTTCGCAAAGTAAAGTGGGAGCTTCGCAAAGCAAAATCACCAGAGATTGGTCTTAGCCCGTCGAGACCTCGAGATCAGGCGGCTAGAACAGAGGCTCAGCAAGCCTAGCCCCAAGGCGATGATGTGGGATCGTCGGCGGCTGTCAACCTCGGCTTAAGACTTAGGCGCCTCCGACATTCTCTGACCAAGGTGACAGCAGAGAGGGACAAGCTGAAGAAGGTCACGGTCGACAAGAGCATGGAGGTTAATCATCTTCGGTAGACAATCACTGATAGCTCTCTCACGATGCAGGCTCGGCACGACTACCGCGCTTGAAAATAAAGGTGATGGACGACTCGCTTAAGGAGCGAATCGTTGAGCTCGAGACGAAAATTGCTCGTCTTCGCCCGCGGTCTATCACGCCCTGCTTCCCAAAAAGAATATGGAATACGGATATGCGAAAAAAGCTCAGTGAATTATTTTCATCATCCATAAGCTGTTCAAGAAATCTTTACAACATTTCACAAGATAATTCAGAGTCGGAAGCAAAAGATACAACCAGACATGCATAATTGAAACAAGATACCAACAGAAATTACTTGAAACCAAATATAATAATCTCAAATAATCAAATTCTGAACAAGTCAAATATCCTGGGTCATATCGCCTAAATAGAAATAAATATCCAAGTAATCAAGTATATTTTTATTCAAGTTCAAGCAACAAATAATAATAATAATAATAAAGCAGAAACTCCAGCACTAATACATCATCTCGCCAGTACCATCTGGTAGCCGACCATCCTGATATGCAATTAATTAAATTGCAGGAGAAGGAAAAAAAAAAAAGAAAACAAGTACCCATCAATTACAAGTTACGGGCCACTTATGATGTAGGATACAAGTACATGGGACAGGAAAATCTAAATTACAACCTAGCATGGTATAATCATGAATACAAGACAAAAATCATAGCGTGGCAAAATGAGCAAGTATAATAGCATGTGTCGAGTGTCAAGTAAATAAGTGTCATGCATCAAGTAACCAGTATCAAGAATCAAGAAGTCATGTAACATGTATCAAGTATCAAATCTCATGTATCATGTAGTCAAGTGTCAAGTGGCTTGTATCATGTTCAAGTGTCATGTAAGCATGTATCATGTTCAAGTGTCAAGTTTAAGTTGTGTAGTTATTACTATCTAGGTAGCACTTCATGCATCCCGGTTTTTACTACATGGTTGCTACAACAAACAGTTTCGCTTTAGATTTTGTAGGGGACCATATAAGACAGTGTACTCAGGGACAAGCTCCAAGTATCATGTAATCATGTATCATGTAAACAAGCTCCAAAACCCAAACAAGCTCCAGTGTCATGTGTGTACGTGTCATGTATATCGTGTCAAGCCCCACATGTAAACAAGCTCCAATAACCATTAGGTTCTTCCGAGTACACGTTTCTGCACTATCCATTACTAGATCTTTCCCTTAACCCCGGCTAGGTTATTTATTATTAATGTCAAACATGCATGCAGGTGTGCAAAACATAACAAGAATAACTTGGCATGATCATGTGGCAAGTTCAAGTTGCCAGATAACATGTACATGTGCAAGATATCTCCTAAAAGAATAAAATAGACAAATCTCAAGCTCAGGACAGCAATACCATACTGTACTAAAATAGTGATTCCCAGTATTACAAACAAGCAAAACTGGATCCGTCAAAGGATCTAGAAAATAGACTTCTACACGAATCTAGAAAATATAAATAAGTCATATATTAATTTAAAAAAACATAACTCAAAACTGGTTTGAATAAAGAAAATAGGTTCAGCCAAAAATCAGGAAGATGAAGTCAAAGTCAAGAAAACCGCATCAAAACTCATCAAATAAATCCACGAAAAATATGGGGTATTCCCCTATATATCCAGTATTAAAATATAAAGTTTCATAATATTCCAGTGAAATTAGATCATTCATCAAAAATAAGAAAGCATCAAGAAAACATAGTTTGGCAAATCTGGAATTCCCAACACAGCTGTTCAAAAACTAAGATATCTCGCAACTAGTGAAACGAAATCCAATTCTGCCAAAGGAATATGAAAATATATAGAATATAATAACTTTCACATTTCACAAATATTTTTCATACAGTAAAAGGAATCATAGTGAAAATAAGGTTCTTTACAGAACAGTGAGCAAAATACAACTTGTATAGTTTTCATAAACGAGCATGAAATATCACATAAAACTCATCAATAAAATTTACCAAAATTCTGGGTAATCCCTAACTAGGTAAAGAAGTACTTACCAAAGTTTTGAATCAAAATAATATATGTAGCATAGTTCTTTAAAATGATTTGTCATCAAAATTACCAAAAAACAGAATCTGGAAATGATCAACACCTCTGTACTAAAACAGTCATAACTCAGTCATACGAAATCAAAATCAAGCAAGGTTAGAGAGGTTTGAAAATAGACTAAATTATCTAAAGATCATGTTGTATACCGAAATCAAGATATTGGCTTTAACACATTCCAAAACAGCAAACAAAACAGAACAGCGACAAACTACAAATTTTTCCCCATAACACAAAATTAACATAGATTCAAGAAAATTGATCCAAACACATCCAAACATGAAATTGAGTCTACCAAGTGTCTAAACATCTTGAATTAGGGTTATTAACATGTCCATGCTAAGAATTTCACATGGGTCTCAACCAAAACACGAATTCTCAAAAAAATCTCACATGCATGATCAAATTCAAGAACGGGTAAATCCTAGGTTAATTCATGTCATGATTTGTGTCATGAGTCATCTATGATCAAGTTTTCACAATAGAGACAAAACCATCAAGCATATCACAAACAAGAGTCGTCTCTAGACCCAACTACACTATAGGTGAACTTTTTGACTTGTATCAAACAAATAAATTAGAGTACAAGTTACTTGTCTGAGAGATGACGAATCCAACGGAGCAAAGAGCAAGAATAACGGGAACATATTCCCGGGCACGAACACAAAATCACGAACAAGCGAACACGAACAAGATCAAGAATCCAAAGAAGAAATAACCCACGAACACGATCGTACAACTGAGATCAAAAGATCAAGAGATAAAGGCGATCGGATTAGATCAGATGACTCTGATCGAAGATCAAGATCAAGATCGAGATGTGATCTGTATCTTGATGATGATGATGATGATCGGATCAATTCGACAATCGGACGGCCACCCATCAAACCAATCAAAGAACTCCAAGGTGATGATGAAGCAATCCAACGGTCCGAAATCAAAGGTGATGACCAAGATCCCACGGACGGCCAAGGTTAAACCATGATCAAGAAGATCAAGATGAGATCGTGAAGATCCGATGGCCCACAACAAAGGTGATGATCAAAAAGATCGGACGGTCGAGAATTAATAAGAACAAAACTCCATGCTCAAGACGATCAAGATCACGATCAAATGGACGACCCACATTCAAACAATCACACCAATCAACAAAACAGAGCATGGGGAAAGTGTGCATTGCGGTGGAAGGTGACAGCAAACGGGGACGCTGCAGTGGTAGAGGACGGCGGCCAGGGGACTGCTGGTGATGTGCTGGAAGGCGGCGGAAGGGAGACAGGCCGGGGGGCACTGGGCTGTGTGTTCGTGATAGCGGGAGGCACAACGCACAGGAGGTACGCTGTTGGGTGGCTCGGGACAGGAGGTCGTGGAGGGTGCTACTGCCGGCTGGCACGACGTTGGCTAGCATCACAATGCCGGGAGGAGACACACAATGCAGGGAAGCTGCACTGTGGCTTCGTGGCATCGCTGCGATCGCGGTTGTCGACGAGAGGCAGAGGGCGAGCACAGAAGAGAACGGAGGGTGCCAGGGGGTGCACTGGTCAGCAAGGGGTGGTGCAAGGGACAGGTAGAGAGGCGAAGACGGGGGCTGACGAGACCTGCAGGCTAAAGGGACGCCGGGGGAGAGATGAGCGGAAGGTGAAGAGCAGGAGGAAGGCTGCGGTATAGGTAGATGGAGTGGCAAATGATTAGGAACGGGTATATATAAGGGATGGTTTAGGGTTTTTGTTATTGGGTATGGGTAGTATAAGGCAACTGGGTTTGGGTTTAATAGAGTTTTAATAATGGGTTATTTTACAAATGGGTTTGGGTAGTTAGGCAATTATAACAGGTTGTAGGGTAGGAGTAATGGATATTGGGGTTTTAAATAAAATATAGGGTTTTAAAATCCAATGGGGGAAATAAACTATTCAATAACGTAAAAATAATATTTATAGCAAAATGAAGTTTGCATTAAAACATAGGATTTATATAAAATAGATACAAATACAATTATCACATAAAAATGGATTTTCAATAACCGGCCAAAATTAATAGTAATAATATCAATAATAAAATTTGTATAAAAATCATAGAAAATAGTTACAAATAAGATTATTTATCGAAAATAGATTTTAATAGAAGATTCAAAAAATACATTTTGACAAAAGAGTTCGAAAACCGAACAAAAATAATTTGTGAAATTTTAAATACAGAAAATACACAGAATACATTTTCGGGAAAACAGGGGTTACACGGTCCGAGGGAAGCACTGTTAGAACTTCGTCTTGCACTCATGAAGAGTATAATAGGGGGATGACGTTCTGCGAGCTTGCGCTTCGCCCGCCCCCTGTACATCGGGATCCTGGAGATGCGCAGAGCGGCGTGGCAGCTTCGTCGAGTGGAGCCTCTGTCGGGGCCACCGTTAGGTCAAGTGCGAACGATGCATCTCGGCTCACCGGCCTAAGAACGTCTAGGCAGTACAACATTCATCGCTCCTTAGTTTCTCTTAAACGAAGTGTCCCTGCCCCTAGGAGGCGTTAAAGTAGCTTTCTATAATCTTATAATTTTGGTTTCACAAGTTTTGCATCTCGATGTAAAGTTGAGTCGGTTGTCTGTAATTAGACTTGTCACTCAAAGATTTAATGAAATGATACTCGTTTTGTGAACTCATGTGCTTTGCTAGCATTTGTAGTTGCCAATAGTTGTAGGAGCAGTTCCAAATGGGGGGACACTTTGTACTTACTTGTTTGCGAGTAGCAAGAGTTGCGTCGAACTAAGTGTTGGACTCTGAACGTGTCATTTAAAGAGTACCAACAGCTGTAGAAGCAATTCTGAATGGTGATCCGCTTCGTACTCGCTTAGAAGCAAGTAGTTGAAGCAGAGCCGAACCAAGTATTGGACTCCAAGCATGTCATTTAGAAAGTACCAACGGCTATAGGAGTAATTCCGAATGGTGATCCGCTTCGTACTCATTTAGAAGCAAGTAGTTGAAGCGGAGTCGAAACAAGTATTGGACTCGAAGCGCGTCGTTTAGAAAGTACCAACGGTTGTAGGAGCAATTCCAAATTGTGATCCACTTCGTACTCGCTTCGAAGCAAGTAGTTGAAGCAGAGTCGAACCAAGTGTTGGACTCCAAGCGCGTCATTTAGAAAATATCAACAGCTGTAGGAGCAATTCCGAATAGCGATCTGCTTCGTACTCTCTTAGAGGCAAGTTGTTGAAGTGGAGTCGAACCAAGTGTTGGACTCCAAGCATGTCGTTTTAACGATTTTTTTTTGTAAGTAGAGTTAGACTACCAAAAAATAAAAAACTTGAGAAGTGGAGTTAGACTACTCAAAAGATAAAGAACTTGCAGGGAAAGATTTCTTTTTATTGAGAATGACTAGGCGGCCGCTTCTGAGTTGCAAGCCGCCTTTACACTTCGGTAAAAGGAAAATACAAGTAAGGATTTCAGACACGTCTTCTGGAGCGCTCTTGGGGAAGTTGCTTGGAGTGGTGTTTAGACACCCTCTCGGTACTTCATCAAGTGCTTCGCATTCCATTTCCTCGGTATCTTCCTACCCCCCGGGTCTTCGAGTTGATACGCGCCCGGGCGAATGACTCTGGAGACCCTATATGGTCCTTCTCAATTGGGTGCCAACTTGCCTCTTTTGCTGGAATCGGAGATCGATAACTTTCTGAGCACTAGGTCCCCCTCTCTTAGGTTGGCTGGCCGTACCTTCTTATTGTATGTCTGAGTGATCCTATAGTGGTAGGTCTCTTGTCGAATTGTGGCTCTCCGCGGACTTTGTCTATGAGGTCTAGGCAGTTGCGAAGCTGGTTTGCGTTCAGCGCTTCACTGTAGGCTATGAGTCGGGGAGAAGGCAGGCCTACATCCAAAGGGATGAGAGCTTCGGATCCATACGTGAGGTTGAAAGGGGACTCTCCCGTTGGATTTCTTTTGGTGCTGTGATAGTTCCAAAGCACATTGGGGATTTGTTCGACCCATAGCCCCTTAGTGGATTTGTCAAGCCTTTTCTTCAAGCTGGAAAGGATTTGTCGGTACGCATTCTCTGCTTGGCCATTGGATTGGGGGTGAGCTACCGAGGAGAACCATTGCTGAATGCCAAGGTCGGCGCAAAAGTTGCGAAAGGTTGCTCCTGTGAATTGAGTCCCGTTGTCAGTTACGAGGATGCGAGGTACCGCGAACCGACAGACGATGTTCTTCACATAGAACTTCTGGACCTTGTACTTAGTGATTGTCGAAAGAGGTTCAGCCTCAATCCATTTTGAGAAGTAGTCTATTGCTACCACTAAGAACTTCAGCTGACCTGGTGCTGGAGGAAAGGGTCCGAGCAAATCCATTCCCCACATTGCGAATGGGATTGGACTCGCCAAGGAAGTGAGTTGTGCTTGGGGCAGGGAACGGATTGGGGCAAATTTCTGGCAGGAGTCACACTGGCGGACGTACTCCTCAGAGTCACTTAGTATTGTGGACCAGAAGTAGCCATAGTTCAAGAGTTTCCGAGCGAGGGATCTCGCTCCCAAGTGCACGCCACATAGACCATCGTGGGCCTCCTTAAGGGCATAGAGCGCTTCCTCCGGGGAGAGGCATCTCAGATAGGGTCGCCCGTCTATCTGGGTGTAGGAGCGTTTGTACATGACCCCGTCCAGAAGTGTGTACCGCTCGGCTTGTGTCTTGATCTTCCTTTCCTCTTTCGGGTCTTCGGGAAGGACTCCGTCTCGAAGGTACTCAAGGAGGGGCTTCATTCAGTTTTCCCCAAGTGTTAGGGGGTAGGCTTCCATCGGCTCCGAGCCGTCTTCATCAATGCTCGGTCAGAGAAGGACCTCTATTAGGACGGTCCGTTCTAGACCCTAGAGGGACGAGGAGGCGAGCTTATAGGGCGTCAGCTTGCAATTTTTCCTCTCGGGTAACCCGCTGGAGTTGAACATCTTCGAATAGGGCTAGAAGCTCCTTCACCTCGCCAAGTACCTGGCCATGCGCTCGTCCCTTGTCTCGTACTCTCCACCAATTGCAAATCACTGAAGACTTTGATTCGCTTGGCCCCACTTTGCGAGCCATGCAGAGCCCCGCTATGAGGGCCTCATACTCTGCCTCGTTGTTTGATGCCGGGAAGTTTAAGCGGAGGGACTATTGGAGGATGAAAGCGTCTGGGCCGGCTAAGATAACACCAGCCCCACTTCTGTCGGTGCAAGAAGACCCATCTACATAGACGGTCCAGACGAAGGGGTCAGCAGACGACTCGCAAGGGTCGGGGATGGTGCTCTCCATAATGAATTCGGCCAGAGCTTGGGCCTTGATTGCTGTTCTGGGCTGGTAGCTGATGTCGTGTTGGCTCAGCTCGATGGACCACTTCATCAGGTGCCCGGAGGTATCGAACTTATGGAGAACTTGCTTAAGGGGCTGGTCGATTAGGATGACAACCGAATGGGATTGGAAGTAGGGGCGGATCCTCCGGGCCGCCATGAATAAGGCAAGGGCCATCTTCTCCAGCTTCGGATAACGGAGTTCGGCTTCCCGGAGGACCTTACTCACATAGTAAATGGGCCTCTACGTTCTGTCCTCTTCTCTTACAAGGACCGTGCTGAGGGTTTGCTCTGAAGCAGCGAGATATAGGTAGAGCACCTCTCCAGTCATTGGCTTGCTCAAGAGCGGGGGGTTTGCTAGGTATGCCTTGAGCTGGTCGAAGGACATCTGCTACTGCTCCAACCATTCGAAACCTTTAGCCCCCCTGAGGGCCTTAAAGAAAGGGAGGCACTTTTCCCCGGACTTGGAGAGGAACTGCCCAATTGCTGCGAGGTGTCCGGTGAGCCTCTGTACCTCTTTGACGCTGGAGGGAGGGGCCATTTTGAGAATGACCTGGATCTTCTCAGGGTTGGCCTCTATGCCCCTCTGGATGACCATAAACCCCAAGAACTTGCCGGACGAAACTCCGAACGCACACTTGTTCGGATTCAGCCTCATATTGTGCCTCCTGAATATCTCGAAGGCTTCTTGAAGGTCGAGGACATGCTCCTTCCCTCGGATGCTCTTGACCAACATGTCGTCTACGTAAACTTCCATGTTTCGGCCAATCTGGATTCGGAAGACCTTATTCACAAAGCGCTGGTAAGTGGCTCCCGCGTTCTTCAAACCGAACGGCATTACCCTGTAGCAGTACAGGCCCTGGTCCATCACGAAAGAGGTCTTCGAAATGTCGAGAGGGAACATACGAATCTGATTGTATCCCGAGAAAGCATCCATGAAGCTAAAGAGCTTGTGCCCGGAGGTTGCATCGATCAGGGTGTCGATGCTTGGAATGGGAAATGGGTCCTTTGGACATGCCTTGTTGAGATCGGTGAAGTCAATGCATATCCGCTAGCTCCCGTTGGCTTTCTTGAACATCACCACATTGGATAGTCGCTCGGGATAATTCACCTCCTGGATGAATCGGGCATTGAGGAGCTTTTCGACCTTCTCTTTGATCGCCTGCTGTCGCTCGGGAGCGAACTTATGCCTCTTCTGTTGGACAGGCTTGACCCCAGGGGCGACGCTCAGATGGTACATTAAGAGCTCCTCTGAGATCCCTGGCATATCTTCTGCATTCCAAGCGAAGAGATTACGTTCTCCCGTATACATCGGGAGATGTCTTGCTTAATGGAGGGGAAGAGAGCCTTCCTGATGCGGAACATCTTAGTAGCGTCTTCTTCGGAGAAGGCCACTTCCCCTAACTCATTCACTGGCTTGGAGATAGCCTGACTACCCTCCTGGGGAAGCTGGAGGGCTTCCAGGGAGAGGACCGGACCCCCCATCGAGGTCATGTAGCACTTCCGAGCCGCTTCTTGGCTTCCCCTCACTTCTCCCACTCCCGAGGTTATGGAGAACTTCATCTTAATGTGGTAGGCCGACAGAATAGCTTGGAGCGCGGCCAAACCTGGTCGACCCAGGATAACATTATAGGCGGCCTTGACGTCCACCACCATGAAGTCCATCGGCGCTGTGCAAGTTACTGGGGCATTTCCATCTGTTATGTCGAGGGTTATAACTCCCTCGATCGTAACCGGGACCCCAGTGAACCCGTGAAGAGTGTAGCCTGCAGGCTAGAGCCGGTCCCTCGACAGCTTGAGGCCTTTGAAGGCCTCCAAGAAAAGGATGTTGACGGAGCTGCCGTTGTCCACCAAGACCCGACGAACATCGAAGTTCACCATTCGGAGATTGATGATGAGGGCATCGCAGTGGGGAGTGCGGATGCGTTCTAAGTCCCTATCGGAGAACGTCACAGGGACTCCCAGGCCTTTTGGGTGAGGATGGCTCTGCACGAAGTTGACCTCCTTAACAAAAGCTTTTCAGGAGGAGTTGGAATCTCCCCCCATTGGGACTCTGTGTTTCAGGTGCAAGATTCCCTCTACTTCGGCCTCCGAAGTCTCCGTGCGCTGCTCAATTCGCCTGTTAGCCCCCTAGGCGGTGGAGGCAGATCGGCTCGATCCCTTCTCACAAAACAAGTGAGCTATCCTCTCTGAATGAGGGCCTCGATCTCATCCTTCAGGGCCAAACAATCATCAGTGTCGTGCCCGTGGTCCCAGTGGAAATGGCACCACTTGTCCTGGTTTCTCTTCTTCCCAGGAATGTTCATCTTCGGAGGTGGTGGCAGGAGACCTTCGTTCCCGATCACCATTAGGATGGCGAATACACTCGCGTTAAGCGGAGTGAATTTCGCGAATTGGGGGAAAGGACGCCGCTGACCCCTATTATCCTTCTAGAGCTTCTTAACTCCTTCTTCTTCTGTGCCCTTCCGCTTATTCCCAAAAGTCGATTCCTCAAAAGTGGGGCGATGGAGAGCTTCCTCCGCTCAGATGTACTTCTCACTCCAGAGTAGGAGCTCTGAGAAGTCCCGAGGGGGCTTCTTGGCGAGGTACGCCCTGAGATCGGCATTGAGGACGTTGGATTGGAAGGCGACCGTAGCCACCGAGGGTTCCAAGAACCGATGGATCTAGCCTCAACAGTGAAATGCTTAACATAGTCCCTCAATCGTTCGCCCTTCTTTTGGCTGAGGAACAGTAGGGAGGCGCTCGTCTTCTCTGTGCGGCAACTGCTCACGAAGTGCGTGAGAAAGAGACCCTCGAACTGGTCGAAGGAGAAGATAGATGCCGGTGTAAGTCGGGAATACTACTCCCGAGTCGGCCCCTTGAGTGTGGCTGGGAAGGTCTTGCAGAGGAGGGCATCGGATGCATGATGGATCATCATTATAATTTTGAAACTCTCAATGTGATCCGCAGGGTCTGTCTCCCCGGTGTAGGTCTCGAAGTGTGGAGGCTTGAAGTTGTCGGGGACTGGGGCCTCCATGATGGCTCGAGAGAATGGGGGCCTGCTTGGATGGAGGTCCCTCGCACGTCGCTCTTCGTCTCGGTCGAGCTGGCCGAGGCACCTCTCCATATCGTGGAGACGGCGGTAGACCAAGTCCTCCCTTTGGTCTGGCCTGGCTGAGCCCCGAGACTCGTCCTCATGTCGAGGAGGGCTAGGGCTGCGACGGCGATGGCTCTGAGTAGGTGGTGGACTGACCAAACGATGGGGGTGACTTGGAGTAGAAAGCGGACTTTGAGAGCTGGCCTGTGACATCGAGAGCGGCGGTGAAGGCTCGGAGCCGGCCTGGGACTTAGGGAGCAGTGAAGATGGCGAGGAGCTGGCCGAAGGCTGGGGGCCCAAGGGCCATTGTTGTGGGCGGCATTGAGTGCCCAAAGGACTGCCTCCTGAAATTGCAGAAATTTCGCTCTTATGACGGGGGCCTCCTGCTCATGGTCAGCTCGATCTGCTGGACGGCCAGTCGGGGAGAGGCTTCGCCTTGGGCAATGCAGGGGTGAATCCCTCTGCCTCCTGGGGGAGTTGGACCCCCTGCGATCTGATCGGCATGGTGACCGATCCGTCGGATCCTCCCGGCGAGGGTTCGCCTTGCGGGTCCGCCTCTCCTCTAGATGAGTTCGAAGATCGGGCCTTGGCTCGGTCTACCGATTGTTAAGCACGTCCCGCAGATCCTTTGGCATATGAGGGCTATAGGAGGCCATAGAATCTGTGGAGAAATTGTGGATGGAACCCTGAACCTGATGTATAGGTTGCATGTGGCGGCTCCACCTAGAGGGCTCCCCCACGTATTCCTGAGGCCCCATAGGTTGCAGAATAGACTGAGGAGCTTGCTGCTTGAGTTGCAGGGTTTGCTGGATGGGTGGAGGGAGATCCTCCGGAGGAGGAGGAGGAGGATGAGAAGAGGTTGTTCTTCGGTTGAAGTTTGCGGGCTTCCTCTTGGGAGGCATTACTGAAGTAGCTTTGGCAGAAGGAGGAAGGTCGGATTGCTATTCGTGCTTCCTATCGACGGTGCCAATCTGTTGTCGCTGGATCTGGTGTGGGGCAATAGACAAAATTTGTAGGTTCGTAGGAACTCGAACGGGCAGAATCTTACTTCTTCCTTGCGGACAAGTTGACTCCTTGGTGCTCCCGCAGACCTGCACAAACGTTTGAAACACCGGGATGGATCCTGGCGACAAACCCTCTAACGCTCTTGTCAATACCAGAAAAAGTAATAGGAAAGAGCTCAAGTGCACAAAGAGTGGTCACCTGTGATAGTAGGAGGTAGGGGGTATTTATAGTTGTCGTGGGGATCTCTTTCAGGATAAGAGTGAATCCCTACTTCCCAATGTGACTGGATAGGGGTGGTTACAACCACCTCCTCAAGATAAGGACGAGCCAGGATTTCCTCCTATCTTGTCGAACTGGTCCCTAATGGACTGAGACCCGTTCTCAAATGTACAGATCCGTTCATGGGTTAGCGGGTCTAAGAGGAGGGACTCGGTTCCCAATTCGGATCTGTTTGTCGGTGAAATTACCATCTTGCCCCTGTGACTTTAAGATTCGTGCCCACTTTGAATGGTTCCGATTTAACCCCATTTTTAGCCATATCAAAAGTTAAATGGAACTAAGTGTCACGTCAGGGGTTGACGGTGGTCACCTCTAGAATTTATGGGGGTCCCCTCTAGAACCCATTACCTGATTACAGTACATGATATAATTCTTGTTTACTTGATGCCTGAGTACACGGCCCTATAAAATCCACCACTAAGTCTAAACATAACTTGTTTGTATGTAGCAACCATGCGGTAAATAGATGGGACGCATGAAGTGCTACATTAGTTAGGATAAAAAAAATGAATAATAGACTTAAGACCGCATCGCTTTGTCCTTGCATTTTGTCATCATTATTGAACAGTGTTGTCGTTATTGCTTATCGTTATTGTTATTTTTTATTGTTGTTATAAATCATCGTTATTGCACATTGTACTATTATCGTTTATCACTGTTCAATACTATTACTTTTATAGTTCATTCAATTCACCGTTATACCATTATTTTCATTGTTTCTCTGTTTCTCTACTTGCTGTCCACGACTTGCTCTAAGAACATATTATTCTCTTCCTTTAGATGATCAGCTTATAGAAAATCATGCAAATTTGCCTGATAGACTAGGAGAGCAACAATGGTGAAGAATTGTTTGTTGCGCCGCTTAAATAATTATTGTTTCATTTTGAGAACTTTAATAATTGAACAATGTTGTATTTGTGGGCTTTTGATCCGAATAATGTTATCGTTGATTCCAAATGTTGGATTTTTATTTTGTTGGTAATTTCATGCTTAATTCAAGTATTATTATTCATGTGTTTACTCCTTCACTTCATGCATGGTTGTATTACTTCCTATTTATATTGTTGAGCTGAATCGATAACAACTCATGGGTGACGCAAGTTTCGCTGAGCCATGTCACGTGCTTGCATTCTGTATTTTTAGGAAGTGAGGCTTGACAAATTCCACTAGTATGGATTCCATTCCTGTAGATCCACCGCCTGACTATACAGAATCCTCGTCGTGCGAATATCCCGTAAGTGTCCCTCTAGCCCCAGTATATGCATATACACTGAAGTATGGATTACTATCCACCCGACTAATTATGATTCTGGAATCCACAGTCCAATCAATCATAATCTAGGATTTAATTAAGGCTCGCCTCCATCGCAAGCAACCAATGCCCCGGTATCCCTGCCCGACTGGGTCTATAGTCCCGGAATCCACCGCCCGACTATATAGAGGCCCTCCACTCACGTTTGCCTAAGTTTACTACATCTTCATTTAGTGCCTAATTCTTAAGTTTGAACATTACTTTTTCAAAAATCAATCATTCATTTAGTGCCACTTCTCAAAAATCAATCATTCATTTCCATTACTTTTTCTGGTACCTGGGTATCACTCTAGAATCAACATCATTCCATATTTAACAACTTGAGGTACTCATACCCATATAACTCATGTACATGTATTCATAATTCATTTAAACTCTTTCATTCATTATTATTTATTCATCAACAAGGACAATCTCGACCTATTCATTTTCACAGTACATTTTTCATATTCATCAAAACCTTCTCAATACAAGTTAATGAAGATGAAAACATAATCTCTTAAAATTTATCATTGAAAACTCATCTCATCATTTTCCTTGATTTATTAGATACCAATTGTAACTCCTATTTCCCGTATCTGTATTTTTTTTTACTGTATTTTCAGTCCTGGTATTTTTGTATTCAAATGGAGATCCTATATTTTGTTCCAGTTCGAATAAAATAATCTTTGGTTTCAATTCAATTTTTGGTGCCAATATCTAATTCAATTGTATTGTTCGTTCTGCTCTTTTGTGTCGTTCTTCACGTAGAAATGGACTATTCATTCCATCTATCTCTTTCTCCCCATTTTTAATGAATTTTGACCAAATCTCCAGTTGGATCCCCTCAAAATTGCTAACCAAATACCCATTAACCCAAACCCTAACTATATAACCCTAACCTAGTTTACCCTAACCCTAAACCTAAACCAAATTACTGTGCAACCCCAAACCAAACTGCTGCTCTCTTCTTCCCCATCTCCTTTTTCCTCCCGCTCCCCGTTCCTCCGCTCTATCGCCCAAACCCAATTCCCATCACCTCTGTTCACCCTCGCTTCCACCATCGCCACCCTAGCCTCCATCACCCATTGCTAGTCTCTTTCCCACCGTCTTCCTCACCTCGTCCAACTCCCGAACCCATCGGACCCACTCTGCCATTTCCATCGCCAGTCACCTCCATCATCGCCCTTATCGTCGCCTCGCCGTCACCTCTTCACCCACGACCTCCGCCAGCCACCACCAACACCTCCGAAACCATCCCGCCGCCCTTAGCTTCCCCCATTCTCCTCCTCCTCTGTTCGAACTCGAAAAGCAGAGCTCGCCTGCATCGCCGCAGTCGCGCACTCGCCGCCGTCGCCTCCCTGCGCCGTCGACCTTCCTGTCGTCGCCATGTCGCACCGCCCGCCGCTCGCTGCAATGCTGTCGTATCTTTCTCTCTCTCTCTCTCAGTTACTGTATAGGAGGGAAGAAGAAGAAGAAGGCTGGGATTCAATCACAGCCGTCGGATTCGATCAAGATCCGATCTTGATTAGATCTGATCTCTTCAACTCAGATCAGAGCAAATCCAGCCGTCCGATTGTCTTGATCTTGATTTTCCATCAAGATCCGCACCGATCCGATCCATCCGATCTCGATAGTCGATCAACGCCTTCATCCAATTAAGGCAAGTATTCATCTTGTACAAATTTTCTTGAACTTGTTAGTGGATTCGCGAACTTGTTTCGTGAACTTGTTATTTATTTTCCGATTCATGAACCATGCTTACTTGATACTTGATACCTGAGTACGCCGCCCTATGGACTCCACCACTAGGACTTAACGTAACTGATTTGTATGTAGCAACCATGTAGTAAAAAGATGGATGCATGAAGTGCTACCTAGATAGTAATAACTGCAAGACTTGATACATGAAACTCGAACTTGATACGTGCTTACTTGATACTTGACAACTTGTTACTTGAGACTTGATACTTGAATATAATACTTGACACTTGCAACTTGATACCTGAGACTTGACAACTTGACATTAGACTTGAGACTTGTTACTTGACACTTGTACTTGATACCTGTCACTTGATGTTGGATACTCTTCTTTGTCACTAGTCACTTGATCTACTAGTATTTGTTACCCAACCTGATCTCTTGAGTTTTCCTTCTTGCTAGTTAGTTCTTGAGTTCCCACTACTTGTTGCGTCCATATTATATTCTTGATTCCAAATTTTGTTCCATGTTCCTTGTACACATTTTTACTATTTGTGGCCCTAACTTGCACTAAGGGCATTATCTCTTGTTTTCTCTATTTTTCCTTTTTTTAAAATTATTAAACAGACATTAGAGACGAGTTGCCTGCTAGAATTGGTAAACAGAGATTTTAGGCTTCAATTGGAGGAAGAACATGTTTTAATTATTTGTTTTCTTGAATTATTCATTTCAGCTACTTAAGATTTGTAACGGGCTAATGTTTCCGAGTTTTAACTTGATCCTGACTTGAAACTAATTGGATATTATTACTGTGTTTCAATTATTTCTGTTGCTAATAAATTATTTGTGCATACTTGGTTATAAATATCTCTTGTTATATTATTGTTGTGATGCTGAGTCGATCCTACAGCTTATGGATGATGTTAAAATCATTCGCTGGGCTTCATCATGCACTCGTATTTCGTGTTTTGGGAAGCTGTGCGTGACAAGGTTTTTAGTGGTATCAGAGCTCATGTTTGACTAATGTGTTAGTTTGACTAATACATTAGACAGGCTTGACTCAGTTAGGATTAATTCAACATTAAACAGGCCATGCAACCACATGAATAATTTGATAATCAACTCGATCTGGACAGTAGTCTTATCCCGTTCATTTTGATCCCTTCATATTCAATTCTTTGATTCATTGCTTCCTTCCATCTCTTACAGTCATCCTGATTTATTGATTCCTTATTGGGTACAAATTTACTCTTTCCGTACCCATATTCTTTTGATTCCGGTACAAGCAATCTCTCATTTTCTGCTTGCCTCGTTGATCTCTTCTTATTTCAGCTCGTGTGTTGTTTATTGCTTTCTCTGCCTTGCATTCATCTTCATTTATTGATTTATATTGAGTATCATGTTGGTTATTTCTTCCCTGCTATATTCTCTTCAATTCCGATTTTGCCCCTCGTCCTCTTCCTTCGTATTCAATTTCTTAATTTTCTTTTGACCCTTCTAGTCATCCTCCTCTTTAACTCTTTATTGGGTATAGCTTCGTTTTTTTCCTACCTATTTTTTTCTCTTTACAGTCATTTTTCCCGAATACTTTCTATATTTCGATTATTAATTGTTATATTTATTTTCGATCTTCTATAAAAATGTTTCTCAACAAAGATTTTGTTATTCCGAACAATGGGGTATTTTAAACTTCACTTTTCATTTTGATCGACTATATAGTTCTATTGGATTATTTTGATAAGACAAACCCTGATTTTGTTGTGTAATGCTATTATGACCACCATTACTATTGTTGCTGTTGTTTCCATTGTTATTACTGGTATTGATATTATCATTGTTACTACTATTGATATTCTTATTGTTGTTTCCATATTTCATTATATTGTTGTTAATATTGAATTACTTTCACCCAAAAAAAAAAAAAAAGAAATATGTGTTGAACTTAAAACTATATTGTCTTGCATTAATATATTTCTTCTAGTGTTGTTAATATTTTAATATTATTGTTATTATTGTTATGATCATTGTTACTATCATTGTTATTCTCATTGTTATTAGTGTTGATATTTTATTATTATTATTGTTATTGGTATTATTACTATATTATTATTATTAATAATTTTTTTTGAGCCTGAGCATGCTCAATTTTATATACATTTCACCACTTCGGTGCAACCTAATGTCGAGATGGCAAATATGCAACTCGATATCAATGGAGGCAAATTACATCTGGATATCGCGGAGGCAAAATATGCAACCGAATACCCAGACGGCAACCTGCAACCTGATGTCGTGAAGGCAAACATGCAACTTGATGTTAAGGAGGCAAGATTTTCTACCTATTTATTAATTGATATTTCAAGACAATTTTTACTTATATAATGAAACTAAAGGTAAAGAAATATTTTCTTTATGACATCTTGTTTATACTGTTACACCTTATGTTTCCATACAATTTGAACTCGTATAGTTGATTTTACTCTATTTTGTGTATAAGATTATTATTGCTATTATTATTATTATTTCTATTGTTTTCGTTATTATTTTTGGTATTGTTATCATTATTATTATTTCTATTGCTGTTATTATTATTGTGTTCATTTTCTTTATTGTTATTACTTCTATTATTGTTACTGTCATTTTATTAATACCGATACTATTATTATTATCATTGCTATTGTGTTCGTTATTATTATTATTGGTGTTGTTATTATTATTGTTATTACTATTGCTGTTATTATTATTGTTGTTATTATTTTTGCTATTATTATTGTTGATATTATCACTATTATTGCTATTATTTTTTATTATTATTGTTATTATTTTTAATGCTATTATTATCTCTATTATTACTACATTACTTTCATGAATGTGTTAAATCCAACACTGTCGTGTATGTAGTGTCATTAGTTTTGATATTTTTATTGTATTATAATATTTTAATTACTTGTATGATTATGATAATTTTGATTACTGTTATTATTATTGTTATTATTATTATTTTGTTATTATTATTACTAATTTTATTATTATCATTGTTATTATTAGTTTTTATTATTGTTATTATTATTCTATTACTATTGATATTATTATCATTGATATTTGTTGCTGTTATTATTTCTGTTAAAGCTATTAGTTTTGATCTGTATTATATCTTTTAATTGTTTAGATTGAAGCTAAAGCTTTATATTCACTTTGCATTATTGCTTATCTCTATTTGGAGCCCATATTCTCTTTGATTTTGGTGCCTTATTCTTTTCTTTCTGCTCGGATCATCGTCTGATGTTACGTGATCTACAACAACATATCTGGAGCTTGGAATGTCACCATCAGAGTGTCGCAGAGGAAGCATGGTAGGCCTATAACCCACAGGTCCCAGGATCCTATTGTTGCTTCTCCTTCCTTGCATTGTTTGCTATCCCCTATCTCTTGCATTTGTTCTCATCCGTTGACTCATTGCTGGGTTCATCTTTTCCTTGTCCATCCCTTCTTCGGTTCAAGCCCTATCTATTTTCCCATCTCTTTGCTCTAGTATCTTGCAAGCCATATATTGTTTCTTCTTCATTTTTGATACTGGTTATTTCTTTCTTGAATTCTATTTTGCCATCATGCCCACATTCATTTTTGGATTCAATTCTTCCCTGTCTTTTCGCATTCTGATTCCAGTTCTGCCTACTCCTTTATCATAATTGTTATCTTGTGTTATTTCGTTCCTTTTCATACTGTTTATTCTCTTCCATACCTTCCATTTGACATCATTGTTATCCACTTCCTCATTTTTCTAGTATTGCCACTGCTTTATTACCTTCCCCAAGTTCGTTTTGCCCTGTCCTATGTACCGCCTAAGCAAATTTCGAGGACGAAATTTTTATGTAAGGTGGGTAGGATTCGTAACTCCTATTTTCCGTACCTGTATTTTTTTTACTGTATTTTCATTCCTGATATTTTTGTATTCAAATTGAGACCCTATATTTTGTTCCAGTTCGAATAAAAATATTCTTTGGTTTCAATTCAATTTTTGGTGCCAATATCTAATTCAACTGTATTGTTCGTTCTGCTCTTTTGTGTCGTTCTTCACGTAGAAATGGACTATTCATTCTATCTATCTCTTTTTCCCCATTTTAAATTAATTTGGACAAAATCTCCAGTTGGATCCCCTTAAAACCGCTAACCAAATACCCATTAACCCAAACCCTAACTATATAACCCTAACCTAGTTTACCCTAACCCTAAACCTAAACCTAATTACTGTGCAACCCCAAACCAAACCGCCGCTCTCTTCTTCCCCATCTCCTTCTTCCTCCCACTCCCCGTTCCTCTGCTCCATCGCCCAAACCCAATTCCTATCACCTCCGTTCACCCTCGCTTCCACCATCGCCACCCTAGCCTCCATCACCCATTGCCAGTCTCTTTCCCAATGTCTTCCTCACCTCGTCCAACTCTCGAACCCATCGGACCCACTCCGCCATTTCCATCTCCATTCACCTCCATCATCGCCCTCATCGTCGCCTCGCCATCACCTCTTCACCTACGACATCCGCCAGCCACCACCAACACCACTGAAACCATCCCGCCGCCCTTAGCTTCCCCCATTCTCCTCCTCCTCTATTCGAACCTGAAAAGCAGAGCTCGCCTGCATCGCCACAGTCGCGCACTCGCCGCCGTTGCCTCCCTGCGCCGTCGACCTTCCCGTTGTCACTGCATCACGCCACCTCGCCGCTCGCTGCAGTGCTGCCGTATCCTTCTCTCTCTCTCTCTGTCACTGTATAGGAGGGAAGAAGAAGAAGAAGGCTGGGATTCAATCGCAGCCATCGGATTCGATCAAGATCCGATCTTGATCAGATCTGATCTCTATAACTCCGATCAGAGTAGATCCAGCCTTTCAATTGTCTAGATCTTGATTTTTTTTCAAGATCCGCACCGATCCGATCCATCCGATCTCGATAGTCGATCAACGCCTTCATCCAATCAAGGCAAGTATTCATCTTGTACAAATTTGTGTTCTAGTACAAGCGTTTAATTTGAAATTACCGCAAATAGATAGTAGTTGTGACTCCTTGACACGTCGTTGTTGATCAAATATTAATCCTCATCGATTCCTTAATCTTAATAGTCACAACACCTTCGTTGTTATATTTACAATTATTTGGACTCATTTTATCTTCTAGTCACATGAACACATGAAATTAAGAAACCCTAGATTTGTAGATGTGTGTTGTATCTTGTATGTGATGATCTTGCACCCATTTGAGTTGAGAAATATATGTTGCTTGCTGATTTGATAACCACTACACCCGCATTTGTATCACACCTTAATCTAGGCTCATAATGACCAATTATCATGCAACTTATATATAAAATACATTCACACTTGTCGCTGTCCTGAACTTTACTTGCTGTTTTGACCCCATTAAAATTAGAATCTGAACCTAAGCCCTGAACAGTAAATGTATCTCTAGATGTTTAGATGTCGATAGCATTCTGAATTTTTGAATTCAGAGTTACGGTCTAGGAGATATCGCAGTTTTACTGTAGCTGTGTCGGTAGTCGCAGATTCACAAAACTGCTGTACTTCTTTAGTTTGCAAATTATTTTAACAATGTTACCTACAAGTAATGGACTTGAAATTTTACATGATCTTGCTGGACACCCTAGGGAACATTTACAAATTTTCTCAGAACTAATTAAAATTGTTTCAACCCTGTTTCGCATGTATAAACTCATAATCACAAATTCTGCCTGAACACAATAGCTGTGTAGTTCGCTGTTTTGACACATGTTACCATAACTTTCTTGTACCTTAATTATATGCGTTGGAACCGGATAGGAGTCTAGTTTATAGACCTCCTAACGGATCCACTTTTGCTATCTCGTAGCAACGGGAATCACAGTTTTGGTATAGCAACGTTGTGCTGTCCAGATTTGAGATTTTCATTGTTCTTGATATTTTGATTCGTGTTGACCTTCGAATATGCTATTTAAATATCTCAAACTTGTCCCATGTACTTGATTATGTTGGTTTGACAGGTTTCGCACACTTTCATGCTTGTTTGATGATAATAATAAATAATAAGCCGGAGTTTAAGGAAAAGACCATAGTAGTGGATAATATAGATGAGTGTACTCGGAAGGGAGCCCGTGTTTCCCAATACTTGGTTCATGAACTTGTTGTATCTTGATTGATTCATGGATCCATCACTTGGCTCATGAACTTGTTTGATTCATTAACTCACTGTGTGGTTCTTGAACTTGTTAGTGGATTCGTGAAGTTGTTTCGTGAACTTGCTATTTATTCTCCGATTCATGAACCATACTTGCTTGATACTTGATACCTGAGTACGACGCCCTATAGAATCCACCACTAGGCTTGAACGTAACTGATTTGTATGTAGCAACCATGTAGTAAAAAGATGGATGCATGAAGTGCTACCTAGATAGTAATAACTACAAGACTTGATACATGAAACTCGAACTTGATACATGCTTACTTGATACTTGATAACTTGTTATTTGAGACTTGATACTTGAATATAATACTTGACACTTGCAACTTGATACCAGAGACTTGACAACTTGACACTAGACTTGAGTCTTTTTACTTGACACTTGTACTTAATACCTGTCACTTGATGTTGGATACTCTTATATGTCACTAGTCACTTGATCTACTATTAATATTTGTTACCCAACCTGATCTCTTGAGTTTTCCTTATTGCTAATTAGTTCTTGAATTCTCACAACTTGTTGCATTCCTATTATATTCTTGATTCCAAATTTTGTTCCATGTTTCTTGTACTCGGTTTTACTATTTGTGGCCTTAACTTGCACTAAGGGCATTTTCTCTTGTTTTCTCTATTTTTTCCTTTTTATAATTATTAAACAGACTTTAGAGACGAGTTGCCTGCTGAAATCGATGAGCAGAGATTTTAGGCTTCAATTGGAGGAAGGACATGTTTTAATTATTTGTTTTCTTGAATTATTTATTTCTGCTACTTAAGACTTGTAACGGGCTGATATTTTCGAGTTTTAACTTGATCTGGACTTGAAACTAATTGGATATTATTATTGTGTTTCAATTATTTCTGTTGTTAATAAATGATTCATGCATGCTTGGTTATAAATATCTCTTGTTATATTCCTGTTGTGATGCTGAGTCGATCCTACAGCTTATGGATGATGTTAAAATCATTCGCTGGGCTTCATCACGCACTCGTATTCCGTGTTTTGGGAAGCGGGGCATGACACCAATTCCTAACAACATTAACCATATATATATATATATATTTCTTGTATTCAAATCTCATCTAAGCATAAATATGATATTTATTTTCCTAAAATATAACTTAAAACAGCGAGATTATATTTTCAATCACCTCGTTTAAGTATCATTCGCAAAACAATAAATTCAAATTCAGAAACTGCATTTCATGCTCTTTGTAAAAATCATAGAATATCATATACTTTACGAAATTTTGCGCTCTTTATATCAAAATAAAGGTATACAAGTCTACTACAATTTCTTGGTTATAGGTTTCCCCAAAATACTGTATCTATAACCCTGAATTATTCAAAATGTACAGTGGGGTTGAATTACTAAAATACTGCCACTATACAGTCTTCTAAAATTCATATAAAATTCAATTTTTTGTGAAAATTTGGTTTCTTAGACATTTCAGGAAGGTTAAAGAGTCTACTACAATTTCTTAGTTTTGACTGTTCTCAAATTATTTTATTTACAATGCTGAATTGATCAAAAACCGAAATGTGTACAGATTTTTAGCAACCAATCAACTACTACTAAGTTCTGAGTTTAGATTTTATTAAAATAGTAAACGACCTCCAAATCTTATGAAATTTTAAAGGGATATTCCTGACATATACAAGATGCTATAAAAAAAGTTTTAGCTCTAAATTCTAACTATTTTATTTAATACAATTTTCTAATGGGTAAACAAAACTCAAAACAATAACTTTTCTTGGCATGAATTAGTAACTTTGTGCTCAAATCTATATCTATATCATTTAATCTAATCATGGTGTACTACCATGCAATCAAACAACAACATTTCAACTGATTTACATTACAATATTAACATGCATTGTCATTCTAAATATTATCATTACAATTTAACCACTACTCATATATATAAACAATTTAAAATATCAATTTCCCTACACATGCAATCTATTTTACTTTAGAAAGAATGAAAGAACACCCACCTCAATGAAGATTCTAATGTAGAAGAAAACTTCTAGAAGTTGTTCCTAGCTCCAAGAATGGGACTTCATTCTCCTCCTAGCAAGCTTTCCGAACAAGAACTCAAACAACTCTCCTTTTCTTTTCTTCTCTTTCTTATCTTTTGATTCTAGCGTGCATTGTTCAAGAAATAGGAGGGGCTATTTATAGGGAAAAATGGGTGAATGAAGGGATACCCATTACCCAAAAATAAATACCCATTAGCAAAATTAATCACTCACCATTACTACACAAACCCCCACCTCTTCTCAGTCCTTCATGAATTGGCGAATCCTTGGATTACCCACATATGCACACTTCTCATTCATTTGTTTAATTATTTATTTATAACATAAATGTATATACTTGTTACATGACAAGTGTAGGATAAAAAGTGTTTATTAAAAATGTAGATTAACTAATGGGCTTTTCTTTAAAATAATTTTTCTAATGGGCTTTAAGAAGATCTTTAGGCTTATGAGTTTAAATTAAAAAATAAATAATAAATTTGTGATTAGGAAATGAGAATAAAAGTTCTCATGACATTATAAAATTTTAGGAATAAAATTTGCATGAAATTTTATGTTTAAAATACATGCGAAAGAAAATAATGAATATTCGAATACAAAATAAATTCAGGATAATGGAAAATATTCATAAACAATAAAAATATCACTTCATTTAAGTATCATTTGCAAAACAATAAATTCAAAGTCAAAAACTGTATTTCATGGTATTTGTAAAAATCATAGAAAATCATATACTTCACGAAACTTTGCGTTCTTTATCTCAAAATAAAGGTATAAAAGTCTATTACAATTTCTTAGTTATAAGTTTCCTCAAAATACTGTATCTATAACCCTGAATTATTCGAAATGTACAGTAGGGTCGAAATATTAAAATACTGTCACTATACAGTCTTGTAAAATTCATATAAAATTCAATTTTTTGTGACAATTTGATTTCTTAGACTTTTCAAGAAGGTTAACGAGTCTACTACAATTTCTTAGTTTTGACTTTTCTCAAATTATTTCATTTACAATGCTGAATTAATCAAAAACCGAAATATGTACAAATTTCCAACAACCAGTCAACTACTACCCAATTCTGAGTTCAGAACTTATTAAAATAGTAAATGACTTCCAAATCTTATGAAATTTTAAAGGGATGTTTTTGATATATACAAGATACTCTCTAAAATGTTTTAGCTATAGATTCTAACTATTTTATTAAATACAATTTTTTTATGGGGAAATAAAACTCAAAACAACGTTTCTTGGCATGAATTAGTAACTTTGTGTACAAATCTATATCTATATCATTTAATCTAATCATGATGTACTACCATGCAATCAAACAACATCATTTCAACTGATTTACATGACAATATTATTTAGCATTGTCATTCTAAATATCATCATTACAATTTAACCACTACTCATATGTATAAACAATTCTAAATATCAATTTCCCTATACATGCAATCTATTTTACTTTAGAAAGCAAGAAAGAATACCCACCTCAATGAAGATTCTAATGTAGAAGAAAACTCCTAGAAGTTGCTCCTAGCTCCAAGATTGGGACTCCCTTCTCCCCCTAGCATGCTTTCCAAGTAAAAACTCAAACAACTCTCTTTTTCTTTTCTTCTCTTTCTTATCTTTAGATTCTAGTGTGAATTGTTCATGAAATAGGAGGGGCTATTTATAGGGCTAAATGGGTGAATAAAGAGACACCCATTACCCGAAAATAAATACCCAATAACAAAATTAATCACCAACTCACCATTACTACACAAACCCCCATCTTTTCTCATTTCTTCATGAATTGGCCAAACCTTTGATTTCCCACATGTGCATACTTCTCATTCATTTGTTTAATTATTTGTTTATAGCCTAAATTTATATACTTATTACATGACAAATGTAGGATAAAAAGTGTTTATTAAAAATGTAGATTAACTAATGGGCTTTTCTTTTAAATAATATTTTTAATGGGCTTTAAGATAATCTTTAGGCCTATGAGTTTTAATTAAAAAAATAAATAATACATCTGTGATTAGAAAATGAGAAGAAAAATTCTCATGCCTTAATAAAATTTTAGGAACAAAATGTGCATGAAATTTTACGTGTATAATACGTGCGAAAGAAAATAATAAATATTCGAATACAAAATAAATTCGGAAGAATGGAAAATATTCATAAACAATAAAAATAAAACATACATAAAATATTCATATTGATAGTGTTACGGATATTTCACGTAACGGAAAAATATACGTAATCAACACGTGTATCGAAAACACGTGCAATACACGTAAAACACAAGGATTAAAATAAATATTTGAGTTGGCTAAAAATATGATTGAAATGAGTTTTTAGAAAAAGAAAAACATATAAACAATTAGAATATGATGTTTATATAGAAATATGTTACGAATATTACTCGTAACGGTTCAAAATATACATGCATAATACACGAGGCCAAAATTAACATTACTCAATTTTGCGGGGTGTTACTATAGAGATGAGCCAATTTTCAAACTAAACATGACCAAACTTAAGAATAAGACATTAAAAAGCATACCAGTAGATTATGTGGCTTCACATGTCCATTACAAACGCCCAGAATAGTATTATTGTAAGTTAACCCTCTAAATATTAGCAAGAAAAACACAAACAATCGTTACCCACGCAATCCCTTAAAAACCATTTAAGCTCAAATATGAAAAGAGAACACAACCAGACTTGATACATGTAAAATGTGTCCCCTGTTTCTAGAAATTTCGCCTAAAAGCAAAAACAAAGCAATAAAATATTATAGATGACTTGTAAACCTACAATATCAAAATTATAGGTGACTTGCAAACCTACACTATATAAATTATAGCCCGTTTGGATCATATTTTAGAGAAACGTCACATCTAGTTATCTCACCTCAAAGCTAAAATATTGCAAATATATTACTTCAACCAATCAGATTCATTTTTCTAAAGACAAAAGTGTGAGTTACCAAAAATCATAAAAAATCACTGAAAATTAGGGAAATTGAGTGGAAGGATTTCGATGTTACCAAAGAAGGATCTTTGTTTCGGTTCGGCCCCCCTTTGGGTCGGGCAACGAAGTGGGGCAGGGGCAGCTAGGACTGGGTTTGGGAAGAACCGTGAGATTTTGTGAGATTGAGAAAGTGTGAGCGGAATAAAGTATCTTTAAAGGATTGACATTTATATTTTGTTTTGATTTTTTAATAAAATTGTGCACAATGCACGTATTATTTAAATAGAAATTTTGATTTTTTCTTCTGATTTCTCTGTTTCAAAATAGAGAAAGGAGAGATGAGGTACTCATATTAGTATAAGATATAGACTAGTATACCCCCTGTGAAAAATTGCACAAATAATTATGAGAGATTACTAAAAATAAATGACCAGCTGAAGAATTTAACTAAGGTTAATTAAAAAAATACAAAAATGTAGAAAGGAAGGGGAGCGAGGGTCGGGGAGGGCAGTGCCAGTTGGAGGGTTGGGGAGGGTTTCGGAAGTGGGAAAGTTTGAGAACATGACTGGTTAGATGTTTGGGTTTTTTTTTTTATAAATTTCTTAATTGTTTTAAAACGTGCGTATTGCACATGTTAATTTAAATGGAAATTTCAACTTTTGTTCTCCTTCCTCTATTTCAAAAAATTGAGGAAGGAAAGAGGGGGTCTACATAATATTAATATCAGAAGCCCCGCACAGTGCACGGGATTGTAAACCAAAGTGTACCAAATGTTGTAGCATATTGATTTCTAAGGGGAAGAGCGATTGTGTAAAACACTGATTTGTCTGATTTTTCATTACCAACATTTGGGCAAATGAAAGTAAGCAACACAGTAATTGAGAAACAATAAAAGTTACTTATTGACACCAGCAACCTAAACCAATAGACTTTGATTTGTACGATAGAACCAATAGGTACATATATATGATATATGAATTTGATCAATTTGAGGAATTTGGTAAGACAAAAATAGGTAAACACAATCAATTTTGAGAAGATAATAAGAATAAAAACAATTTCTTAAGTTTAATCTCTAAAATCACAGTTGTTGCAAGCGAAAGAAAATAAAGATTTGGATGATTAATGGTGGAAATAAAACGTAAAACATGTCGTACCCCGTATTTTTAAATGTTATTTTAAAGATTTATAAATGAATTAAAATGATTTTTGGAGATTTAATAAACATTTTTCTGGAAATTTATCTTTTTACACGTGCAAAATACGTCAAATATTTTCTTGAGAAGTTCAAAAGCCAAAATTTCTTCATGAAAAATCATCATTTATTATTTGGGATTTAATTGCATTTTTTTGAGATTTTTCTGATATTTATTATTTCTATTTGGAAATATTAAGAGAAAGAAGGATCTTTTTGCAAAATTGTTATTTTGAGGGGTGAAAGTGCAAAACTATTTTCTGGACCTTTTAAACAGTGCCGGCTAGAAATAAGGTGTCTATTTTTACTTTTAAATCACAATTTAATTGGTATTAGCAAGTTTCCAAGTATAGGGATCTATTTATGTAAAGTTATATTTTCAAGGGGTTATTTTGCAAATGTGTTTGAAAACCCTAAATCCTCAATTCTGGCCTATTTAAAAGAAGTGCAACCGTCTTTCGCTGCACAACACAATGGTTTTATTATTTCTTGGAGAGTTAAGGAGGTGATCTTGGATTTCGCAAAAGAAAGGTTTTCGTACCAGATTTTCTTCATTCGAGGTGAGTGATTTGTTATGTTTTATTTTCTTTTGTGTATGTTGTATGCGAATGATATGAATATTTTGATTGATCTTGGATGTTGAATTTCATCTACTAGAAAGCTTGTTTCGGGTTTTGAGTATGAATATATATATGATGAGTTGGATGGATGGATGAAAAATTGGATCTTGTGAATCCTAGTTGTTCATGAATAAAATTGTATGTGGGTAATTTGAGATTGATGAATGTCCTATTAGAGATCATGGGTATGCTATTTTTTTTTGGATCAATGTTGGATTGACCGAATATGGTAGATTTTATGCATGAATCTAATAAAGATGATATTTTTATCACTTTTGAGTATTGGTTGAATGAAACATGATATGGTGATGTTACTAATTGATTATGGTTGTGAGTTGTAGTAGTAATTTAGTTTTGAGAAATTTGGAGAAAGAATTTATGAACCAAGAGATCATGTCTTGAAAATTGAAATTGATAATTTAGTGAGTTTGTAGAAATGAATCCAAATTGGGGATTTTCTTTGAGATTTGGTATTTATATGGTTTGGATCTAAATACGAAACTCTTTCGGTGATCAGTAAAATTTAAGAAAAACTCTATTTTTGATTTATATGTACAATTTATGTTTTATTTGAAGGAGATTAACAAATCGCATTTTTTATAAATTCAAGTAGTTTGATTTGGTCTTTATAGACTATTATATATCCTACAAGTTGTAT
Source organism: Hemerocallis citrina (assembly GCA_017893485.1). NCBI lineage: Eukaryota > Viridiplantae > Streptophyta > Magnoliopsida > Asparagales > Asphodelaceae > Hemerocallis > Hemerocallis citrina. The sequence continues at coordinate 124,174,187 of CM030360.1, forward strand.
TTGATTATATAAGAAATATGCTTTTCGTAGAAATTGTTTTCATAAAGTAAAACTACGTATCGTTTGAAATATACACAACCAAAAGTATGCAGTCTGTAAGTCGACAGTTGACTGGTATGACTTCTCAGTCGACCGACACGACCCAGCTGCAATGTTCTCAAGTTTTTCTTGAAATCTCGTTCTGGACAGGCGACTGATGACTTTTACAGTTGACTGGTAGCACCTAGAATTATTTCGTCGAAGTTATTGTAATTTTTCTCTCTGGACAGTCGACCTATACCCTTTACAGTCGACTGCCATACTTAGATTTATTTTCTTAAAGATCATTGTAATTTTTCTCTCTGGACAGTCGACCTATGACCCTAGATAGTCGACTTATAACACTTAGAATTATTTTCTTAAACCATGAAATTCTCTGTCTGGACAGTCGACTTACGCTTGTTATTAGTCGACTGGTACTGATGTATCTTTATATTTTTGAAGGTTCTTTCAAATGATTTATTCACTAAATGTTCTAATCGATAACTTATTATTCTATATTTTATCTTCTACTGAACATATGTTTTCAAGTGGTTTAGCTGAACAATTTACGTTGGAGGATTGGTTTGGATATTTGAGTGTGACTCTCTAGAGGGTGTATGTGACCCTAGTATACCGGCAGTTGAGATATTTATGTTTGGGCCTACTGAGGCAATTTTAGTTGATCAGTTGTTGAGTTAAGTCCGGTAGGGTACACCAACTCTAGGAGATTCGTTAAGTAATTAAACAACCAAAATGATAAGGACAGGCACTAGTGGTGATATGATGAACGAGAACATGGGTTATGGACCTCAGTATGGCTTGCGGTGTGAGATAATCCCCGAAATTATCCAGGTGTGAGTGAAATAGTCTCTGGAATTACCTGTAGTGTGGGATTGATCTCCGAAATTATCGAAGTCGAGGCGACGCACATGTGGTATTCGTGTGATGAGGTGCCATTGCTTGCGGTGTGGGGTATTCTCGAAGATTCTCAGGTGTGAATGAAATAGTCTCCAGAATTATCTGTGGATAGAGTTTGGCCTCTGGAATTATCGGGGCATGGGCTAATACTCACAGTGTATCTTTATCTCATAGTAGTCATCGTGTTAGGATTAGTTGCATAGCGGGGGACTAAATTCTATAATGTGGAGACGTTAAGGGCTTGCACCGGACCTATGTAGAGTGGGATGCATAGACTCCGACAAGTACGCATTAGAGAGTCAGCATATAAAATTGTGTTTTCTTGACTTGGTTTCATGCATGTGTTTTTCTATTCCTACCCTTGACACTTAGTCTAGCTTCACTCGTTGAGTTTTTCGCGTTTGTGATTTCCTATATTCATTTACTCTTGTTATGTTCTGTTGTTGATAAATCCATGCTTTACTTATGTTGCTTGTTTATATCACTCACACCTTTATGGATGACCCATTTAGTTTTGGGGGTTAGGGTTATCTCTAGCCTCATATTTTACAGATGATTTCTTAAGGCTCGGATTTGGATGCTTGAGTTCAAGTGATGTAATGACTTATGTAATTGTAAAAGAAATTGTTGTGAAGAAAAGAGATTTTGATTTAAGGTGTATTGTATTCTGCTGTGCTATGTAAATGATTATTGAAATGAAAATTTAAATTTTTACTGGTGTTGACTTTGTTTAATATTACATTGAAGTTGATGCTGGGAATTGTGCCACGTATTTTCTAAGATATTATATTAGAAATTAGGGGCGCTACAGAGATTAGTATCAGAGCATGCTTCAATACTAATAATAAACATGGTATAAAAAAATAACCTAGGTGTGGACACTAGAGCGTGAGTACCTAGGTGTGGACATTAGAGAGTGAGTATCACCTAGAACTGAAACATGATGTTTTACTTTTGGGGTACAGTTGAGGTTTTTGCCAAAGGGTATTGATGTGAATTGTGTTGTGGTGCTCTAATTTTTCCCTCATTTTGCAGTATTCAGAATGGTTGGACCCAGATCCAGTGTTGGTAACAATGGTGATGGAGCTGGAAGTTCCCAAGGAACTGGAATTGATCTCGAGGCTGAATTTGCCAGGGTGTATCAGACTTTGAATGCACTAATGGCGGCTAATTCGGCTCAGAATCATAACCAAATCCAGAATCATGGAGCTGGACCAGGATTGGTTAACGCTGGTCCTATCAAGAAGATTGAGTCCTTCAAGAGGATGAGGCCGCCAGTTTTTTAGGGGAAATCTGATCCAAACAAGGCTGATGATTGGATTAGGTGGATGGAGACAATCTTCGAGGTCTCGGAAACTCCGGCAGCCAATAAGGTGAAGTTGGCCACTATGCAATTGGAAAAGGACGTTGGTGTTTGGTGGCAAACGGTAAAGAGGACGTTGGGGAACCAACAGATGACATGGAAGGCTTTTCTGGAAGAATTCAGGGATCATTTCTTTCCCCTGGATATTCAGTAGAAGAAGGCGACAGAATTCTTGAATCTACAGTAGGGCAGCATGATCGTGCGAGAGTATGAGACCAAGTTTGCTCAGTTGTCGAGGTATGCACCGGAGTTGATAGTTGATGAGGTGAAGAAGGCCAAGATGTTTGAACAGGGCTTGAGGCCAAACTTGAGGTCGAGAATGATTCCGTTGGGCATAAGGAGGTTCGATAAGCTGGTCAGGAGAGTAGCTATGACATAGGAAGACATGGACCAGTTCCAGAAGAAGCAAGAGACCTGGAACAGGAACAAGAGGCCAGCATCAGGTCAGAGTGGGAAGGGATTCCCAGCGAAGCAAGTCAAGTTCAGTGGTTCAGTGTAGAAGGCACCTGTAACTCAGGAAGTGACTTGTTACTACTGCAAGGAGGCAGGGGTCATTACAGGTCAGCGTGTCCTAAGTTGGCAAAGCAAACTTGTTTCCAGTGTGGGCAGGCGGGACATTCTAAGCCTCATTGTCCACAGTTGAGGAAGGATGGTCCAGGTAGAAGTAAATTCCAAAGGCAAAGGCGAGTGTTCGCATTAACCGAGGAGAATGCGGGTAACTCAGAAGATGTGATCCAGGGTATGCAAGAGTTTTGATGTTATTTTTAATCAATGTAATAAGTAAAACTTTTATTTGAGAATAATTAGAGATTGAGTATCATTCTTCATGTAACAGGAATTGTTTTGATTAATGGAATTGAGGCAAAGGTTTTATTTGATACTGGTTCTTCGTATACTTTTGTGTCACCCAATTTTGCAAAGGTCTTAGGTGTGGAGCCTAAGTTGTTTCTAGGCAAGGTTTTGTCGGTGGCAACGCTGTCAGGTGAAGAATTGATTGCTGATCGATATTACGAGGGCTGTGATATCGAGATTAGCGGGAGATTATTCGGCATTGATCTGATTGAGCTGCAAGTCTTAGGAGTGGATGTGATCGTGGGCATTGATTGGATAGCAATATATGATGCCACAATTGAATGCAAGTAGAAAGAGGTGTTAGTGAAAGCACCAGGTGGTCCCGCAGTGACTTTCCAAGGGAAGAAGAAGGTTCCGAAGGTGGCTGCAATGGTATCCAAGATGGCGATTCCAGATGAAGTCAAAGGCATTCCAGTTGTTAGAGACTTTCCTAAGGTGTTCTTGGAAGATTTTCTAGGATTACCGCCGCAGAGAGATGTGGAGTTTTGCATCAATGTTCAGCCACGGAGTGCTCTGATTTCTAAGGCTCCGAACAAGATGGCACCTGTAGAGCAAGACGAAGTGAAGAAGCAGATTGAGGAGCTGTTGAGCAAGGGGCTTGTTAGGACTGAGTTCTTCACCGTGGGGTGCGCCAATGTTGCTAGTCAACAAGAAGGATGGGTCAATGAGGATATGCATTGACTACCGGGAATTGAACAGGGTGACTATTCAGAACAAGTATCCACTTCTGCGGATTGATGATTTGTTCGACAGGCTTCAAGGAGCAGCTGTGTTTTCGAAGATTGATTTGAAATCAGGGTATCATCAGGTTCGAGTCAAGGAGGAAGATGTAAGTAAGACATCTTTCAGGACTCGTCATGGGCTCTATGAGTTTTTGGTGTTGCCATTCGGGTTGACGAATGCGCCAGCAATATTCATGGATATGATGAACCGGGTTTTGAGGCCATTTATTGAATCCTTCGTGGTGGTTTTCATCGACGATATTTTGGTGTATTCAAAGTCGGGGGTGGAGCATTCTATGCACTTGACAGCGGTATTACAGAAATTGCAGGAGCATAGCTTGTATGCCAAGTTGTCAAAGTGTGGGTTTTGGAAGTTTAAGGTAGCTTTCCTCGGTCATATCCTTTCTAAGGAGGGAGTGCCCACTGATCCTCAGAAAGTTGAAGCAGTAAAGGATTGGCCCAGTCCAACGTCTGTGAAGGAAGTCAGAAGTTTCTTGGGTTTGGCTGGCTACTCAGGAGATTAATCTAGGGTTATTCTCAGATTGCAATTCCTTTGACAGGGTTGACCCAAAAGAATGTGGCATTTTCATGGACTGATAAGTGTGAGGCAAGTTTCCTTGAGTTAAAGGAGAGGTTGACTACTGCACCTATCTTAGCTTTGCCACAAGCAGGGAAGGATTATGATATCTTCAGTGATGCGTCTCTCAGAGGTTTGGGTTGTGTCTTGATGCAAGAAGGCAAGGTTATTGCTTACGGTTTGAGGCAATTGCGTCCGCATGAGAAGAATTATCCGACGCATGATTTGGAGCTAGCAGCTATTATCTTTGCCTTGAAGAAGTGGAGGCATTATGTTTATGGTGAGAAGGTCAATATGTACACTGACCACAAGAGCCTGAAGTACATTTATCAACAGAAGGATCTTAATCTTCGGCAGAGAAGGTGGTTGGAAGTATTGGAAGACATTCGTCCTGAGATCAAGTATCATCCGGGCAAGGCGAATGTGGTAGCTGATGGGCTTAGCAGGAAGAGTAGTTTATCAAGTTTGATCACTACTCGAAGCGAGTTGGCAGCAAAGATTGATCAAGCAGGTATCGAGGTGGTGCTGTAGGGTTTGGGGGCATCTTTGGCTCAGTTAAGACTGCAACCTTCCTTGAGAGAAAGGATAGTGGAAGGTCAGAGATCTGATTCAGAGATTCAGAAGATGCTGCAACAGGTTTCATAAGGCAAGCTATCAGAGTTTCGTGTCCAAGATGGAGTTCTTTGGATAGGTGAGAGGTTGTGTGTTCCGAATAATGCAGATTTCAGAGAGAGTATCTTGCAGGAAGCACACAGTACCTTGTTATCAGTACATCTTGGAGGCACGAAGATGTACAAGGACATCAAACAGCACTTTTGGTGGTCTGGTATGAAGAGGGATGTGGCAGATTTCGTGGCAAGGTGTCTGACTTGTCAGCAGATCAAAGCAGAAAATCAGAGACATGGAGGTTTTGTTACAGCCGTTGTCCATTCCGGAGTGGAAATGGGAGAATATCAGTATGGATTTCATCACAGGTTTGCCGAGGAGTTCGAAGGACAATGACTCGATTTGGGTTATCATTGACCGTTTGACTAAGTTGGCTCATTTTCTAGCTATGAAGATTACTTGGTCGTTGGAGAAATTGGCTGAGTTGTACATTGGTGAGATTGTGAGGCTTCATGGAATTCCTGTGTCGATTATTTTTGACAGATATGCAAGGTTCACTTCAAGGTTTTGGAAGAGCCTATAAGCAACTTTGGGTACTAGAACTGATTTCAGTACCATGTTTCATCCACAGACCGATGGTCAGACTGAGAGGGTGAATCGAGTGCTGGAAGATATGCTGAGGGCTTGTGTTATGGATTTCGGTGGTAGTTGGGAGAGATACTTGGCATTGGTTGTGTTTTCTTATTACAATAGTTACCATGCAAGTATCGGGATGGCACCGTATGAGGCTTTGTATGGGCGGAGGTGCAGGACATCTGTTTGTTGGTACGAGGTTGGCGAAAGGCAGATGTTTGGACCTGAGATTATGCAGCAGACGTCTGAGCAGATTGAGTTGATTCGCAAGAGGTTGGTTAAGGCTCAGAGTCGGCAGAAGAGTTATGCTGATACTCGACGAAGGGACTTGGAGTTTGAGGTTCGGGATGTAGTTTTTCTCAAGGTGTCTCCAACCAAAGGAGTGATCAAGTTTGGTAAGGGAGGCAAGTTGGCACCAAGGTATATTGGGCCATACAGGATAGTGAAGTGGATTGGTAAGACAACATATAGGTTGGAGCTTCCAGAGGAATTGGCACAGGTGCATGATGTATTCCATGTGTCATTGTTAAGGAAGTATGTGCCAGATCAGAATCATCAGTTGGTAGAGATTCCTGAAGTTCTACAGGTGAACTTGAGTTACAAAGAACAGCCTGTGGAGATCGTTGACCGTAGGGAGAAAGTTCTTAGGAGCAAAGTAATACCTATGGTCAAGGTGTTGTGGAGGAATCAGCAGTTCGAAGAGGCTACTTGGGAGCCAGAGGATTGCGTGCAGAAGGATTTTCCTGAGCTTTTTATATGATTGTATCTTATTTATGAGGTGGTATTTCTTTGGATGATTGTACTATTGGAGTGAGTGGTATTTCTTTTGTTGGATATGTCCTTCTATGTGAATGTTTCGAATTATGGTTCATTTATGAAATTTCAATTTCTTTGTTCATTCTTATTTTGGACCTCATTAGCAATAGTTCTGAGGACAGAACTCTTCTAAGGAGAGAGTGATGTAGTACCCCATATTTTAAAATGTTATTTTAAAGATTTATAAATGAATTAAAATGATTTTTGGAGATTTAATAAACATTTTTCTGGAAATCTATCTTTTTACACGTGCAAAACACGTGCAAATATTTTCTTGAGAAGTTCAAAAGCCAAAATTTCTTCATGAAAAATCATCATTTATTATTTGGGATTTAATTGCAATTTTTCCAGATTTTTCTGATATTTATTGGATCTATTTGCAAATATTAAGAGAAAGAAGGATTTTTTTGCAAAATTGTTATTTTGAGGGGTGAAAGTGCAAAACTATTTTCTGGACCTTTCAAACAGTGCTGGCTAGAAATAAGGTGTCTATTTTTACTTTTAAATCTCAATTTGATTGGTATTTGCAATTTTCCAAGTATAGGGATCTATTTATGTAAAATTATATTTTCAAGGGGTTATTTTGCAAATGTGTTTGAAAACCCTAAATCCTCAATTCCGGCCTATTTAAAAGAAGTGCGGCCGTCTTTTGCTACACAACACAAGGGTTTTATTATTTCTTGGAGAGTTAAGGAGGTGATCTTGGATTTCGCAAAAGAAAGGTTTTCGTACCAGATTTTCTTCATTCGAGGTGAGTGATTTGTTGTATTTTATTTTCTTTTGTGTATGTTGTATGCGAATGATATGAATGTTTTGATTGATCTTGGAAGTTGAATTTCATCTACTAGAAATCATATTTAGGGTTTTGAGTATGAATATGTACATGATGAGTTGGATGGATGGATGAAAAATTGGATCTTGTGAATCCTAGTTGTTCGTGAATAAAATTGTATGTGGATAATTTGAGAGTGATGAATGTCCTATTAAAGATCATGGGTATGCTATTTCTTTTGGATCAATATTGGATTGACCGAATATGGTAGATTTTATGCATGAATCTAATAAAGATGAAATTTTTATTACTTTTGAGTATTGGTAGAATGAAACTTGATATGGTGATGTTACTAATTAATTATGGTTGTGAGTTGTAGTAGTAATTCAGTTTTGATAAATTTGGTGAAAGAATTTATGAACCAAGAGATCATGTCTTGAAAATCGAAATTGATAATTTAGTGAGTTTGTAGAAATGAATCCAAATTAGGGATTTTCTTTGAGATTTGGTATTTATATGGTTTGGATCTGAATACGAAACTCTTTCGGTGATCAGTGAAATTTAAGAAAAACTCTATTTTTGATTTATATGCACAATTTAAGTTTTATTTGAAGGAGATTAACAAATCGCATTTTTTATAAATTCAAGTAGTTTGATTTGGTCTTTATGGACTATTATATGTCCTACAAGTTGTATTTGATTATATAAGAAATATGTTTTTCGTAGAAATCGTTTTCATAAAGTAAAACTATGTATCGGTTGAAATATGCACTACCAAAAGTATGCAGTCTGTAGGTCGACAGTCGACTGGTATGACTTCTCAGTTGACCGACACGACCCAGCTGCAATGTTCTCTAGTTTTTCTTGAAATCTCGTTCTAGACAGGAGACTGATTGCTTTTACAGTCGACCTGGTACCACCTAGAATTATTTTCTCGAAGTTATTGTAATTTTTCTCTCTAGATAGTCGACCTATACCCTTTACAGTCGACTGCTATACTTAGATTTGTTTTCTTAAAGATCATTGTAATTTTTCTCTCTGGACAGTCGACCTATGATCCTAGATAGTCGACTTATAACACTTAGAATTATTTTCTTAAAACCATGAAATTCTCTGTCTGGAGAGTAGACTTACGCTTGTTATTAGTCGACTGGTACTGATGTATCTTTATATTTTTGAATGTTCTTTCAAATGATTTATTCTCTAAATGTTCTAATCGATAACTTATTATTCTATATTTTATCTTCTACTGAACATATGTTTTCAAGTGGTTTAACTGAACAATTTATGTTGGAGGATTGGTTTGGATATTTGAGTGTGGCTCTCTAGAGGGTGTGTGTGACCCTAATATACCGGCAGTTGAGATATTTATGTTTGGGCCTGTTGAGACAATTTTAGTTGATCAGTTGTTGAGTTAAGTCCGGTAGTGTACACCAACTCTAGGAGATTCGTTAAGTAATTAAACAACCAAAATGATAAGGACAGGCACTAGTGGTGATATGATGAACGAGAACATGGGTTATGGACCTCAGTATGACTTGCGGTGTGAGATAATCCACGGAATTATCCAGGTGTGAGTGAAATAGTCTCCGGAATTACCTGCGGTGTTGGATTGATCTCCGAAATTATCGGAGTCGAGGCGACGCACATGTGGTATTCGTATGATGAGGTGCCATTGCTTGCGGTGTGGGGTATTCTCAAAGATTCCCAAGTGTGAGTAAAATAGTCTTCGGAATTATCTGTGGATAGAGTTTGACCTCCGGAATTATCGGGGCATGGGCTTATACTCAAAGTGTATCTTTAGCTCAAAGTAGTCATCGTGTTAGGATTAGTTGCATAGCAGGGGATTAAACCCTATAATGTGGAGACGTTAAGGGCTTACATCGGACCTATGTAGAGTGGGATGCATAGACCCCGACAAGTACGCATTAGAGAGTCAGAATATAGAATTGTGTTTTCTTGACTTGGTTTCATGCATGTGTTTTCCTGTTCCTACACTTGACACTTAGTCTAGCTTCACTCGTTGAGTTTTTCGCGTTTGTGATTTCCTATATTCATTTACTCTTGTTATGTTCTGTTGTTGATAAATCCGTGCTTTACTTATGTTGCTTGTTTATATCACTCACACCTTTATGGTTGACCCCTTTAGTTTTGGGGGTTAGGGTTATCTCTGGCCTCATATTTTCCAGGTGATTTCTTCAGGCTCGGATTTGGATGCTTGAGTTCAAGTGATGTAATGATTTATGTAATTGTAAAAAAAATTGTTGTAAAGAAAATAGATTTTGATTTAAGGTGTAATGTATTCTGCAGTGCTATGTAAATGATTATTGAAATGAAAATTTAAATTTTTACTGGTATTGACTTTGTTTAATACTACATTGAAGTTGATGCTGGGAATTGGGCCACGTATTTTTTAAGATATTATATTAGAAATTCGGGGCGCTACAAAACAACCTATTCTATTATTATGAAAAACATTAGTTACATATCTAAATTTGAGTCACACCAATTAACTAACTCATTCTCAGACCACAAATAGTATGTAAGCTTGAGATCATGACTGAGGAATGTATAATTTAATTGTTAGCAAAATTAATGCTCAGTGATCTACCACAATAAGGACTAGTCAAAATATAAACATAGTAAATTTCCAGTGAAGTAGATTTGAAACAATAACTGTTGTTATTCATTGTTGGACAAAAACTATTAACAAATTACATAAAACTGAACTTACCTTTGAGCAAGACTTCCCCGTTTGGGTTGCGCAGTTTCACTTATCACAAGGCATATTTGCAGGACGGGTAGATGGAAATTTCTTTGAATAGGAATTACATGCACAGCCTGATGTATCACCATCACTATGCACAATGAAAATCTTCACTTGAATAAAACAAACAACCAGCTGATGATTGACCCCCCTAAAGAAAGAAATAGGAGAAAACTCATCATGCACGATCAAATATAAAAAAAAAGTCATATATACTTGTGCATTTCATCTATAGTAATTGTAACAGTGTTTATGATAAATTAAACATATAGTAAGTAATGTATATAGTATGATTGACAACATGATGTAAAAATGAGTTTAATCGTGTACAGAAACAGAACAGCAGAACGAATTGTGAACACTTAGCGAAAATGAAAAGACTGCAAAATAAAAAAAATAGTGAGTGTGTGCGTGTGCAGTGCCCATGTGTGGCTACGACCTAGTTCGAAAAAAAAAACAATCAAATGTAAAACCGTAAATCTTCCCAAACTATTATTTCTAACAATAATATAAATAGGTACACCCTCTTTAGTTTACCCCCTCTTCAAATTTACCTTCACAAAACTCTTCCCATATTTTAAAAGAAAATAAAAATCTATCTAAACTTTAATTTGTTACCTTGATGTTCTGCTGAAGGTTTGGCAATTGACCCTTGTTGGGGTGCTTCATCGTTGCATGTATGGAAGTGGATTGATCAAAGCCTTTACTTATTTAGTTACTTTGTTCCTATCAATAAAAGCAGCACATTTTGTTAAAACAAAAATAAAAAATAAAAAAAATTAAAGGAGCTCAAAATCACTTAAAAAAGAAGAAGAGTTGAGATATGTGTCAGCCAATAATATTACTTTTAAATAATATAGTGAAGAAAAATGAAACTAAACGATAAATATTGAGATAAATAACAGTAGAGATCAACTCGAAAGAGATTATAACATGAGAGAATAACACATTTAACATACCTGATGAAATGAAAAACTCTAACTTCCTTCAATATAATTAGAAATCTCCCATTATCTTTGAATCTTCACACCTAATGTTGCAAACAAATATTTGAAAATTTGTCAACAATACAAATTTCATGATTATTGAATATCAGCGGCTGATAATATTAACTTTCTCTCCCAAATTCACAGAAACAATCAAGACAACGTGAAGAATAAGAAAGAGGGAAAGTAAAGAAAACTACCTTGTTTTGAACCTCCACGGGAAAAATTGGAGCAAAAAACAATTGACTTTCTTCTATTAAAGTATCACGCCAACCAAGGTGTGTTCTGCCGCTGCAAAACGGGAAGAACTGATAGGTTCAGGTCTGTCTTCCGAAGTACCTATTCTCATATCCGAGAAAGAGGGTTAGAGCTGGAGTTGTAGAGTACTTGCTTGCATTTTCCACCTACGTTACCTGACGTGGGTAACCTCCGGAAGTCACCTCCCTTGGGTCGGTAGTCACCAGTTCTGATTCAAGGGATGACTTGATCGGTTATATTTGTTAACACCTAAAAAAACAAAATTTTCAAAATATAGAATAGAAGTGGATCATAATTAATCTTAAATATAGGGTTCTAAACACGTATGTCCATAACAAAATAAAGAGAAGTTTTGACTGATGTAGAATAAAGAGAATAATAGCATATCAACAAAATTACCATCCAATCTGAGCTTTGATTAAATTATACCTGAAATTGCATGAATTATGTAAATGAAGTATTTCCTAAAGTTGCAATTAGCTTACTGAAGAGTAAATACAAATCATAAATAAATCAAAGCGTAAGATTGATTAACAAACATGTAACGACTAACATTCGTGTCAAACAGACTAAAACCTTTAAAAATTATGATTAGAGATAATAATGAAGTGTAAATGTTAGAACCACACCACCACATGATCCTAAAAATTAGGATATATAACAAACTGGTCTAAAAATTTGATCAACACTATCATGTCTTAGTTATGCTAAATAATATCAATTATAATATTTGGTATAAAAACCGTACCTTATTAGGTTTGTATTTGATTCTGAATCTCATAGCTTGACTAAACCATAATAATAAAAAAAAAGAAAAACATAATGTTTGTACCACACTAGCACATGATCCTAAGAATTAGGATATATAACAAACCGGTTTAAAAAATTTCTCAACACTATCATGTCTTAGTTATGTTACATCATATCAATTATAATATTTGGTAACAAAACCGTACATTATTAGGTTAGCATTTAATTATGAATCTCAAAGATTGACCAAACCATAATTAAAAAACAAAAAAACATAATGTTGTAAAGAAAAAAAAGTCAAAAAGGTTGTGGGTGTACCACATATTCATTTCTAACCCAAAGTTTTCTTCAATTTGCAAGATACACATCAAATGTTTGTTCAATTTACCGAACTAAAAACAGTTATTAATCAAGATATGGATAGCTCTACGGTGCTATACAACCAACTTTGGGTTCAGAAACTGCACATTATTAGATTTGCATTCGAACCTGAATCTCAAAGCTTGACCAAACCATAATTAAAAAACAGGAAAACATAATGTTGTAAAGAAAAAAAATTATCAAAAAGGTTGTCGGTGTAGCAAAAACATATTTAATTTTAGAACGCCTATTTCGTTATCTCTCTCTTCTCTCATCTCCTTCTTCTGAAACAGAGCAAAATTCAAAACTCGATCTTCACAAAATTGAAGACGAACTTGAAGACTATGTGTAGATATGGACCCACATTTTCATTTCGAACCCAAATTTTGTTTAGTTTGCAAGGTACACATCAACTGTTTGATGAATTGACCATACCAAAAATAGTTCTTGATGAAGACATGGATAGCTCTACGGTGCACTACAAGGGTTCAGTTGTAATGTTTTGGAAGTTTCAAAAAATTAGTATATTAAGTGCCCAGTATTGAAATTTATTAAGTGCCTAGTATTGATTAAGTGTCGAAAATAAGAGAGGATTAATTGTTGAAAATAAGAGAGGATATCACAAAAACCGTCGAGGATGTGAAGGGCGAATGGCGAACGGTGGTGGAGTTGCGAAGGGCTGATGGCGATCGACGGCGGAGTGGATTTGCGAACGAATAACGATGGCGGAGGTGAGAAGGGCGAGCAACGTATGGCAGTGGAGTGGGCCTGCGAGTGCCGTACGACGGTGGAGGTGTGAAAGGTGAACGGTGAACGGCGAACGGCTGCGGGGTTGTGAAGGGCAGACAGCGACGGGAAGTTTTTGTTTTTTTTTCTTTTTTTTTGGGGGGGGGTGGGGGGGCTGGGAAGATGGTTCTTTGTGTGTATTTTTTTGGGTAAGCTGAAGGTGTAGTGTGTACATGTTATAGTAGTGTGAATTTGTACTTTTGCTCTCCTTTCTTCATTCTCCATTACAATGGAGAAAGGAAAGAGGGGAAAAGCCTATTAGCTTAAGATATATAAAATAAGAGACTTAAATGTATTATTTTCAAAAAAATAGGTGAAGAGAGTGAGTATTTTCTAATTAGCCAACTAATTATGAAATGTAATTTATTTTTAGTGTGTGTGTGCCTTATACTAATAGGAGAGAGAGTCTACCCATCTCTCTTTTCCCTATTTTGAAAGAAGAGGAAAAGTAAGAAATCATATTTAACTGACACGTGCACTATGCATGATTTTATTTAAAAAAAATTAAATTAAAATCTCAATCCCTCGAACACAGTCTCTTCTCCTCCTATTTTTCCAATCTTACAAAATCTCATGGTCATTCGCAAACCCACCCCATCCCCTCCCTACACACACACACGGATGCAGCACGCGGCCCCCTGACACCCCACCCCTAGCAGCTTTAGTAATATTCAACTGGATGACATTATGGTTTGACAGTAATGTTCTAAACCATCTGTTTATGCCAGAATAATAATGAATATTTTAGTAATTATGGTAGGGATGATATTCATAAGCTTTTCCCAATTCATTAACATATTTTGGGAGTTCTATATAATTTTATGAGTCTCTCAAAACTATATTAGGTTGTGCAATTTGCAAAAGGTAAATCTTATACTGACAGGAGAGAGAGTCTACCCCCTCTCTCTTTTGTCTATTTTTAAATAGAGAACGGAGGAAAATTAGGGATTTCTATTTATTTGACATGGGCATTCTGCATGATTTTATTAAAAAAATAAAACAAAATTAAAATCTCAATCTCTCAAACACAGTCTCTTCTCCACCCAGTTTCTCAATCTCACAAAATCTCACGGCTTTTCCCAAACTCACCCCCATCTCCTACTCTGCACCCCCCGGCGCCTCCTACTTCAATCTCACATAATCTATCGTCCAATCGAAGGGACGGTAAATCATCTTTCGTCAGCTATATTTTGGCAATTGTCATTTCGATTGCCAAATATAGCCGACTACTGTAGCGATCAAATCCAAATTTTGGGTAAATGGCCAATGACTACAACGCTTTTTTTTTTTCCAAATTTTGAAAAATTTGGATATATAGCAAATGACTACAGATGCTCTTACGAGTTTGGAGAGAGGTTTTTCCAGGAATGGAGCATCTTAGAGAAGAGAGAGAGAGAGAGAGAGAGACAGAGGTAGAGAGAGAGAGGTTTTTCCAGGAATGGAGCATCTTGTTTGTATGCTATGAACTGGTTGACTGTTCCTCACATCTTGAACTTCTCGAAAGAAATCGGATCTTTTTTGCAGTTATGTCCAGAAATATATGCACATTAGTTACTGATGTTGGAGTAAAATTTTATTCAATTATCCTCTCAGAAATATGCTACTTATAAATTTATACATATTTCTCATACTTGGAACTTAGAAACTTTCTTTTTCTGCTGTTTGTTTTTTTATTTTAATTTTAAGTAGGCTAAATGTAACAACTAGAAAAATATTAATTCTAAATATTTTTGTTTATACGTGCTTTACCCGTATTTTTAATATACCTGTTGATTATATTATTGTATATATAAAATTAATAAAATGTGCATAATAATTTTTTAAAAAAATTATACTTAAAGTAAATATATGAAATGCTAGATTAAAATAGTCCATAGTATGTTCATTTAAAACCATTTTAGCTAAATATCACTTTTACAATAATTATATAACTAGTAATTTACATGTGTGATGCACGTTTTAATAATTTTAAAAATAAAAATAAAAACTCTGACGTAGGGAGGACTCGAACTTGAAACCTCCTTTATATTAGTTATGTACGTGTGTTGCGCATGTTGGTAGATTTACGAATTTACAAATGACAGTAAGGCATTCTCCTATTATAATATTAGAGATTTGTGTGCATGTGTGGAGAATACAAACCATGCACTTCACACACAATGATTGGCCGGCCAAGATTAAAGAGGGAGGAATTTTTTACTTAGTCTAAGGAGCTTTAACTTAGTGGGTAGTTATTTAAATCATGGATAGTTATTAGGTAGTTATTTTGTAAATAAAAACCCGTAACTCTCTACTCTCATTTGAAAAAAAAGAGAAAAAGAGAACCACCGACCAATATTGTTAATGGGAGAGAGTTGTTAATTTTGACCAAAAAATTGGAAGGGGAGAAGGCTATGAAATTCTTGTTAAGAACTTCAATTTCAAGGAGATGCACTTAAGAAGTGGGTGTTTTCCAAAATTTCTAATTTTTAGTAGATTTTGTTCATGCTTAGTTGTAAACTTATGTGTGCTGATTAAATTGGATATGGAATATATGTGTGTAGAAATTCCTCAAATTTTGTGTCTAGAATGTTATAGTAATGCTTATGGTTAAAGAACATGTAGAATTATAATTAAATTTCTTGCATGAGAAAAATTGTGTGTGTTAATCTCTATAAATGGATAGCTAGTAAATTGATTTTGTTCATTATAACTTAATTCATTATCATGGATTCTAAAGTCTTGCATATGACAAATCATATATGTGAATTGTGTGCTAGATTCAATATTGAGAAATTTTAAATTAGTAAAATGTGTATATTAATGCCAAAATATTTTAGCTTAATTAGAGTTAAGTATCTGGAAAATTATTAAGAGTAGTTGTATACCATGTTGTGACTGTAATTTTGATTATAGGATCGAATCTCGTCAAAAAATTTTAATTTGGGTTGAGAAACAGAGAGTTCACAAATAAAAATATTGTATTTTTAATATAGATAGATTGTGAGGTTAGATAGCCTCGTCAGGGCGATCGGGTTTAGCCGCTGTGTACAGTGGGTCAAGTCACTGGTTCGAATCTAGAGGGCTCTTTTTCTTTCTGAAATTTTTATAAGTTATTAAGTAGTGAGCAGTAAATGTTATATTATTTTGTGAGAAGTTTTCTACAAAGCAGAGGGTTTGGAAATCTGGTTAGCGGTGGAGGTTTAGAGCATGGTTAGCCCTCTGGTTCGATTCATGGGGTGCACAAATTGTTTTATTAATTAACTTTTTTGCTAATTATACTTTGGGGGTTAGTTTGAAGCTTAGAACTAAATATAGCAATCATGAGATTATTTTTAGATTATGTATCTCAATTTAAAAGATATTTGAGATTAAGTTACATTGCAAATTATATTCGCTTAAAATGTATGTTACTTGGTTGATTTCGATTCATTCTAAAATTTTATCATTTTAAAGCGAGTTAAATTTGGAGTTCATGTAAATTATTTTGGAGGATAAATTAAAAGTTAATTAAAGTATGGATTTGGGACAATTAGACTTGAGATATTTGATAAAGTTTTATCAAGTTGAATTTTTATTGCAAATTTTATTATAATGGGTGAGAAGTTATCTACCTGTTTTAAGATTGATTAATTGAAAGAAATGAATAAGAGAATAAAATGACATATAAAGTAATGAATGAGAATTTTTATAAAAGAGTTTAAGAATGACATGGAAGATCTCTGAGTTTGGGATGTGTGGATTCTAGAGGTTGAGCGAGACCCGTCGTGACCAAAAATTATGATAAATGTCACGCACCGCTTCCCAAAATACGGGAGTGCGAGCACGTAACAAAGGCCTATCGAATGATTTATATATCATCCATAGGCTGTAACAGATTAACTCAACAATATACAAGATAATACCACACAAGAAAGAATAATCACATAAACAATGAATAAACTCTAAAATAATCATGAAATAAATTCACAAAATAATATCCAACATCTGAAAAAAAGTAAACTTCGGGTCATAAAATCCCGAAATACAAATTATGATAAAAGCAATAAAATAAGCAAATAACAAAAGATAACTATAGTAGGCTAATAGTCCAGCTCTTCAGAGAGTTTGCTCACCAAGTCCTTCTAGTATTGCTCATTCGGTACCTATAAACTTGTGATCTAAAAAGAGAGAAAATAATGTCTTTAAAGCAAGTCATGGATAACAAGTAGTGAAAATAGAGAACAAAGTAAGCATGCATATCAAGAAGAAGGGACAGGATCAAATCAATAGCAAAATTCAAAGATTGGCAATAATGTTAAGTAAGGTTCTATCTTTTATTTATGCGATAATAATTAATTGCAATTCATGTTCAATTGCGATGACAATATATGGGTTCAAGCATGTGATGATATCCTAGGGTTACTATTCATATTTATTAACATATCTAATACACGTAGTATTGTGTCCCATATGTTCCATATCACAGGTTCGGTGCATACAAATAGTAAACATTTTAGACTGTGATAGTGAACTCAATAGATCGTGTACTCGACGTCGATAACAATAATTTACAAGCAATAATTAACAATCAGTCATTTGCAATCAATACTCCTCCTTCCATGACAACAATCAATAAAACGATAAGGGTCTTATCGAGTACAGTCTCTGATTGTTCACTACCAAGTCAACCCATAATATCCCGGCTTATTATTAGTTTATTTTCATCCTATGTGAGCATACAAAAAGGTGTCAATATTGTATGATACTAAGTGTGGCTGATTCTACTCATTACAAGCAAAGCAAAAGGCATTCATATTAAAACAACACAAAAACATGTAATCTGAACAGCAGGACAGAAATTTAATATGAATGGGCAATAATTTCATCATACAAGCATATAATTCATGATAATTAGTAAACAAAGTGCTATTTGATGATTAATATGCAGTTTTCTAGATTTATGATGCAATTTACAATCATGGTAATTAATTCATCAGATCAAATGCAATCGGAAAGATTCAATTCATCAAACAATTCTATAACATGGATCTAGTTATTTTTGATGTAATTCGTGCATATGCAATGTGCAATAGGACTAGGATTTGAGTTAACGATAGCGGCACGAAGTCAAGAATATTGGGGTTGGCTCGTGTAAATCCTTAATATACTTAAGGGATGTCAAATACTATAACAATATGATAAAAGGAATCGGGATCTACTTGCGCAGATCAAAGAAATTCTTGAATAAAACAATAAACTAGTTCAAGAAAGAGACTTGCCTGCTAGATGATAATTTTGAATATAATAAATAACGGGATGAGAATTCCGACGACGAAGCACGAATAAAAGCACGTGCGCTCTACGTGCAACACCAATATACAGCCAAACAACCTAACACAGCAAACACCACAACAGCGAATCCCTACACCCCTAAAATGGCAAACAGTTTACTTGGCCAATCATCAACAACAAGAACATACAACACCAAACAGGAACTGCTGATCCCCTCTCCTCCTGAACACCCAACAGTGAAAAGGAAAGAGGGAGAACAGTGGGGGACACGGCGATCGACGGTGGGGCTAAGCGGCGGCTAGCGGCAGACTAGGCATGGTGACTGGGGCAAAGCATAGTTGTCTATGAGGTGCTCGACGACTGGGCGGCAAAACAGAGGAGCAGCAGAGGGAAAACAGGGGAAATCAAGGTGGATGGCGATGGTAGGCAGAGCGACTGCGGCGAATGATGAGGAGGACGAAGGTGATGATGGGCACTCGACGGGGACGGTGATGCAATGGGTTCACGGAGGTGGTGAACGGGATGGGTTTCGACAGGAACAGGGGATGGTGACGACTGGCGGGGTAAGGGCGATGGGGTGGGTGCTTCGATGGAGGAACGAAGACATGAGGATGTAGGGATGACTGTGGGAGCGAAGGTGGCGGATCGGTGGTCGGAGAAGAGGATGAAGACGACGGGGTCACGATGAGGGTGATAGATGGGGTGGTTTATCGAGTGGCGAGGAGACACAGGGACGGTGGGGGATAGGACAGAGGCGAGCTTGCAGTTGCGAGAGGTTGACGATGAGGGTGAGGCCAGAGGGTGAGGATGATGAGCGGTGGGTTAGCTACGATAATGGAGAACGACGATGAGCAGGGAGAGATGGAGTGGGTACGGGGAGATGGCGAGGTGGCTCGATGGGTGCGGCGGTGAAACAGAGGAAGAAGGAGACGCGGTGGCCGACAGTGGTGCAAGAGAGCGGGGATGGGTTTTGGAGATGGGGAACGGTGAGCGCTCGACGAGGGCGAGGTTGACGGGAGTGGCAGTTGGTCGGGGTCTTCAGAAGTAGAGGAAGAGGAAGATGATTATGGGGGTATTAGGCGGCAGGGTAATTAGTTTAGAATAGGATTAGGATTAATTAATAGAGATAGATTAGTATTTATAGGGTTATAAGAGCGTAGTCGTCTTGACCCATATTTTGGGTATTTGGAAAATAGAAATAGGAAAAATGGATTTACGTTGTAGTCGTTAAAACCCAAAAAATGGGTAAGACGAAAGATTATCTTTCGTCTCAGAAAATTAGCATAATATATATATATATATATATATATATAAATGCATTGAAGTGAGGGACAAAGTACCAAAAAAAACAAAAATAAAATAAAATAAAATAAAAACAAATAAGAAAACTGTACACAAAAGGACAAAGAAAATAAAAAAATCAAAAAAACCACCAATTGCCCGGGACGGGGGATGAAGTCCCGTCGTAGGCCAATTGGCTTTTGAGAAATGCATTGAACGGTACATAATGTACCGTCCGTGAATTTTTTTTTTAAATTTAATTATTCAGACAGGGATTATCTTCCGTCTGTCGCTTTTGTCGTATATGAAATTGCAGCGACAGTGTAATATCTATCGTCCGGCTATATTTTGGAAATTGCCATTTCGATTGCCAAATATAGCCGAGTCCTGTAGCGATCAAACCCAATTTTTTGGTATTTGGCCAACGACAACAGAAGTTTTTTTCCCAAATTTTGGAAAATTTGGGTACATGGCAAACGACTACAGATGCTCTAAAGATGTTGGTTTTGGGTTGCAGATTAATGGGTCTAGGGTATGGATTTAGGCTCTAAAAAGAGAAAAAAAAATAGAAATCAATGGGATAAACATATAGTGGATTAATTTAAACCAAAAACACAAAATAGTAAAATTTGTAGTGAGCAAAAAATGCAAGATTCATGCCAAAAGAGTACAAAATGATCAAAAGAGGATAAACGAGCTCAAAGAAAAGCAAGATTCATTATTTAAAAGGGATTCAAATACAATAAGCCAGAAAGAAGAAAATAAAATACAATAAAATCCGAATAGAAAAATAGGGGTTACAATAAATGAGAATTTTGAGAAGTGGTCAGTGTGAGCCAATATTCTCGGTGAGTTAGTTTAAGTCTGATAGGATAAGCTAGCTCTAGGTCATAATAATTGTAATTGGGCTAAGGACAGGCCCTGAAAAATGAGATGTGATGAAGCTTGGGCAAATGTGAGTGAGACAACTCTATATAGATAGGCAGTGTATTCCGAGACTATAGATTCAGTCAGGCGGTGTATTCTGGAATTGTAATTGCTGTGCAGAGCAAGACGAGTCTCAATTATTTATGGGACTATGAATGATCGGGCGGTGGATTCCGTGATTATAAATAGTCGGGTGGAAGGGAGGCAGATCTTTAGTATTCCGTGCTAGAGTAACGCTTGTGAGCTGTTTGCACGATGATGATTCTATATAGTCAGGTGGTGGATTCCGAGGCTGGAACCAATACTCGTGAGACGTCTAAACCTTGTCTTTGTCACCATAGTAGGATTTAATAACGAGGGATTGAACCCTATAATGAAGAGTACGTTAAGGGTTTGCCCTCGGATATATGTAGTATGTGATGCATAGAATTTGAACTAGTGCGCATTAGAGTTGCATCGTAAGCATAAGTGTTTTGCATTAGTCATTAGGTTCATAACATACACTGACATGATTAGCATAGTCACATTTCATTTGGCTTTACTTTCAAGTTAGTGTTTGTTAAATTGTGGAATCGCTGTATTTATAATATTGCGTCAGTTGCATTCAACTGACATACCCGCAGTTCTACAGTTGCAGGACTTGGTTTAGCGAACTGCATGAGCATGAGTTTGATGTCGATGGATGTTGCAAGATTGATGATGTTTGATGATATAATTTGTATTTAATATGTAAATATCCGCTGCATATTGTATTTCTTTACAATGTATTGTAAAGAATAACACTGTAAAGAAAAAAGTTTTAATTTCCTTGTAATTCTGTACGAAATTGAAGTAAAAATTCTGATTTTGCTACGAATTACCTGTATTTTGAAATTCGGGGCATTAGAGAGTTGTATCCAATCCGATTTTAACAAGTAGTACAAATATAATAAGGAAAAAATATTAGAGTGGACATTAGATGTGTGAGTATCAGTTTATAGAGATCTGAATGTTACGATTGCATAAACTTACATTTAAGTCACTCGATATACATACTGATGTCTTTTCCCTTCTCCGTAGGATGGCGGATAACCAAAATACTATGGATGAAGTAGAAGAAGAAGTGTTCCTTGAGGACTCCGAGGAGGACCCTAAAGAAGAACTAGAAGAAGAGGAAGAACCCAAAGAAGAGGAGGAAGAGGAGGAACTGCCAGAGTCGTGTGACATCACTCCCCCTCCGGTTGAATCCCAAAGTGAATCCTTAGACGAAGTGCCAGATTCGAGCAGGAAGGATCATATCATTGCTTTCCTTTGAAAATAATTGATTATCCACAAATGGAGAGTAACCCACATGAAGACGCATCATGCGGAAGACAAACAAAGCATTGCTGCTTTGAGCCAGAGGGTGTGGGAGTTCGAGAAGTGTCGACACAGAACTGCTCAGCATTTCACCGAACTGGACAATAAAACCCGGTGGAGACAGCAAAAATGCTATCAACGTTATGAAAAGATGCGGAAAGAAATGGCCGATCTGCGTGGAGAGCTCAGAGAAGCCAATAGGAACCGTAGAATTTGATTGCTTTGTGCTTGTATTTGTTTGAATTCTGTAGTAGGATTTGGAGCTTTCCCTTTGTTTTCTTTATGTATGGTTGTTGGCAGACAAGTTTTATTTCTCAATATTTGGTTTATTTTGGAAATGGATGAATTGTGTTGGATAATAATGTGGAAAGGTCTATACTTGTTGTTCTTGTTGGCTAATGAAGTTTTATAAATCAGAAATGGCGGGAAGAAGAACGAGGTACGGAGAAGGATCCAATGGAGATGGAAACAGACTTGACTTGGTGACGGAGTTGGCTATGGTGTATCAGACCCTAAACACTTTCATAGCAGCCAGTGTGATTTGAAATGTTAAGGCAGGGCCGGCAGTTCAGGTTGCAGAAGTGATTAAGCTGGTGGAATCCTTTAAAAGAATGAAACCACTTGTGTTTGAAGGCCAAGCCGATCTCGATGTAGCCGATGACTGGATCCGACAAATCGAGACGGTATTTGAAGTATTGGAGACTCCAGAAGCTGGTAAGGTGAAATTAGCAACTATTCAATTGAAAAGACGTTGGAGTGTGATGGTAATCAATGAAGAGGGCCCTGAGCAATGAGTCGATCACATGAGAAGATTTCTTGGAGGAATTCAGAAATAGCTACTTCCCAATGGACATACAGGAAAAGAAGCCAATGGAATTTTTTGGCTTGCAGAAAATATATCCGTTAGATAGTATGAGACAAAATTTGCTCATCTCTAGAGGTATGCACCCGAGCTGTTAATTGATGAAGCCAAGAAGGCAAGGAAGTTCGAATAATGCCTGAGGCTAGGTCTGTAACGCCCCACCCCAATACTCAGACAATTTTATTAATTATTAGTATTATTTATAGTACAACTTCCCACCATAGGCTGCCTCTCAAAAGGTGGTTAACCAATTAGGTAACTGTTGATCATAGGCAATTATATATATATATATAATTAATTAATCTTGTATACTCCCGATATGGGACAAATCAACTCTCTCTCCCTTCTCAAATCCCGTGACACACACAACCCATGTGCCACGTTAGCAAGACAAAGCAGCTGGCACTGCTTTTTTTCTTTCTCAACACCCGGGTGTGCCCCCCCTCTGGTGGCATCAGCGGTGACGTCACTGCAACCACACAGCAGTTGCTGCTTCTCAACCCGTGGGCCCCCTTCTTTCTCATCACATAATTCCTATACTCATCCGCCTATAGAAATTCTATAGGCTACTGTTCCAATTAGTTAATTATATATATATCATTGATTCTTAACACGGGGTGTTACAAGGTCGAACAAGGCCTG
The DNA here is from genome assembly GCA_017893485.1 of Hemerocallis citrina. NCBI lineage: Eukaryota > Viridiplantae > Streptophyta > Magnoliopsida > Asparagales > Asphodelaceae > Hemerocallis > Hemerocallis citrina. Next base: position 124,197,677 of record CM030360.1, read on the forward strand.
AGGCCAGGACTGAGGTCTCGCATGATATCCCTTGGAATTAGAATGTTTGACAAGCTCATTCGGAGGTCTGCTACCACCAAATCGGACATGGAGCAATACCAATTAGTGAAGAACATGAGGAACAATTGGAACAATGGCAAAAGTCTTGCAACATCGAACAACTTCAAGGGACACCCTGAGCACAGAAGTTCAAGCCGACTGGGGCAAATGAGTTTGCCATAGTTGGAAGGCCAAGCACTTGCTTCAAGTGCGGGGAGACAGGCCACAACATAACGGAATGTCCTAAACTGCAGAAAGTCAGGACTTGCTATAATTATGGTAAGGAAGGGCATATTCGGCCGTTTCGTCCACAACTGAACTAAGGAGGTGTTAACCGGGACCCATCAGGGAAGAAGGAAAAACCTTTTCGGCAGGAGCGAGTATTCGCTCTGACAGAGGAGGATGTAGAAAACTCTAATGGAGTCATTACTGGTATGGAAGAATTTGAATAAAATTTATGAATTTTATTTAAGCCTTGTAATAGAAGAAGTGTTATGTAATGAATGATGTAATTCACTATGTAACAGGAGAACTTTTAGTGAATGGAATGAAAGCTATAGTTTTATTCGATACTGGGTCATCACATACTTTTGTGTATCCTAAATTTGCAAAAGATTTAGGGGTAGAACCTAAAATTTTCCCTAGTAAGATTTTGGCAGTAGCGACTCCTTCAAGAGAGACAATGACTACAAATCGATATTATGATAACTGTGATGTGGAGATTGGAGGAAATATTTTGGGAATTGATTTTATAGAGATGGGAGTTTTGGGAGTCAATATAATCATTGGCATAGATTGAATGATAATCTATAATGCTAGTATTGAATGCAAGAGTAAGGAAGTGATGGTGAAGGCGCCAGGAGGACCAATAGTAACATTTCAATGGAAGAAGAAATGCGAGGAAATGGTAGCGGCTTAGTCGAAAAAGGAAATTCTTGGAGAAGTTAAGGAAATTCCAGTGGTCCAAAATTTTCCAATGGTATTTTTGGAAGACTTACCCTGATTACGACCTCGTCAGGATGGGGAATTCAGCATTGACATTCATCCAGGAAGCCCACCGGCGTCCAGGGCACCCTACAGAATGGCACCAGTGGAACATGATAAAATGAAGAAGCAAATTGAAGAATTATTGCACAAGGGTTTCATCAGACCTAGTGCTTCGCCTTGGGGAGCGTCAGTTTTGTTGGTGAAGAAAAAGGATGGATAAATGAGGATGTGCATCGATTTTCGAGATTTAAACACGGTAACCATCCAGAATAAGTATTTAATTCGACAGATCAATAATTTATTTGATCAACTACAAGGAGTGACAGTCTTCTCCAAGATTGATCTACGATTAGGATATCATCAACTTCGTGTTAAGGAAGCGGATGTGCATAAGATAACATTCCAAACTCATCATGGGCATTATGAATTTTTAGTTATGCCATTTGGAGTGATGAATGCACTAGCCATATTATTGGATATGATGAATAGAGTTTTGCGACCGTTCATCGACTTCTTCGTCATGGTGTTCATCGATGACATTCTGGTATATTCAAAGTCAGAAGAAGATCATGCCAAACACTTAGCAGAAGTGTCAAACAAACTACATGAGTAGAAACTATATGCCAAGATATTCAAGTGTGACTTCTGGAAGTCCGAAGTTGCATTTCTGGGTCATATCCTTTCTAATGAGGGAATGACCATTGATTCATAGAAGGTTGAAGTAGTGAAAGAATGGCTAAGACCCACAATTGTGAAAGAAATTAGGAGTTTCTTGGGGTTGGTCAGGGATTATCGGTGTTTCATTCAGGGGTACACGCAGATAGCAATCCCGTTGACGAAACTCATGAAGAAGAATGTGAACTTCAAGTAGATTGACTAGTGCGAAGCGAGCTTCCAAGAGTTGAAGGAGAGATTAACGAACGCACCAATATTGGCCTTGCCGCAGGCAGGAATGGATTATGACATATACAACAATGCTTCACATCGAGGTTTAGGTTGTGTACTGATGCAAGAAGAGAAAGTAATATCTTATGGGTCTAGGCAACTAAGACCTCATGAGAAAAATTACCCAACCCATGACTTAGAATTGGCGGCGATCATATTTGCCTTGAAACAGTGGAGGCATTATGTGTATGGGAAAAAAGTCAATATGTACATCGACCAAAAGAGCTTGAAATACATCTATCGATAGAGAGATCTGAATTTACGACAGAGAAGGTGATTGGAGGTGTTAGAAGATATTTGCCTAGAAATCAAGTATCACCCAGGAAAGGCAAATGTGGTAGCAGATGTGCTCAGCCGGAAAAACAGTTTATCTTGTTTGATTACAATTCAGAAAGAACTAGCAGAAGAATTCAATCGAGCGGGAATTGAAGTGGTATTGCAAGGAATAGGAGCAACAATAGCACAGTTGAGACTTCAGCATACGCTGAGAGAGCAAATTATTGACTGTTAGAAATCCAATTCAGATATTCAGAAGATGAAGGAGCAAGTTGGTGTGGGTAAATTACTAGAGTTTTGAGTAAAGAATGAAGTACTTTGGTTCGGAGAGAGATTATCTGTATCTGATAAGGCAGAATTGAAGGAGAACATTTTACAGGAGGCACATGCAACTTTATTATCAGTACATCTTGGGAGCACCAAGATGTACAAGGATATTAAGCAGCACTTCTGGTTGTCAGAGATGAAAAAAGATGTAGCAGAATTCGTGGCTAGGTGCACGACATGTCAGAAAATCAAGGCACAGAATCAAAAATCCAGATGCTTATTGCAACCGTTGCCCATTCCGGAGTGGAAGTAGGAAAACATTAGTATGGATTTTATCATAGGTATGCCTAAAAGCCCTATGGGAAATTATGTGATATGGGTAATAGTGGGACCAACTGACCAAATCGGCTCATTTCTTAGTAATGAAGATCACTTGGTTACTAGAGAAATTGGCAGAGTAATACATTGAAGAGGTAGTGAGACTACATGGGATTCCCGTATCGATTGTCTCAGATTGAGGTGCACGGTTCATGTCACATTTTTGGAGAAGTCTTCAGGTAGCTATGGGAACCAAGATTGGTTTTAGTACTACCTTTCACCTTCAAACAAATGGGCAAACAAAGAGGGTGAATCGGGTATGGAAAGACATGTTAAGATGTTGTATAATGGATTTCGAAAGAAGTTGGGAAAGGCACTTAGCTCTAGTAGCAGTTGCATACAACAGCAAATTTCAAACTATCATTGGCATGGCGCCGTATAAGGTCTTATATGGAAGGAAGTGAAGAAAGCTGGTATGTTTGTATGAAGTTGGAGAAAGGCAGATGTACGGATCAGAAATAGTGTAACAAACTTCGGAGAAAATCGAGTTAATCTGGATGCAGCTGGTCGAGGCACAAAGTCGGCTATGCAGATAATCAAAGAAGAGAGGTGTTTGAAGAAGGGGACTTCGTTTTTCTGAAGGTATCTCTGACGAAGGGTGTGATCTGGTTTGGAAGGATAGGAAAGCTCGACCCAAGGTATATAGGACCATACAAAGTAATGAAGAGAATCGGGAGAACATCATACTGATTGGAATTACCCAAGAACTCACATAAGTACACAACATTTTTTATGCATCTATGCTGTGGAAGTACGTCCCAGATCCAAATCATATATTGTCTGAAGTAATGGAATGGTTACAATTAAACTTGAGCTACAAGGAACGGCCAATGGAGATCGTTGATCGGCAAGAAAAAATCTTGAGGAACAATGTCACGCCCCGCTTCCCAAAAAGGAATACAGAATACGGATACGCGACTAAGTCTAGCGAATGGCTTTCACCATTCATAAGCTGTCAGGATCTTTACAACATTTCACAGGAATAACAAGAAGTAAACAAGGAGAAATCAACCACGCATGCAAGAATGAATCAATATACCAACAGGATTTACTTGGAACATAATTTAATAATCTCAAATAAACCAGTGGAACAAGTCATAAATCCTGGGTCAAACTGTCCAATACAAAATTCATGTAGCAAATACATTTATTCAAGAATAGTAGGAAAATAAATATAGCAAGACCTCCAGCAACTAAAATCTTTGATCACCTACTCCATCGGCAGCTGATCACCACAATCTGCAATTTAATAAATTGCAGAAAAAGGGTAAAAAAAAAACCAAATGCCCGTCAATGCAAGTTACGGGCCGCTTGTAGTGCAGGGACAAGTACAGAAAAAGATAAACAAATATAGAGTAACAGCGGAAGCAAGCATAGCATGGAATAGACATGACAACAAAATAGAATGACACATAAATTAGGAAACAGAATCAAGTAACATGGTATGCTAACAGGGTACAAGTAACATGTAACAGATGTCAAGTATTGTGCAAGCAGGTAAACAGGTAACATGTACAGGTAAGCATGTAACATGTGTAACGTTATGTCAAGTCTTATATTTATTTCTATCTAGGTAGCACTTCATGCATCCCATCTATTTACCACATGGTTGCTACATTCAAACAAATTACGTTTAGATTTCATAGTGGATTCTATTGGGCCGTGTACTCAGGTATCAGATAACAGGTTCAGGCACAGGTATAATGTAACAGGTAATCATGCATCAGGTAATCATGCATCAGGTAGGACCTACGGTCCCCTCTGAGTACACCCATTCATAAGGAAGTATGTAGTCGGGTAATAGGTGAAAAACACAAGCCTCTTCTGAGTACACCTTCTCATAAGGAAGTATGTAGTCAGGGATTAGGTAAACAGATAATCAGGATCATGCATAATCATATAACAAGTAACGTATAATAGATAATCAGGTGAGAAACACGGGCCCCCTTCTAAGTATACATTTCTATATTTTCCACTACTAGATCTTTCCTTTAACCCCGGCTTGGTTATTTGTTATTATTATCAAACAGGTATATACGTGTCACAAACAGGGCAAGAATAACATGGTATGAACAAGTAACAGATTCAGGTCGGAAGATAAACATGTACAGGTGAAAGACAACTCATAGATTAGGACAATGAAAATTCTAGTTCAGGACAGCAAGACAAGTACTGCACCGAATCTGGGATTTCCGTTGCCACAAATATGCAAACTTAGATCCATTAGAAAATATGGAAAATAGAATCTCGGCCGAATCCAGCAAATATATATAAGTCATTCGGTATTTCACTAAGACAGGACTCAAAACAGAATTGTATCTAGAAAACATGTTTTGCCAGAAATCACAAGTTTGTATTCATAAATAGGAAAACATCATAAAAACTTACTGATTAAATCCAAGAAAAATCTGGGGTATTCCTTCTTATGTCTAGTATCAGAAAATATAATTTCATAATTTTCCAACATAGATAGTATGGTCAAATAAAATCAGAAAACAGTAAGACACAACAAATTTGTAAATCTGAAACTCTAAACACAGTAATACTAAAACAACAATAGGTTGCAAAATATAAATCGAAATCCAGATCCGTCAAAAGGTTGATAAAATAGATACAACAAGCTACAATTTATATTCACAAAGTTTTATAAACAGCAAATAGAATCAAGTCTAAATTAAGGTTCTTTACTGAACAGCATGAAAATTATGCAAGTACAGTAGTTGTTTGCAAGCATAGAATGGTTTATAAAAGTCATCAATTAAATCCACAAAAATTAGGGGTTAATCCCAATCAAGTCTAGTTGTACTCAGCAAAATATTGGATTAAAATATTATCTTTAACATCAGTATAAAAATTAATAACCATACAGAATTCATATAAAACAAGAATCTGGAATTTTGTACACATTTGTAGTAAAACATCAATAACTTGCAAGTCACAAATCAAAACTGAGATCTGCCAGAAATTCTAGAAAGTAGACAGAATTCTCTATAATTTATAATCAAAAATAATTTTTATTTACTGACCTTAATAGAGTCTAAAATACTAAACAAAAACGGGGTCACAACAAAAATAGAAATCTTCTTTATGCATAAAATCAACTAGTTTATATGAAACACATTCAAATCATAACAAAAAGAGAATATGGTATACTAGATGTCCAAGCAACATGGTATAGGGTATTTAACAAGTTTACAACGAGTTATACTACTACTAACACACCAAGCATATAAGATTCTACGACACCTCATAAATCACGAACCACATGCATGTATACATCGAGAATTTAGTATTCCTAAGTTATTTCATGTCGTGTGTGTAATGAGACAACTACGGGCGGATCAGTGCATAGAGACAAGATCTAACAAGGGTTTTCAGGAGAATAGATCTTGAAGTAACTACACTACAGGCGGTATTTAATACTTGTATATGTAAACAGAAATTATACAAGTTATTTGCCTTATAGTCCATGACAGAAACAAAGCAAGAACGAGAATAACGGGAACGGGTTCTCGGGCACGAACTCAACGATAACGAACGAATACATGAGCACACGAGCAAGCAGTTACAACTCAAGATCAACACCCGCACACAAGAGAGAGCTCGAGGGAACGGCGGACAGCAGGCAGCAGTACTCGTAGCTGGCTATCGGTGGAGAAAACACACGCGGGGAGGTCGCATTTGTGGATGCTGCCACCGGAGGGAAATACAGCACAAAGGAGAGTTGGGGGTCGCTGTGGGGCTGTTGCTGTCGGCGATCTGCTTGCAGCCATGCCACAGGAGCACAGTTGGCAAGGCGGCACGGCGATGAGGTGTGAGGCGTTGGGATGTCGGGGATGTAGGGAGAGGGGGTGATCGGGATAAAGGAGGATGACGGGAGATGGGTTTAGGTCGGAGGTCGAGAGACCACAGGGTGAAGTAGGGTTTCAGGAGCAATAGCGGCTAGGTTTAGATGATAAACAAGGTCGATGAATAGTAGTATATATATAGGGATAGTTAGGGTTTAGGCATGAATGTGGGTAATGGGTTATAGGGTGCACAATGGGTAACTGGTTAAATTTTAAGAATAATAGGGTTTAAATTAAAAGATCTAATAAAGAGATGGAAACAAAAATGAATAAAAAAATAGGACATGAACAATTTGTGAGAATCAAAAAAAATAAAATAAATAAAAGCCCGATCAACTAGAGATGAAACAATAGACAGACAATGGAATCAAGAAGATAAATTAAAAGACGACAAATCCAATAGATGAATATATTGAAAAAGAAGATCCAATACACGGTTTAAAATGAGGCGAAGAATACAAAATGAATAAATACTTAAAAAGAAAAATACATTCAAAAATATAGAAAATGGAAAACAGGGGTTACAAATCCTACCCACCTAACAAGAAGAATTTCGTCCTCGAAATTCAAACAAGAGGTACAAAGGGTAACCCCGAAAAGAAAAAAAAGAACCACCCAAAAGCTACTTAAACAGATGAAACTTCTGCTGGATCTCCTCCTCCAACTCCCAAGTCGACCCATCCGGCGAGTGAGAATTCCAAGAAACACGAACTAGCTTGATGACCTTGTTCTTAAGCACTTTCTCCCGCCAATCCAAAATAGCAACTGGCGGAATCTCACAAGTCAAATCCGGCCGAATGGTCAACTTAGAATAGTCGATCACGTGGCTTTCATCGCGGATATATCTTTTGAGTTGTGAGATATGAAAAACTTTGTGCATCCTGATACAGTTGGCGACATTATAAGACAATAGGCCACCTTGCCTACTCGTTCCACGATATCAAATGGTCCAATAAACCTAGGGCTAAGCTTGCCCCCACCACCAAATCAATTGACACCCCGCCAAGGCGATACCTTTAGGAAAACATGGTCACCAACCTCAAACTCCAAAGCTCTCTGATGGACATCAGCCCATTGCCTCTGCCTGTCCTGAGCTGCCTGAAGATGCTTTCTGATCTGAATCACCGCATCAACTGATCAAATAAGTCATCGATCCTAGGCAGCGGATACTGGTTCTTCACAATAACACTGTTCAGTTCCTGATAATCGACGCACAGTCGACGACTACCATCCTTCTTGTTAAAAAAAAGAACTGGAGCACCCCACGATGAAACACTGGGTCTGATGAACCCCAAATCAAGCAACTCCTGAATCTGCACCTTAAGCACTGCTAGCTCAATCGGTGCCATCCGGTAAGGACGCTTCAATATCAACGCCGTACCAGGCTGAACTTCAATACCGAACTCCACATCCCTATCTGGGGGTAAGCCTGGCAACTCCTCTGGAAAGACATCCAGGAATTACGATACTACTAGAGGCGCAGCCTCACATCCTGAATGCAATTTCATCTCACAAACCTCCTGATCAACTACAGTCTTATCTTGGCCAAGGGTTGTCTTCCCGGCATGGAACTCAAACTCTGCGCGACCTGGGATCCAGAATTCAACTTTCTTGGCACGACAATCAATGATGTCGTGGGATTCACCCAACCAATCCATGCCAAGAATGACGTCGAATCTTGAATTCCCAATAACCCAAACAATCAGGTCAGCTATGAAATCTGCGCTACCAATAACCATGGGACTCTGCTTGCACTCCCGAGAACAAACGACAACACTGCCACTTGTGACAAAGTTCCAAGCCTCAGACAAGATGCTATAATCCAACTGATGCCGAGCCACAAAACAAGAAGAGATGAAGGAATGGGTTGCCCCAGAATCAAAGAGAACATTAGCAGGGAAGGAACAAACAAGGACAACACCTAAGATGGAATCAAAAGCAAGGAAAAAATAATTGATGATCAAGGGATGAAGAAAACATAATTTAGGAAGATAATATGAAAGAATAATGCAAGACAATGAAAGAAGCAAAGGAAAATAACAAAACAAGAAATGCAAAATATACCTGCAACAACCCCTTCTTTTGACTCAGCCTCAGTAGCAGTCAGGTTGAAAGCCTGACCTCTCCTGGGAGCAGCGGTATTATGACCGACGACCTGGTGCTGGGGAAGAAGAGGTAGCCTAACCGGACCACGAGTTGGGGCTACCTGCTAGACTGGGCCCTTGGCTGGAAGAGCCATCCTCTGCTGCGGGCAATCCCGCACTGAATGGTCAGCAGCACAACATCCAAAGCACCGGCAGTTGGCGCGCCTACAGTCCCTGCAGTCATGCCCAACCAGTTGGCAGAAGTCACAGAAACTAGCTCCCCTGGGAGTAGCAGAAGAGTAGGGAGTCGCTCTGACAGGATGGGCTGGGACAAGCCTCCGAATTGGCCCACCAGAAGGCCTAGCAACAATAGCAGAATGCAGAACAGTCCGCTGGGGAGGAGCCAACCTACCACAAGCCTGCTCCTGAGCTCAGGCTGCCTCAAGAGCATCAGTGTAAGTATGCAAGTGGAGGGAAACGATATGCATCTGAATATCTCACTCAAGTCTCAGCGTGAATCTACGAGCCCTGTCATCTTCATTCACAACAAGAACGGCTGCGAAGCAGCTAAGTCTGGTAAATTTTCCGTGCATACTCATCTACCGACCTAAAGCCCTGTTTCAAGAAAGTCTCATGATACAACATTGCATGAACAATATGTAACAAAAATTCCGAAAATAGAACAACGGCCAACCTATTTCAGGGCCAAAAACTGTTGCTCCATTTCAACCCAAGTGCTGCTAGAAAAAAACTTCTCCAAGAAGCTCCTAGTGAACGTAGCCCAAGCAATAGGCCGAGCGAGTCTTTCGGACTCGGTCCTCGACCAAATGTGGGTCAGGTCCACCAACTGGATGGTCACTACATCCACTCTATCAGCATCAACAACTCTTGCTGCCAAAAGCAACTACTCGGTCCGGATCAACCACTGTTCGGCCTCCAAAGGCATTTTAGTGCCGAAAAATCTGTCAGGGTGCAGCCTCATGAAATCTGTAACTGTACCCAGATGAGGAGGAAGAACTGCCTGTGTAGGCACAACGGGATTTGGAACCCGGGCAGCTTCCAAAGTATCCATCACAAGGTCACTGTGGTTTTGCTGCATGTTGATCAACCATTCCAATACATTGGTAATGGCCTCAAGCTCGGGCTAATCTTCCTGAGGACGGGAAGTGGAACCTCTACGAGCCATGGTCTACACAAGATAAAAAAACAATCAGCATCCATATCAGAGTTGATTATAATTTATTCATGTATGCATGGTCTGTGTACTCTTGAGCCAATCCCAGATCGAGCCAAGATTGTCTAATATATCAGTCAAACTAATACAAAAGCCAAATCTTATCACGCCCTGCTTCCCAAAAAGGAATACGGAATACGGATATGCAACTAAGTCCAGTGAATGGCTTTCACCATTCATAAGTTGTTAGGATCTTTACAACATTTCACAGGAATAACAAGAAGTAAATATGGAGAAATCAACCACGCATGCATGAATCAATATACCAATAGGATTTACTTGGAACATAATTTAGTAATCTCAAATAAACTAGATCTGGAACAAGTCAAATCCTGGGTTAAACTGCTTATAACCCCTGTTTTCGCAAATATGTATTTTCTGTGTATTTTCGGATTTTTGATTTTTTTTTCTTTGTAAATTATTTTTCCGCTCTAAAACTCTTTTTGTTAAAATTTGTTTTGGACCTCCTATTAAAGTCTATTTATGATCAATAGTTTTAGTTGTAGCTATTTTTCCAATGATTTTTATATTGTAATACAAACCTTATTATTCTTGTTATTATTACTATTATTGTTTCTGCTATTATTATTATTATTGTTATTTTTACTACTATTAGTATTACTATTTTTATTATTATTACCTTTTGATGGTATATTAAAAATCCTATTTTTTATTTATATATTTTTCCTATCTCTTATTGGATTTAATACCCTCAATCCTATCCCATATTCCTATTTGGATTTTTTTTAAAACCCAACTACCCATTACCTCGAACCCATTACCCCCTACCCACTACCCCCTGCTTAACCCTAATACCCTTTCCTCTATATATTAAAACCCTATAACCTGTAATATCGCGGACGGATATTATATTGTATAAATTATTATTTTTAAAGCAAAATATTTTAAATGGAAATTTCTTGGTTTTACACATAAAAAGTTACCTGGACCTATATACTGCTAAGTATATACAGGTATTGTATCAGTTTTGTGCACTTGTACAAAATCCTGAAAAAACGCATTTTTGGAAAAAATGTCTGGAAATTCCGGGCAGACACTGAAAATTATTATTTTATTATTATTTTACTTTTATTACCCAAAATGAAATATTTTTGGTAGATATCACCCGGTTTTATTGATGAACGTTATCTGTGTGTATATACCAGTCTGTATACATCTGTATTGTACCACATTGGTACTGGAATCTTCCGGGCTGATAATAAAATTTATTTTATTATTATTTTCAGAATTAAATTATTTTTTGTACAGATTGTTCGTTTTCATGAATGAAAAATATCTGTATAATCAGATACACGTACGAAATCGAACTGTGTCGATTTCGGGCGTTTAAACAAATCATGTAGTATGTGATTTTGGTAAATTATACTTTATTTTAGATCCATCATGATGAGATGGAGGGCTAGGATGAATTAGGACTTGATTGTAAAGTTTATTTGCAAAAGAAACATGAATTGTTTCTAACCATAAGAGTTGGACAAGTGGCTTCTCCCACACCCACATACCCCTTCACTTTCCCTTATAAAAAGACCCCCCTCTCCACTCCTTGGCCGGTCCTCCCCTGCCCCTCCCATTTCCTTATCATTTGTTCTCCATTCTTCTCCATCTCTTTCTCATCTCATTCTCCATTACCTTCTACTTCTACTTCTTACTAGTTTTAAATTTTAGAAAGAAAAGGGAAGAAAAAGAAAGAGAGAAAGAGAGATTTTAATAGGTTCTCTTTCATGGAGTTCTTGAAGAGTTCTCCATAGGAGCAAGGAAGGAGTTGGTTTGCTAGCTAGTCCTTCCTACATAGAAAAATCAAGGTGGGGGTTTCTCTACCTTTTTGTATGTTAATTTTTGTTCTATTTGCTCTCTACTTATGGTTATATGTGTGTATATATGTTGTATGTTGATTAAAACAACTTGGACTAATTATTGAGCATTTTTAAGTAGTGATTTGGATCACAAGGATCCCGTGGAAAGATTGAATGGAGGAAATTATTTTAAAACACATAAAGATTGGATCTTTAGCCTTTCTACTATTATTGTTGTTATTATGGTTAAATTTGACTACTTGGACTAAAGGAATAAGCATAAAAAATGGTTGTTTATAAAAAGGGATTTTCTATAAAGAAAGTTGGAAGAATGGAACTCACAAAGAACCCATAAAGATGAGACTTTGTACTTGTTATGTTTATGTTGTTTCATTAGTTACCTTGTTAAACACAAATTAAACAACTTGGACTAACTACTATGTGCATATGAGTTAGTAAGGTGAGAATGGTTACATACCCATTTTGGGGGTTGTAGGACTTTACATGCTAATTTTAAGAGATAGTATTTTTGTTGTATGTTGTTTTCCAACCTAATAAAGATCATGTCCTTACTAACTTTTGTTCATAAAAAGGTGAGTTTTCTTGATGTAGAAATTGTGGGATTGAAGGAAAGTGAGTTTATCTTGTAACTCTATAAGAGTTGATTATTGTTTATGTAGGAACTTGTAATTTGGTAAAACTAGTTCCTTGTAATAAATGGGACTAGTAATCCCTAAAATAAGTAGTTCTTGTAATATGTAAGTAAGCTTGGATAGTAGCTTCTTTTAGGAATCCATGCTTGAGTTGTAGAAAAAGAACCCATGCTTGTGATGTAGTAGGAATCCATGCTTGAGTTGTAGAAAAAGAACCCATGCTTGTGATGTAGTAGGAATCCATGCTTGAGTTGTAGAAAAAGAACCCATGCTTGTGATGTAGTAGGAATCCATGCTTGAGTTGTAGAAAAAGAACCCATGCTTGTGATGTAGTAGGAATCCATGCTTGAGTTGTAGAAAAAGAACCCATGCTTGTGATGTAGTAGGAATCCATGCTTAAGTTGTATTAAATCATGCTTGAGTTGTTGTCTACGTCAAAAGAGAACCCATTCATGCTATGTGACATTCTAGTAAACTTACCATGCTTGAGTTGTGTAAAGAACCCATTCATGCCTAAGTAACATTCTAGCAAACTTACCATGCTTGAGTTGTGTAAAGAACCCATTCATGCTTATGTGATATTCTAGCAAACTTACCATGCTTGAGTTGTGTAAAGAACCCATTCATGCTTATGTGATATTCTAGCAAACTTACCATGCTTGAGTTGTGTAAGGAACCCATTCATGCCTATGTAACATTCTAGCAAACTTACCATGCTTGAGTTGTATAAAGAACTGATTCATGCTTATGTGATATTCTAGCAAACTTACCATGCTTGAGTTGTGTAAAGAACCCATTCATGCTTATGTGATATTCTAGCAAACTTACCATGCTTGAGTTGTGTAAAGAACCCACTCATGCCTACGTAACATTCTAGCAAAACTTACCATGCTTGAGTTGTGTAAGAACCCATTCATGCCTATGTGACATTCTAGTAAAACTATCATGCTTGAGTTTATGTACCATGTTTAAGTTGTAGTCGAACATCCTGGTTAAGTTGCTAAAGGTTCTAGTAAAGAACCCATCATGCTTGAGCTTTATCGTTCTATGTTGAATTGAACCCACCCCTGCTTAGGATAAGTAGTTGTTTTTATGTGTTGTCCTACGCAGCCGTTGGTCCCATACGAAGCTCATTGGGCTCGAATGCAGATATTGTCTTAAATAAGTAAGCTATGAGTAGATCCGAGGAGATCGCGTGAAGTCTAGTTTAAGACTTGGTTAATTGTTCGGACAAATTGTGACACTCTTTAGAAGAGGGACACGTGCGGTGCTTTTCATGACAAGTTGGAAGCACAGTGCAGGTCTCGCTTGTTGGGTTAGAAGAGGGACACATACGGTGCTTTTCATGACAAGTTGGAAGCACAGTGCATGTCTCGCTTGTTGGGTTAGAAGAGGGACACGTACGGTGCTTTTCATGACAAGTTGGAAGCATGAGTTGCGTATCTCGCTTGTTTGACCCATATGGTGCCTTCTCATGATGAGTTGAGAGTACGACTCTAGGTTGAAAGTATCTTGTAGCTCGTACGGCCCATTTGGTCTGTTAGGGTTAGTAACATCGTTAGGGTAGTAACTTGTTACTTAACCATTTTTGCCAAAGGGAGAGAGTTGGTGTTGGGGGGTGATACCCTATACTCCAACATCTCCTATAGGCTGACACTAGGTGGTGTTATCGGGATGTATTCCCCTGTCAAAAGGGATACGGGCGGTGCTTTTCATGACAAGTTGGAAGCACGGGTTCCATATCTTGATTGTTGATTCCTGAATGTGCCATGATAAGAATGAGAGGGTCTCCTAGGGAAATAGTCCCTACGATCCCGGCAGGTTCTATGCCTTCTCATGACTAGTTGAGGGCACGGAAGAAGGTTGACAAGTACCTTGTAGTTCGTGTTGGCTTTTGAGTGTGGTCTGGTACGCCGACAATAGTCACCAGTCATGTAGTATTATGTCAGGAACAGGATGTGTACAAAATAGAATTCATAACGCGGGTTCAAATCCCTATATGGAGAAAACGGCTTGAGATGGGGCGTATGTAGTATGGGATGCATACTGTTCCGGAGACTCGCTTGCATTAGAATAGGAGCATCCTAGATAAGTTGACATTGCATTAGATTCTATTCATTGCACTCACGAACACTTAAATTACACCGACATATCTTACCATGTTTTATATGGTTGTTTTTGGAGATTCGCTGCTATATGATCAACCCTTAAGCGTCAGTGAATACTGACGTCCCCACTTCAATAGGTACCGCAGTGTAGAAGTACAGGTATTGGATCGTAGTCGTGGGTACAGGATCACCAACAGGAGGACTCCAGTCAAGGCATGGTTTACAAATGAAGTGTCTGATATTGTCATCTTTCATTCTTATATACTCTGATGTAATGTGGAATCAATGGAAACACTCGGTCTGTAATGTTGTAGTAGTAAAAAGTTTTAAAATTTTCCACAGATCTATGTATTGTGACTAATTGAATGTAAAGGTCCTGACTCATGTCTCGAATCCTCCATATAGGAAGTTCGGGGCGTTACAAATGGTATCAGAGCCGACTTCAATTTATAGTCCAACATAGAAGGAAAATAGACTTAGAAGACTTGTGGGAGTTAGGTTTCTTTTAGCTTGTTGTAGATAATTATAATTCATATTGTTGTTCTTCAACTTATGTTTTATAATATTTCTATATCTATGCTAATTCCCGTGTCCACTCCTTGTAGGATGGCAAGTGGAGCTTTTCCCATAGGGAATGGATGGGCACACGGAGTCGCAATTGAGGTGGACTCGGACTTAGAGCCCATCTCAGAGGGGGACGAGTCACCGGTTGTGGCTGGATTGGCCAATGGGGCCCCCGTAGCTGCCGCACCAGGGGCTGCCCCTGTAGGGGACCAGATCCCAGTATACCCACCCCCGCCACTTCCCCAGCTTACCCCAGAAGAGCAGGCCCTTGAGCAGGTCTTTTATGATATCTCGACATTCAGCTGGGAGCATGTTTGTCTCGAGCACAAGATGGACTCTTGTGAGTTTGTGGCCTACAACCATGAAAAGGAAGTGGCGAAGTTATGGAGCGCCAAGATGAGGGCCAACCGCAGGATGGTGATCCTGAAGCGCAGCCACCGTGTATAGTGTGCGCGCCTAGAGCACAAATGCACGGAGCTTCAGGCGCAAATCACGCAGTTACAAGAACGGCTAGCACCACCGCCTACTGGAGGGAACCCAGCAGAGGACACTGGTAGTACCAACTAGGCAGTCAGATGTCCGTAGGTTATTTTTGTAGTTATGACATTTTGCTTCCCACTTATATATAAGTGTAAGGAAGATAATGCATATGTGTGATACGAAGTTATGATGAAATGAAGTTTAGCTGTATGTTTTCTACAAGTCTTATGTGTATGGTGAGATGATTGGATGTTATTTTGCGATATTACAATATGATGCTATGTGTATTCTATTATTCTTTTCCACCAGATGTCTCGCAGAACAAATAGCGGTTGGGGCGACCGAAACGAAGGAGAGGGCAGTGGAGGAAATGGCACAGGGCTGGATATAGGGGCGGAATTCGCTCGTATGTACCAGGCGCTTGGAGACCTAGCTGAGGCAAGTAGAAATAATGTGCAACACTAAGGGGCACCCGGAGGTAATCAGGGAGCAGCAGCTACCGACCCCATTAAGATGGTCGAATCATTCCGGAGGATGAGGCCACCTATTTTTGAGGGAAAGGCAGACCCGACGGTGGCTGATGACTGGATTCGTCAAGTCGAGACCGTGTTCGAGGTAATGATAACACCCAATGACAGCAAAGTCAGGTTGGCAAGCATTCTACTGGAAAAAGACGCCGGAGTCTGGTGGCAATCGGTAAAGAGAGGCATGGGCAAAGGACCCATTACTTGGGAAGATTTCCTTGCTGAATTCAGGGTGCACTACTTTCCTTTAGATGTGCAGGAGGACAAGGCTATGGAGTTCCTAACCTTGAAGCAGGGAAGCTTGACAGTTCGTGAATACGAGACCAAGTTCACGCAACTATCCCGATATGCTCCAGAGATGGTAGAGGATGAGGTCAAGAAGGCCAAGAGATTCGAGCAAGGGCTCCGACCTGCACTCAGAACGAAGATGGTACCGTTTTGCATTCGGAGGTTCGAGAAATTAGTCCGTCGTGCGGCAACGACAGAACTGGACATGAACCGAGGGCCAGAACGGCAAGAGAACATGGGGAAATGGAATGAGGGGAAGAGGTCTGCACCAGCATCCGGGCTCGAGAACCAAGGACGAAAGCAGAAGATTCAGAAACCAGACGGCAAACTTGGAGCTGCCAAGCCAGGAAGTTGTTTCCTGTGTGGAGAGCAAGGTCATTTTATGAGCCAGTGCCCAAGGAAGGACCCTCAGATGGATACCCGTGTTTGTTACAATTGTGGGAAGATTGGTCATATTCGACCAGACTGTCCCCAGTTTCAGAGGAATACCAACAGATCAGCCCCAGAAGTGAACCACAAGGGAAAGGAGCCGCTTCGCAATGGACGAATATTCGCACTTACAAAGGATGATGCCAACGAAGGCGGGGAATTCATCCCCGGTGTGCAAAGATGGGGGGACAACTAGGTTTGAAGTTGCTTTTGAAATTTCGTTTTGGACTTTAAGTAATATATGATGTAACGCCTTTTGTAACCAAAATGGATTTATATATATATGGAATCCGTGAATCTGTTGTGTTCAAAGCATGGTTCATCATATTCCTTGTCTAAATTAAGATTTTCATGAGTTAAGAGGTGTGCGAGAGGTGACTCTAGATTTGGTTTGTTTAAATACACCGTCTGGAGCATCAGCCTTGAGAAAATTATAGGAGAAGATCCTGGAAGTCTGAACTAGCATTCGTGGGCCACGTCCTATTCTAAGGAGGGAGTGGCTACAAAACTGCAAAAGATTGAGATAATTGAAGAGTTGGACTCACCCAAAGACCGTGGAGGAAGCCACTTGGGAGCTAGAGAGCCATATAAGCTTCTTTCCCCGAGTCATTTAGTGTATAAATGTTTGTTTGTATTCCTGACTTAATGTAGTTCTGAGGACAGAACTATTCTAAGGAGGGAGTATTGTAATATCCCGGACGGATATTATATTGTATAAATTATTATTTTTAAAGCAAAATATTTTAAATGGAAATTTCTTGGTTTTACACATAAAAAGTTACCTGGACCTATATACTGCTAAGTATATACAGGTATTGTATCAGTTTTGTGCACTTGTACAAAATCCTGAAAAAATGCATTTTTGAAAAAAATGTCTGGAAATTCCGGGCAGACACTGAAAATTATTATTTTATTATTATTTTTCTTTTATTACCCAAAATGAAATATTTTTGGTAGATATCACCCGGTTTTGTTGATGAACGTTATCTGTGTGTATATACCAGTCTGTATACATCTGTATTGTACCAAATTGGTACTGGAATCTTCCGGGCTGATAATAAAATTTATTTTATTATTATTTTCAGAATTAAATTATTTTTTGTACAGATTGTTCGTTTTCATGAATGAAAAATATCTGTATAATCAGATACACGTACGAAATCGAACTGTGTCGATTTCGGGCGTTTAAACAAATCATGTAGTATGTGATTTTGGTAAATTATACTTTATTTTAGATCCATCATGATGAGATGGAGGGCTAGGATGAATTAGGACTTGATTGTAAAGTTTATTTGCAAAAGAAACATGAATTGTTTCTAACCATAAGAGTTGGACAAGTGGCTTCTCCCACACCCACATACCCCTTCACTTTCCCTTATAAAAAGACCCCCCTCTCCACTCCTTGGCCGGTCCTCCCCTGCCCCTCCCATTTCCTTATCATTTGTTCTCCATTCTTCTCCATCTCTTTCTCATCTCATTCTCCATTACCTTCTACTTCTACTTCTTACTAGTTTTAAATTTTAGAAAGAAAAGGGAAGAAAAAGAAAGAGAGAAAGAGAGATTTTAATAGGTTCTCTTTCATGGAGTTCTTGAAGAGTTCTCCATAGGAGCAAGGAAGGAGTTGGTTTGCTAGCTAGTCCTTCCTACATAGAAAAATCAAGGTGGGGGTTTCTCTACCTTTTTGTATGTTAATTTTTGTTCTATTTGCTCTCTACTTATGGTTATATGTGTGTATATATGTTGTATGTTGATTAAAACAACTTGGACTAATTATTGAGCATTTTTAAGTAGTGATTTGGATCACAAGGATCCCGTGGAAAGATTGAATGGAGGAAATTATTTTAAAACACATAAAGATTGGATCTTTAGCCTTTCTACTATTATTGTTGTTATTATGGTTAAATTTGACTACTTGGACTAAAGGAATAAGCATAAAAAATGGTTGTTTATAAAAAGGGATTTTCTATAAAGAAAGTTGGAAGAATGGAACTCACAAAGAACCCATAAAGATGAGACTTTGTACTTGTTATGTTTATGTTGTTTCATTAGTTACCTTGTTAAACACAAATTAAACAACTTGGACTAACTACTATGTGCATATGAGTTAGTAAGGTGAGAATGGTTACATACCCATTTTGGGGGTTGTAGGACTTTACATGCTAATTTTAAGAGATAGTATTTTTGTTGTATGTTGTTTTCCAACCTAATAAAGATCATGTCCTTACTAACTTTTGTTCATAAAAAGGTGAGTTTTCTTGATGTAGAAATTGTGGGATTGAAGGAAAGTGAGTTTATCTTGTAACTCTATAAGAGTTGATTATTGTTTATGTAGGAACTTGTAATTTGGTAAAACTAGTTCCTTGTAATAAATGGGACTAGTAATCCCTAAAATAAGTAGTTCTTGTAATATGTAAGTAAGCTTGGATAGTAGCTTCTTTTAGGAATCCATGCTTGAGTTGTAGAAAAAGAACCCATGCTTGTGATGTAGTAGGAATCCATGCTTGAGTTGTAGAAAAAGAACCCATGCTTGTGATGTAGTAGGAATCCATGCTTGAGTTGTAGAAAAAGAACCCATGCTTGTGATGTAGTAGGAATCCATGCTTAAGTTGTATTAAATCATGCTTGAGTTGTTGTCTACGTCAAAAGAGAACCCATTCATGCTATGTGACATTCTAGTAAACTTACCATGCTTGAGTTGTGTAAAGAACCCATTCATGCCTAAGTAACATTCTAGCAAACTTACCATGCTTGAGTTGTGTAAAGAACCCATTCATGCTTATGTGATATTCTAGCAAACTTACCATGCTTGAGTTATGTAAAGAACCCATTCATGCTTATGTGATATTCTAGCAAACTTACCATGCTTGAGTTGTGTAAGGAACCCATTCATGCCTATGTAACATTCTAGCAAACTTACCATGCTTGAGTTGTGTAAAGAACTGATTCATGCTTATGTGATATTCTAGCAAACTTACCATGCTTGAGTTGTGTAAAGAACCCATTCATGCTTATGTGATATTCTAGCAAACTTACCATGCTTGAGTTGTGTAAAGAACCCACTCATGCCTACGTAACATTCTAGCAAAACTTACCATGCTTGAGTTGTGTAAGAACCCATTCATGCCTATGTGACATTCTAGTAAAACTATCATGCTTGAGTTTATGTACCATGTTTAAGTTGTAGTCGAACATCCTGGTTAAGTTGCTAAAGGTTCTAGTAAAGAACCCATCATGCTTGAGCTTTATCGTTCTATGTTGAATTGAACCCACCCCTGCTTAGGATAAGTAGTTGTTTTTATGTGTTGTCCTACGCAGCCGTTGGTCCCATACGAAGCTCATTGGGCTCGAATGCAGATATTGTCTTAAATAAGTAAGCTATGAGTAGATCCGAGGAGATCGCGTGAAGTCTAGTTTAAGACTTGGTTAATTGTTCGGACAAATTGTGACACTCTTAAGAAGAGGGACACGTGCGGTGCTTTTCATGACAAGTTGGAAGCACAGTGCATGTCTCGCTTGTTGGGTTAGAAGAGGGACACGTACGGTGCTTTTCATGACAAGTTGGAAGCATGAGTTGCGTATCTCGCTTGTTTGACCCATATGGTGCCTTCTCATGATGAGTTGAGAGTACGACTCTAGGTTGAAAGTATCTTGTAGCTCGTACGGCCCATTTGGTCTGTTAGGGTTAGTAACATCGTTAGGGTAGTAACTTGTTACTTAACCATTTTTGCCAAAGGGAGAGAGTTGGTGTTGGGGGGTGATACCCTATACTCCAACATCTCCTATAGGCTGACACTAGGTGGTGTTATCGGGATGTATTCCCCTGTCAAAAGGGATACGGGCGGTGCTTTTCATGACAAGTTGGAAGCACGGGTTCCATATCTTGATTGTTGATTCCTGAATGTGCCATGATAAGAACGAGAGGGTCTCCTAGGGAAATAGTCCCTACGATCCCGGCAGGTTCTATGCCTTCTCATGACTAGTTGAGGGCACGGAAGAAGGTTGACAAGTACCTTGTAGTTCGTGTTGGCTTTTGAGTGTGGTCTGGTACGCCGACAATAGTCACCAGTCATGTAGTATTATGTCAGGAACAGGATGTGTACAAAATAGAATTCATAACGCGAGTTCAAATCCCTATATGGAGAAAACGGCTTGAGATGGGGCGTATGTAGTATGGGATGCATACTGTTCCGGAGACTCGCTTGCATTAGAATAGGAGCATCCTAGATAAGTTGACATTGCATTAGATTCTATTTATTGCACTCACGAACACTTAAACTACACCGACATATCTTACCATGTTTTATATGGTTGTTTTTGGAGATTCGCTGCTATATGATCAGCCCTTAAGGGTCAGTGAATACTGACGTCCCCACTTCAATAGGTACCGCAGTGTAGAAGTACAGGTATTGGATCGTAGTCGTGGGTACAGGATCACCAACAGGAGGACTCCAGTCAAGGCATGGTTTACAAATGAAGTGTCTGATATTGTCATCTTTCATTCTTATATACTTTGATGTAATGTGGAATCAATGGAAACACTCGGTCTGTAATGTTGTAGTAGTAAAAAGTTTTAAAATTTTCCACAGATCTATGTATTGTGACTAATTGAATGTAAAGGTCCTGGCTCATGTCTCGAATCCTCCATATAGGAAGTTCGGGGCGTTACATAACCCATTTTTCCCTAATACCCAATACCCATTTAACCCACACCCATCAGCACCTAAACCCTAACTACCCAATTATATATCTACACATGTTCATCCCCTAAACCTAGCCACCTGCCTTTCCTCTACCCCGACCCCCTTGCCTCCACTCACCGCCGTTCCTCTCGTCCTCCTACACTCTCCCGACCCTCTTCCTCGACCTTGATCTCCGGCAAGCAACCCCCCGCATCTTGCAACCTTCCCCATCTTCTTATCTTCTTCAACCCACCTCCCTGCCTCCCTGCGTCGACCAATTGCCACCTCCACAGCAACAGCCCCAGTGCCCCGGTGCTCCTCCCCTCGACGACCGCCCTGTTCTGCCCTTCTCCAGACCGCCGAACGCCAACCAGCAGCGACCCCGCAACCCCTCACCTCTGTGCACCATCATCATCGCCGAACCCGCCCCTCCCGTCGTGATGCCAGCAGCCTTCTGCTTCTTCTTCGACGTCAGCGACAATAGATAGCCAGGCGAACCCATCTACGCCAGCGTGACTTCCTTGGTCGTTGTTCTGTGGTTGCCGTCGCTCACTCTGCCGTGTCGCTTTGCCATCATCGTTCCCTCCTTCCGACGATAGTCGACAGCAACACCCTGCCGTCACCAGTCGAGCCAAGCCGAAGCCCCTTGGTGGTTACTATTTTATCAGAGTTTTGATCAAGTGATTGTAGGTCGTCCGATCGTCGATTGATCTTGATCATCATGAGCTTCGTTGGTCGTCCGATCTTCATCATCCTGATCTTGATCTTCGATCTGATCTTATCATGATCATCACCGCTCTTGGATCTAGCCGTTGGATCTCTTGATCTTCATCATCTTGATCATCCTCTTGATCATTGAGATCCGTGCTTTGTGTTCTTGATTGCGATTATGATTGTGTGTTCATGATTGGTTTGTGATCTGTTCGCTCGTGTTCGTGCCCAGGAATCCGTTCCCGTTATTCTCATCCTTTGCAACATTTCCGCCATCGTCTATAAGGCAAGTAACTTGTATTAATTTCTGTTGTAAATACAAGTACTAAATACCACCTGTAGTGAAGGTTTGTCCTAGAGACAATTGTTGTGAAAAACCCCTGTTATAGCTTGTCTTTATGTATTGATTTGGCCATAGTTATCTCATTACACACATGACATAAATTTAGGGTTAGAAATAATCAATTCTTGTATACATGCATGTGTTCGTGATTATGAGGTGTTGTATGATCTTGTATACATGATGTGTGGGATGTAGATTAACTCGTAGTAGACTTGTAAAATACCCTATACCATGTTGCTTGGACATCTAGTATACCCTATTTCATATTTGGTTATGATTTGGATGTGTTTCATATGACCTAGTTGATTTTATGCTTGAAGAAGATTTCAATTTTGTGGTTATCCCATTTTTTATCAGTATTTTAGACCCTATTAAAGTTAGTATATGAAATTTTTTTATGAATATGAATTATAGAGAAATCTGTGTTCTTTCCTGATTTTTTGACAGATCTCAGTTTCGATTTGTGAGTTGCATGTTATGACTATTTTACTACAGTTGTGTTTAAAATTCCAGATCCAATCTTATATGAATTCTGTATGGAAATTATTTTTCTACTGATGTTAAAGATAATATTTTGATCCAATATTTTTCTGAATATAACTAGACTTGATTGGGACTAACCTCTAATTTTTGTGATATTTAATTAATTACTTTTATAAACTATTCTATGCTTGCAAACAACTACTTTACTTATAGAGTTTTCATGCTGTTTAGTAAAGAAACATAATTTCAACCTTATTCTATTTGCTGTTTATAAACACTTTGTGAATATGAGTTGTAGCCTTATGTATCTATTTTATCACACTTTTGACAGATCTGGATTTTGATTTATATTTTGTGATCTATTGCTGTTTTAGTACTACATTGTTTATGATTTTTAGATTTACAAAACTGCTGTGTCTTGTTGCTTTCTGATTTTAATTGAGTATACTATCTATGTCGAAAAATTATGAAACTTTATTTTCTGTTACTAAACATAGTAGGGAATACCCCAGACTTTTCGTGCATTTAATTAGTGAGTTTTTATGCTATTTTCTTGTTTATGAATACAAACTTCTTATTTCTGGTTGAACATGTTTTCTAAATACAAATCTATTTTGAGTCATGTTTTTGTGAAATATCATATGACTTATATATATTTGATGGATTCGGCCGAGAGTCTATTTTCCAAATTCTCTGACAGATCCAGGTTTGAATGTTTGTGGCAATGAGAATCCCAGATTTGGTACAATATTGTCTGTTGTCCTGAACTAGAATTTTCATTGTCCTACCCTTTTATGAGTTATCTATCACCTGTGCATGCCTCTGTCTAACCTGAACCTGTTCCCTTGTTCATTCTATGTTGTTCTTGCTCTGTTTTGCACACGTACATGCCTATTTAATAACAATAACAAATAATTAAGCCGCAGTTAAGAGAAAGACCTTTTTAGTGGACAATATAGGTATGCGCACTCGGAAGGCGGCCCGTGTTTCCCATTACTTGTTGCCATGTTTCATGATTACTTGATTCATGCCTGTTATTACTATCTGATTATATGTTGCCATGATTCATGCCTGTTATTACTATATGTTTTCATGTTTCATGATTACATGATTCATTCTTATTATTACTATATGTCGCCATGTTTCATGATTACATGATTCATGCTTGTTATTACTATATGCCGTCATGTTTCATGACTACATGATTCATGCTTGTTACTACTATATGCTGCCACGAGTTCACGATTACGTGATTCATGCTTGTTACTTGTTACTTGACTTGATGCCTGAGTACACGGCCCTAAAGAAACTCACCACCAGATTTAAACGTAATTTGTATGAATGTAGCAACCATGTGGTAAAAACCTGGGACGCATGAAGAGCTACCTAGATAGGACTAGATACAATACTTGAAACAATAGGATCATTTGACACTTGCTATTTGTTACTTGTACATGATACTTGATTACTTAACACTTGTTCCTCGTTACTCGTTTACATGATACATGTTTACTTGACACTTGTTACATGCCACTTGCACTCGTTTCTTGCCATGCTAGTTGTTCTATTTTGTTGCCATGTCTATTCCAAGCTATATTTGCTTCCGCTGTTAATTTATTTATTCTTTTCCTGTACTTATGCTTGCACTACAAGCGGCCCGTAAGTTACATTGATGGGCGTTTTGTTTCTCTTTCTTTTTCCTGCAATTTGTTAAATTGCAGATAATGGTGATCACCTGCCCGATGCAGTAGGTGATCTGAGATTCTAGTTGGCTGGAGATTTTTGCTATATCTATTTATTTTCTTGTTGCTTATCTTGAAAAATCGTAATTGCTACATGGATTTTTTGTATTGGGCTTTGTGTCCCATACTTGTGTTTTGTTCCAGACATAATTATTTGAAATTCAGTATTCTTGTTTCTTTTTAAGTAATCTTGTTGCCTATATTAATTCAGTTATGCATGCTTGGTTGACTATTCTTCTTCTGTCTCTCTTGTTTATTCTTGTGCTTGTTGTAAAGACCCTGACAGCTTATGGATGATGAAAATTATTCGTTGGACTTAGTCACGTATCCATATTTCGTATTCCTTTTTGGGAAGTAGGGCGTGAAACTGCCCAATACAAATTTCATGTAGCAAATACATTTATTCAAGAATAGCAGGAAAATAAATATAGCAAGAACTCCAGCAACTAAAATCTTTGATCACATACTCCATCGGCAGTTGATCACCATAATCAGCAATTTAATAAATTGCAGGAATAGGAAAAAAAAACAAAATGCCTGTCAATGCAAGTTACGGGATGCTTGTAGTGCAGGCACAAGTACAGAAAAAGATAAACAATATAGAGTAATAGCGGATGCAATCATAGAATGGAATAGACATGACAACAAAATAGAATGAATAACATAAATCAGGAAATAGAATCAAGTAACATGATATGCTAACAGGGTACAGGTAATATGTAACAGATGTCAAGTATCGTGCAAGCAGGTAAACAGGTAACATGTACAGGTAAGCATGTAACAGGTATAATGTTATGTCATGTCTTGTATTTATTTCTATCTAGGTAGCACTTCATGCGTCCCACCTATTTACCACATGGTTGCTACATTCAAACAAGTTACGTTTAGATTTTGTAGTGGATTCAATAGGGCAGTGTACTCAGGCATCAGATAACAGGTACGGTACATGTATGATGTAATATATAATCATGCATCAGGTAATCATGCATCAGGTAGGACCTACGATCCCCTCCGAGTACACCGTCTCATACTGTAGCCCACGTTCCCATAAATACGTATTTCCGGAATATTTTCCATATTTCGATTGTTATTTTGTTAAATTCATTTTGGATCTTCTATTAAAACCTTTTCTATTAACGAAAAATTATGTTATTTCGAATAAGGATGTATTTTAACTTCACTTTCCATGTTATAATTGATCAATTATATACTCTGTTTGGATTATTGATAAGCTAATTTCTTATTTTGTTGAATAATGTTATTATTACTATTATTATTATTATTATTGAATCATTTTCATGAAAGTGTCGAATCCAAATTTTATTCTGTCATATATTATTATTATTATTATCAGTATTGTTATTATTTTTATTATTATCATTATTTTGGTTAAAGCCCATCGATTTTGATCTATATTGTATTGTTTAAGTATTTAATCTAAAGCCTAATCTTATATTTAATTGATTTGAATCATTTATTTATATATAATTTGAAGCCCGACCAGCCCATCTCCTATTGGATCCTAAACCCAAATCCCAGTCTACCCAAAACCTATTAACCCAAATAATCACCAACAGCCAAAACCCCACATTCTCTCATATTCACTGCCTAAAAACTATCCCACTATCTCTTTGACCATAATAATCAGCCTATTGATACCCCCATCATCTTATTAATTTCGTAACCCCAACATCCCACTAAATCCCCATTTTATTATAATATTATTATATTAAATTACCCTTATCCTCGTCTCTCTTTCTCTCTTCCCCTGTTTCAAATCGAAACAGAGAGCACCCACTCGACCCCATCGTCATCTGCAACCCCCACCTCCGAGCGCCCTGTCTCTGCTCATCGCCAAACTCGAGCTTAACACTCGCCTTGCCTCCCACTCTTCGTCGAGCCACCATTGCCGAACTCAAAGCTCCGCCATTGGTCAACCTCGCCATTCGTCTTCCTCCTCCGCTCTAAGCTCCGAGCTGCCATTACCACATCTCCAGCCTCTGCAGCCAGTCAAGCTCCCTTCATCGCTGCTCCTCTCTCCCATTGCCATTGCTCTCCTCCCGAGCACTCGCAGCCGCCCTATTTCGCCATTGTCGATCACCCTCGAACTCTGCCAGTCGAGCTCCATTGCCACCTTCATCGCCACGACTGTTCCTCCCTCCTCTACCCCATCACCCTGCGCCTACCTTCCCCGACGACTGCCACCGTCGCCACCACCTTCATTGAGTCTCCCTCGCAGCACCACCCCCATCACCCTCACGATCGACCACCGCCTGCAGCCACCTCCTCCCTACCTTCGACCAACACCACCGAACGCTAGCGTCGCCTCCCCAGTCGCATCCGCCCCTGCCTTTGGCCATCGCTGCCCTGAGCTCCTCTGTTCTTCGTTTAAGCCAACAATGCTTGATCAAATCGCAGCCATCCGATCAGATCATCATCAGTAGCAGCATAGTTAAGCTCGGTCATCTAATTGTTGATCAGTACGATCGTGATAGCTTCTTGATCCATTGATCTTAGCCGTTGGATTTGCATTGATCATCTTCACCATCATCATCATCATCAAGATCTTGATCTTGACTGCCAGACCTTTTTTGATCATCGTGATCGTGATCATCATCTTGATCTTGATCTTGATCTTCAATTTCAGTCGTCCGATCATCCGATCTTGATCCCCATCAAGATTCGTGCTCGATCGTGATCACGTGATCATTGCTCGTCGCCGTTGTCATCGGGATTCTTATCCCATTATTCTAATATTTTCGGATCTAACATCGTTGTTAAAGGCAAATCATCTCACCCTCGAATTGTATTGTATCGTATTTGAGATTGTTTATTGAATCCCACAAGTAGATCCATATTGATTATCGTATATTGTTTATTGTTATTCATCGTCGGTATGCTACGGATTTACATGAGCGAATCCAAGTAGTAGTCTTGACTTCGTGCCGTTTTTTGCCTTCGATTTATAGAGATCTTGCATGCATTCATGTAGATAATTATCGAACACATGAATAGGGATTGTTATTGAAATTCATGTCATGACATTACACAACTATTGTAGATCGGGTACTAGTGTTGATTGTTCATATGATTCGTATTGGTATATTGGTTGATTGTGATTAGTAAGATTATGGACATTATACATCTTAATACCATGTTCACATAGATGTAACTTGCTGTGACTTATGATTGTTAACCCCTAAATCAATGTTCATAACATTTTAATTATATTATTCATGAAAATAAATTGAGATCCTGAAATTTATTGCCAACCTGAACATTATCATACTGTTTCGACCGTGATACTATCATCAAAATCAATAACTTTTTGAATATGAAATGTAGCCCTAGGTGTCTAGTTTCTAGAACATCCAGAATTTTTGAATTCCGACTTATATTGCATGAGTTATGACCGTTTTACTGCTCCTGCATTTTATTTCAAGATTTATGTATATACCATGTTAACCTGATTAAATAGATGAACTAATGATCAATTACCACCATGATAACTTCCAAATTGATAGTTAACATGCTTAGGGTAATGAAAATTATTTTTGCTAATTTTTAAAATGAACATTTTCTACTTTTACAATTGAAACTAGTTTACACCGATACCCAGCCAGAAACGGTAACCTGTAAAGAACACTGAAATTCACCTATCTACTGTTGTCAGAATTTGGACTTTATATATGCGTTGGAATTGGGCAGGAGTCTAGTTTCTAGAACTTCTGACAGATCCACATTTGCTATTCTGTAGCAGCAAAAAATTCAATTTTAATACAGCAACCTAATGATGTACATAATTGAGTTTCCATATTTAATAATATATAATTGAATCTATAATGTTGTATTTGGTGCATTTAATTGTACAGAGTTCATTGCATGATCTTAGGTCTGTGTTGTCATCATTCTAGTGTCCCTTATTAATCGTCTTATTGTTTTTCCATTGATATTTTTTGTCCTATTGTTCCCTATTAGTATTGCATGTTAATTGAATCAAAAATGTTAATTAAGCCAAGGTTAAGAGTTGACTAGGGTCATTGATGATATAGTGACTGTACTCGGAAGTGTGGGCCTCATTCCCAAAATATCGTTGTTGTCATTGTGCAATAAATTGCGTCAATGGCCAGTGTTATCGTTATTGTTCAAGAAATTTCTGCAATAGCCAGTGTTATCGTTATTGTGCAAGAAATTGCTGCAATAGTCAGTGTTATCATTATTGTGCAAGAAATTGCTGCAATAGCCAGTGTTATATCATGCCGAGTACATGACCTATAGAATCTACCACCTTAGTCTAAACGAAACTGATTGTAAGCAACGAACCTGTAGTTATGGGATGCAGTAGTACGTGCATTAGTTAGGATTAAAATAAACAATATACTTAAGATTTTTATCGCATCGTCATTGCATGTTGTCATCATTATTGAACAGTGTTATCAGTGTTATCGTTATTGTTTATCGTTATTGTTATCGTTTATTGTCATCGTTCTCAGTCATCGTTATTGCACATTGCATTGTTGTCATTTTGCCATTGTTCATTGCCATTGACTCTATTGGTTATTGAATTCATTGTTATACCGTAAATTTCATTGTTTCTCTGTTTCTCTACTTACTGTCCACAACTTTGTCTAAGGACATATTTTTCTCTCTTTTTTAGATGAACACTTACAGGTAATCAAGGAGAATTGCCAGATGGACTAGGAGAACAACAATGGTGAAAGAATTGAATTTGCATCACCGCCTAAATAATTATTGTTTTGTTTTGAAGACTTAAATAAATTGAACATTGTTATTTCTCGTATTGTGGGCTTTTGACCCGAATATTGTTATTGTTGATTCCAGATATTGGATTGTTATTATGTTGTTTATTTTAAATTTAAATTCCAAGTATTGTTATTCATGTGATTACTCCTTTAATGCATGCGTGGTTGTATTACTTCCTGTTTATATTGTTGAGTTGAATTGATAACAGCTGATGGAAGATGCAAGTCATTCGCTGGGCCATGTCACGTGCTTGCATTCCATATTTTTGGGAAGCGGGCCATGACACATAAGGAAGTAAGTAGTCGGGTAACAGGTGGGAAACACGAGCCCCCTTCAGAGTACACATTCTCATACGAAAGTATGTAGTCAGGGATCAGGTAAAAAGATAATCAGGATCATGCATAATCATATAACCGGTAACAGATAACAGATAATCTGGTGGGAAACACGGGCCCCCTTCCAAGTACACATTTCTATATTTTCCACTTCTAGATCTTTCCCTTAACCCCGCCTTGGTTATTTGTTATTATTATCAAACAAGTATATACGAGTCACAGATAGGGCAAGAATAACATGGTATGAACAAGTAACAGATTCAGGTCAGAAGATAAACATGTACAGGTGAAAGACAACTCATAAAAGATTAGGACAACAAAAATTCTAGTTATAGACAGCAAGACAGTACTGCACCAAATCTGGGATTCCCATTGCCACAAATATGCAAACCTGGATCCGCCAAAAAAATCTGGAAAATAGACTCTCGGCCGAATCCAGCAAATATATATAGGTCATATGGTATTTCACAAAAACAGGACTCAAAATAGAATTGTATCCAGATAACATGTTCAGCCAGAAATCACAAGTTTGTATTCATAAACAGGAAAACAGAATAAAAAATTTCTGATTAAATCCAAGAAAAATCTAGGATATTTACTAGTATGTCTAGTATCAAAAAATATAATTTCATAATCTTCTAATATTGATAGTATAGTCAAATAAAATTAGAAAACAGCAAGACACAGCAGATTTGTAAATCTAAAACTGTGAACACAGCAGTACTAAATCAACAATAGGTTACAAAATATAAATCGAAATCCAGATCCTTCAAAGGGTAATAAAATAGATACAGCCAACTACAACATATATTGACAAAGTTTTCATAAACAAAAAAAAGAATCAAGTCGAAATTAAGGTTCTTTACAGAACAACATGAAAATTCTGCAAGTATTGTTGTGGTTTGCAAGCATAGAATGGTTTATAAAAGTCATCAATTAAATCCACAGAAATTAGGGTTAATTCCAATCAAGTCTAATTTTACTCAGCAAAATATTGGATCAAAATTTTATCTTTAATATCATTATAAAATAACTAACCATACAGAATTCATATAAAACAGAATCTGGAATTTTGTACACATCTGTAGTAAAACAACAATAACTTGCAACTCACAAATCGAAACTGAGATCTGTTAGAAATTCTGGAAAGTAGACAGAATTATCTATAATTCATAATCACAAATAATTTTCATTTACTGACCTTAATAGGGTCTAAAATACTAAACAAAAATGGGGTCATAACAAAAATAGAAATCTTCTTTATGCATAAAATCAACTAGTTTATATGAAACACATCCAAATCATAACAAAAAGTGAAATATGGTATACTAGATGTCCAAGGAACATGGTATAGGGTATTTAATAAGTTTACAACGAGTTATACTACTACTAACGGATCAAGCATATAAGATTCTACGACACCTCATAAATCACGAACCACATGCATATATACAACGAGAATTTAGTATTCCTAAGTTATTTTATGTCGTGTGTGTAATGAGGCAACTACGGACGGATCAACACATAGACACAAGATCTAACAAGGATTTTCATGAGAATAGATCTTGAAGCAACTACACTACATGCTGTATTTAGTACTTATATATGCAAACAGAAATTATACAAGTTACTTGCCTTATAGTCGACGATGGAAACGAAGCAAGAACGAGAATAACAGGAACGGGTTCCCAGGAATGAACTCAACGAAAACGAACGAATACATGAGCACACGAGCAAGCAATCACAACTCGAGATCAACACCCGCACATAAGATAGAGCTCGAGGGAACGACGGACAGTAGGCGGCTGTACTCGCTACTGGCTGTTGAAGGAGAAAACACAGCGTGGGGAGGTTACGACTGTGGATGCTACCGCCGGCACGAAACACAGTGGAAGGGAGAGTTGGGGGTCACTGTGGGACTGCTGCTGTCGGTGGTCTGGCTGCAGCGCCGCGACAGGATCACACGGGGCAAGCCGGCACGACGATGGGGTGTAAGGCATTGTGATGTTGGGGATGCAGGGAGAGGGGGTGATCGGGATAAAGGAGGATGACGGGAGATGGGTTTTGGCTGGAGGTCGGGACAGCACAAGGTGAAGTAGGGTTTCAGGAGCAATAGCGGCTAGGTTTAGATTATATACAGGGAAGATGAATAGTAGTATATATATAGGGATAGTTAGGGTTTATGGTTGAATGTGGGTAATGGGTTATAGGGTGCACAATGGGTAACTGGTTGGATTTTAAGAATAATACGGTTTAAATTAAAAGATCCAATAAAGAGATGGAAACAAAAATGAATAAATAAAATAGGACACGATCCAGCCCAAGCACAAAAAACTTGATCACTCACTCCGACAGGTAGCTAATCTCCAAAACCTGCATATTTAACATGTGAAAGAAATAGAAAACAAGAGACAAGATACCCGTTAGTGCAAGCTACGAGCCACAAGTAGTCCAAGCAAACGGGTACAGAAACAAATACAAGAGACCATGGAACAGGGAACTAGAATCAAGAACATACAACATATCATGGCAGAAATGCAAAGTAACATGCGAGACAGGTTACAGGTGTGTACAGGTAACATGTTATTCTTAAGTCTATTGTTTAATCCTAACTAATGAACCACTCGTATAACCCCCATTTCTGGCAATGAGTATTTTCCATGTATTCTCTATAATTTGATTTTTATATACATATATGAATTTATTTTGAGCTAAATTCATTTCGGATTTTTATCGAAAATTTATTCATTTCGAATAACGGTATGTTTTAATCTAACTTTCTACATCTTATGGATCGGATATTTATATTTGAGCCCGAAAATAAATATATTATTATTATTGGATTATTTCTAATAAATTGTTAAACCCGAATACTATTTTGTCATGTAATTTATTTTATTTTTTATTATTATGATTAAAATTATTAATTGTTGTTTCTTGATTATTCAATTAAAGTTCATTTATCGAATTATTTCATTTTCATACTTGATCTAAGTTTCTTGGCGAATTCCAATTTATTTTCAAACCAATTTATATTCTTCTCATTGGTATTATTTATTTATTTATTTGGATTTAAATTATTTTTTATGAAATTCTTCGTTCCTTTGATTGAGCTATTCTTGTTGAGCCTACTTTCTTTTATTTTATTGTTGGTATTTTTTTTAAACCCTATTGATTTAGATCTATCTCTTATTGAACCCTAAAGCCCAATTTCAATTGTTCTTGGCCCAAAACCACTGTTATTGGATCCTAAACCTCTAACCCAATGCCCCAATTGTACCCTATAAATACAACCCTAGTACAAACCCTAACAATTGCACAATTTTGAACCCTAGAGCAGTCTAATCCCTCTCCTAATTTCTCTCTCCTCTTTTCCTAGTTTCTTTCTCCCCGACCCAACACTTCCCACCCAAATACCCATCACTGCACATCTCCTTCCCTGGCCAAACTCTGGCTATCCCTTCGTCGTCCGACCTCCTACCAACGCCAGCACCCTCCCGACCTCCTTCCGGTGCTGCCCTACCTTCCCTCAATGACCAGCGCCACCACAGAAAACCCTGGTTGCCCTCCTTTGTCCCTCCACCCTCACCATCGACCTCCCGTTGACGAGCAGCAACAGCCAACCTCGACGTCGCCGCTTAGCCCCACCTCGCCGCCATCATCCAGCCGCCAAACCCTCGAAGCCCCTTGCTTCTTTTACTGTTGTTGCCTTGGATCTTGTTGTTTTTGCTTGTCTCTCTTTTGCACATATATTGAACGTGCTAAATTGTATGTTCGTGGGTTCGTTGCTTCGGGATCCTTATCCCGTTATTCTTAGTATTCAATTTCACATTAATAGGGCAAGTCACTGTCCTCTTGAATTGTCAATTGTATCAAATTTAAGTTTTGTTGAAACTCTTGCAAGCAGATCCCTTCGTTTATCGTATTATACATTGTTCATCTCTTTTGTTGGGTATATTGAGGGTTTACACGAGCTAATCCAAATTTACTTGACATCGTGCCACTTTTGACTACAAAGATTGATTCTTTCATGTGTGCATATAGAATTGATAATAGGGTTGTTCACATAATTATGACACAAATGAATTATTGTAGAGATAATTGCCAGGTTGTATATTACTTGATCGATTGATGGTTGATTGATGATAAATTGATGAATGTATGTGTTCTTAATCTTACTTACCATGTTTTTATACCCTTCATGCTGATTGAGAAGTTCATCGACTCATAGAATTGACGCCCATCATGTTTACTTAATTGTTTCATGAAAAATACCCAAAACCTGTATCTTGCTTGTTAGCTGTATGTTGACTGCTATTTTCGACCCATTACATGATCTTAAAATAAATTACTTTCTCAATATGAAATTTAACCTTATCTTTATAATTTCTAGAATATCTTGAATTTTTAAATTTCGAGTTGTGTAAAAAAAGTTATGACTGTTTTTCTACGGCTGTGTTTTACTTTCTGATTTTCAGATTCTTGTATCTTGCATGCTTAAACAGTAAAAAATACTGATCAAATGATAAAATTTTACTCTGAAAATTTCCAGATTGTTATTTAACATGTTTAGGAGTCTAGAAAATATTTTTAATGAATTTTATTTCGAGTTTTCGCTGATTCTAAAAATAAAATAACATGATGTCGAATTTCTGCCTGAACATGAAATCTGTAAAGAATGATCTGTTTGACCGAGCTACTGTTGTCAGATTTTGAACTTTAAATATGCATTGGATTGGTTGGGAAGTCTAGTTTCTAGAATTTCTTACGGATTCCATTTTTGAGTTCTAAAACAACGAAAAATTACATTTTTGTACAGACTACTCTTGCTATCAAGAATTTTATATTCCAGATTTTAATAGATTAATTGCTCTATATCGTAGTATTGCATGAATTAAAGTGTTGATGTTGCATTGCATGATCCTAATGTCCCATTGTCATCATTTTAATTTTCCTATCTAAGTTATCGTCCTATTGTTCTCCTAATGATACTATTGTTCATCTCATATCTCAAATTGGATATTGTATTGTTATATTAATAAAATAATTAACAAGCCAGGGTTTAAGGGTTGACTTTAGTACTGGACAATATAAGGACTGTACTCGGACGAGGGGCCTGTGTTTCTCTATTTATCGGTCTATCGATCTATCGGTCTATTAGTCATATTGGTCAGATTGGTCATCAATTAATTGTAGAATACTGTCAACAGTATCTCGGTTGATTCGCTCATCAGTCATTATTGCATATCATTGCCGAGTACATGAACTATAAAATCCACCACTAAGTCTAAACATAACTTGTTTGTATGTAGCAACCATGTGGTAAATAAAGGACGCATGAAGTGCTACATTAGTTAGGATTAAAATAATTAATAGACTTAAGCATTGACACCACATCGACATTGATTAATTGCCATTATTGTTCCTATTGATATCGATTATTGGCCAAGAGTTATTGATATTGATCATTGATTATTGTTACCGAATATTGAATCATTGATTGTACCCATTGCATTGTCCATTATTGATATTGATTATTGCTATTGTCTCATGTTATTGATTCGTATTGACCCATTCAAATCATTGTTATACGATTATTCCATTGTTCTCTGCTTTCTCTACTTGCTGTCCATGACTTGCTCTAAGGAAAATTTTTTCATCTTTTTAGATGAAGTATTTACAGGTGTTAATGGAGAATTGCCTGCTGGAATTGGAGAGCAAACTTTCTAAAGAATTATTGCTTTATAATTGAATGTTATTTTTAATGAACTTATTGTATTGAAACTTGTTACCATTGTGTTGGGATTTATTATTGTATTGGGCTTATGTCCCGGATTTTACTATTGTTTCTACATGTTGGATTATTATTGTATTGGGATATTATATATTGCTTCATTCCAAGTATTACTGTTCATGAGATTATTATTATTGCTTGCGCAATTGTTCTGTAATGATTATATTGTTGAGTTGATCGGATAAACAGCTTATGGGTGACGTTATTCATTCGCTAGGACAATGTTATGTACTCGTATTCCGTATTTTTGGGAAGCGGGGCATGACAATTCATGCATCACATATATATACCACATAGTTGTTGCATATAAACAAGTTACGTTTAGACCTAGTAGTGGATTCTATAGGGCCGTGTACTCAGGCATCATCTAAATAGGCAACAGGTAACAGTAGCCACGTAGTGGGTTCTAGAGGTGGCCCCTATCACCATGATGTGGCACTTAGTCCTACGTGGCACTTTTCACCTTGTGACTAGCAACATATAACGTATAACAGGAACGTGTAATCACGTAAACAGGAAAATAGGCTCATGAATTATGTAATCATGTAATGGATTCTAAAGGTGGCCACCGTCATCCAACGACGTGGCACGTAGTTTTACGTGGAACTTAGCTCCATGTACTTATAATCATGTATCCATGCAAACAGGTGGGAAACACGGGCCCCCTTTCAAGTACACTTTTCTATATTGTCCACTACTAGATCTTTTCCTTAAACCCCTGCTTGTTTATTTATCATTTTTATCAAACAGGCATGAAAGTGAATGAACAGGGGCAAGTAAACATGATAGGAAGTAGGAAACAAGTTCAGCTTGGGTAGAAGTCATATTGGGATGTCAAATCAACTTAAAATTATCAAAAGCGACAAGAGTTTCAATTCTGGATAGCAGGACGTTGCTGCACCAAAACTGGAATTTCCGTTGCTACCGGAATGCGAATTTAGATCCATCAAAATTTCTAGAAACTAGACCCTCTGCCGGTTCCAGTGCATATACACATGATATATAAAAGTTAAAGCAACTGGGCTCAAATCAACATTCCACACAGATTTTCTGTTCAGCCAGAATTCTTAAAATTGTGTTTACATGCATGAATCAGGTCTAAAAACTCATCAAATAAAACCTGGAAAATTAATGGTGATTCCCTAGCATGTTTAGTTTCTGCAAGATAAATTTCATATTATTATATGACTGATAATATGTGCAAATTAAATTGCAAGGCAGGGTGATACCGGTGAAATTGTGAATCTGGAAATCCAGACCCAGCAGTACTAAAACATCAATATCTTACAACTCACAACTCGAAAATCGATTTCTTCAGATGTCCTGAAAACTAGAAACTTGGGGATACAATCCATATTCAGAAACTAATTCAAAATTCTGTCATTAACAGGGTCGAATTCATCAGGCAAAATCAGGACAGCAGTATATAAAGTTACTTTTTGCATGAAATATAACATGATTATTAACTGCTATGGATCTAAATTAATGTGTGATGCAAGTCAGAGTTTAATAACTATTCAAACAACACCCATGTCTATTCTCAACTCATGAAAAGGGGAACCAAGATCAACATATTCATCATCCAAAAAAACATCTATAAGTCATGGTGATTCATAAATTCATGTAGCCAAAATAATTAGATAACTAATTAAATCTAACTTGTTGTTGTGAGGTAAGTGTATTGACGAAAGGTTGTGACCCTTATGATTATCGAAACTGATAGAGACGAACAACGAATATGACCGAGATACATCAACGGGTAAGAACATGAAGAACAAGTTATAACGAAGGTCTACCGGCGGTATTTATGCTTGTACGAGGAACATGAAAATTCATACAAGATACTTGCCTTGATTGGATAAAGGAATGGCGAGATCCGCGAGGGCACGTGCACAACACGTGCAAGCAAAGCTACCACGAAGCACGTGCAACACGAACAATGGACAACACGCGCAACACACGCGGAAGCAAATCTACATGCACTGCACGTGCAAACAAAGATAGTAGCAATAGTAGGGGCTAGGACAACAGCAGCAAGGCAGCGACAGCCAATAATGACGAGGGTTGCGAACAGCGGCCGCGGCAAGGTCGATCAATCAGCACACAACGGGATCACCCCAGCAATGCAGCGACACAGGCGTACAGAAAATAGCATAGACAACAAAAACTATGGCAAGCACGGCTTCGATGGTGGGCGGCTGGGGCTGTGGTGGTGCTCGACGACGGCAGTATGGCAGAGGAACTAGCACAGCGAGCGGCTGAGGGCTCGAGGAAGATGGAGGGTAGTAGGCGGCAGTCGAAGGTAGGTTCGACTGGGGGTGTAATGCCCCAGAATTTTAAATACAATGTTATGAATTAATAAAAATATTTTAATCAATTTATTTGATTATTTTGAATTTTTGTAAAATCGACATTTTTACACGTGCAAATCACGTGCAAATATTTTTGAAGTGCAAATTTCCACTTTTGTAATTCTGGATAAATTATCCTATTTATAATTGAGTATATTCTAAATTTTGATATTTTTCTGAATAAAGAAACTATTTTTATAAATACTTTGAAAGGGTGGGGCCTTTTTGTAAAAAAGTGATTTAAAGGTGAAAATTGAACTTAAAATTTTCTTTAGGGCCAATTATTCAGTCTTGGACTCTAAGAAATTAGATTATATTCATATTTGGTTGACTTTTATCGATTAATTGAATAAATATATAATTATGCAATTTTGAGATTTGTTGAAGACATTATTGCAAATATTTTCTTGGGATACTCAAAGCCAAAAAATATTTTGGGGAAACCTAATATTTGTTAGTAGATATTATTTATGAATTTTTTGGATTTTTTAATATTTATTTGGCATATTTTCAAATATTACAAAAATAGGGGTTTTTGTGCAAAATTACCACTTTGGATTTTTGGGCTGAGCATGATGGCTGGCCAACTCAGAAATAAAGAATTGGAATTTTATTCTAATAGATTTGGTCTATTTTGCTAAATTATTAAAGGTGGTCTATATATGTAAGGAGATAATTTGTTAAAGGATGTTTCCATAAACTCGTAAAAACCCTAATGCATCAGATTTTCGGCTATATTAGAGCCACTACATCCATCCTCCCTCTGCCCACAAAATATATATATTTTTATTATTTATTTATTAGAGTTTCAAAGCGAGGATCTTGGATTTTTGCAAAAGGAAGGGATTTTTCTTATTCTTTATTATTTCAGTTGATTCTTCATTGAGGTGAGTGACTTATATTTGATTTCTTGTTGTGGTACACATTCTATATATGATGATTTGCCTAGTAGAATGCATGATGGATGATTGTGTGATGATATAATGAATTTATTGATGGATGGATGATTAAAAATAGAACTTTTCATTAAACTATGCAATTGATGAATAAAAATTCTATATAGATGACTTGAGATTGATAAGAAGTTATTAGGAATCATGGGTATGTTGTTTTCTTTTATATTCTTACTGATTTGATTATGCATAATGAGTTGTATGATGTTTATTGCATAAAGTGAATAAAAGTAGGATCTTTACTGTGTATGAACATACACAGGATCTGTTGTGATATTTTGATGAGTAAAACTTGATGAAAAATTGTTGTAGATGCTTATAATCATGGACAAACTAATATAACTAGTTGTAGTCATGTTTAATAAATTTGCAAGAAGTGTTTTTGAATCAAAAGATCAAGCTTTAATGAATTGAAGTAGATTTTTATTTCGGGTCTCAAATAGTTTCAGCTGAAACTTGATTTTTTGACGTTTTTGTGAAATTTTCGATTAGATCTTGATTTCTAATGATGCTGAGTTTGAATTGACCAACATATTACATACACACAGAGATTTTTGAAGATTTTACTAAAACATACACACATATACACATACATACATGATATGGGTCAGATGATGTGGCCTCTCCTGGGCCACAAGATCCCCTCAAAAGTCGTTCACCCCCGATCATCAGATCTGCCAGGTTAGCCATATGCTTAATGGGCTTCCACCATGTCACGTCCACGGGCAACCGGGTCCAGACCCGGTTAGCACTACCTATAAATACCAGGCCTTCTACCCCTTCAAATGGTAATCAATCTCTCCCCTCTAAAAAACGCTAGTTACTCTCTTTAGTGACTGACTAGACCATCGGAGGGCCAGCCACCGGGATCAAACCCGGTATTCCTAAGCCGAGTGTAGGTACACAAGACCTCCGGATCCGAGCCGAGCCTCCAGATCCGAGCTGAGCTTCCGACCTCCACCTCACTCTCGCCTACTCCCGAGCCGTTCCCTCAGCTAAGGGTCGGGCGTACCGTCAGTACCAAAGCTTTCGCAAAAATACAAATTGAGAAGAACTCACACCTGGTGCAGCCACCCCCCAAAAATAAACCACATCAGGTTGGCGCCGTCTATGGGAAACCTTGGTGCGAACATCAATCCGAGCTCACATGGCACCCAAACCCAGGAGAGATGTCACTTCCACACGTCGCCAGGACACTCCTCCTCAGGACGTCCCCGCCGACACTCATGGATCCAACAATCCGAGGGACAGCCTCGGACCGCAGTCGAGCGCCTCTCGCTCAGTCATACCTGACCTACGTCGGGTCATCCAAAACCGTCAGGCAAGTCAAACTAAGGGAGGGGCCGCTTCCAACTCGGTCCCGATCCGTCCCAGGCCTACGCCCCGAGAGTGGGAGCCGGCGTTCAGCCGCATCAACCAGAGGCCGCCACCCCAATGCGACCCGACCGAACGCGCTCCAGTCACCCACCGAGAGTTCCAATACTTCCGGAACAAGATCATGGAGGCTATCCTAGGGACCCTTGTCAACGAGATGCTCCACCGCTCTCACTCGCGGTTGGACATCGGAGCCAGCGCGTCTCGCTGCCTGATAGTCCCGCTAGAGTATGACGAGGACATCCTAAAAAGCCTCCAGGAAATGGAGAACCGCCTCAACCACTTCGGCGACGGCGGTGTGAGGCCGGCTCAGGGTCATATGCCGACCCGACCTCCTTTCTCCACTGCAATCCTACAAGTGGAAACACCCCGAAATTTCTGACCTCCCCAATTCGAGACCTATGACGGCGAGGGTGATCCTACTGATCACATGGAGGGTTCAAGACCCTCATGATGATTCACAACGCTTTGGATCCCCTCCTATGTCGTGCCTTTCCTGCCACCTTCCGGGGGCCGGCTCGGGAATGGTTCTCCAAGCTCATCCCTGGCTCGATCTACTCGTTCGACCAGCTGGAGGCCAATTTCCTGGCCCACTTCGTGACCAGCAGAAAAGTCGAGAAGATGAGCGCGTCCTTATTGGACCTCCGATAGAAGGAAGCGAAGTCACTCCGGCAGTTCATCCGGAGGTTCACCACGGAGGCGAGATCGGTCTCCTCCCTCAACGCTGGGGCCACCTTGGCAGCATTAAGACACAACATCCGGCACGACCAGCTGAAGGCATCCCTGGCAAAGAAACCTCTCTTCGATTTCCTGACCTGCTCAATCGGGACGAAAAGTACATCCGGGCCGAAGAGGCCCTAAATCCCAAGGACACCAAGGAGACTCAGGGAAAGGGGAAGCACAAGGCTGATGAGGCGGAGCCAGCAAACAAGGTCCCAAAAGACAGAACCATTACGAAGAACGTCCCTGCAATTCTGCGCTTCGAGAGGTACACGCCCCTGATACAGAATGTGTTGGCTATCCTCTTAGTAATCGAGGACAGGGACTATCACGCCCCGCTTCGCAAAAAAATACAGAATACGGGTACGAGACAAAAGCCCAGCGAATGATTTTCATCATTCATAAGCTGTTCAAGAATCTTTACAACATTTCACAAGATAATCAAAGTCAGAAGCAAAAGATACAGCCAGGCATGCATAATTGAAACAAGATACCCACAGAAATTACTTAAAACCAAAGATAATAATCTCAAATAATCAAATTCTGAACAAGTCAAATATCCTGGATTACATCGCCCAAATACAAGATAAATATCCAAGTAATCAAGTACATCTTATTCTAGTTCAATCAACAATAATAATAACAAATAAAGCATGAAATCCAGCACTAGTATCTCATATCTCCAATGCCATCGAGCAGTAGACCATCCTGCTCTGCAAAATAGTAAATTGCAGGAGAAGAAAAAAGAAAACAAGTACCTGTCAATTGCAAGTTACGGGTCACTTATAATGTAGGAAACAAGTACATGGCATAGGTAAATCTAAGTAACAAACCTAGCATGGTATAATCATGATAACAAAATATAAATCATGGCATGGCAAGATTAGCAAGTATAGTAGTATGTGTCGAGTGTCAAATAAACAAGTGTCATGAATCAAGTAACTAGTATCAAGAATCATGTAATCATGTAGCATGTATCAAGTATCAAATTTCATGTATCATGCAGTCAAGTATCAAGTGGGCATGTATCATATTCAAGTGTCATGTATCAAGTCTTGTAGTTATTACTATCTAAGTAGCACTTCATGCGCCCCAAAAATATAACACATGGTTGCTACAACAAACAGTTTCGCTTTAGATTTCATAGGGGACCATACAAGGCAGTGTACTCAGGGACAAGCTCCAAGTATCATGTAATCATGTATCATGTAAACAAGCTCCAGTGTCATGTGTGTGCGTATCATGTATATCATGTCAAGCTCCACATGTAAACAAGCTCCAATAACCACTAGGTTCTTCCGAGTACACGTTTCTGCACTATCCACTACTAGATCTTTCCCTTAACCCCGGCTTGGTTATTTTATTATTATTAGTGTCCAACAAGAATGTATTTGTGCAAAATATATTAAGAATAACATGGCATGATCATGTAACAATTTCAAGTTTCAAGATAAATATGTGTGGGTACAAGATAACATATAACAGAGTAAAACGACTAGCTTTCTAATTCAGGACAGCAATACAGTGTTGTACTAAAACAGTGATTCCCGCTAATACAAACATGCAAACCTGAATCTATCAGAGAATCTGGAAAATAGACTTCCGGCCGAATCCAGCAAGTATAAACAAGTCATATGGTGTTTCACAAAATCATAACTCAAAACTGATTTAAATCCAAGAAATACGTTTGGGAAGAATTCAGTAAATCAAATTCTCAATCAGGAAAACAGCATCAAAACTCAATAAATAAATCCACGAAAAATTTGGGGTATTCCCCTATCTGTCTAGTATCAAAATATAAAGTTTCAAATTTTTCCAGTAAAACTAGCTTGGTCAAGTAAAATCAGAAATCATAAAAAAACGATAGTTTGGCAAATTTGGAATTCCCGACACGGCTGTACAAAATCTGTAATATCTCACAAACCGTGAAACGAAATCCAAATACGCCAAAGGGAGATGAAAATAGACAATATAAACAAACTTTCATATTTCACAAATATTTTTCATACAGTCAAAGGAATCAGAGTGAAAATAAGAATCTTTACAGAACAGAAAGTAAACTACAGCAAGTACAGCCTTTATAAACAAGCTTGAAGCGGCATATAAAATTCATCAATAAAGTCTAGGTAATCCCTAGATAAGTATAGAAAAAATGACCAAAGTTCTAGATCAAAATAACATGTGTAGCACAACTAACAAAATGATTTAGTCATCATATCACGAAGAACGAAATATGGAAAAGGTCTACACCTCTGTAGTAAAACAGTTATATCTCACACATACAAAAACGAAATCAATCAAGGTCAGAGGGGTTGGAAAGAAGACAAAATCCTCTACAGATCATTTTTTATACTGAAATTAAGATTCTGGCCTTAATATGGTCTAGATTACTGATCAAGACAGATCATCGACAAAACACAGAATTTTCTCAAAAACCAAAATCACCATAGATCCAACGAAACTTGATCCAGACACATCTAAACATGAAATCGAGTCTATTAAGTGTCCAAACAACATGTAATAAAGTATATAACAAGTCCATAACAAGCTAATCACATGGATCTCAACAAGTAGTCAAATTTTCACAAATAGTTCACATACATGATCAAGTCATGAACGGGCGAAAACATAGTTGTTTCATGTCGAATTTGTGTCGTGAGTCAACTATGGTCAAATAGCACTGTAGAGACAAAACCCAACAAGAATAACACA
This sequence comes from Hemerocallis citrina, assembly GCA_017893485.1. Classification (NCBI taxonomy): domain Eukaryota; kingdom Viridiplantae; phylum Streptophyta; class Magnoliopsida; order Asparagales; family Asphodelaceae; genus Hemerocallis; species Hemerocallis citrina. The sequence goes on from CM030360.1 coordinate 124,241,556, forward strand.
CAAGAGCCGTCTCTAGAACCCAACTACATTATAGGTCGTATTTTGACTTGTATCATACAAAGGAATTTGAGTACAAGTTACTTGCCTTAACCGGAGACGAAAATGAAGAACAATAAGAATAACGGGAATGGATTCCCGACAATGAACGTGAATGAACGAGTCAACGAACCAAAGCGAGCACAACCCACGAACACGACTACGAACCAAATACTCCAAGAACGAATGGACAAAACCCCATGAGCAAGAACGTCCCGCAACACGAACCAACTAGAACACACCACAATCACCTGAGATCCAACACACAACCCACGAACGAATAACCACGCATACACACTTAACCCCAAGAGTACGAGGAAGAGAGGGAGAGGGAACAGAGGATGGGAGGTTCAGGAGAGGCCGGGAGTGCAAAATAGGGGGTCGGGAGCGAGGCAGAACCGCGGGAAATTTTCTCTGGTGGCGGCTAGGAGGAATACACAGTGCATGGGGGTGCTGGATAGTATATATATGGGGCTTAGGGTTTGAAACGGGGCGGCACAACATAGGATACGGGTGTGGGGCATGCAGCTGCGGGTTTAAGGGGTGGGTAGTTGGTTTCGGTAGGTATTCAGGTAGAAGTTGAGTGGGGATATATATTAGGAAGTAAATAAATGGGTATATGGTTATATGGATCTGGGGAAATGTTAATAAGGCATGGTTGATAATAGGATCTGATGTGGATTTTATAATAGGTGGGTTTAGAATAGTTAATTAATAGGATTATGAATGAGATTTAAAAGTAATTAAGGATATAGGAAAAAAATGGGTGTTAGGGAATGATTAGATATATGGTGAAAAATAATAATTAAAATAAAATTTTGGGACGGGCACAAAAATAGGGAAAATAAAAATAAGGCACGAATAAAATAAAATAAAGAGGATCACAAGTAATGGCTCGATCAAATGGAGACGAACAAAAGAGACAATAGGATCAAGAATTCAAAATATAAAGAAGACAAAAATATAACAAAATGAATTTATTGAAAATAAATCAATATACGGCCAAAAGATTTACAAGAAGGATACAAAGAGAGAAAAAAATATACCAAAGCGAAAAATACACTCAAAAATACACAAAACGAAAAACAGGAGTTACAGGGACCTCATCCAGATGCCGCCCTGGCCGACCAACAACAAGAAGAGAGATCAGCAGTTCTACTGCCGCTTCCACTGGGACAACGGGCACGACACCGACTACTGCCAGGCCCTGAAAGACGAAATCGAGGCCCTCTTCCAACGAGGGTACCTCTGGGAATTCACACAGGAAGATGCCAGGGACCGAAGAGACACGGGGAACCAGAGGCCTTCTTCTCCTCATTGCGCCCCCAAACCACGTCCCGAGCGGAACCTCAAGCCTGAAGAAACTGAGGGTCAAGCCATCCTACATTGCGTCCATGGGGGCCCATGGGAGGAGAGTCCAGCACTTCCCGCAAGGCGTTCGTCTGAGAGGTAAACGCCGTTCAGGGTCTCCCTTCCCCCCAGGTCCAGCAGTTCCCCGTCTCCTTCTCAGCGGAAGACCTGGAGGGAGTCCGTCTTCCGCACTACGATGCGCTCGTCATCAGCCTCAGGATGGCAAACTACGAGGCCCTTTGGATCCTCGTGGACAATGGGAGCTCGGTGAACATCCTCTTCCTGGAAGCATTTGAGAACCTCAAACTCTCTCGGGATAAGCTGAAGCCAGCCGGGTACACCCTGCACAGGTTCTCTGGCATCCCGATGCCAATAGAGGGAATCGTGACCTTAGACGTCACCACCGGTACTACCCCTCACAGACGGACCGAGTCGATGGACTTCATGGTTGTAAACGTCAAGGAAGCCTACAACGCCATCCTCGGTCGACCAGGGCTCTACTCCCTCCAGGTTGTTCCCTCGGCCTACCACCAAAAGCTGAAATTCCCTACCAAGTCAGGTGTCGGAGTCGTCCGAGGAAACCAAGAAGCAGTACGGTCGTGCTATATAAAAGCAGTTGAGGGCGGTGAGTTTCCCCTGGACGCCATCGAGCTGCAGCCCGAAAGAAGCCAGCCCGAGCATGAGCCGACAGACAAATTAGAGGAAGTCTCGTTTGAGACAGGGGACATCTCGAAGTGGTTCCGCGTTAGCTGCTTCCTAGTTCCCAACCTCAAGTCCAACCAGATCAATTGCATTCGTCGCAATGTCGATCCCTTTACCTGGAAGCCCTCCGATATGCCCAGAATTTTTGAAGACCTGATCATGCAAAAACTCAGTGTGATCCCCGGCTCGAAGCCAATCTTCCAGAAGCAACGTAAGTTCACCCCGGAGAGACAACAGGCAGTGAAAGCGAAAGTGGACAAACTCTTGTCCGCCCATTTTATACAGGAGGTCAGCTACGCTGAGTGGCTGGCAAACATCGTGATGGTCAGAAAGGCGAGTGGGAGCTGGAGGATCTGCATAGACTCTACGGACCTTAACAAGGCTTGCCCCAAAGATCCGTTCCCCCTCCCCAGCATCGACGCTCTGATCGATGCAACATCGGGTCACGAGCTCCTTTTTTTCATGAACGCCTTCTCAGGCTACAACCAGATCCGAATGTTCCCTTCTAATATAGCCAAGACGTCCTTCGTCACGGACCAAGGTCTCTATTGCTACCGGGTTATGCCCTTCGAGCTGAAAAATGCCGGTGCTACTTGTCAAAGGCTCGTCAACCAAGTCTTCAAGGATCAAATCGGACGCAACATGGAGGTGTACGTCGATGACATTCTCGTCATGAGCCAGTGGGGACAGGACCATGTCGCCGACCTGGAGGAAGCCTTTGGGGTCCTTCGGACCCACAATATGAGACTCAATCCGGCGAAGTGTGCATTTGGCGTCTCCTCGGGGAAATTTCGGGCTCGTCGTCAGCCAGCACAGTATCGACGCGAACCCCGAGAAGATCCAGGACATAATAGACATTGCCCCTCCTAGAAACATGAAAGAAGTCCAGAGGCTCATGGGAAGACTGGCGGTCATTGGCCATTTCCTCTCTATGTCCGGAGAGAAGTCCCTCCCATTCTTCAAGGCTTTGCGCGGAACCAGAGGCTTCGAGTGGGGTACTCAACAGCAAGAGGCGTTCGCCCAACTGAAAGAGCACCTCGCCAACCCTGCTCTCCTTAGCAAGCTCGAACTAGGCGAGCCCCTCTGGCTTTATCTTTCGACTTCGAAAAATGTGCTCAGTGCTGTTCTCATTTGAGAAGAAGATGGAGTCCAAAAGCCCCTATACTACGTGAGCAAGGTTTTGCTCGCCTCCGAGACCAGATACTCAAAAATGGAAAAGGTGGCATACGCCCTGGTCATGGCCGTGCAGAAGCTCCGTCCCTTTTTCCAGGTGCATTCAATTCAGGTACTCACGGACCAGCCTTTGAAGGCCGTACTCTACAAGCCCAAGAGCTCCGGACGACTGGTCAAATGGTCGATCGAGCTTAATCAATACGACATCGCCTATTAGCCAAGGACGGCCATCAAAGGGCAGGCCCTTGCGGAGTTCATCATGGAATGCACCATCTCCGAGCAACCTAATAGTAGGGAGGCTGACCAAATGTGGGAAGTTTACGTCGACGGCTCCTCCTGCGAAGCGGAGCGTGGTGCAGGTATCATTCTGCAAGGACCTGACAGTTTCCTTCTTTAATATTGCCTCTGCCTCAACTTTCTAGTCTCTAACGATGAGGCCAATTATGAGGCCATGATCGCCGGGCTCACCCTGGCACATCAAGCAGGCGCTAGAAGATCATGGCCTTCAGTCACTCTCAGCTCGTGGTCAATCAGATCACCGGAGAGTACGAGGCCCGTGACGATCGGATGATCCGATACTTGGCCGTGGTCCAGCGACTCTTGGCGTCCTTTGACGAATCTGCAGTCTTAAGGATCCCTAGAGAGCAGAACGCCCAGGCCGATGCTCTGTCAAAGTTAGCCTCCTCGCCCTTTGAAGGTCTCGATCGCACCGTCCTGATCGAAGCACTCCTAAAGCCGATTACCCACCTCCTCGAGATCCTCAGCATCGAAGAAGGAGCTCATCCGGACGATTGGACCACTCCCATCAGAGAATTTCTAATCAAAGGAGAGCTCCCCGAAGACCGAGCCGAGGCAAGGCGGGTCAGGGTCCGTTCAGAGAGGTTCACCATAATCAGCGAGACCCTCTTCAAACGGTCGTATACCACGATGGACGGAAGGCCCTACCTCCGCTTCTTAACCCCCGACGAAGCAAAGTACGCTCTCAAAGAGCTCCATGAATGTCACGCCCCGCTTCCCAAAAATACGGATTACGAATACGTAACAAAAGCCCAGCGAATGATTATTATCATCCTTAAGCTGTTTCAAGAAATCCTTACAACATGTCACAGTAAAATCAGAGTCGGAAGCTAGAAAAGTCAACCACATGCACATATGAACCAAATACCAATAAGAATACTTGAAATAAAATGCATAAATCTCAAATAGTCATGATCTGAATAACACAAATAATCCTGGGTCACATCACCCAAATACAAGAAATAATACAAATCTCAAAATACAATATTGTCCAAAGTAAGCAACAAGAATAGTAATAGCAAATTTCAGCCTCTAGCCCATCATCTTGCCAATACCTTTAGGAACCTGTCCTCCAAAATCTGCAATTCATAGAATGCAGGAAAATGAAAAAGAGAAAACACAGTACCTGTCAATGGCAAGTCCGGGTCACAAAATAGAGTAGGATACAAGCACATGGAAACTAACTAACCACAGGATATACTAATAGGTAAGGGTAACATATGTCAAATGTAAAGTCAACAGGTAAACAGGTAGCATGTATAATTATCAGGTAACCAGGTAGTCAGGTAAATATGTATCAAGTATCAGGAAATCAGGTAACAGGAATATCAGGATAATCAGGTAACAGGTATACAGGTAACAGGTAATCATGCATTAATATCTTGTATTATTACTATCTAGGTAACACTTCATGTGCCATCCTTTTATCACATGGTTGTTACAGTCAATCCAGTTTCGCTTTAGATTTCGTAGTGGACCATAGCAGGGCAGTATACTCAGGTACAGGAAACAGTAATCCAAATCATATACCAAATTCCAAATAATCCAAATCATATACCAAATTCCAAATAATCCAAATCATATACCAAATTCCAAATAGTCCAAATCATATACCAAATTCCAAATATGGGAAACACGGGCCCCCTTCCGAGTACACATTTCTGAATTATCCACTACTAGATCATTCCCTTAAACTCCGACTTGTTTCTTTTATTATTAAGATCATCAACAGGCATGAGAGTGTACTAAATAATGTCAAACTAACAGGTTATAATCAGGTTTAGACTCAGGAAATTAGATCAGCAAGTATAGGTACTATACCTTCACAAATACGAGCAACTTAACGTATGTTTATAATCAGGACAGCAAGACCAGTCTGTACAAAAATAGTGATCCAAAGATCTACAGGCATGCAAATCATGATCCGTCGAAGGATCTGGAAAACAGACATCCACACGCTTCTAAAGAATATAATAATGATACACACTAGTTCATAACATCTCAGCTTAAAAGTCATTTCAACACAGATTTCCGGTACAGCCAGAAAACAGGGGAATGACTTCCAACACATATAAACAGTATGCTAATTCATCCAATAAATCCACGAAAATTCTGGGGTAATCCTCTATATGTGTAGACTCAAAATATAAATTTTCATATTTTTGCAGAAATTATAGATATGTTTTCAAAAATGGAAAATAACACATAACACAGTGTTGATGGATCTGGAATTTCTCAACACCGCTGTACAAAAATGAACACATCTTGCAAACAGCACATCGAAATCCACTTCCGCCAAAACGGGTTGAAAGTAGATACAATTACCCAACTTTCATATCTCACATGAAATATTCATACAGTAATTAGAAATAAGGAGAACACGGCATTCAACATACAATCACACGTAGTTTACAGCAAAAGTGATCTATAGAAAAGTGTATGAATCATCACCCAAAACTTATCTTTAAAATACCACATAAATCTGAAAACTACCTAACATCATGGTGAAACACTGAACAAAATATTGTGGCATGATATTATGTATAACTTGGATCTTGAAAATAAATTGTTCCCAAAAACTACCCCGAACTGATTCTGGAAACCACTAATACACAGTCACTAAAATAATCATAACTAACTCATACGAACTCTAAACGGAGTGAAACCTAGTGGGATTAGAAAATAGACCCAGTCCTCCACAATTTACTCAGAAATAGCCATGTTGAGATTCAGACTCTAATCCAGGTAAAACAGCAATCAATCCAGTACAACCCAAATTTCAAGATTTACCACATCATCTTCAAAACGTCATAACTTCTACGAAAATGATCCAAACTCATCCAAATTCGAAACGCAGCCTACCCATTGTCCAAATATCATGTCTAAGGGTTTCTAACATGTCAAAATCTAATATTCTTCATATGGGCGTTCAAACATACATCGGGTATACAATATGTCGCATAAGTGATCAAAATCGCGTTTGGGTGAATTCTAAGGCATAAACCTATCAAACTCCATATCCTAAGTCATCTATGGCCTATTTTGAACAATAGAGACGAAACTCACAAATAAAAATTAACCTCTTTTGGCCATCTCTAGTCTCAACTACCCTATTAGGTGAACTTTCTACTTGTATCATACAAATGAAGTTAAGTACAAGTTACTTGCCTCGTTGACGATGAACATGGCGTTACGAAGCCTAGCAATGAAAACCCATGTGCAAAAGTCCTTCCACGCGTGATTCCAAGCAAACCCACGAACCGAAACTCGCCTACGATTGATCTCCTTGAAGCGCGATCCAAAGTGGGAGATGCCCACAAGCCAAATCAGCGAGGGGGGAGGTGTAGGGGCTGTTTTGGGATGGTTGGGGTGCTGGTTGGTGAAGGGCCGGCCACAAGGAGGGAGTATGATGGGGTTTTGTTGTAGTAGGAGTTGTATGGATGGATGAGGGGGTGTGCTTGGTGCAAGGGAGGCCAGATTTGGGGATGGAAGTAGGTCGGTTGGGAAGGGAGGGAAACAGGTCGGGACTTGAAGGAGGGAGAGAGAGGGAGCCGGCTTTGATTAGGAGAGAAGAAAAGATTAGGGTTAGGGTATTAGGGATTATGGGGTGTATTTATATGGGTCAAATGTGGGTTAATGGGTAGTGGATATCAATAGGAATAAATGGGTATATAATTGGGTAATGGATATTCGGTAGATTTCAAATAGGAATACAAAATGCAATGAATCCTATGGCTCCTAAAAATCTCCTTAAGGGCCAAAAATCTCATATTGGTCAAAATACTTCTAAAAATTCACCATAACCCAAAAATAAATAATAAAGATGAATGAGGCCAAGAAAAAGCGAAAAGGAGCTCAAAATGGCGAAAACGGACAAACGACGCACAATTAGCACAAGGAGGTCAAAAATGCAAGAAAAAGAATTTGTATTGAAAATAATCCAATAAGAAAATTAATACGATAACTAATAAATATAATTTATAAAATAACATAATTTTAACAATAAAAATAAAATAAAATAATTGATGCAAATAACCAGACTCGAAAAATAATACGGATAGTAACAATATTAATAATCATAAAATGATAATGAAGATAATAATATTAATAATAAGAACTGTATTAAATACAAAATTATAGAAAAGTAGTTACAGCTAAAATTGCGGATCAAAAATAGATTTTAAATGGAAAATCTAATAATACCTTTTGACAAAAGAATTTGAAAACCGGAAAAATAATTCACAAAAAATTTTAAATACAGAAAATATCGAAAAATACCTTTTTGGAAAAATAGGGTTTACAATGAAGGAATTGGCAGGTGCCACATGAGAAGCCGATTGCTTACACAGAAGGCTCTGAATCACGGGTACTACTAGCCCACAATGCTTGAAGATGCCCTGGCCCTGGTGAAAAAGTGTGGCCCTTGTCAAAGGTTCTCCTCGGTGAAAAGAGCTTCGCAAGCAAACTTTCGCTCCCTGGCCAGTCCGACCCCCTTTGCTATGTGGGGGATGGATCTAGTAGGCCCATTTCTGAAGGCAACGGGCCAAAGAAAGTTTCTCATAGTGGCAATCGACTACTTTACAAAGTGAATCGAGGCCGAGCTCCTGGCCACGATCATCGAGCAGCAGACCCAACAATTCTTCTGGAAACACATCGTCTTCCGATTCAAGATTGCACAAGTACTCATCACAGATAATGGGACTTAATGCGCAGGTAAGAATTTTCGAAAGTTCTGTGAGGATCTCGGGATCCAGCAGTGCTTCTCTTCGGTATGCCACCCGCAGTCGAACGGTCAGACTGAGAACGCGAACCGCCAAATCCTAGACGGCCTCAAGAAATGCCTCGACAACTCCTCCAAGGGGTTATGGGTCGATGAGCTACCGAGCATTCTCTGGGCCCACCGAACGACAAAAAGAATCCCATGGGAGAGTCTTCATTCAATCTGACATACGGTACGAAGGCCATAATTCTCCTGGAGATCGGGCTCCCTTCGCCCCGGATCATGGCCTTCGACAAAGCAAGCAACTCGGCACAATTACGTGCTGACCTGGAAGTCATAGATGAAGTCAGGAAGAAGTCTGTCATCAGAAAAAATACCTACCAGCAGAGGATCGATAGGTTCTATAACAAAAAGGTGTGTCCCACCAACATCAAGTTATGGGACCTCGTCCTCCGGAAGCTAGCGGTATCTAACCCCGGCCTAAAGAGGAAACTGGCCCCAAGCTGGGAGGGCACGTACAAGGTTTCTGAGGTTGTATGCCCGGACACGTACTGTCTCACCGACTCAAAGGGCAAGGCTGTCAAGAGGCCCTGGAACGCGGAGCACCTAATCAAATTCCTCGAAGGGGAGAATTAGCCTCTACAGATGCCCCCATGTAAATTATGAAAAATGCAATCGGCACATCGTGCCTTGTTTTGTAAAGTCAAAATATGTTGTAATTATGTCAGCTTTCTTAAAACAAGCTTTGGCTTCGTGTTAGCTCTCTTTAAAAATATGCCTCAGGCTCGGCATTCGGAAGAAACCGTGAACCACAAAAGCTTCCCTTACAAGCTTGGGGCTCGGCCTACGGAAGGAACCACAAGCCACAAAAAGCTTCCCTTACAAACTTAGGGTTCGGCCTACGGAAGGAACCGCGAGCCATAAAAAGCTTCCCTTACAAGCTTAGGGCTCGGCCTTCGGAAGGAACCGCAAGCAACAAAAAACTTCCCAAGGGATTGCAGTTAGATTTGAGCGTGTGGGGATATATTCCAGATCCGAGTCACCATTTGCCAGAGGTGCCACAGGGATTGTAGCTTAGATTTGAGCTATGCCGAGCGTCCAATCGTGATCGTGGATCGTCACGAGAAAATCTTGAGAAACAAGACGATACCCATCGTAAAGGTTATTTGGAGAAACCAGTTTGTGGAAGAGGCCACTTGGGAATCAGAGAAAAAGATGAGGGATGATCACCATGAACTTTTTGGCTGAGATTTTTATAAACTCTTCTTTTTCTTCTTTGTATTTTTCTCGCTCATAAGCGTAGTTCCGGGGACGGAACTATTCTAAGGAGGGAGTGTTGTAACACCCCACTTTTTATTTTAAATAAAAATGTATTTTTTTATTTTGCACGTATGGTGCACGTGTTATTCTTCCTTATTCTAAATTTTATTTCTCATTGTTTTTTTGGATTGCATGCATTAGTTTTAAATTAGCCGTTTTCTTCATCCATGGACCTATAGGATAAAATCTAGCTCATTAGGAGGAGAGCCCACTAGATAATTAAATGAATAAATTAGTAACAAGCCCATGTAGTAAGCCCACCTTTAAAATCACTTTTTTTTAATGCATGCACTAATACATGACAAGTTACAAATGTTAGTATACATTTGGAGCTATAGAAATGTATGCATATTTGTTCATGCATGTGTGCATGCATACACCAATGAACTTGGACTAAAAAATGGGAAAGGGGGGAGTGGCCGGTTTCATCCTAGAGAACAGAGAGAGATTAAATAAGAGGGTTAAGGCATGGAGGTTTTAAAGGGGGGGGGGGTTATGAAAATGAAGATTTAATGTGATAAATGGGTAGTTATTAGGATGGAGGATTATGCAAAAAGAACCCTCCCAAAACCCTATAAATAGAACCCTATTCTTCTCTTTTTCTACACACCAAAAATATTGTCAAAAGAGAAAGAAAAGAAAGAAAGAGAGAAGAGAGTCCTAGTGCTTGGAGGCCATTGCTAGGAGGAGACGGAGCTAAGGAGTCGTTGGGGCTAGGAGAAGTGTTCATTCCTTCAGTTGATCAAGCTTCTATAAGGTGGGTGGTTTCGTTGCTTTCTAGAATAGAACATGCATGCTAAATTAGTTTGAAAAGTAAGATGAGTTGTAAAGTTCATGCTAGTAGGTGTTCTCTTACTTTCTTGTTATAAAGAACCAATGCATGCTAATAATAACAAATGAGGAATTGTGATTTGTGTGTGACATGAAGGGTAGTGAGGAATGCTATGTTGGTAAATAGTTTAACATTACGTTAGTAGGTGATCCCTTTACTTCCTAATTGTAAGAATAATTCATGCTAAACAAATAATAATGAGTAGTATGGAAATTCTTATGTGATTTGTGCTATTGTATGAGATAAGAATTATAGTAACTCATGTACGGTTGATAAATTAAATTACATCATGTTAAGGATTAATGAGAAAAAGAATTGTTTGATTATTTGCCATATACTAGTTTACATGAATGTAGGGAGTTATGATTATGTGGGCAATTGACAAGTAAATAAATTATTGTAAAAAGTATTTGATGTTATGAAACTCATTTGAGTGCTTATAGAAAATGTAATATGCTATTTTTAATTAAAAAGAATATATGGAAATTTGTGTTTGAAACGATTTTGAAAGTTGTTTTTATTCTCTAGAATATGATTTGTAAATTTATAACTTACTGTTGAAAAGTAAACTCAGATTTTGGGGACAAAATTTCAGTCTAGCAAAAGATTAGAACAAATAGAGAAATCAAGTTTTTATGAAAGAAAAGAAATAACAGAAAGTTGAACAAAAGCTTATAATCAAACTCTGTGTCAACTAGCGCACATGGCCTAGTGGTCGGAGGTTGTGTAGGCCTTCTTTGTGGTCCTGCGTTCGAAACCCGTTAGGCCCAAAAATATAATTTTGTTTGTTTTTAAATCCACCCGAAGCCAGAGATAGCATAAGGGGTTTTCGTTAAAGCTTTTGAACAACAAGTCCTAATGGACTTACTGGTTGGTGCGGACTGACTTGGGTGTTGGCTCTTACTGTCTCTGGTTCAAATCCCATACGCAACAAATATTTTGTTTTTTTTTTTTAAGAAACAATTTAAAACCGAGACTTGGTATATGAGCTGTTTAGTGTGGAAACAGAATAAAAAGTCTAAGGGGACCTATTGGTTAGTGCAGGTAGCCTGGGCTTGCGGTTGGCAGTGGTTCGAAACCCATAGTCAGCAAATATAATTTTTTTATGTGCTTTTTGATGATTTTGTGATTTAAAATGCATTTGAAAAATTGGGAAAAATTCTAGTGTTTACAAAATGTGATAGAGAATTTATAAAAAATATATATATATAATTTCTAGATTTTCAAGTGTATATTGAGTAGTAAAAAGAGACTTTTGAAATGAATAGGAGTTTGTTCTCAATATTAATTATTTCAAAAACTTGATTTTTATTCTTAGAAGAAAAACAATAAGGTTTTGATATGAGAAGTAAATTCGCTTGATGACCTTATGCACTCACGTTGAATATTTGATATGAGCTTAAATTAAGTAAAGTTAGATGAATATATGAGAAATGAAAATTGAGTTTTTAGGATTACAAGTGAGATTTATTGGTAGAATGAGAATAATTATTCATGTGGATGGACTTATCTTGATGTGATTATTCACTTATGCAAATCCAGAGTAATTGATATATGTTGACATGTGAATTGGTTACTTGCACTTAAATTATTAAAGAGATTGTTGTTGAATGAAAAAGACTTGTTATAATTAAAGAAACATGAATAGTGCTAAAATGAAACATTGCTCAAGTCATGAGGTGAATTAAAAATGACGAAATGATCTAGGTTTAGGACATGACTATTAAAGGGTATGAATACCCATGATTCTTGTACATGAAATATTTTGAGTTAGAGTTAGTAAGACCTCGTATACCGGCAATTTTAAATGAAATAATTATTATATTTGAGATTCGCCATGGAGCCATCTCGGTGGATATTGATTAAGTCCGGTAGTAGGTAATACCAATTCTAGGCTTGAAAGATTATTCATGTCTTGAACTAAATAAATTTTAGGCACATAAGTGAAGATGTAGTAAGATCTAAGCAAACGTAAGTGGGGCACTCTATATAGTTGGGTGGTGGACTTGTTGCAGTGGTTCACCGGGGCTATAGACCCAGTTGGTGGACCGTGGTTGCCTCGTGGGAGACGAACTTTTAGATTAAATCCGGGACTATGCGTTGTCGGGCAGATAGTTTGTTGTTCTCCATGTATATACGTATACTGGGGCTAGAGGGGCACTTGCTGGAGGTTCGCATGACGAGGAGGCTGTATAACAGTCGGGCGGGGGACTTGTTGCGGCGGTTCCTCGGGGCTGGGATCCGTACTCGTGGAACGTTTGAACTTTATCTTATTACTGGGTAGTTTCATGGCGAGGGATTGAACCCTTTATTGTGGAGTACGTAGGCGCTTGCCTTCGGACCTATGTAGTATGGGATGCATAGAATCCGAACAAGTGTGCATTAGTGTCATCCTAGTATAAATTGTGTGCATTAGGCAGTAAGGCATGACATACACTTATATGTTTAGCGAAGTCACATTAACACTTTATTATTCATTCAACTGTTGTATTTTTTTTATCAAAGCAATGAGATCGTTATACTACTCCCAGCATAGAGAGAATGGCCGAGTATAATATTTTCGTCAGTTGTAAGTGACTGACATGCCCACAGATTGACACGCAGGTAATGGACTATTCATGAAGGAGTAAAGTTGTTGTGATACAAATGGTGTTAAAGTTTTACAAGATGTATTTTATTTCAATATTGTAATCTTTTAATTCCGCCGTGTCAACAAAGTGGATTGTAACTCGAGTGTATTATTGAGAAAAGTGTTTAAATTCCTTGTAAAATTGTACGAAGTGAAGTAAAGATCCTGTGGAACCTCGAATTCGTCCTTATTTGGAATTTTGGGTATTACAGATGGTATCAGAGCTTGCTTCACAAGTAGTACAAATTTATAAGGAATGACCCCTAGAGTGGACACTAGCTTGTGAGTTTCAACTTATAGAAATTTAAACATATGTTTGTGTTACCCTATAAGATGACATTTTCTTCTCTTTCCTATAAGATTGCCAACCAATATGATCACCAGAATGAGGATCCTTGGTTTGTTCACCCCGAGGATGAGGAGGAGGAACCAATGGAAGAAGAAGAAAAGGACCTTGAAGAAGAAGAGGAAGAAGAACCATTTGAGATAGAAGAGGAAGAATTTCCCGAGTCTAGGGAGATTACTCCGTCGCTGCCTGATCTTCCCGAAGACTCCCTAGATGCAGAACTCGTCCCAAATAATCCAAATGACCTTGTTACATCTCTTTGACGAGAACTGGATGTGCAAAAGTGGAAAGTTAGCCACTTGGAGTTACAACTGGCATAGGACAAAAGCGCATCCGGGTGCTGAACTATCAAGTGTGCGAGCTCGAGAAGGCCCGACTCGTAAATGATCAACATTTTGCCAAGTTGGACCGCATCACCTTCTGGGACAAGGAAGAGCAACTTTATAAATTTGAAAACATGAGAAAGGAAATCTAAGACCTACAGGAAAAAGCTCAGAGAAGCCAAGAGAAACCGTAGAATCTAGGATATCTTTTATTCAAGCAATGTAATGGGTGTATTGGAATAAAAGTTTTATTTCTGATTAAAGAGTTTAAATTTTGAAAATAAATAAAATCTTGTTGTTTGTGTTATTTGTGATAATTAATGATAAATTTTATGACTCAGAAATGATACGAAGAATCGGAAACGACAAAGGGTACAACGGGGAGAATGGGTTAGACCTGGAAACAGAAATAGCCCGTGTGTACCAAATCCTAAATGCTCTCGCTGTCAATATTCCTGAGAACAGAGGGCCAGGGCCAGCCATGCACGTACCTGAAGCCATTAAGCTGGTCGAGTCATTCAAAAGAATGAAGCCACCGGTATTTGAGGGACAGACTAATCCCGATGTTACGGATGACTGGGTTCGGCAAATCGAGATGGTATTCGAGGTACTGGAAACCCCAGAAGCAAGCAAGGTAAAATTGGCGACCATTCAACTGGAAAAGGATGCAAGTGTGTGGTGGCAATCTTTGAAGAGGAACTTGGACAATGTACAACTCACATGGGAAGAATTCCTTGAAGAATTTAGGAGCCATTATTTTTCCTTGGACGTCCAAGAAAAGAAGGCCAGAGAATTCCTGAGCTTGCAGCAGGACAATATCTCAGTACGGGAGTACGAAACCAAGTTCAACCAGCTATCCAGGTATGAACCTGAAATGATATAGGAGGAGTCCAAGAAGGCACGCATGTTTGAGCAGGGACTGAGGCCCAATCTGAGGTCAAGAATGATACCTCTGGGCATTCAAAGGTTTGAAAAACTGATCAGGAGGGTTGCTGCAACCGAGGCTGATATGAACCAATTCCAAGCTATGCAAGTCAAGCGGAGCAATTGGAGCTTGGGCAAGAGGCCTGCAGGACCAAGCAACTTCAAAAATCTTTCCCCAGCACAGTGCTTCAAGCCAACAGGCGCAAATGCTATTGCAGTGGGAGGAAGAGTACCCACATGCTTCAAATGTGGAGAATCAGGTCACTTGTCTTCCGGATGCAGGAAATTGGAAATGGTTAAGGTTTGTTTTCTTTGTGGCAAGGTTGGCAACATCACGCCCTTTTGCCCCCAGCTTCAGCGAGGAGGACCAGGTCAAAGGCAATTCAAGCCAGAGCAAAGGCAGCTCAAGCAAGGACAGGTTTTTGCCTTGACAGAAGCAGATGCAGAGGAGGTGGGCCATGTGATCACGGATATGGAGGACGAAGCTTAGTTGATTTGTACTTTTCCATTTATGTAATAAAATATTATGTAATGAGAACACTCATATATTACAGGAAATCTTTTAATAAATGGAATAAAAGCTTCAGTGTTATTTGATACGGGATCTTCACATACCTTTGTGTCACCTTCATTTGCAAAAAGATTGGGAGTCGAACCAAAAATATTTCCTAGCAAGGTTTAATCTGTGGCTACGCCATCAGGAGAGAACTTAACGACCGATCGATACAATGAAGGGTGTGATCTCAAAATTGGTGGCAGGCTCTTGGGCATCGACCTCATTGAATTGGCGATTCTTGGAGTCGACATCATTATTGGCATAGCCTAGATGTCAGTCTGCAGTGCAACTATCGAGTGCAAGAACAAAGAATTCATAATCAAGGCACCAGGAGGACCAGCTGTTACTTTCCAAGGCAAAAAGAAGGGTAAGCAGATAGTAGCAGCATTGTCAGAGCAGAAAGTTCCAGAGGAGGTGAAGCAGATCTCAGTTGTCCGAGACTTTCCAGTAGTGTTTCTTGATGATCTACCAGGGCTTCCCCCTCTTCGAGATGTACATTTCAGCATCACTGTTCAACCAGGAAGTGCTCCTATTTCCAAGTCCCCATATGGAATGGCACCAGATGAATAAGATGAGATCAAGAAACAGATCGAAGAACTGTTGAGCAAAGGGTACATCAGGCCAAGTGCATCACCGTTGGGAGCCCCGGTTCTTTTAGTGAAGAAGAAGGATGGATCAATGAGGATGTGTAACGACTATAGAGAGTTGAACAAGTACCTCATTCCTCGAATCGATGATTTGTTTGACCGTCTACAGGGGGAGCAGTCTTTTCTAAGATAGATCTACGGTCAGGATATTATCAAATCCGGGTGAAGGAAGAGGATGTGCATAAAATGGCTTTCCAAACCAGGAATGGTCACTATGAGTTCTTAGTCATGCCATTTGGAGTCACAAATGCACGCTATTTTCATGGACATGATGAACAGAGTTTTACGGCCTTTCATCGATTCTTTTGTCGTGGTATTCATTGATGACATATTGGTATACTCCAAGTCAGAGGAAGAGCACACCAAGCACTTAACAGAGGTTCTGAAGAAGCTTCAAGAGCATCAGCTGTATGCGAAGTTATCTAAATGTGAATTCTGGAAAACAGAGGTCGCCTTCTTGGGTTACATCATTTCTAAGAAGGGAGTAGCTACTGACCCGCAGAAGGTTGAAGCAGTAAAAGACTGGCCAAGACCGACCACAGTGAAGGAGATTAGAAGCTTTTTGGGTTTAACCGGATACTACAGAAGATTTATTCAAGGTTACTTTCAGATAGCTATGCCACTCACTGGACTCACAAAGAAGAATGTGAACTTCAAATGGTCAGAGCAATGTGAAGCAAGTTTCCAGGCAATGAAGGAGAAGTTGACTATAGCCCCTATTCTAGCGTTGCCCAGAGTAGGAGTTGAATATGATATCTGCAGCGATGCTTCACATCGCGGACTGGGTTGTGTACTAATGCAGGAAGGGATGGTGATTACTTATGGGTCTAGGCAACTAAGACCGCATGAAAAGAATTATCCGACCCATGATTTGGAGCTCGTAGCGATCATCTATGCTTTGAAGCAATGGAGACATTTTGTGTACGGGAAAAAGGTCAATATGTACACCGATCACAAGAGCTTGAAGTATAATTATCAACAAAAGGACTTGAACTTGAGGCAGAGGAGATGGTTGGAGGTATTGGAGGATATCCGACCTGAGATCAAAATATCATCCAGGTAAGACAAATATGATAGCAGATGCGCTTAGCAGGAAGGTCAGTTTGTCTGGGTTGATCACAACCCAGGAGAAGTTAGCAGATGAGCTATATCGAGCAGGGATTGAAGTGGTGCTACAGAGTCTGGGAGCTTCCTTAGCTCAGTTGAGGATTCAGCCTACTCTGAGAGACAGAATCATTGACAGTCAGAAGACGGATCTAGAGATCCAAAGGATGAGAGAACAGGTTGGCTTGGGCAAATTGACAGAATTTCAGGTGAAGGATATAGTGCTTTGGTACGGGGAGAGGCAATGTGTGCTAGATATAGCAGAATTAAAGGAAAGTATTCTTCAGGAATCACATGCTACTCTGTTGTCTGTGCACCCTGGGAGTGCCAAAATTTACAAGGATATAAAACTACATTTCTGTTGGTCGGTGATGAAGCGAGACATGGCGGAGTTTGTGGCCAAATGTGCGGTTTGTCAACAAGTCAAGGCAGAGAATCAGAAGCCTGGTGGGTTGTTGCAGCCATTACCTATCCCAGAATGGAAGTGGTATTGTATCAGTATGGATTTTATCACGGGTTTACCCAGGAGTTCCAAGGAAAATGATACCATTTGGGTAATAGTGGACCGACTCACCAAATCGGCTCACTTTTTGGCAATGAAGCTCACCTGGTCGATGGAGAAGCTGGCAGAGTTGTATGTGGATGAGATTGTTGATGGAATAGAGATGAATCCCAGGACTACGGATTGGTGTGCGTATCGATCGTTAAAGATAAACAGATTGCTTAATTGTGATCTAACCCTATACAGCGGAAACTAGGGTTCACAAATTATACCTGCGGTGAGAAGAAGACGACAGCGACCCCAAGATCTTCTGCACGTATTCCTTCCTCGGGTTGGACGTCGTGTGGGCGACGATCTCCCAACCTTTCTTCTCTTCTTGGCTGACCTCTCTTTCTCCCCTTTCGTGAATCACGAGTTTTGAGAAAAATCTTATATTTCAGATTGTCAATGACGGCCAGAGAAATAGAGGATATATATAAGGCTACGGCAGGGACCATGAGGAGAAATTAGGGTTAGGTCTCCTAACGGATCTGGGTATCCCGTGTTCAGCCCGAACACACAACCCAGGCCCATTAACAATAGCTCGGTCCACTAAGGAGCTATTGTTGCACTACCTTCCTAATCCCAAATTATATTTATGGGCTCCTTTTATTATATGCTCGTTCAACTCCCCATGTTAAGATATCGAATGTCCGTCGATCAAATTAAGTTACTGACAACTACATTGATCAACATATTTTATCCTTAAGTAGTACCACTCAACTTTATTTGTCATGTCGGATGTAATCCACCTGCAGGGTTTACATGACAATCCTTATGAGCTCCTTAAGGGGACATCATCAACCCGACGTATCGGGACATGGATTCCTTTTACAATCAACAGCCCATCATACATACAATGCTATTACCCAATTCATAGAGGTTGTTGATCCATAATGAATCTCACTCTTTTATGAGTCAAAGTAATGCACACTGCATATACATGTCTGTTATTATATCTGGATTAAGAGCATAAGCATCCATAATAACAGAGGTGTTTGTTCTCTTTTGTAGTCAGTACAAAGAGAACAACCTCAAGTGGTCCTGTTCAATACACACAAAGTGTACTAATGTAAACCTATAGTCAAGACAGACTAATACCAGATTACACTACAACCTTTCCAATGGATTGTCCAAGTCCGTCTAGGTTGTGAACTATTTATATATTCCATAGGGAACTGGTAATATGATCTTCTGTGTGTCACCTCACACCATATTATCAACCTTATAGAATATCAGACACTTTCATTAATATTATAATAAACACAATATGCAAACATATGCCCATATGATTCTCATTCAAAAAAAATAAGGAAATAAAGTTAATACAAAAGTGATGCTTTCAGTATATAACCTTAACAATTGTGAAACTGCATGGAGTTCCGATGTCAATAGTATCCGACAGGGATGCGCGTTTCACTTCAAATTTCTGCAGGAGTCTACAAGCAGCTATGGGGACAAGGACTAATTTTAGTACAGCTTTTCATCCTCAAACAAATGAGCAAACTGAAAGGGTCAACAGAATACTGGAAGATATGCTCAGGTGTTGTGTGCTGGATTTTGGTGGTAGCTGGGAGAAACACTTAGCTCTGGTGAAATTTGCATACAACAACAGTTTTCAGGCGAGCATTGGAATGGAGCCATATGAAGCTCTTTATGGGAGAAAATGCAGGACTCCGGTTTGTTGGTATGAACTGGGAGAAAGGCAGCTGTATGAACCAGAGATTGTACAGCAAACCTCAGAGAAGATTGAGTTGATCAGAAAGAGGTTGGTTGATGCACAAAGCAGACAGAAAAGCTATGCCGACAATCGGAGGAGAGACTTGGAGTTCGAGGAAGGAGACTTTGTCTTCGTGAAAGTATCTCCAACTAAGGGAGTGATTCGGTTCGGTCGGGGAGGAAAATTAGCCCCGAGGTAAATCGGACCCTACAAGATGTTGAAGAGGATTGGAAAGACAGCCTACAGGCTAGAATTACCCGAGGAATTGGACCAAGTACACAATGTCTTTCACGTATATATGCTGCGGGGATATATTCCAGATCCGAGTCAACATTTACCAGAGGTGCCAGAGGGATTGCAGTTAGATTTGAGCTATGCCGAGCGTCCAATCGTGATCGTGGATCATCACGAGAAAATCATGAGAAACAAGACGATACCCATCGTAAAGGTTATTTGGAGAAACCAGTTTGTGGAAGAGGCCACTTGGGAATCAGAGAAAAAGATGAGGGATGATCACAATGAACTTTTTGGCTGAGATTTTTATAAACTCTTCTTTTTCTTCTTTGTATTTTTCTCGCTCATAAGCGTAGTTCCGGGGACGGAACTATTCTAAGGAGGGAGTGTTGTAACACCCCACTTTTTATTTTAAATAAAAATGTATTTTTTTATTTTGCACGTATGGTGCACGTGTTATTCTTCCTAATTCTAAATTTTATTTCTCATTGTTTTTTTTGGATTGCATGCATTAGTTTTAAATTAGCCGTTTTCTTCATCCATGGACCTATAGGATAAAATCTAGCCCATTAGGAGGAGAGCCCACTAGATAAATAAATGAATAAATTAGTAACAAGCCCATGTAGTAAGCCCACCTTTAAAATCACTTTTTTTTTAATGCATGCACTAATACATGACAAGTTACAAATGTTAGTATACATTTGGAGCTATAGAAATGTATGCATATTTGTTCATGCATGTGTGCATGCATACACCAATGAACTTGGACTAAAAAATGGGAAAGGGGGGAGTGGCCGGTTTCATCCTAGAGAACAAAGAGAGATTAAATAAGAGGGTTAAGGCATGGAGGTTTTAAAGGGGGGGTTATGAAAATGAAGATTTAATGTGATAAATGGGTAGTTATTAGGATGGAGGATTATGCAAAAAGAACCCTCCCAAAACCCTATAAATAGAACCCTATTCTTCTCTTTTTCTACACACCAAAAATATTATCAAAAGAGAAAGAAAAGAAAGAAAGAGAGAAGAGAGTCGTAGTGCTTGGAGGCCATTGCTAGGAGGAGACGGAGCTAAGGAGTCGTTGGGGCTAGGAGAAGTGTTCATTCCTTCAGTTGATCAAGCTTCTATAAGGTGGGTGGTTTCGTTGCTTTCTAGAATAGAACATGCATGCTAAATTAGTTTGAAAAGTAAGATGAGTTGTAAAGTTCATGCTAGTAGGTGTTCTCTTACTTTCTTGTTATAAAGAACCAATGCATGCTAATAATAACAAATGAGGAATTGTGATTTGTGTGTGACATGAAGGGTAGTGAGGAATGCTATGTTGGTAAATAGTTTAACATTACGTTAGTAGGTGATCCCTTTACTTCCTAATTGTAAGAATAATTCATGCTAAACAAATAATAATGAGTAGTATGGAAATTCTTATGTGATTTGTGCTATTGTATGAGATAAGAATTATAGTAACTCATGTACGGTTGATAAATTAAATTACATCATGTTAAGGATTAATGAGAAAAAGAATTGTTTGATTATTTGCCATATACTAGTTTACATGAATGTAGGGAGTTTTGATTATATGGACATTTGACAAGTAAATAAATTATTGTAAAAAAGATTTGATGTTATGAAACTCATTTGAGTGCTTATAGAAAATGTAATATGCTATCTTTAATTAAAAAGAATATATGCAAATTTGTGTTTGAAACGAATTTGAAACTTGTATTCGTTAAAGCTTTTGAAACGAGTTTGAAGCCAGAGATAGCATAAGGGTTTTTGTTAAAGCTTTTGAACAACAAGTCCAAATGGACTTACTGGTTGGTGCGGACTGACTTGGCCACTGGCTCTTACTGTCTCTGGTTTGAATCTCGTACGCAACAAATATTTTGTTTTTTTTTAAAGAAACAATTTAAAATCGAGACTTAGTATATGAGCTCTTTAGTGTGGGAACAGAACAAAAAGTCCAAGGGGACCTATTGGTTAGTGCGGTAGCCTGGGCTTGCGGTTGGCAGTGGTTCGAAACCCACAGTCAGCAAATATAATTTTTTTTGTGCTTTGTGATGATTTTGTGAGTTAAAATGCATTTGAAAAATTGGGAAAAATTCTAGTGTTTACAAAATGTGATAGAGAATTTATAAAAAAAATTTATATATAATTTCTAGATTTTCAAGTGTATATTGAGTAGTAAAAAGAGACTTTTGAAATGAAGAAGAGTTTGTTCTCAATATTAATTATTTCAAAAAGTTGATTTTTTTTCTTAGATGAAAAACAATAAGGTTTTGATATGAGAAGTAAATTGTCTTGATGACCTTATGGATTCACGTTGAATATTTGATATGAGCTTAAATTAAATAAAGTTAGATGAATATATGAGAAATGAAAAATGAGTTTTTAGGATTACAAATGAGATTTATTGGTAGAATGAGAATAAATTATTCATGTGAATGGACTTATCTTGATGTGATTATTCACTTATGCAAATCAAGAGTAATTGATATATGTTGACTTGTGAATTGGTTACTTGCACTTAAATTATTAAAGAGATTGTTGTTGAATGAAAAAGACTTGTTATTATTAAAGAAACATGAATAGTGCTAAAATGAAACATTGCTCAAGTCATGAGATGAATTAAAAATGACGAAATGATCTAGGTTTAGGACATGACTACTGAAGGGTATGAATACCCATGATTCTTGTACATGAGAAATTCTGATTTAGAGTTAGTAAGACCTCATATACCGGAAATTTTAAATGAAATGATTATTATATTTGAGATTTGCCATGGAGCCATCTCGATGGATGTTGATTAAGTCCGGTAGTTAGAAAAATTCTGAACTCTAAAATTCTGTGCACACGAAAAACACCACACTTACCGAGAATTGCGCCTAAGCTCACTGCTTGTAGGCTGCCCCGGACGTCTGCATCTCCAGATTCATCCGGTCCCGCTCCGTGGCGATATGCTCCGCCGCCTCTATCGCCACCGAGCCCTTAAGCAAGGTGTCCCCTACCTTGACCCCCCAGCCCGGGACGTGCGGCTATGAGCTCTGCCTGCCCACCATCTCCGTGGCATCGGGGCGAGGGGGCGGGGGCCTCCGCTCCTGAACCTCGGCCAACTTCTTACTTCCGGAGCTTGCCTCCGATTCCTTCTCCGGCCTTGACGAGTGGTGAGGCCTCTTCACCCTCTTCGAGGGCGGCTGCTCAGGATCCGGAGTCGGTATCTTACTGGACCCTGCGGCCAGTGCACCGCTGTTCTCTTGCGCTACCTTCTTCGCCAATTCGGCCCTTCTCTTGGCCGCCAGTTCTACTATTGCATTTCGGTTGTCGGGCTCCTTAGCAGACATTTCTACAAAAAGAAAAGTAAACATGTTAACACGAAGGTAGAAAGAAGACAGAATAGAAACAAAAACATACTAGGGTTGGCCAGGCTCAGTCCGGCTCGGGCGAGGTGTAGCTCCGTGACGCGAGGCCACCCAATGCTGTGACCCTCCATGATCTTATCAACCTTCGTCCACTCCTTCTCTGTCAAGTCTCTTCGCTTCGGTGGCTTGTGGTTCGGCTTTCCGAAGTTCCAAACAATGGGGATGTCCCAAGGCTTCTCGCTCCGGACTATGAAGTACTCTTTCCATTCCTTGATGGAGTCCAGATGTCCGTGCATCACCTTCTTGTGAGGGCAGGGTGAGAGATAGAAAATCCCATCCTAGTTCCCGAGCGAGCTCATTCCCAGGATGGCTCGGAAGTAAGTCAGCCTCGGCTTAATCCTCTTCTCCTGACACTTCAAGATGAAACACACTAAGGTAGCAATTGGCCCAGCTTAAAATTAGCTTCTCTTCTCCTTTAGAAGGAGAAGCTGGGCCAAACGCATATTTTGAAAAACTCTACAGAAGGAGAAGTAGCTTTTTTTTAATAAAGAAAAGGAGCCTCAAAAAAAGCCCTCAAGAGCAACTTCTGGCTTCTACTTTTTTTATTTTTTTACCTTTTCTCTTTTTTTGGCCCTTTCCACATATCAAACCCTAACAAAAAAAATTTTTTCCCTTCCCCTTACTCGCCGAACACTCGCAACCGGGGAACACCGCCGTCGAACCCCGCCGTCGAAGAGTCGCCGTCAAAGAGTCGCACACTCACCAGGTATGGTTTCTCATCTTCAAATGATCTAGATCCAATATGAAATTAGATCCATTTTAGGTTGTGATTAGATCTATTTTATGTTTTCATTAGATCCATTTTAGGTAGTAACAAAATAAACTAAAATGGATCGGTTTCCATGCTCGTGAGGGCTCTGATCAGCGAATAAACCATAACAGTTGATCGGTTCTAGGGGTCCTTGTGCACATATTTCAAGGCAATGTCAGTAATCATTCGGGCAGCTATAGGCGGGACCCTCCCTTTGATTCGAGGACCGATGATAAGTGAAAGGCGGCAGTCATCAGCAAGAAAAGGCTTTCTCCATTTGATGATGTTATTCTTCTCTTCTTTCGGTTGTCAAGCATCTAGATTTTTCCAACCTGTTAGCAGTTCAAGAAGGATGACGCCAAAACTCCACACATTGCTCTTGGGTGTGAGCAATGCTCTCTATAGTTTTTTCACAGACAGATTTGAAGTATTCAAAATTTCCAAATCTGTATACGCTACACACCTATATCCCGATAGCTTTGCACTAAAATCTCTATCAACTTGTATATTTGCAGTTGAAAATCCATGATACATTGCCTGGAATGGCCCTTCTTAAATTTTTTTTTGTAATTTGATAACTTATATTTTATTCTTGAATAAAATCAAACGCTTAAATTGAATATAAAAGTAGCTTACAATTGATATCTTATGCCAAACAACTTCTAGCTTAAAAGTACCTTTAAAGTTAAAAAAAAGCTGACTATCCAAACAGCTTCAGCTTTTAATTTCAAAGCTCTACTTTCTGGATTCTCCTTCTGAAGTAGCTTTAAAGGCCAAAAAAAGCTAGGCCAAACGCAACCTAAGTGTTTCCAAGAGTTGGGACTGTACTGCATGGGGCTCAGCTCCCCCCAATTTAGCACCCTCTTGATGAACGGATGCAGCGGAAGTCTCAACCCCGAGACGAAAGCGTCCTCAGGGAACATGCAGAATCTCGACTCAAGCGCGGTGGTTGGGCTGATTCCTGGGTTCGGCACAAGAAGCTCGAACTCCCGCAGAATGAGGTAAGCCGCCCTCAAAATGGGAAAGTAGTCCCAATGCAGGGCACATTTCACACTGTCCATCTTGATCATGGACCGGCCCTCGTCCCTCAATAGAAAGGTATATGCTAGAAGATCCTCCACGTCGTCAGGGTTCATCCTGATCGACCCTAGATTTTTGTTAGAGAGATGGGGGTACGTAAATCCAGAGCCATATTCATACTTATCCTTCTCGGTCAGACTGTCGGGCTGTATCCACTTCCTCTTCCTTCTTCGGGGGCGATCCTTCCTATCAGGGGAAGGGGTCGCTAGGGGAGGCAAGGGTGGGAGATCTGTCTCTTCTTCCTCTACCTCTTTTGTGGTCCCTCCGACCTCGCCATGATCACTACCACTTTCAGTCCCTTGCTCGGACCCCTCCTGATCATCGCCCTCATCGACCTGCTCCTCCTCTTCCGGGCCTCCTTCCCCGGACTCATTTTCCTCCTCTACAAGCCCCTCACCCTCGGGATCCCTCTCTTCATGCTCCTCCTCTGCAGGCTCCTTACCCGGCCTACGGGATTGCAAGGGCTCTACGATAAAAGCTACGTCGCCTTTGCTATCTGACCCTCCTAGTGATAGAACCTCCTTATTTACCGGCCCAAGTCACCCGACGAAAAAGATATCGAAGATGAATGGACCTCCTCCTCACCACGACCTGAAGTGCCTGCCTCGGAGCCGGACTGAGACCGTGACATTTTAAAGCAAAAATACTAACCTGTTTCACCGGAGAACGAAAAGGTCAACAAAAAAACGATCGCCGGCGGTGTGCAAGGAATTTTTTGTTGTGAATAGGATGAAACCAAAGTGAAGAAGTGGGGTGGGGGGGATTTATAAGCACAGGCGGGACTCCTCCAATTCTGCAAAAAGATCTGGCCGTCTGATCTCCATCATCAAGATCTAACGGCCACTAAGATCTTGATGACGTCAGCCTAGAGTGCAAAAATACCTTCTTACCCTCGGCTCTGTCGACCAACACGATGGCTCGGTGCGCAGGGTCAACTTCTTGGGTACATCACCTTTACTCACCCAAGTTTCTCCTACAAAAGGTTTCTCTCAAAGGCTTTAGGGTCGACGCTCGGATGTCACCGCGAGCCTTAAAAAGTTTTTCCTAAACTGCTTGTACCTCGACGCTCGGATGATACCGCGAGCCCCAAAAAGTCTCTCCTAAACTGCTTGGACCTCGGCTCTTGGATGTCACCGCGAGCCCCAAAAAGTTTCTCCTAAACATCTTGGACCTCGTCGCTCGGATGACACCGCGAGCCCCAAAAGTTTCTCCTAAACTGTTTGGACCTCGACGCTCGGATGTCACCGCGAGCCCCAGAAAGTTTCTTCAAAATTGTTTGGACCTCGACGCTCAGATGTCACCGCGAGCCCCAAAATTTTTTTTCTAAACTGCTTGGACCTCGATGCTCTGATGACACCACGAGCCCCAGAAAGTTTCTCCTAAACTTCTTGGACCTCGATGCTCGGATGTCACCGCGAGCCCCAAAAAGTTTCTTCTAAACTGCTTGGACCTCGGCGCTCGGATGTCACCGCGAGCTCCAAATAGTTTCTTCTAAACTACTTGGACCTCGACTCTCGAATGTCACCGCGAGCCCCAAAAGTTTTTCCTAAACTACTTGGACCTCAACGCTCGGATGTCACCGCGAGCCCAAAAAGTTTATCCCAAACTGCTTGGACCTCGATGCTCGGATGTCACAGCGAGCCCAAAAAGTGTCTCCCAAACTAATTGGACCTCGACGCTTGGGTGTCACCACGAGTCCCAAAAAGTTTCTCCTAAAACTGCTTGGACCTCGATGCTCGGATGTCATCGCGAGCCCAAAAAAAAGTTTCCCTCAAAGGCTTCAAGGTCGATGCTCGGATATCGATGCTCGGATATCACCTCGAGCCCCAAATTATCCCCCAACTAATGAGGGGTTTGCCTGTCGACCCCCAGACGTTCTCCACGGGTTTCGGTGCCCCCTTGCTTTTCCAGCCAATGAGGGGGCTCACCTACCGACCCTAGACGCTAGGCAAGAAGGACTCCTACTATATAGACTCCTACGTTCCCTTGATTTTTCAACAAGTGAGGGGGATCGTCTACCGACCCCCAATGCTCGGCCAAACGACCATGGGGTCGACACTTGGATGTCATTGCAAGCCCCAAATTATCCCCAACCAATGAGGGGCTTGCCTACCGACCCTAGACGCTCGGTAAGAAGACCTCCTTCTCCATGGGTCTCGGTGCCCCCTTGCTTTTTCAACTAGTGAGGGGGCTCGCCTACCGACCCTAGATGCTCGGCAAAGAAGGACCCCTACTCCATAGGTCTCGACCCCCCTTCGCTTTTCCAACAAGTGAGGGGGCTCATCCACCGACCCTCGATGCTCGGCTAACCAAGCTCCGATACTTCTGCACCCAGCATGCCTCGTGACTCCAAAAGGGAATCCCCTTCATCCTACCCCACTAACCTCTTCTGGATGATACGGATCCCGTTCTTCGCCATACACACCAACTCGCTCATCCTATAGAGGCAAAAAATCACTTCTATACGGCTGGATTACCTAGCCCTCCAGGAGTGGGGGGCTCCTGATATGGGTCAGATGATGTGGACCCTCCTGGGCCACAGGATTCCCTCAAAAGTCGCTCACCCCCGATCATCAGATCTGCCAGGTCAGCCCCAAGCCTATTGGGCTTCCGCCACGTCAGGCTCACGGGCAACCGGGTCCAGACCCGGCCCCAAACGGGTCCCGACCCGATTAGCATTGCCTATAAATACCAGGCCCTCTACCCCTTCAACAGGTATTCAATCTCTCCCCTATAAAAAAACCCTAGTTACTATTACTCTTTAGTGACTGACCAGACCATCGGAAGGCCTGCCACCGGGATCAACCCCGGAGTTCCTAGGCCGAGTGCAGGTACACGAGACCTCCGTATCTGAGCCGAGCCTCCAGATCTGAGCCGAGCTTTCGACCTTCATCTCACTCCAGCCTACTCCCGAGCCATTTCCTCAGCTGAAGGTCGGGAATACCATCAGTACCAAAGCTTCCGTAAAAATACAAATTGAGAATAACTCACACCTGGTGCAGCCACCCCCCAAAAATAAACCGCATTAATACACATTTTCTGTTTTTTGAAGAAGTTTGGATCAAAATTTGTTATTTTATGAATTCGGTGAAGATTTGATTTGATTTATATACTCCAGTATGTTAAACAAGTTGTATTTGATAATCTCAGGATTTTATTTTTACAAATTCATGCTTTTAAAGATTTAAAACTACGTATCGGTTGTAAAAAAACATGGATTTCAAAGCGGCTAAAAAAGATGTTTAAAACTGCTGTATGTCTTAGTTTGGAGTGAGTTTTTGACTTAGTTGTTGATGGAATTTCCTAAAACTTATAAAATATAAGTTGTAGCTCAGTGTGTCTAGTTTTCAGAACAGTTGATGGATCCTCAATTCAACTTATAGATTGTAAGATATGCAATTTTTACTTCCGTTTTGTCATAGTTTTAGATTTTTTTAATATATACGATTTTTGAAGGATTGATATTTTGTGATTTTTCTATAACTTCAAAATGCAAAACATAGTTGTTTAAGAGATTTAATCTCATATTTTATTTCAGGAAATTTTGTGAGTATTCAGATAATTTTGGATTTGTGTGATTTAAAGAAGTTTTCTTAATATAAATAATTTGGTGATGGAATTAAGAAATCTTATTGTGAGAATTGTGTTGATATTTCAATTTGTGAGTCTCTGGAGTTTGAGTGGGATCCTAGTACACCGGCAGTTGAGATTTTGTGGTTTGGCTAGTTGGGGCCTTGTAGTTGATCAGTTAAGTTAAGTTCGGTAGGGTACACGGACTCTAGGACGGTTGTAATTTATTAATTAACTTCATAAGATAATGATAGACACTAGATGTTGATATGATGAAATGAGTATAAACATGAGTTATGGACCTCAGTATGGTCTGCGGTGTGAGATAATCTCCAGAATTATCATGGTGTGAGTGAAATAGTATGCAGAATTACCTGTAGTGTGGGATTGATCTCCAGAATTATCGGGGCCAAGGCGACGCTTATGGGGTATTCGTGTGATGAGGTGCCAAAGCTTGCAGTGTGGGGTATTCTCGAAGATTCTCCGGTGTGAGTGAAATAGTCTCCTGAATTATCTGTGCATAGAGATAGTCCTCCAAAATTATCGAGGTATGGGCTAGATACTCATAGCTTATCTAAATCCCATAGTAATCATCGTGGTAGGATTAGTTACATAACGTGGGATTTAACCCTATAAAGTGGAGAACGATAAGGGCTTTCACCGGACCTATGTATTGTGGGATGCATAGAATTCGACAAGTATGCATTAGAGAGTCATCATCCTGCATTTGTGTTTCTTGACTTGTATTATGCATGATATTTTCTATTTTCCTACACTTCACACTTAGCCTAGTTTCACTTGTTGTTTTATGTTTTATTTATCGTTATTTCATATTCTGTTTGTTGTTGCTGTGGGAATGTGTTGATTTTGAATTTATTCTTTATGTTTCATTTAAATTGTATTTCTTCTAATGTCACTCACACCGTTATGGCTGACCCCTGTAGTTTTGGGAGTTAAGGTTATCTCTAGCCTCATATTTTACAGGTAGGTACCGTTAGCTTGGGATTTGGTTTCATGTGATAGAATGATATTATGGCTTATGAAAATTGTAAAAGAATGGATTGTAAAAGAAAAGAGAATGTAATTCAAAGTGTTTAGTTTTCTGCTGTGCTATGTAAAGAATTGATGTAATTAAAGTTGAAAAAAAATTATTTTGTGTTTTGGCTATGTTTACTATTATATTGAGGTAGATGCTGGAAACTGTGTCACGTATTTCTGAGATATTATATTGGCAATTTGAGGCGCTACAGAGTTGGTATCAAATCATGCTTTAATATTAATGTTAAACATGGTATATGGAATCAACATAAGTGGACACATGATTTGTGAAAACCTGGGTGGACATTAGAAGTGTGAGTACCTAGGGTGGACATTAAAAGTGTGAGTACCTAGGGTGGACATTAGATGTGTGTTTGTTGTTCTAATCATGAATGCTTATAATGAAATTTGACTTAATTGTATGTCTAGATTCGAATAAAAATTTCTCTATCATAAGTGGATTGATTGTTTTTGCAGATGAGTGATTTGTTTTCTCTTGCTGCTATAATTTCTTTTTCAATTATTTCTAATTTTGACGTTTAACTAGTTATTGACTTAGCGATATTTGGTACAACTTTAATTATAATTATAAAGTATGTTTTGCAAATTCAAGCCTATTTGTTCTATAAGTTTTAAGTTTTATAGAAATAAGTTTTATTATTGAAGTTTGGAATGTGGCGAATAAAGATTTTCTTTCTATTGGTGTTTACAGTTATAGTTTTGGATGATGTAATGTTGATTTTCGGATACTACCATAATTACATCATAATTAACAACAGTTACTTATATTTTGTCTTCTTTCGGTTGTTGCCTGAATATATTATGTTTTTTTGTGTAGACTACCTTCTCCCTCCTCTTTTATATTTTATACTTTTTCTTAAAATTCTGTCCTTTATATTTACTCATTTATTTTTGCCATTGGTGTTACGCGTCCTATTCGTTTCAATTTCTACTTATTGAATTATTAATTTCTTTTATTCCTATTATATTTTAATTCACATTCATTTATGTATATTTGATTTTTCGATACTATATTTTCCATTATTTTGTATTGGCTTATTCTTCGGTGTATTTAAACTCGATTGTAATACTTTTACTCATGTGAATATGAGATACCTCTGCACAATGAAATTTCTTTTTTTATTATTAATTTTGTTTCACACCTCATATTCAATACATTTATTATTACTTATTGATTACTACTTTTATTGATTTATACTTCTCGAATGTACCATGTGCACTCACTACTTATATTTTACCTTATTTCAATTATCATTACATTCTTGATTGCTACATGTACTTCCTACTAACTTCTGTTTGTACATACCGTATATATCAACGTACTTACTATGCATATCATTTTACATGTATCCAACTACAACGTTACATATTTATTTCTTCATTCGCATTTAAGCTTAAGCATATATTTCATTCCGTCTTTCTCCTTACTTTTATGAATCATTTTCACTACTACCGATTCCTACTATTTGTGTTTGATATTATAATCTATACATCGATTTTAGTATTCCGTCGTGTGACTTTCTACTCCATTTCCTGCTTTTGTTTCTATTCTACATCACGAATTTCAAAACGTAACTTCATACTTAAATTAAGCAATCAATATCCAAGTACGTGTAGAAGATTGCATCATCCCATTCATCATTTTGTTTCAACTAGATATCGAGAAGGTAAAAATGCAACTAGACATCAATGGAGGCAAATTGCAACTGGATATCGGGAAGGCAAAATGTGCAACCGAATATCCAGAAGGCACCTTACAACCTGATGTCGTGGAGACAAACCTGCAACTTGACATCGAGAAGGCAAGTCTACAGCTGGATATCAATGAGGCGAGCTCACATCAATGAATTTCTACTATAATAACTCCACTAGTATTTTATGTATATATTACTTATCACTGTCCGATCCTTTTGTATTGGTTCATGCCTTTTCATAAAATTTTAAAACTTAACCTATTACTGTTTTGTTTTACTCAATTTTCTTTAATCATTGTTACTTTATATTTCTTTTGATACCCTCTTGTACCTCATCTTGCTCACTTGTTCTTATTTTTGGGCTTTAGTCTTTCTGATTTTCTTTGTACCAATATTTACCTGACTTACCTCTTTAGGTCTGTTATCTTTGATCTTTTACAACCAATGTGATTCTTACTATCATGATACTTGCTCTTGTAAGGTTTTCGTGTATTTATTCTTTAAACACACTAGTTCATGTATAAAGTCTTAACCTTTTACAAATTCTTATATTTGTCTTACTCTTTATTACTAATATGTATACTCTATATTACTACATCCCATGGTATGACTTCTGCTCTCCTTCACAGTTTTCTTTATTCATAACAATGCTTTATTTGTTTACCAACTTTTATTCACTAATTATAGTTGCTTGTTACCGTATGCAATTTCCATTAGCTTTTCTAAATGTGCATACTACAAAAATTATTTTGTTCGTCTACATTTTGATCTTAATATCGTCCTTTTTACGCCGTCTGTGTTTAACAAGTTTTCTGATCGGTCAATTTTTACTTTTGACTATTTCTTCTACTTATTTGCTATTGATATTTCATGACCTTTACTCATACAATGATACTAATGATAAAGGAATCTTTCCTTTATGACATTTTGTTTATACAATTACACCTTGTGTTTCCATGTAACTTAAACTAGTATAGTTGATTTTACTCTATTTTGTATTTACGGAATTTTTCCTTTTTCAAAATTGAGTGCATCAACTATAGTCTAAGCTTTCGTTCTTTTGTAATTGCTATCTATTACTACCGTTCCCAATTCTGTAACATTTTAGATTTTCTCAATTACTTTTGATTTCACGTCCTAATTAATGATTTGACGCTTACCTTTGTAATATTCAATGAACCTCTTTTAAGTCTTCTTGCACATATACTTTGTAAGCTTTGTAATGTGCCATTAGAGTATTGATTATAATGTCAACATTAACTAGTATACTCATTATTCTTTTGTTTTTGCATATTCATTGATATTAATATTTTCCTTACTTAGCTAAATTTGTTCGTATTTTTGTGCATTTTGACTGGCTATTTTTCCAAAACTATTTTTCTATAACCTTTAAGTTTGTATTCCTTTGTTGTTTGTATTGTTATCAACTTTTATTTGGGTTTTATCTCTTTAATTTTGACTTCTTATTCTATAAGAATAGTCTTACTATTTCCTCTTGTTTTGAGACTAAAAGTGTATTCAATTAGATTTCTTATACTTTTGCCATGTCAGTTTCCACCTTTACTCTTTGAGCCATTAGTAGATGTTATTTTGTTTTACTTAAATCTAACTATAAAATAATGATAAAGTAATTTTCCGAAACTGTCTTATAAGTTTTATATTTTGTTTTTTCTTAGGATAGTTCTGAGGACAGAACTATTCTAAGGGAGGAGTGAGGTAACACCCCAAAATTTTAAATACAATGTTTTGAATTAATAAATTATTTTTAAATGAACTTATTTGATTATTTTGAATTTTTGTAAAATTGCCATTTTTACACGTGCAAATATTTTTGAAGTACAAATTTCCACTTTTATAATTCTGGATAAATTATCCCATTAATAATTGTGTATATTTTAAATTTTAGAATTTTTTTGAATAAGGAAACTATTTTTATAAATACTTCGAAAGGGAGGGGCCTTTTTGTAAAAAAGTTATTTAAAGGTGAAAATTGAACTTTAAATTTTCTTCAGGGCCGACTCTTCAGTCTTGGACTCTAATAAATTAGATTATATTCATATTTTTTTATCGATTAATTCAATAAATATATAATTATGCAATTTTGAGATTTGTTGAGGACTTTATTACAAATATTTTCTTACGATACTCATAGTCAAAAAATATTTTGAGAAAACCTAATATTTATTAGTAGATATTATTTATGAATTTTCCACAGTTTTTTAATATTTATTTGGCATATTTTCAAATATTACAAAAGGAGGGGCTTTTGTGCAAAATTATCACATGGAGTAAAACTCCAGATTTTCAGATTTTTGGGCTGAGCATGATGGCCAGCCAACTTAGAAATAAATAATTGGATTTTTATTCTAATAGATTTGGTCTATTTTGCTAATTTATTAAAGGGGGTCTATATATGTAAAGAGATAATTTGTTATAGGATGTTTCCATAAACTCGTGAAAACCCTAATGCATCAGATTTTCGGCTATATTAGAGCCACTACAGCCGTCCTCCCTCCACAAAAAACAAAAATATTTTTTTATTATTTGTTTCTTGGAGTTTCGAAGCGAGGATCTTGGATTTTTGTAAAAGGAAGGGCTTTTTTATATTCTTTATTATTTCGGTTGATTTTTCATCAAGGTGAGTGACATATGTATGATTTCTTGTTGTTGTATGCATATTATATATGATGATTTGCCTAGTAGAATGCATGATGGATGATTGATGATGATATAATGAATTTATTGATGGATGGATGATTAAAATTAGAACTTTTCATGAAACTATGCAATTGATGAATAATTTTATATAGATGACTTGAGATTGATAAGAAGTTAGTAGGAATCATGAGTATGTTGTTTTCTTTCATATTCTTACTGATTTGATTATGCATAATGAGTTGTATGATGTATATTGCATAAAGTGATTAAAAGTGGGTTTTTTACTGTGTATGCACATACATGATCTGTTGTGATATTTTGATGAGTAAAACTTGATGAAAAATTGTTGTAGATGCTTATAATAATGGACAAACTAATATAACTAGTTTTAGTCGTGTTTAATAAATTTGCAAGAAGGATTTTCGAATCAAAAGATCAAGCTTTAATGAATTGAAGTAGATTTTTACTTCGGGTCTGACATAGTTTCAGCCGAAACATGAATTTTTGATGTTTTTGTGAAATTTTCGATTGGATCTTGATTTCAACAGATGCTGAGTTTGAATTGACCAGTATATTACTTACACACAATGATTTTTGAAGATTTTACTGATATACATACACACATATACCAATATATATACATTTTCTGATTTTGAAGAAGTTTGGATGAAAATTTGATATTTTATGAATTCAGTGAAGATTTGATTTGATTTATAAACTCCAGTATGTTAAACAAGTTGTATTTGATCATCTCAGGATTTTATTTTCACAAATTCATGCTTTTAAAGATTTAAAACTACGTATCGGTTGTAAAAAAACACAGATTTCAAAGCGGCTAAAAAAGTTGTTTAAAACTGTTGTATATCTTAGTTTGGAGCGAGTTTTTGACTTAAGTGCTAATGGAATTTCCTAAAACTTATAGAATATAAGTTGTAGCTCACTGCGTCTAGTTCTTAGAATAGTTGACGGATCCTCAATCTGACTTATAGATTCTAAGATATGCAATTTTTACTACCGTCATGTCATAGTTTCATATTTTTTTAATATATACAATTTTTTAAGGATTGATGTTTTGTGATTAGTCTATAACTTCAAATGAAAAACTCAAGTTGTTTAATAGATTTAATCTCATATTTTATTTCAGGGAATTTTGTGAGTATCCAGATAATTTTGGATTTGCTGTGTGATTTAAAGAAGTTTTCTTAATATAAACGATTTAGTGATGGAATTAGAAATCTTATTGTGAGAATTATGTTGATATTTCGATTTGTGAGTCTCCAGAGGTTGAGTAAGATCCTAGTATACCGGCAGTTGAGATTTTATGGTTTGGCCAGTTGGGGGTGTGTTGTTGATCAGTTAAGTTAAGTCCGGTAGGGTACACCGACTCTAGGAAAGTTGTAATTTATTAATTTACTTTATAAGATAAGGATAGGAACTAGATGTTGATATGATGAAATGAGTGCAAACATAAGTTATGGACCTCAGTATGGTCTGCGGTATGAGATAATCCCTACAATTATCGAGGTGTGAGTGAAATAGTCTGCAGAATTACCTGCGGTGTGGGATTGATCTCCGGAATTATCGGGGCCGAGGCGACACTCATGGGGTCGCCCATGGGTATCCGTGTGATGAGGCACCATAGCTTGCGGTGTGGGGTATTCTCGAAGATTCCCAGATGTGAGTGAAATAGTCTCCGGAATTATATGTGGATAGAGATTTACCTCCAAAATTATCGAGGCATGGGCTAGATACTTGCAACTTATCTAAATCTAGTAGTAGTCATCGTGGTAGGATTAGTTGCATAACGTGGGATTTAACCCTATAAAGTGGAGAATGATAAGGGCTTGCACCGGATCTATATATTCTGGGATGCATAGAATCCGCAAGTATACATTAGAGAGTCATCATCCTGCATTTGTGTTTCTTGACTTCTATTTTGCATGATGTTTTCTGTTTTCCTACACTTGACACTTAGCCTAGTTTCACTTGATGTTTTATGCTTTATTTATCGTTATTTTATATTCCATTTTTGTTGTTGTGGGAATGTGTTCATTTCGAATTTATTCTGTGTTTCATTTAAATTGTATTTCTTTTAATGTCACTCACACTGTTATAGTTGACCCCTGTAGTTTTGGGAGTTAGGGTTATCTCTAGCCTCATGTTTTACAGTTAGGTAGCGTTAGCTTGGGATTTGGTTGCATGTGGTAGAATGATATTATGGCTTATGCAAATTGTGAAAAAATGGATTGTAAAAGAAAAGAGAATGTAATTCAAAGTGTTTAGTTTTTCGCTGTGCTATGTAAAGAATTGTTGTAATTTAAGTTGAAAAAAAATTTATTCTGCGTTTTGGCTATGTTCACTATTACATTGAGGTAGATGTTGGGAACTGTGCCACGTATTTCTGAGATATTATATTGAAAATTCGGGGTGCTACAGTGGGTGCTCAATGGAAACGAGATGCAATGGATGTAGGTCATGGCAAGGAGGGTGACGATGGTGCAGACGGCTGAATGCAGGGCGGTGAGAGGAGTGTTGGTCGGGAGTTCGATTGGCGGTAAGCTTCGACAGTGGCAGGAGGCCATTGCAGAGTCGAGGATGAGGATGGAGAAGCGATATGGAGGACGGGGGTGGTGAGGTGACTGAGCAGCGGGGGCACTGCGAGGAGGTGGGTTGTGGTGGCTGACAGGGCAACGGAGGAGGTGGATGGTGGCTTCGGCTGGAAGGGTTCGGAGGAAGTCAGAGGGAGGAGGAGAACGGGGATAAGACGACTGAATGGAGAAGATGACAGGCTAGGGGGTTTGGCCGCTGGGTTGAGTAGGTCAAAACAGTAGGGGTGGGGTTAGGGTTTAGAATAGTATATATAGGAGGAAAGAGGGCTTGGGTAACAGGCTAGAATCCAATAAGAGAGTTATATGGTTTTGGGTATCGAGTATGGACCCAATAAGAAAATGGGTTTGGGTTTAAATCCAATAGAAAATTGTTTCAGATTAAAATAAATAATTAAATGAATAAATAAATAGTAATACAATAGTACAATGAATCAAATAGTATACATTAAGTTAATACAACAAATACTAATAATACAATAGAATATACGGATTCACAGAATAAATAAAATTAGATTTGATTTGAGCTAAAATATAATATGGAGCAAATAGTATTACATATTAATTTATTAGATCAAATAGTGTACATAAAATCCGTACTCCAATTATAATAAAATATAGATCACGATCTATAGGCTTCCAAAAATTAATAAACAATAATTTTAATAACATTAATAATAATAATAACCATAATAATCAAAATCACAATAATAATAATAATAATAATAATAATAATAATAATAATAATAATAATAATAATAATAATATTTGGGTTAAACAAGTTTATTTAAATACTCCAATAATAACAATGTATTGATTTAGGTTAAATAATTAACCGAATAAGAAATTAACTTACCGAATGGAAATATATTTTTATTAAAACATATAGTCGTTTGAAAATAGCGATAATATAATTAATGGATAAAATTGACTTTATTAAGGAATCAAACAATACATTTTAAAAAAAAAGAATTTAAAAGCGGAAAATTAATTTATAAAAAATCGAATTACCGAAAATACACAGAAAATGCATATTGGCAGGAACGGGGGTTACACAAAGTGATGTGGAGAAACCATTTGGTCGAAGAAGCAACATGGGAATCAGAAAAGCGAATGATGAACGACTTCCCGGAGTTTTTTTTTAACTCTGTGTACACATATATATATATATATATATATATATATAAGAAATGATCCATTGAAAACAGGTTTGTTTTCACAGGTTGGAAAACAGCGATCTGAGCCATTGGATAGTTCTTGATCGTGATCAACGGCTCAGATCTGAGCCGCCCATCACCCGTTCTCACGTAAGTGGCGGAAGGTTAGTTTGGGAATATCGTCCCAAATAACTCTTCTCCTCATTCGCGATAAAAAAATGAATGAAACCAGTTTAGAAGGATAAAGAAGGATTCAGATTTGTAATTATCCCTAAGAGGTGGTTTTTACCACTTCTATCCATCCACACCGGGAAGTAGAGATTAGTTCTTATCTCGAAACGGATCCCTAAGGCGACTGTAAATACCTCTCTCCCACCACTGTAACAAGGTGATCAATATTTTTCTACATAAAGCTCTTCATAATCTTCCTGATTACTGGCAAGAGTGTCGAAGGGTACATCGTCGGGATCCACCCCGGTGTATCACACTTTTTGCAGGTTCGCGGCAGCAGCAAGAAACAAGTCAACACGTTAGTGAAGGTCAACAGGTCAACAGGTTTGCCTAATTCGTTTTCCCAAGAATTTAGAAATTCATCTGTTTGCTCCCACACCAAAATCAATAGAAATGCTCCATTGAAAATGGGTTTGTTTTCACGGGTTGGAAAACAGCGATATGGGCCGTTGGATCGCTTTTGATCGTGATCAGCGGCTCAGATCTCCTCCGCCCATCACCCATTCTCACTTAAGTGATGGATGGTTAATTTGGGAATTTTGTCCCAAATAACTCTTCGCCTGATGACAAGAAACTCAACAGGCCTTTGACTGGTCAACGGTGAAACGGTCAGGGCGCCACGTGCCAATCTATTGGACTTCGGCAACCTACGCCGAGCACTCTTGGCACCGATGTCCAAACGTGAGAAAAAATTCTCTTGGACTTCGGCAACCTGTGCCGAGCGCTCTAGCCACCGACGTCCAAATGAGAGAAAAATCAATCTCCCGGACTTTGGCAACCTGAGCCAAGCGCTCTTGCCACTGACATCCAAATACGAGAAAAATCAATCTCTTGGACTTCATCAACCATCGTCGAGCAGTCTTGCCACTGACGTCCAAATGTGAGAAAAATCAACCTCTTGGACTTCGGCAACCTACGCCGAGCACTCTTGCCACCGACATCCAAACGGGAGAAAAATTTCTCTTGGACTTCGGCAACCTGTGCCGAGCGCTCTTGCCACCGACGTCCAAATGCGAGAAAAATTAACCTCTTGGACTTCGGCAACCTATGCCAAGCTCTCTTGCCACCGACGTCCAAACATGAGAAAAATCACTCCTGAACTTCGGCAACCTGTACCGAGCGTCCTTGCCACCGACGTCCAAATACGAGAAAATACTCTGACCAGTCAAGGGTCAACGGTCAACCCAGACACATTTCATCCTCTCGAGGTCCCTCTTGACCTCGGCAACATACGCCGAACCCCTTCGACCTCGGCCTCCATCCAGACACGTGTCAACCTACCGAGGTGGCTAAAGGGGGTCGGCGATAGGTGCCGAGCGTTCTTGGCACCGACCCCCAAACGGGAGAAAAGAACACCTTCGCATCAAGAGAGCCGTCCGAT
The DNA here is from genome assembly GCA_017893485.1 of Hemerocallis citrina. NCBI lineage: Eukaryota > Viridiplantae > Streptophyta > Magnoliopsida > Asparagales > Asphodelaceae > Hemerocallis > Hemerocallis citrina. Next base: position 124,280,610 of record CM030360.1, read on the forward strand.
CTCTTGGAAGTTCTCGTCTGAGCCTAATGAGCGCCTCTGATTCAGCCACGTCACTAAAGCTCAGATCCACCCTCAGATCGTTCAGATATTCGCGCCAGTAAGCGATGGACATCCCAGATTCATCCACGACGATAATACTGTGGTTAATTCTATTTTTTATTTATTAATTCAAATTATATATTTACAAATTGCAAAAAAAGATTAAAAATTCATGAAAATTAATTAAAATTCTAAAAAGTAATTATAAATTCGGGAAAATATTTTTGAGCCCCTAGGAAAGTAATTATTGGTTAGAACAATTAATTAGTGCTCTCGGAAAACAAATTATCGCTTTGCAAATTGAATAAATGATTCCAAAAATAATATAAAAATTAAGAAAAATCTCCAAAAGCCCAGAAGAGCCTAAGAACAATCTTGGGCATGTTACCAGCTCAGACAAACACCGTTCCCTCTCGAACAAGATTCAAGCCCCCTTTAAGAACACTGATAAAGTCTTGTACGCCACTGAAACAGCAAAACTACTCCCCAAAGGCTATAGCAAACAGCCTTTAGGAGTGGGGGGCTTGTGATATGGCCAGAAGTGGGATTAAATCGGAACCGTTCAAATTAGGCACGAATCTTAAAGTTCACAGGTGTAAAATGGTAATCTCACCTACAGACGGGTCCGAAGTGGGAACTGGGTCTCTTCTTTAGGGCAGAATAACACATGAACGGATCTGTTCAACCGAGAACAGGTCCTAACCCGTTGAGAAACTGTTCAGGAGGATATGGACAAATCTTCATCCGTCCTTATCCTTAGGAGGTGGTTCTAACCACTTCCATCTAGCCACACCGGAGAGTAGAGATTCATTCTTATTTCAAAGCAGATCCCCACGGCAACTATAAAGACCCCCTACCTCCTACCGTTACAAGGTGATCACTCTTTGCCTACCTAAAGCTCTTTCATATTATTTTCTGAGTACTGACAAGAGCGTTTAAGGGTTCGTCGCCGTGATCAACCCCGGCATTTTGAACTTTGTGCATGTTAGCGGCAACAACTAAGAGCCAGCCTATCAATAGTGGAAGTGGTCAGGATTGACCTCTTTGATTCCTCACGAACCCACAAATTCATCTGATTGCCTCCACACCAAAATTAGTAGCAACAGATTGGTGTCGTCTGTGGGAAGCAAAAAAGCAATCTAACCTTTATCAGCAGAAGTAGTTTCAAACTATGCATTCACAAAGAGAAGGGGAAGGCAGCGGTCTCCAGCCGAAGAGCCCCTCCTCTTCCTCCTCCTCCAGCTCAAGATGTTCTTCCTCAACAGCCTCTTCCTCAACAAGCCCCTCCAGGGTCTCGGGGGGCTACCCAGGGGGGCTCTCGTCGGAGTCGTCCAAAGCAGCATCCTCTTCAGGACCATGTCACGGTCCACAATCCTCCAGTTCACTCTTTAGCTTCTCAAAGCCCTCCCGAGCGGGATCTCTGTCAAGTGATTGTCAACCGCCAAAAAGGGGTCGACCTCCGAACTCGCCTGAATGGATGGTGAGCCCTTGGGGGAATCCATCAACCTGAGAACCCAGGGGTCTCAAGAGTCCAGATCCCCAGCAGACCGAGGACCAGAAGATCCCCTCCAGCAAGGGCGTGTGACCACTTGTTTCGAAGCTATCTCGAAGATCTACAAGTTCTCTTCAAAAATGAGTTGCAGAATCATCCTTCTTCAAGGTCAAGATAGTCCTGCAACATCTTCATCTTCACGAAGTTGAGAAGAGCTTTGCTTGGCTCTACGGAAAGTCTGTTCTTGGAAGACAAGCCTGAGGAGCAACTCTATGGGCAGAGTCATGCTCCGAACTTGTTGAGAAGAGGTCCGCTCTGGGAGCGAGCAGAGCAAAGAGCTTGGCTCTAGGAGAGAGCCGTTTGGGAGACAAGTTTGAGGAGCAACTCTAGGGGAGAGTCATGCGCCGAACTCGTTGTGAAGAGGTTCATTTTGGAGGCGAACGGAGCGAAAGCTTGGCTCTAGGAGAGAGCCGTTTGGGAGACAAGTTTGAGGAGCAACTTTAGAGGAGAGTCGTGCTCCGAACTCGTTGTGAAGAGGTCCGTTCTGGAGCCGAGCAGAGCGAAGAGCTTGGCTCTAGGAGAGAGAGAGAGAAATGTTTCGTTGTGCACTCGTGTGCACTCGACCTTCCCGCCTTTGTATCGATGATCTACACATCTAAATTAGTCTAAATATGTAAAATTAAATCATTTGAAGTTCATTTGCCCATCCATCACGTGACTATAAAAAATAACGATTTTTAGCTATACAATTTTATAACACTTCAATGGATGGGCAAGTGAATTTCAAATGATTTGATTTTACATATTTAGACTAATTTAGATGTGTAGATCAATGTGAACGGTTTGGATCGTCGATACGACGGCGGAAAGGCCGAGTTCACACGGAGGCCTAATGCACAACTGAACATATATATATATAATAAATTACAAAGAAAGCTATCAAGTGGCTCTCATTCAATCTCCCCTAAAACCAATGGGCTAGATTGATTCTCACAAAACATATTTTCCCGGCCAAAATTTCAAACCCCAAAATTAAATTATTCCCCCCAAAACTAAAAAACTCATTACTTTATTACTATCTCTCTCTTCCCACTTCGCTTTTTCATATTTCTCTCTTTCTCTCTCTCCCTCTTTCTCTCCCATTCTTTCTTAACTTACTTAGAAATTTAGATTTTAAGATTTTAGGTTGGTAAAATTTTTAGAATTTTTATGCTTTTTTTATTGCACATGTTATATTGAAAATAGCAAATATCTTTTCAACAGTTAAATTTCATCATTTTCCACCCTTAAAGTTCTAAGAAGTTGGATTTTACACCGTCATTTATAACTATTTTTCAACATATACTAATAGAAATATGGACTTTTATTTACAACTAATTATTGTCATACTATTCAAACTCGAACTACATAATTGTTGTTTTACTGTTTACATGGTTTTTCGTATGTTGTATCATTCCAAAGACGTGTCGTAGGCACGTGTCCACGGGCAAATCTAGTATATATATATATATATATATATATATATATATATATATATATATATATATATATATATATCTTTTCTCTTCCCCTTTCTAAGAAATGTTCTGAGGACATAACTATTTTAAGGAGGGAGTATTGTAATAACCGCAAAATATTAATTCCAAATATTTTGTTCATACGTGCTTTACAAGTGTTTTTAAAAGCATGTGTTGATTATATTGTTGTATATATAAAATAAATGAAATGTGCATAATAAATTTTTTTTAATTATGCTTAATTTAAACATATGGAATGCTAGATTAAAATAGTCCATAGTATGTTAATTTAAAACCATTTTAGCTAAAATCACTTTTACAATAATTATATTATTTGTGTGCATATGTGGAGAATACAACGCATGCACTTCCCACACAATGGTTGCCGGGCCAAGATTAAAGAGGGAGGAATTTTTTACTTAGTCTAAGGGGCTTTAACTTTGTCACGCCCTGCTTCCCATTATACAGAAATACGGGCACGCAACTGAGGCCCAACGGATAATATAAGTACATAAACTTATATCATCCATAAACACGGGCATGCAACTGATGCCCAGCGGATAATACCAGCAAGCTCAATAACACAATAATAATCACAGGAACAAGAATATAATGCAATAACCGATGTTTGAGATACAAGAACTTACAGAATAGCCGGAGAATTGGTATAATGCAATAACAGTTTGCTAAGATTCTTCAGTAACACATCATCGGTACCTGTATAAATAATAACTCAAAAGAAAGATGGAGAGTACCCGTTAGAGCAAGCTTCGGGGGACAAGTAATAGCAAGTAGTGAACGAAGTAAAAGACTATATAAAAATAACAAGAAATTGGAACGATATCAGAGTCAATAAATGATAAATAATAACAAGATCAAAAGTCAATGATCAATGGTACGATGGTCGATAAATAATAGTCATTAATCAGTAATTGACGACCAATAATCAATATCAATGAATCAATAGTCAATAATACAGTTACCGGTAATAATGGTCGGTAACAAGATCAGGTATCATGAGTCAATATCAGGAATCAGTATCAATGAATCATTAATCAGTTATCGGTGTCGATGTTCAATGTTAATCTTACATCTATTAATCTTTTATTAACATATCTAATGCGCGCAATCCTGCGTCCCATACCACAGGTTCGAGTGCATACAATCAACTGAACGTTTAGACTATAGTGGTGAATTCTACAGGTTCATGTACTCGGGTCTTGCAATATCAATGACCAATGACCGATGACCAATATACAATGAATCGGGATATTGTAGTCAGTAATCCGCAATCAATCAATGACCTATATGACGGATAATAATGACCATTATGGGCTGTGACTAATATCCCCTTCCAAGTACACTCTCCTAGATTGTCTACTACTAAGTCGAACCTTATTATCCCCGCTTGTTATATTTATTATGATCAATTATGGACATGCAATCAATACGATCAATGAGAACGGTAGTGTAGAGAATTAAGCAATGGGTACAATCGATGAGAATGGTAGTATTAATACAGTGTCAAAAAGATACCAAGGTTGTACAATACATAAAATATTCATGGTTCAATTCTTTAAATATGAAAAATACTGGGTTTATATGCAAAAATATAACAATGCAAGTTCTGGACAGCAGCACCTATTGGTACTCCAATTTACTTTTCCATTGCTACGGGAATGCAAATCTGATTCCATCAGAGATTCTATAAACTAGACCCTCTACTGGTTCCAACGCATATATACACGATACATTATAGTCACAGTAACTAGGTCGATCAATCAATTATTTGTGTATTTCTTGCACAGTCTCGGTTCAAGAAATTATAACATGCCAGAACTAAAATAGTGATAACTTACAATCCATAAATCGGATTGAGAATCAGCAAGATGTTCCGGAATCAGGACTCAGTTTACTACAATTTCTACATACAAAGTATTATGTTTCTGTTAGGTTTCAATGGCAAACACAGATTGAATACACGGCAACAAAATTACAAGAATTATGCAGAAAATTAACCCTAAGAGAATAATGAGGTTGTTGGGCTCACAATCCGACCTGGGTCAGATTCGTGTGTGGGCCTCTGAACTTTAATCACCCCATTTAATCTAATAAATGTCCAGCCGATTTCAGGTGTCCAAGTCTTGGATTCCCAATTAAATTTATTTTATGAATTTAAATCCCAATTTTGATCCATTCTAAGTGTGTGACCCTGTGGGCTCCCGTTACGTTGACAGTAATACTAAAATTATATTCTAGTAATATAAATAGTGAGCGGTATCTAGCAATACATCACTGCTACTCAAGTAACGGGAATGTCAGTGATTAGACATAACCTATCCGTGACCAATGTTACCATGTAGTTTAGTCCCTTTGCCCAAATATCTTAATTGAACACAAGACATAGAGCGTGTCACCCTTGTCTAGTTCAATATTTGGTTTCTTGATGTCCGAGAAGACTTACTAAAACAAATGAGCTCAGTATCTCATATTGACTCATTTGAGCACGGACATAAATTTTGCAGTCTCACTGAATCAAGGGGACCATAGATATCGCTCTTGTTATGGAAGAGGGACAAATCCTATTTGAGTCACTCACATCTCTCCACATGATTTGTGGTATATCCAATCGTCGACTTTATAATCACCTTATTACAGGTAACGTTTAATGATATTAAAACATATAACTTCTCATGTAGGGAACCGTAGTGACTTCAAGTCGAAGGACTACTTACACCATGGCCACTGTGAGAACCGCTTATGACACTCACGTAACGATTCATGCAGCGTTCTCGTGGTGGGTCAGTCCAGTACTTTATTACTCTAATATGTACCCCTGTGAAGACTTGATATCTCATATCCATGACCCGTGAGATATGGTCATCAGTCAACGCACATACTAGTCTCTATGCATTATTGTTTCCTAATTATCAATCATACTTGACTAGGGACATTTAAGAATAGTGTTCTGATTACAACCAATAGGATCTCACAATCAAGTCATGCGCTTGATATCCCATGGTATTGAACCTACTATTCTAAGGACTTTATTATTCTCATTTAATCACAATAAATAACACAATAAATGAAATGCCTCATGTATGAAATAAATGTCATAATGCAATGTAAACTAGTATGGTCAATACACAACTGGCCTCTAGGGAATACACCAATAGTTTCAGTGTCAGGAACTGGGTCGAAACCTCAGTACGAAATCAAGCAATTGACAGGGCAGCATGGTTAAATATTCAACAATACAATGAATTAACGGTTTGAGATTTAAGCCAACAATAATAGCATGATAAGAAGACTATGAATCAATAACATGATACAATAAATAAAGTAATGGAGTTCAATTAGATGCGATATTCAATTCGATTACTACTTGCCAGATTTCAAAGAGTGTTTTCTTGAACTAGAACAATAAAAATAAGTTCAAGAGACGCTTGCATGTTATGACAATTATCCAAATATTATGTAACTACCGTTTTCGTTCTTTTCATTTTTCTCCTTTTTGTTATATAATAAGTGCAATTGAATAAAATACTCTATTTTTCTTCCATGATTAATTTAATTAAATTTATTCATGAAATTCTTCGATCTACTTGATTGAACTATTCTTGTTGATCCTGATTTCTTTTATTTAATTGTGGGTTTTTTTTATTTGAATCCTATATTTTTAGATCCATCTATTATTGAATCCTAAAACCCAATTTCAATTGTTCTTGACCCAAAACCGCTATTATTGGATCCGAAATGACTAACCCAACATCATAATTACAACCTATAAATATAATCCTATTACAAACCCTAAAAATTACACAATACAAACCCTAATAGCCGGCTAACCTCTCTCCTTTCTCCTCTTTATCCCCCCTTTGTGTTTCTCTCTCCTCGGCTGTTTCCCGCCCAAATCCAAACCCATCTTCCTGTGCCTCTTCCCCGAACAAACTTTGGCCACTTTCCTGTCGATGACCCCTCCAGTCGACGCCGACCACCTTCCCGCTCACCCGCAGTGCCTCCACACAGCAAAACCCAATCCCGAACCCCCTGTTTTCCCCTGTTTTCATCGACAACATCCAAGTCACCGTTGCTTCCACTTTCCGTCAATGCCAGCACAGACGCGCTGCTCCTGTCCTCGTCGCACTGCCGCCTGTGATGCCTCACCGCCGTCGACCCCCTCCTCGTCAACGTTGAGCAACCAGACCATCAAGCCCTTTTGCTTGCTAGCCTTTACTGTTGCTGTCCTTGTTCTTGTTGCTCTTGGTTGCTGCTTTGTTTTCTTGTGTATGTATTGTGCACGTGCTAGTTCATTGCTCCCGGATCCTTATCCCGTTATTCTTGGTATTCAAATTGATCGTCCAAAAGGCAAGTCACTTTCCCTTTGAATTGAACAATGTATCAAATTCAAGGTTTATTAAAATTCTTGCAAGTAGATCATATTTGTTATCATATCGTTGTATTGATTATATTTTGTTGGGTTAATTGAGAGTTTACACGAGCTAACCCCAATTTTCTTGATATCGTGCCACTTTTGACTAATGATTGAATCTTTCATGCATTCATGTAGAATTGATAATAGGGTTAATCATATAATCTTAACACAATTAATTATTATAAAGATAGTTGCTAGGTTGTATATTTGATTGATCGATTGATGTTGGATATTGTTAGAATTGTGTACGTGTGTGTTTTTAGTTGTATTTATCATGCTATTACACCTTTCATGTTGATTACATAATTTATCGACTATAGAATTGATACCCATCATTTTAAATTAATTTGTTTCATAAAAATACTCAAAATCTTGTATGTTGCTTGCTGGCTGTATGTTGTCTACTATTTTCGACTCAGTAAATGATCTCAAAATAAATTACTTTCTGAATAAGAGTTGTAGCCTTATCTTTCTAGTTTCCAGAACATCTTAAATTTCTGAATTCTGAGTTGTGTAGCAAAAGTTATGACCGTTTTACTACAGCTGTATTTTAATTTCCAGATTTTTAGATTCTTGTATATTGATGTTTAAACTGTTAAAAGGCTGATCACATGTTAAAATTTTGCTCTGAAAATTTTCAGATTGTTAGTTATGATGTTTAGGAGTCTAATAAATATTTTTAATAAATTTATTATTTAGATTTTGATGATTCTAAAAATAAAATAACTTAATGTTAAATTTCTACCTGAACATGAAATCTGTAAAGAATGATTTTTTAACCAAGCTACTGTTGTCGGATTTTGAACATTAAATATGCGTTGGAACCGTGTGGAAGTCTAGTTTTCAGAATTTCTGACGGTTTCAGTTTTCAATTTCTGAAATAGCAGGAAATTACATTATCACAGACTACTCTTGCTGTCAAGAACTTTATATCCAAATTTTAATAGATTAACTATTCCTATATCGTAGTATTACACGAATTAATGTGTGTATATTGCATTGCATGATTCTAATGAGTTATCGTCATCATTCTAATTGTCCGACAATCGAACAGCTATTGGTGGGGAAGAATCTCCTTTCCCATTTCATGTTTCCTTCCTATTGTTCTCCTATTGATACTATTATTCGTCTCATGTCTCAAATTGCATATTTTATTGTTGTATTGATAAATAATTAACAAGTCGAGCTTTAAGGGATGGACTAGAGTAGTTGATGATATGGAACTGTACTCGGATGATGGCCCGTGTTATTATCGTTATCGTCATTGTGCAAGAAATTACACCATGGCCCGTGTTATTATTGTTATCGTCATTGTACAAGAAATTGCCTCAATGGCTTGTGTTATATTGTTATCGTCATCCTACCTAGTACATGATCTATAGAATCTACCACTATCACTACAAGAAAATAGTTTTACACCGGCGTTTCTACTCCGGCGTTTTGGTAGAAATTTTGCTGTAGAAACCAGGCAATTTGGCAGGGAAAAAAATTACAGCTGTACACCGGCGTATGTGAAAAACACTGGTGTATGTACGTATACACCGGCGTTTTCGAGTTAAAACGCCGGTGTATGAGAAGGATAAGTGAAATACTCCAGTTTCTATCGCTCTCATTTTCCTTTATTCCCCCCCCTTCCCCCAATTTTTCACCCTCTCTCTCCATCTCCCTCCTCACCAATCGGAAACCCCCATCCCTTCCCCTGCCCCCCTCTTCCGACGTTGCCGCCTCCTCCCCCGCTGCCGGCAGTTCCCCCATCGCCACCCCCGCCTCCGGCGTCGCCTTTCCCCATCGTTGTCCTATCGCCTTCGCCCCTACCCCGCCGTCAGCCCTTCCCCCATCGCCACCCCGTCCTTCGCCATCGCCCCTTCCCCCCATCGCCGCCCCATCGCCGCGCCCCTCCCCCGCCATCGCCCCAATCGAGCCGCCTTCTCCACTTATAGGGTTTTACCTTCTCCTTCGTCGTAGGGTTAGGGTTTCTTCTCTCGCCATGGGGAAACCCGGTCGAGGCCGGTGGTCGACCCAATCGCCGTCCGGTTCTAGCTCATCTTCCTGCTCTCGCTGAAGCTCTGGTTCGGAGTTGCGCTCGTGCTCTCGATCGCGCTCCAAGTCGTTCACTTTGTCATCTTCGCCTTCTCGAAGAGGCAGCTCTCTTAGCCACTCCCCTCCGCCCTAGCGTCAAAGGTAATCTTCAAATTCTTACGAAATTTTAAATTGTTGGCTTGGTAGATGTAATTGATGTGTTTGTTGTGTAATTGAGGAATGTGGTGCAATTTGGATAGAATAGAACTGGAAAGTTTAGGAATTTAGGGGTAACTTCTAGAAAATGTGTGTAATGCTGTAATTTACAATAGAAGCATGTAGAATTTGGAGGGAGAGGGGGGACACAATCAGTATTAGCTGAAAAATTACATTTTTTGTTGTTGAAAGAGATGGTGTCGTGATTATATAGAATGGTGTGGGCATTTGTGTGAAAGCTTAATGGGTGATTAATTCTGAAAAAAAAAGAACACAATTTTAGTCGTGGGTTCATATGTTTGTCAGTGATTAGTTATTCGTATGTATCCACACTTATTTTTTTTGGGTGCAACTTTGTTGTTTTTATTTTAATTATTTTTAACAATAATTATTATTTTACTTTAATTTTTTTGGGTGCATTATTTACATTATCTAAGACCTAAAGTGATGATGAGATTGTTCTTTCTCATTGGTTTTAAGATTGGTTTTAAGTGATGATGAGATGGAGATGTAACTGAAGTTGCATACTATGATTTACAGAGGAGTGACTAGTGATGAAATAATCCTGTTTGAACTTATGTTGTATCATTTGGTTAATTTGGTGTTTGTGAAACTCACTCAAATACTTTCTTTCGGTTTGCTATTTCTCTTCTTTGATATATGGGTTGGTTGGTTTTATGCTGGATTGCCTTTGTATTGCTGAATGGGTTAGTAGACTTTGTATTTGGTCTTCATAACTAGTATATGATATAGGAGTTGGTTAATGTTGCTTTGAGATTTGTGCATATGTATATATGTTCTTCAGCTTAATAAGGGAGCAGGAGGAGGAGGAGGAGGAGGAGGATATCCCTGACTTGGGTGTTCACATGAGGCCAATCAACCCTCTTCCCTTTTAAAAAGCTTTAAGAATTTGACTGCAAGAACAATTCTTCTTATCAGTTGATATCTCTTATATTGACTAGCAAAATGAGAAATGTTGATATTGCTTGAGGATAGAACTTTACCTATATATAGACAATGATTACTCACTTCATTTTTCCCAATCGAAACCTTACTGTTTCAGGAGCTTATGGTATGATAAATCATCATGCAGTGGTCAAATAATTTCTTGTAGGATATTGTGATTCAATAATATGTATGCTTGATTACAATTGTTCATGTCAGGCATACATAGATATTCTGACACTATCTGTTGTGTATTCCTTACTTGAACATTTATAGGAAGATGCTTTCTTGAGTTCATGATAATGTATTATGTTTTAAAGTGCATAATTTTTTAGTAGAAGTTTAATGACTCCAGGGATTTTATTGTTTAAGCAAATTCTTGGCAAGTAAAATTAAAGTTAGACTTCAATCGACAAGCATAAAGTTCAATATTGTTTTATGTATAAATTTTGGCGGCTAGTACTGATTGCAGCTCCTTTTCTTTGTGAAGTAAGTTGGGGGTTCATTTCATTATTACATCAAATATATGTACATTTCATGCTTTCAGTGACTAGTGGGTATTTCGGACATGATCTACTACCAAACTTTTGTGGATGGTTTGTCTTTGTTATCCTAATCTGACATGGAGTCTTTAAATCTAGTATATAAGTGCAGCAAATGGGAGTAGGAAGAATTTGGTATTTTGTCTCTACTGCAAATAATTTTCAACTCTTTTGGTGGTTATCATATATACTGTCTGTAGGTTTCTGATCTACTGGATATTTCTTTTTATATGTAAATTATAAGTGAGTATAGCTTTAGTCATGTAATTGTCTGAAATTGACAGATATCTAGCTATCCCAAGAACTTGCTCATATAAGTAGGTGATATAGTATATCTAAAATTGAACTCCTAAGTAGTTTGTCAAAATGAAGGCAACAAGTTTTTGTAATTGAGAACTGGGTTTTAAATGAGATTGTTCTTTCTCATTGGTTTTAAGTGATGATGAGATGGATTATGTAACTGAAGTTGCATACTATGATTTACAGAGGAGTGACTAGTGATGAAATAATCCTGTTTGAACTTATGTTGTGGTTTCAATTGACAGTTATCTCATGAGTATTATAAAAGTATAAGTTTCATCTCAGTTAGTATCTTGTTTGCCTGAATTTGACAGTGAAAATAATCTTTTTCACTCTTTGTAACTCAATATTTTAAACTCCATATTTTGGTTATGAATGTGGTGAGATCACATTATTATGTTTATGAGATTACAATTTGATGATATTATACTATTATGCTTCATTCATATTTTATTGGGGCTCTTTAGTTTTGCAATTGGTTTTGATTGCCAGTGTTCAAAGGTTTTTTTTTTAAATTTTAATTTTTTTTTAAATTTTTTTTAAATATATATCTACCCCGGCGTTTTTACAAGCACCGGGGTAGCTTTCAGCAAAAAAATGGTAGTCTATACCTGCATTTTAAAAATGCCGGTGTAGGTGATAGCCGAGAACAGTACTTCCAAACGAAACCACCTTTTCGGTGGCGTTTTTCAACTGCAAGTGTAGTTTTAACCTATACCGGCGTTCGTAAAAAACGCCGAGGAATGTAGCTAAGCTACAGCGACACACGATTCAGCAACACTTGCACCGGCAATTTATAAAACACCGGTGGTATCTACAGCGGGGTTTAAAAATGCCAGTAAATGTGCAAAAAAACGCCGGGAAAGACTGTTAGTCTTGTAGTGTATAGTCTACGAAATTGATTGTATGCATCGAATTTATGGTATGGAACATATAGGACACAGTAGTACGTACATTAGTTAGGTTGAAGATTAATAGACTTAAGAATTGACACCACATTGACGTTGTATATTGTTTATCATTGTTCCTTTTGATATCGAATATTGTCTAAGTGTTATTGATATTGACCCTGGAATATTGTTATCGATAACTAAATCATTGTTACACCATTGCATCGGTTATCATGATATTGATTATTGTTATTGTCCCATATTATTGATTTCTATTGATCCATTGATTCATTGTTATATCGTTATTCCATTGTTCCTTACTTTCTCTACTTGATGTTCATGACTTGTTCTAAGGACAATTTTTCTTCTCTTTTTTGGTGAAGTGTTCACAGGTAACGAAAGAGAATTGCCTGCTGGAATTGGAGAACAAACTTTCGAAAGAACTATTGCTTTATAATTGAATGTTATTTTTATTGAACTTATTGTATTGAGACTTAGTACTGTTGTGTTGGGATTTGTTATTGTATTGCGCTTATGACCCAGATTTTATTATATGTTTTCATTCGTTGCATTATTGTATTTGGATATTTCATATTGCTTCATTCCAAGTATTATTATTCATGGGATTATTATTATTGTCTGCATAATTGTTCAGTATTGATTATATTGTTGAGTTGATCAGATAAATAGCTTATGGGTGACGTTAATCATTTGCTGGGCCAATGTCCTGTGCACGTATTCTGTATTTTTGGGAAGCGGGGCATGACAAGGTTTTTAGTGGTATTAGAGCCCGAGTTTGGATGATATATTAGTCAAACATGACTAACGAAAGGAAGTTTGGCTTTGGTTGATATATTAATCAGATTTGGGTTTTAACCAGTTTAACTCAATAATATGTGCAATACACGAATCGCATGAACAATTGATAACCAACTCATGATCTGGACGCTAACCGTTGATTTTTATTGCAAACCATGGCTAGAAGAGATGCTTCACCTTCCCGTGCTTGGGATGATCAGTCTGATGAACCCACTATTGCACAAATGATGCAAATGCAACGTGAGCACAACAAACTGATGATGCGAATGAAGCGAGAACATATTGAACAGATGAGAATGGCTTATGAAGCTGCTAATAGAGAACCCGTTGTGCTTGCCCCGCATTGCTGCCACCGAGACCTGGTAATGTGGTAGATTTCATGAGGCTTCATCAAGATAAGTTCTCGGGCACTGAAGGTCCACTTGAAGCCGAGCAATAACTTATCAGGACTGAGCAGTTGCTAACCTCAACACGTATAGAGGATGTGGATCGTGTGGATGTTGTGTGCATCCAACTTGTTGATCTTGCCTACATCTGGTGGCAAGCTGAAGCTGAGCGATTGGGCCGACCCATTTCCTGGGCTATTTTCACTGAGAGCTTCCTCACAAAGTTCTTTCCGGATGTCACCAAGAATGAAATAGAACGACAGTTTGTCTCATTAACTCAGGTTCGTCAGATAGTGTTTAGTCATGCTTTTTTTTGTTATTTCATAAAGTATCAGCCTTAAACTAAACACTGTCTTGAACCAGGGGAATCGGACCGTGGATGAGTGCACTGTGGAATTCGCCTGACTAAGTTGTTTTGCTACTTCTATGGTGGCAAATGACAAAGATAGAGGTCGTCGTTTCTTGTTGGACTTGGATATGGAGATTCAGGATCGTATTGCTGCCTTGTGACTTCGTTCTTATGCTGATATCTAGGATGCTGCAAGGATTCAGGAACAGACTAGCACAAGAAAGTGTGCTAGACCTTTTGGTGGGCCCATCAGGAGGCCTGTTCCGCCCCTTCCTGCTAGGGCATTGCCATACCCACCCGCTGTTCAGAGGTCGGATCTGGTCTATTCACACTGTCGGAAGCCTGGGCATTTGTGCTAAGATTGCAGGATAGCAAAATGCCTGTGCCTACTGTGTGGAGGCAATGATCATATGGTTCGGGATTGCCCTAGGTATAGACTCTTACACCAGTTGGAGGTTCCGCTCTGCATGGAGCACTTGCTCGTGGTCAGGGTGGACCACCTCTTCCACCTCAGAGCCAGAACTTTGATCAGAGGAGAGCAGCTCCTATGGGTAACCTTTATGCAGGTCGTGGTCTGGCCTACAACTTGACTACGCAGGATTGTGAGACTGCTTTGGGCATTGTTACAGGTATATCTTTAGTTGTTTTCATTTTGCATTTCATTTTGATTTCCTTGCTATTTTGTGATTCTATCCTGTTGCCTATTCATGTTTGCCTTTCATTCATGTCTGTTTCTTGCATTTTGCTTCTACTTTTTGTGTTCTCAGTTTGAATTCTTGCTAGGCATTATCTTTATCCATTCCTTTTCTGCTCATGCACTTTTTGACTCTGGTTCTACTCATTCATTCGTTTCTTCCTGCTTCTTCGACCTGCATCACTTAGCTAGCAACGCTATGCCAGTAGCTTGGAACATTTCTACAGGTGGAGGTGTTGTCGTGTATTCTCAGATTTGTAAGCAGAGTCCCTTGGTTATTGGTGGTGTGGATTTTGTTGTCGATCTGATTGTCATCAATAATTCTGGATTTGATGTTATCTTGGGGATGGATTGGCTTGGTGCCACTCATGCTGTGATTGACTACCGTAAGAAGAAGAAGGCATTTCGTATGCCAGAACGTCAAGAATTTAAATTATGTGCCGGTGAAATGCCGCTTGCTTTTGTGGAGAAGTTGGCTAGTCAAGAAGTTGGAGTAATGGAGGAAGTGTGTGCTGATGATGTTGTCGCACTGTTGGTTGTGCGGGATTTTCTGGATGTTTTCCCTAAGGAATTGTCGGGGATTACCGCCGGATCGTGAAGTGGTATTCAGTATTGATGTTCAGCCGGGTACAGCTCCAATCTCTAAGAGTCCGTACAAAATGGCTCCAGTTGAATTGGCTGAGTTGAAGGAGCAGATTCAGGAGTTGTTGGATAGAGGTTTTATCAGGCCAAGTGTTTTTCCTTGGGGAGCTCCAATTCTATTCGTCAATAAGAAGGATGGTAGTCGGAGGTTAAGCAATGACTACCGTGAGCACAATAATGTCACGGTGAAGAACAGGTATCCGTTGCCAAGAATTGATGACCTATTTGATCAGTTGGGAGGCGCTTCTGTATTTTCAATGCAAGATCTTCGCTCTAGTTACCATCAGGTTAAGGTAAAAACCGAGGATGTACAGAAGACTGCTTTTCGTACGAGATATGGGTACTATGAATTTTTAATGATGCCTTTCGGAGTTACTAATGCTCCAGCTATGTTCATGAGCTTGATGAATCGAGTTTTCTCTCCCTTTCTGGACAAGTTTGTAGTGGTGTTCATTGATGATATTCTTGTCTATTCTCGGAACTGTGATGAGCATTCTGAGCACTTGAAGGTTGTTTTGCAAACTTTGAGGGAGAATTAGCTGTATGGGAAGCTTAACAAGTGTGAGTTTGGTTGGATTGTGTGGCGTTCTTAGTCCATATTATTTCTGGTGATGGAGCTTCTATCGATCTGTCCAAGATTGCTGCAGTTAAGGATTGGCCGACGCCGAAGTCTGTATCTAAAGTTTGGAGTTTTCTTGGTCTAACGGGTTACTACAGGAAGTTCGTTCGGGATTTCTCGAAAATTACAGGGCCGTTGACCAAGTTGACTGGGAAGGATCAGAAGTTTGTGTGGGATGAGTGATGTGAAGAAGCCGTCTCTGAATTTAAGAATCGGTTGACATTAGCACCTATTTTGACTATACCAGATGGATCAGTAGGTTTGTAATACACCGTGATGCTTTAGGTAGAGGTTTGGGTGTTGTTCTGATGCAATGAGGCAAGATTGTTGCATATGCATCTAGACAATTGAGGCCGCATGAGAAGAATTATCCTACACATGATTTGGAGCTTGCTGCTGTGACTTTTGCCTTGAAGCTTTGGAGGCATTAT
Source organism: Hemerocallis citrina (assembly GCA_017893485.1). NCBI lineage: Eukaryota > Viridiplantae > Streptophyta > Magnoliopsida > Asparagales > Asphodelaceae > Hemerocallis > Hemerocallis citrina. Next base: position 124,296,945 of record CM030360.1, read on the forward strand.
TTACATGGAGACCGAGTGGAGACCTTTACTGACCACAAAAGTCTCATGTATGTGTTCATTCGGAAGGAGCTGAATATGAGGCAAAGCCGATGGTTGGAATTGATGGCAGATTATGATCTCAGTTTGCAGTATCACCCTGGCAAGATTAATTCGGTACCTGATGCTTTGAACAGAAGACCTGTTGCTATGGTTCTTACTTAGCAGAAGGAACTTTTGGAAGCTATGAGGAGATTGAATTTGGATGTGGTATTGCCTGGTTCTGAGCAGAGTTGTATGGTGCTTCAGTTCTTATCATCTTTGGTGGATCAGATTAAGGAAGCACAGTTTGGTGATGTGCAATTACAACAGTTTCGAGCTGAAGTTGAAGCTGGTTCTAGAACTGATATGGAGATTCATGAGGATGGATCCCTCCGTCTTGGGACCTTTCTATATGTTCCGAAGGGAGAAGTCAGGCAGAAGTTACTTGAAGAAGCTCACCGTTCACCATATTCTATTCATCCCAGTGGTACGAAGATGTATTGGGATTTGAAGTTGCATTTCTGGTGGCATGGTATGAAGAGGGTTGTTGCAAGATTTTTTTCTCGGTGTCTGATCTGTCAGCAAGTGAAAGCAGAACATCAGAGGACTGCTGGACTTCTTCAACCGCTTCCTATTCCATAGTGGAAGTGGGAGAATATCACGATGGATTTTGTGACTGCTTTGCCTAGAATTCCCAAAGGCCACAATGCCATCTGGGTGATTGTGGATCGCTTGACGAAGAGTGCTCATTTCATTCCTTTCAGAGTTGGTTAGTCTACGGAGAGCCTTGCAGAGAGGTACATGCAGGAGATTGTGAGATTGTATGGTGTTCCTGACAGTATTATATCAGACAGAGATACTAGATTCAGATCTCAATTTTGGGAGAGCCTTCAGAATAGTCTTGGGAGTAAGCTAAAATTCAGTACTGCATTCCATCCGCAGACAGATGGTTAATCAGAGAGGACTATACAGACCATGGAGGATATGTTGAGGTCCTGTGTGCTTCAGTTTGGAGGATCTTGGGAAGATCATTTACACTTGGTGGAGTTTTCATACAATAATAGCTACCAAGCTAGTCTTCAGGCAGCTCCGTATGAAGTCTTGTATGGTCGAAAGTGTAGATCACCAGCGTGCTGGGATGACAATGGTGAGAGGAAGCTTTTGGGGCCAGAATTGTTCATGAGGACTGTTGATATAGTGGCCCAGATCAGGAAGCATTTACAAGTCACACAGGACAGGCAGAGGAAATGGGCAGACATGCATAGGAGACCGTTAGAGTTCGAAGTGGGTGATCAAGTGTTCCTCAAGGTGTCTCTATTGAAAGGTGTGATTCAGTTTGGTGGTGGGGGCAAGTTGAGCCCTAGATTTATTGGTCCGTTCGATGTGGTGGAGCGAATAGGCAAGGCGGCCTATAGGCTCGCATTACTGCCAGCTCTTTCTGGAGTGCCTGACATCTTCCATGTTTCTCAGCTCAGGAAGTATGTCAGGGATGATAGTCATGTTATTGACTATTCGGAGTTGTCGGTTCGACCAGATTTGTCATGTGAGATTCATCCAGTTTCGATTGTGGACCCGGCAGGAAAAGATTTTGAAGAATAAGGTTATCAAGTTGGTTCATATTGCTTGGAATCCTCACTTGCCTAGTGAGTCAACTTGGGAGCTTGAAGATGTGATTCCGAAGAGGTTTCCCTATCTTTTTTAGTAGTTCTTATTCTTTTCTTTTCTTTGGAGTCATCCTACTACTGTTTGCTTAAATTTCGAGGAAGAAATTTTATTGTAAGGTAGGTAGGATTGTAACTACCACTTTCATTCTTTTCATTTTTTTCCCTTTTTGTAATATTTTAATTGCAATTGAATAAAATACTCTATTTTTCTTCCTTGATTATTTTAATTACATTTGTTCATGAAATTCTTCGTTCTTCTTGATTGAACTATTCTTGTTGATCCTGATTTCTTTTATTTAATTGTGGGTATTTTTTTTATTTGAACCCTATTATTTTAGATCCGTCTCTTATTGAACCCTAAACCCCAATTTCAATTGTTCTTGACCCAAAACCGCTATTATTGGATCCTAAACCACTAACCCAATATCCTAATTACAACCTATAAATATAATCATATTGCAAACCCTAAAAATTGCACAATACAAACCCTAATAGCCGGCTAACCTCTCTCCTCTCTTCTCTTTCTCTCTCCTCTGTGTTTCTCTCTCCCCGGCTGTTTTCCGCCCAACTCCAAACCCATCTTCCTGTGCCTCTTCACTGGCCAAATTCCAGCACCCTCCAGGCGTCGACTAGAGAGTCAACGACCCCTCTAGTCGACGCCGACCACCTTCTCGCTCACCCGTCGTGCCGCCATACAGCAGAACCCAATCCCGAACCCCTGTTTTCCCATGTTTCCGTCGCCAGCAGCCAAGCCACAACTACTGCCCCTTCCATCGATGCCAGTACAGACGCGCCGCCCCAATCCCCGTCGAGCTACCGCCTGTAATCCTCGCTACCATCGACCCCCTCCTCGTCGACGTCGAGCAACCAGACTAGCAAGCCCCTTTGCTTGCTACCCTTTACTGTTGCTGTCCTTGTTCTTGTTGCTGCTGGTTGCTGCTTCGTTTTCTTGTGTAAGTATTGTGTACGTGTTAGTTCGTGGGTTCGTTGCTCTGGGATCCTTATCCCGTTATTCTTGGTATTCAAATTGATCGTCCAAAAGGCAAGTCTCTTTTCCCTTGAATTGAACAATGTATCAAATTCACGTTTTATTGAAATTCTTGCAAGTATATCATATTCATTATCATATCGTTGTATTGATTATCTTTCATATGGTCTATTGAGGGTTTACAAGAGCTAACCCCAATATTCTTGACATCGTATCACTTTTGACTCTATAGATTGAATCTTTCATGCATTCATGTAGAATTGATAATAGGGTTAATCATTTAATCATAACACAATTAATTATTGCAGAGATAATTGTTAGGTTGTATTTTTGATTGATCGATTGATGTTGGATGTTATTAGAATTGTGTACATGTGTGTTTTTAGTTGTATTTATCATGCTATTACATATTTCATGTTGATTACATAATTTATCGACTATAGAATTGATATCCATCATGTTTAATTAATTTGTTTCATGAAAAATACTCAAAATCCCGTATATTGCTTGCTAGCTGTATGTTGTCTGCAATTTTTGACTTAGTAAATGATCTCAAAATAAATTACTTTTTCAATTAGAGTTGTAGCTTTATCTTTCTAGTTTCCAGGATATCTTAAATTTCAGAATTCCGAGTTGTGGAGCAAAAGTTATAACCATTTTACTACAACTTTGTTTTTATTTCCAGATTTTCAGATTTTTGTATATTGATGTTTAAACTATTAAAAGGCTGATCACATGTTAAAAGTTTGCTCTGAAAATTTCCAGATTGTTAGTTATCATGTTTAGGAGTCTAATAAATATTTTTAATGAATTTATTATTTGGCTTTTGTTGATTCTAAAAATAAAATAACTAAATGTCGAATTTCTGCCTGAACATGAAATCTGTAAAGAATGATGTTTTAAACCTAGCTACTGTTGTCGGATTTTGAACTTTTTTTTGAAGAAAAGGTAGAGTATGGCCAACCTGTTTCATTATTAAGAAGTTAATAAAACAAACTCAGAGTACAGAGCCAAGTACAAGGTCCTACAACATAACAAAATTACATAACTCACCCCAAACATGGGAGGTGGGACAAAAGAAGAACACAATAGGCAAAACATACATGCGTCTAAAAAAATACATCAAATCCCCCTAACAAACCCTAGGGTGGTGGGAATCTATCAACAGTAGAAAGCCAAGCTGGCAGTCAGCCGATCGTCAGGCCTATGGGGATTTTGAACTTTAAATATGCGTTAGAACAGTGTGGAAGTCTAGTTTTCAGAATTTTTGACGATTTCAGTTTTCAATTTCTGAACAGCGAGAAATTATATTTTTGTACAGACTACTCTTGCTGTCCAAAACTTTATATCCAGATTTTAATAGATTAACTATTCCAATATAGTATTGCATGAATTAAAGTGTGTATGTTGTATTGCATAATTCTAACGAGTTATCGTCATCATTCTAATTGTCGTATTTCATGTTACCATCCAATTGTTCTCCTATTGATACTATTGTTCATCTCATGTCTCAAATTGCATATTGTATTATTGCATTGATAAATAATTAACAAGTCGGGGTTTAAGGGATGGACTAGAGTAGTTGATGATATAGGGACTGTACTCAGATGAGGGCCCGTGTTATTATCGTTATCATCATCGTGCAAGAAATTACACCATGGCCCGTGTTATTATTATTATCGTCATTGTGCAACAAAGAAAAATCTCAATGGCCCGTGTTATATTGTTATCGTCATCATACCCAGTACATGATCTATAGAATCTACCACTATAGTGTAAACGAAATCGATTGTATGCATCAAATCTGTGGTATGGAACATATGGGACACAGTAGTACGTGCATTAGTTATGTTAAAGATTAATAGACTTAAGAATCGACACTACATCGACATTGCATATTGTTCATCATTGTTCCTATGGATTTTGAATATTGTCTAAGTGTTATTAATATTGACCATGGAATATTATTATCGATTATTGAATCATTGTTACACCATTGCATCGATTATCATGATATTAATTATTATTATTGTCCCATGTTATTGGTTCATATTGATCCATTGATTCGTTGTTATATCGTTATTCCATTGTTCCTTACTTTCTCTACTTGCTGAACATAACTTGCTCTAAGGACAATTTTTCTTCTCTTTTTAGATGAAGTGTTTACAGGTAACGATGGAGAATTACATGCTGGAATTGGAAAACTTACTTTCGAAAGAACTATTCCTTTATAATTGAATGTTATTTTTATTGAACTTATTGTATTGAGACTTATTACTATTGTGTTGGGATTTGTTATTATATTGGGCTTATGACCCGAATTTTATTATTTGTTTCTAGATGTTGGATTATTGTATTTGTATATTTTAATTGCTTCATTCCAAGTATTATTATTCATGAGATTATTATTATTGTCTGCGCAATTTTTTCGTATTGATTATATTGTTGAGTTGATCGGATAAACAACTTATGGGTGACGTTAGTCATTCGCTGGGCCAATGTCATGTGCTCGTATTCTGTATTTTTGGGAAGCAGGGCAGGACATATTAAAAAAATAACGGGATGAGGTCCTGACAGAAACACGTGCAAACTACGTACACAACAGTCACGTGGAAAACACTGCAACGACCGCATGTGCACACAACGAAAAGAAGAAAGCAAGAATGACACAGTAGAGATGGCAGCTCGCAGCAATAGCAAGGGACACAGCAATAATAGTAAGAACAACAGCGAGAATAACAAGAAACAGCAAGAGATAGCAACAGCAACAGGGAGACTCGCAACAGCACGTGCAATCAACTAGACAGTGGCTGGCGTCGGCAATGGCAGTCGGTGGGGGTTGCGAGGGGTAGCGGTCAGCAATGGCAGTTGTGCTTTAGCGTTGCGGTGAAGGAGGTCGGCAGTGGTGAGACAGGGGGTTACTGTTGTTGACGGTGAACCTTTGACTGCGAAGACAGGGTGCAACATTGGTGAACTTGAATGGTGCGGGGATGGAGTTGCAGTGAAGAAGATGGGTGGGGGTTGGAGGCTACAAGTGGAAGGCAGTGGTGATGGAGACGAGAGTAGACGGGGTTTCTACAAGCGGGGGTCGAAGGGATTGGAGTTGGGTTCGAGTGGCTGCGAGCGGCAATGGCAGGCGATGGGGGTAAGGGCGAGGTGCGGCGGGGGCGGGTTGCTTGGTGATTGAAGACGAGCTTGGGGGCAGCTCGGTGGTCGGGAGCTGCAGCCAGGGGGAGATGGTCAGCAGCGGTGCTCGGTGGTGCTGACGAAGTCAGTGAGGGGATGCAGGTGATCACAGTGGTGGTCAATGACTGGGCGCAGGAGGTAGTCTTGAGGGGACGGCCGGGGAGTGGGTGGTGAGAGGACGAAGGAGATGAGAGTGCAAGCGATGGCGATGGCACGCACGGTGGAGTCGCAAGGTCGAGGCCGTGGAGACTGAGCGATGATGAGAGAGGGAGACGAGGGCGATGTTGAGGTGTCAGTGGTTCGAGCGGAGCTCAGGGGACAACAGTGGAGGGCAGTGGTCGTGGTGGTGAGGATGGAGAGGGTTGCGATGAGGGTGAGGTTCGTGGTGAAGGGCAGTCTGAGCTGATGACTGCGGGCAAGCGACAGGAGTTGCAGTGGTGGCAAGAGCGATGGTAGTGGATGAGGACGTCGGGTGGTTATGGCGGGAGGATAGGTGAAGGGCGGTCGGAGCTGATGACTGAGGGTGAACGGTAGGAGTTGCGGTGGTGGCGAGAGCGACGATAGTGGATGAGGATGTCGGGTGGTGATGGTGGGAGGATGGGGGAGGCGACGAGCGGAGGGGAGCTTTGTTTGGAACAGAGGAAAAAGATGGAGGGGAGAGAGAGAGAGAGAGAGAGAGAGAGAGAGAGAGAGAGAAAGAAAGAAAGAGTCGGGGAGAGAGAGTGCGTACGGGGGGAGTTTTATAATAATATAATATATTAATATTATAATTTGTATCTATTATGGGGGTTACTGGAAGAGATAGTGGGCAGTTATTAAGGGAATGTGTGTATAGTTATGAGAGATGAGGGGATCTGGTTGGATTTCGGGAAGGGTTTTAAAATGTGGGTTTGAGTTATGATCCAATAGAATTTGTTTAGGGTTAAAAAGTGTGGACTTGGATTAATAAACTTGGGCTTTAGGTTTGGGTTTCACAAAATAAAATAAATAATTATAGGAGGGATAAAAGATTTGGCTTCAATCAATAATAAGATAATAAAAAAATATGGACTAGGGGTTAAATATGGTTTGCCAAATAAATAATTTAAACAAATTATAGAATAGACCAATATTGGACTTAAGTTCAAAATTAATAAATCAAATAATATTTTATAGGATAGTTTCAAATTAATTAAAATAATCAAATAATAACAATAGACCTGGTCTAGGTTATAAATAATTAAAATAAGAAAAGAATAAAATTTCTACAATTAAAGTATATAATCGTTTGAAAAGACCTACAAATATAATCGATATTAAGAATTGACTTAAATAGAAAGTCCAAAATGAATAAAAATGAATTTGAGAGCGGAAAAGAATTTATAAGGAATTGAAATACCAAAATACGCAGAAAATACGTATAGACGAAAACAAGGGTTACAAACTTAGTGGGTAGTTATTAAATCATGGATAGTTATTAGGTAGTTATTTTGTAAATAAAAACCCGTAACTCTCCACTCTCATTTGAAAAAAAAAAAAAAAAAGAGAACCTCCAGCCAATATTGTTTAGGGGAGAGAGTTGTTAATTTTGACTGCTTTTGGAAGGGGAGAAGGCTTGGAAATTCTTGCTAGGAGCTTCAATTTCAAGCAGTTGCACTTAAGAGGTGGTGTTTTCCAAAATTTCTAATTTTTAGCAGATTTTTTTCATGCTTAGTTGTAAACTTATGTGTGTTGATTAAATTGGATATGGAATGAATGTGTGTAGGAATTCCTGAAATTTTGTGTCTAAATTGCTATAGTAGGGTTTATGGTTAAAGGACATGTAGAATTATAATTAAATTTCTTGCATGAGAAAAATTGTGTAAGTGTTAATCTCTATAAATGGAAAGATAGTAAATTGATTTTGTTCATTATAACTTAATTCATTATCATGGATTCTAAAGTCTTGCGTATGAAAAATCATTTATGTGAATTGTGTGCTAGATTCAATATTGAGAAATTGTAAATTAGTAAAATGTGTATATTCATGCCAAAATATTTTTGATTAATTAGAGTTAAGTCTCTGGAAATTATTAAGAGTGGTTGTATACCATGTTGTCACTGTAATTTTATTATATGATCGAATCTCGGCAAAAAAAAATTAATTCGGGTTGAGAAACAGAGAGTTCACAAAAAAAAATCGCATTTTTAATGTAAAAAGATTGTGAGGCTGGATAGCTTAGTCAGGGCTATCGGGTTTGGTCGCGTGTGTAAAGTGGGTCAAGTCACTAGTTCGAATCTAGGGGGCTCTTTTTCTTTCTGAAATTGTTATAAGTTATTAAGTAGTGAGAAGTAAATGTTATATTATTTTGTGAGATGTTGTCTACAAAGCAGTGGGTTTGGAAATATGGTGAGCGGCAGGAGTTTAGAGCGTGATTAGCACACCGGTTCGATTAATGGGGTGCACAAATTGTTTTTATTAATTAACCTTTTCGCTATTTTTACTTTGGGGGTTAGTTTGAAGCTTAGAACTAAATATATCAATCATGAGATTATTTTTTAGATTATGTATCGAAATTTAAAAGATATTTGAGATTAAAGTACATTGCAAATTAGATTCGCTTAGAAGTTAAGTTATTTGGTTGATTTGGGTTCATTCTAAAATTTTATCATTTTAAAGTGAGTTAAATTTGGAGTTCATTTTGGAGGATGAATTAAAAGTTTATCAAAGTACGGATTTGGGACAATTAGACTTGAGATATTTGATAAAGTTTTATCAAGTTGAATTTTTATTGCAAACTTTATTATAATTGGTAAGAAGTTATCTAGCTGTTTTGAGATTGATTAATTGAAAGAAATGAATAAGAGAATAGAATGAATTATAAATGACTGAATGAGAATTTTTATAAAAGTGGTTAAGAATGACATGGAAGATCTCTGAGTTTGGGATGTGTGGATTCTAGAGGCTGAGCGAGACCCATCGTGACCGAAAGTTATGATACATGAAAATTTTGAGAAATGGTCAGTGTGAGCCAACATTCTCGGTGAGTTAGTCTAAGTCGGCAGGGTAAGCTAGCTCAAGGTCATAATAATTGTAATTGGACTAAGGACAGGCCCTAGAAAATGAGATGTGATGAAGCTTGGGCAAACGTGAGTGAGACAACTCTATATAGTTGGGCACTGTATTCCGAGACTATAGATTCAGTCGGGCGGTGTATTCCGGGACTATAATTGCTATGCGGAGAGAGACGAGTCTCAATTATTTATGGGACTATGAATGATCGGGCGATGGATTCCGGAATTATGAATAGTCGGGTGGAAGGGAGGCGGATCTCCAGTATTCCGAGCTAGAGCAATGTTTGTGGGCTGTTTGCACTTGTTCGGATTCTATGCATCCCATACTATATAGGTCCGAGGGCAAACCCTTAATGTACTCCTTATTATAGGGTTCAATCCCTTGTTATGAAATCCAATTATGGTGACAAAGGCAAGGTTTAGAGTTGCATCGTAAGCATAAGTGTTTTGCATTAGTCATTAGGTTCATAACATACACTGACATGATTAGCATAGTCACATTTTATTTGGTTTTGCTTTCAAGTTAGTGTTTGTTAAATTGTGGAATCGATGTATTATAGCATTGCGTCAGTTGCATTCAACTGACGTGTCCGCAGTTCTCAAGTTGCAGGACTTGGTTTAGCGTGCAGCGTAGGCATGAGTTTGATGTCGATGGATGTTGTAAGACTGAAGATGTTTGATGATATAAATTGTATTTTATTTGTAAATTTCTGCTGCGCATTGTAAAGAATAACATTGTAAAGAAAAAATTTTAATTTCCTTATAATTTTGTACGAAATTGAAGTAAAAATTCTGGTTTTGTTACGAATTACTTGTATTTTGGAATTCGGGGCGTTACTGTAACACCACACAATTTGTATTTTATTTGTAAATTTCTGTTGCGTATTATAAAGAATAACATTGTAAAGAAAAAATTTTAATTTCCTTGTAATTTTGTACGAAATTGAAGTAAAAATTCTGGTTTTGTTACGAAATACTTGTATTTTGGAATTCGGGGTGTTACTGTAACACCACGCAATTTCAGAGATATTATATATATATATATATATATATATATATATATATATATATATATATATATATATATGTAAGAGGAATTGAGGCTCGCCCCATAGAATTTACTATGGAGGGTTGTATAAGGGTTGTTGACAGGCCGTGGGGCCCCCAGGAGCAGATGCACTACTGTTGTTGTCTGCGTCCGTAGTAGGCTTACGTGGCAGCAGAGTGTGGGCCCAGGCGACAGGGGGTGGCATTGTGACTTTCTTGGAGTGCTGACATGGGAAGTAGGGGCCCACCAGGGAGGGGGTTGCACTGCTTGGCTGACATCAGCGCAAAAAGAAAGCGGAGTTGATTGAATTGTTCCATATCGGGAATACAAATAGATTAATTAAATATAAATATAATTGCCGATGATCAAGAGTCGCCTAATTGGTTAACCACCTTTTGAGAGGCAGCCTGTGGTGGGCAGTTGTACTATAAATAAAAATTTGTCTGATAAAATAATAAAATTGTCTGAGTATTGGAGCGGGGCGTTACAAATGGTATTAGAGCCGACTTTCGACACCGATTGTGGGTAAGAGTGGGTGAGGTGTATGCTTGGCTGAGGAAAGTACGCCGGTAGAGAGACCAGGGGCAGTATGCTAGCAGAATACTCCACTCTACATCGGCTAGAAAGGAGGATCCTGTGCCAGATTGCATGCCCCGTACTCAGTGAGAACGCTGATTTCTAAAGGGGGGTGTATGTAACACCTCGTAATTTCAGAGATACAATATAAATACATATATATATATATATATATATATATATATATATATATATATATATATATGGGTGAAAGGGATATGAGCAACTTGCTCATTTAGTAAATGAGCAATTGATTATGTGGCATGCATGTGATGCATTGGACGACTAACCCTTTTAAGGATACAATATATATTTATATGGGGTATGAGCAACTTGCTCATTTAGTAAATGAGCAATTGATGATGTGACATACATGTGATTGGAAAATCCTTAAAAGGGTTAGTTGTCCAATGCATCACATGCATGCCACATAATCAACTGCTCATTTACTAAATGAGCAAGTTGCTCATATCCCTTTCACCCATACATATATATATAAGAGGAACCGAGGCTTGCCCTATAGAATTTACTATGGGGGGTTGTATAAGGGTTGTTGACAAGCCGTGGGGCCCCCAGGAGCAGATGCACTGCTGCTGCTGTCTGCATCAGCAGCAGACTGACATGGCAGCAGAGTGTGGGCCCAGGCGACAGGGGATGGCGCTGTGTCTTTCTTGGAGTGCTAACGTGGGAAGTAGGGGCCCGCCAGGGAGGGGGTTGCAGCTTGGCTGACGTCAGCGCAAAAAGAAAGACAAGCGGGGTTGATTGAATTGTCCTATATCGGGAATACAAATAGATTAAATAAATATAAATATAACTTCCTATGATCAAGAGTCACCTAATTGGTTAATAACCTTTTGAGAGGCAGCCTGTGCTGGGCAATTGTACTAAAAATAATAATTTGTCTGATAAAATAATAAAATTGTCTGAGTATTGGGGCAGGGCATTACAGTTACACCATAACCATATTTTATCAAATAAAATAAACTCTTCTTCTACCATCCTCACTCGACAAAATTTATCCGAGAGGGTGCGGGAGAGAAAATAACATTTGAATCTCCAAACAAACGATATCCATGCAAGTTTCTTATAAATTAGCGACCAGATTATAATGGTCTTGATCAACTCAATGAGTTGGCTATTATATGAAGGGTTGCAATTAGGGCAGTTCGGAACCGTGGTCTATACTCGAACTTGGACCTTCATGGGATAAGGGATTCAGACCCATACCCTCCATTTTAATTAGGTCTGGTCCGGAACCAACAACATATTTTACACCTACAGGTTCTCAGGTCCCTGTAATTGATAGGTTTATGTAGGGATGGTAACAGGCCAGTTTGGCCTGAAACCTGCCCTAACCAGCCCGGTTGGTAGCTCAGACCGAACCAGACCGCTTCTGTAGCGGTCCGATCCCCGGTCGGCTCGTATAAATTAGGTGAGCTTGTCTGGTTTCATATGTTTAGGATAGGGGCACAGTTTGAACCGGACCGTTAAGAACCTGGACCTGCCAGATCGTGAATCAGACCCGGCTCGGACGTCTAGCCCGACAGGCCCAACAGTCGACCTGACGAACCGACCGATGGATATTTTTAACTTTAATATTTAGAGTTAGGGAATGTCGTTTTTAATCTTCCCAACTTCTATAAAAGACTATAAACTGCTAATTTTTCAGGGGTAAATTAGGAAACACAAAAAACATTAAATTCTATAAATAGAGAAGTCTTCCAAACCATTTTCTTCACACAAAAAATTTCAAATAATTCTCTAAACCCTCTTAATTTATTCCAAATAATTCTCTCAACTTTCTCAATTTACTCTTGCAATATGTGGAATCTCAAATTTTGAAAAAGTGAAGAAGTGCAATGTTACGCCCCGTTCTCAAAAGAGAATACGGAATACGGATATGTGACTAAGTCCAGCGAATGATTTTCATCATCTATAAGCTGTCAGGATCTTTACAACATTTCACAAGAATAATCAGAGTAGGAAGCAAGAGAAGTCAACCACGCATGCACATATGAATCAATATACCAACAGGAATTTACTTGAAACAAAATAAATAATTTCAAATAAACCAGATCTGAACAAGTCAATAATTCTGGGTCACATTGCCCAAAATAAATAATCCAAGTAACAGATACAATTATTCAAATAAGCAACAGGAAATAATAAAAGCAAAACTCCAGCAACTAGTATCTCGGATCACCTACTCCATCGAGCAGCTGATCCCCAGGATCTGCAATTTAATAAATTTCAGGAAGAGGAAAAAGAAAATAAAATGCCCGTCAATGTAAGTTACGGGCCGCTTGTAGTGCAGGCACAAGTACAGGAAAATAAACTACATTGCATGGAATAGACATGATAATAAAATAGAACAACTAGCATGAACCATGAACAGAATCAAGTAATAACATGTGTATATAACATATAACAGGTAACAAGTATCATGCAAGCAGGTAAACATGTAACATGTGTCAGGTAGCATGTACAGGTATCAAGTAACAGGCAAGCATGTAATAGGTATCATGTAACAGGTATTATGTCATGTCAAGTCTTGTATTATTACTAACTAGGTAGCACTTCATGTGTCCCAGGTTTTTACCACATGGTCACTACATTTAAACAAGTTTCGTTTAGATTTCTTAGTAGAGTCTATAGGGTCGTGTACTCAGGTATCAGGTAAACAGGTACAGGTACAGGTATCATGTAACAGGTAATCATGCATCAGGTAGGACTACGTCCCCTCCACGTACACCCACCAGTAGGAAGTATGTAGTTGGGTAACAGGTGGGAAACACAGGTCCCCCTTCTGAGTACACCCTCTCATAAAGAAGTATGTACTCAGGAATCAGATAACAGATAATCAGGATCACTTTTCAGGTAATCATATCACAAGTAACAGACATCAGATCATTAGGTGGGAAACAAGGGCCTCCTTCCAAGTACACATTTCTATATTTTCCACTACTAGATCTTTCTCTTAACCCCGGCTTGGTTATTTGTTATTATTAATCAAACAGGCATGTTTGTGTCACAAACAGGCCAAGAATAATATGGAATGAACAAATAGCGGTTTCAGGTTGCAAGATAAACATGTACAGATGAAAGACAACTTATAAAGTGATAGAACAACGAAAATTCTAGTTCAGGACAGCAAGACAGTACTGCACTAAAACAGGGATTCCCGTTACTACAAACATGCAAACCTATATTCGTCAGAAAATATGGAAAATAGACTCTCAGCCGAAACCAGCAAATATATATAAGTCATATAGTATTTCAAAAAAAACAGGACTCAAAACAGAATTGTATCCAGAAAATGTGTTCAGCCAGAAATCAGAAGTTTGTATTCATAATCAAGAAAATAGTATCAAAACTTATTGATTAAATCCACGAAAAATTTGGGATAGTCCCTAGTATGTTTAGTATCAGAAAATAAAGTTTCATAATTTTCCAACATAGATAGAATAGTTAAGTAAAATTCGAAAGCAGCAAGATACAGTAGTTTCGTAATTCTAGAATCATAAACACTGCAGTACTAAAACAGCAATATCTCACAAAATATAAATCAAAATCAAGATCCGTCAAAAGGGTGATAAAATAGATACAGTATGATAAAATTCATATTCACAAAGTTTTTATAGACAGCAAATAGAGTCAGATCGAAATTATGTATCTTTACTGAATCAGCAAGAAAATTCTGCAAGTATAGTAGTTGCTTGCAAGTACAAAATGGTTTATAAAAGTCATTAATTAAATACATAAAAATTAGGGGTTAATCCCAATCAAGTCTACTAGTAACCAGCAAAATATTGGATCAAAATATTATATTTAGCATTAGTAGAAAAATAAATTACCATACAGAATTCATATAAAACTATATCTGGAATTTTAAACACATCTGTAGTAAAATAGTCATAACTCAAAACTCATAAATCGAAACTAAGATCTGTCAGAAAATATGGAAAGTAGACAGAATTCTCTATAATTCATATTCACAAAATATTTTCATATACTGACCTTAATAGGGTCTAAATTACTGATCAAAAATGGAGAATCGACAAAACAGAAAATATCCTTCATACACAAAATCAACTAGTTCATATGAAACTCATCCAAAACATAACCAAACATGAAATATATTGTACTAGGTGTCCAAGCAATATGGTATAGGGTATTTAGCAAATCTACAACAAGTATACTACAACTAACACAACTAAGCACACGATATCATACCGATAACATGCAAGTATACAAAAAAAAAGTGGTCATCCCTAAGTTATTTCATGTCATTAGTGTAATGGGACAACTAGGGGTGGGTCAACACAATAGAGACAACATACAACAGGGGTTTCCACAAGAATTTTCTCTAGAACACAACTACACTACAGGCGGTATTTAGTACTTGTATTACACAAAGAAAAGAATACAAGTTACTTGCCTGAGAGACGACGATTGATGAACTCAATAATATTCACATTTAGGAGCAATAATCTTAGTGGAAATTGACATTTAAATGCTCTATATGTGGTATTTTACTCTTATTTTCTCTTTTCCATAGGAAACTGCCTAAAAGCAGCTAACCGAAGCAGATTCAAGGCTAATACAGACTGAGAGGATGATACACAGGGAACTACAGAGCATAAGTCGACTGATTCTTCCAACAGTCGACTGGACAGAATGGTTGAAGCTACTCGGTACAGTCGACTGCTTCCAACACCAGTCGACTGGTATTCGGCAGAGTCAAAAGATAAGAACAGTGAAGATTCATCCTCATCCAAATACGAAGCAAGATTTAGTTATCCAAACCCAGGTTATATGCGAATAACAACTTTTCCAACAAATCAAAGTTAGAGACCGGGGATTGGCAAGAGCACGTGGTTAGCAGAAAAGGAAGAAAAGAAGAAAAGAGAAAGAAATAAAACGCCGATCAAATAAGGAAGGAAATAAATAAAAGAAGAGGACTTTTCTGGAAAAAGTGCAAACCCTAATTCTCTTTCTGTGTTCTATAAATATCAACCAAGAGGCGTTATTCTAGGGGGGGAAGGACCGAATCTCTGAATCATCAAATCATCAACTAAGAGGATTATTCTATCAGCATCGAAGAAGAAGGAGATCAAGTACACTGAAGCAACAAGCCAGTCGACTGAGTGACAGCAGTCGACTTCTCAGACCAAACATCATCAGTTTATTTCTTCTCTTTCTAGTTTTTATTTTCATCATGTATTCGAAACTGTTAGTCAATAAAAGTTTTATTATGTGGAACTAATTTCATAGTTGGGTAGATTGAAACCGTAGTTATGTAATGCTAATATTCTTTTGAACACTGTTCTGCTACTTATTGATTAAACCTGAGAGTATTGGTATAGATTTATAATATACAAACTTGTTCAGAAGTTCTAAGAGCAGTCAACTGAGAGTGACAGCAAGTCGACTGCCATACAGACCCTGAGATTATCAAGTTTGCATATTATAAATCTGAATCTGTTATATGAGCATAGAGACGACCCGTATCTCGTGTCCATAATTTGTAACACAGGAATCTTTAGGGGTTCTTGGTTTAATCAACTTGAAGGATCTAGATCTGATACCAATTTCTAGAACTTCGAGTGTTTGTTCGTTTCCATAGTTCTTATGTTTTCTTTAAGTGCAACTTAGTAGATACCATGCTAAATACTTAAGGAAAGAAACGAATTAGAATAGATACCATGCCTAATTCTTGGCTTAGGGAAACAATAACTTTAAGGAGTAGATACCATGCCCTTAAAGGAACGAACATGAGTAATTAGGATAGTGAAGAAGGTGACTTAGCATTACTGACTATAGGTGGAAATCAAAGCCCAACTATTTAATAGACATTTGTGATTCAGAACTACTTGATCTAGTCATTTCTTTTAGAACAAAACCTTAAGATTCTTATTTCTGTTTTATTGGTTAGTAAGTTAATTTCTACAATCTCTGTGGGATCGACCCTTGCTTGTCACTACGCTTCTATAAACAATTCGTACACTTGCGAGGTTTTTAATTTGTGTCCAGATTATCTATTTATTTAGATCGTCTAGATTGCACAACAAGTTTTTGGCGCCGTTGCCGGGGATTGTTTAGTATCTTAACTTGCAAAATCAATACAAATCTTTTTCTTTTTATTTTATTTTATTTTATTTTATTTTTTTCTTCTTTGCTTATACTTTCTTTTAGGTTACATTTTGCAGATTCAGATAAGTCGATTGTCTCCAAGGACCAGTCGACTGTACAGCGAATATTTCCAAAGTCAACAATGGGTGAGAAATTACCAAATCGAGTACCAATGCAAGACAAATTCACTCCGAAGAACATTGAGCAACCTTCTTGCATAGCTTATCAACCTAATGTTACAGGAAATATGCATCTATCACCTCAAGTACTCAGCATGGTTCCTGATGAACACAATGTTATTCACATTTTAGAGCAATAACTTTAGTGCAATTAGACATTTAAATGCTCTATATATGGTATTTTACTCTCATTTTCTCTTTTCCACAGGAAACAGCATAAAAGTGCGAAACGAAGCAAATTCAGGATTTCAAGGATGACACATAAGGAACTGAAGAAATCAGTCGACTGATTATGCTAACAGGCGACTGGACAGAGAAGCTGAAACTGCTCGGCACAGTCGACTCCTCCAACAACAGTCGACTGGGCTGATGAATCATGAAACCACTGAAGTCTCGACACAGTCAACTTATATCCAACACCAGTCGACTGATCGGCGGCAGAGTCAACAGATAAGATAATTAAAGATTCATCCAAATCCAAATACAAATCAAAGCAGATACGGAAAGAAAGAAGAAAAGAGAAAGATATATATATCGCCAATCAGATAAGGAAAGAAATAAATAAAAGAAGAGGGCGTTTATGCAAAAGGGTAAAAATCCTAAATCTCTAGCCGTGTTCTATAAATACCAACCAAGATACAGGGGATAGAGGATGCTCGGAATATCTCAAGACGGCTGGACCGACCAAGAAAGGCCATCAACAGCTAGCATCAAAGAAAGAAGACGATTGCTGATTGGGCTCAAGATCAATATCATACAAATCAGTGTTCTTCTATTCTTCTCTTTATTTTCATTGTAGTCATGAACTCTATTATATTAATCAATAAAGGTTGTATTATGTGCAACTAATTTAATAGTTGGGTAGATTGAAACCGTAGTCATGTGATGCCTATATTTTTCTAAGTGCTACTTTATTGCTTATTGATTAAATCTGAGAGTATTGGAATAGATTTATAGTAATCAAACTAGTTCAGAAACCTAGGGCAGTCGACTGAAGTGACAGCCAGTAGACTGCAGTCGACTGAAGTGACAGCCAGTCGACTGATCCGAACCTGGGATTACAAGTTTGTGTATTGTAGATCTGAATCTGTTATGTGAGCATATTGAGACGACCCGTATCTCGTGTTCATAACTTGTAACAAGGGAATCTCTAGGGGTTCTTGGTTCAATCAACTTAAGGGATCTAGATCTGATACCAATTTCTAGAACCTTGAGTGTTTGTTCGTTTCCACTGTTCTTATATTTTCTTTAAGTGCAACTTAGTAGATATCATGCTAAACACTTGATGAAAGAAACGAATTAGAGTAGATACCATGCCTAATTCTTGGCTTAGGGAAACAGTACTTTAAGGAGTAGATACCATGCCCTTGAAGGGAACAAACATAAGTAATAAGAGTAGTGGATAACTTCGCATTACTGACTATAGGTGGAAATCATTGCCCAACTACTTAAATAGATATTAGTGACTCAAATCGTGACACTTCTTAATTTAGTTTTAATCTTTTCATTTCTTTTAGACTTTTAGAACAAAACTTTATGATTGGTATTTTCTTAGGTTTTATTGATTAGTAAGTTGAAATCTACAATCTCTGTGGGATCGACCCTTGCTTGCCGCTACGCTTCTCCAAACGATTCGTGCACTTGCGAGGTTTATAATTTGTGTCTAGTTTAGTCTATTTATTTAGGGAACTAGATTTGCACAACAAGTTTTTGGCGCCGTTGCCGGGGATTGTTTAGTATTTTAACTTACAAATCAGTAAAATCTTTTTCTTTTTATTTTATTTTATTTCTTCTTCTTCTTTTATAACATTTTCTTTCAGGTTACATTCTGCACAGGCAGACCAGTCGGCTGTCCCAAGGATCAGTCGACTGTCCAGAAGATTTTTCCAAAAAAAAAGCAACAATGGGTGAAAAATTTTTAAACCGAGTACCAATGCAAGACAAATTCATTCCTAAGAATATTGAGAACCCTTCTTGCATAGCTTTTCAACCCAAAGTCACAGGGAATATGCATCTATCACGTCAATTACTCAGCATGGTGCCCCACTTCTTTGGTAGAACAGACGAAGATCCGCATCTACATTTACAAGACTTATTTGATCTTTGCAGGACACAAAGCATCCAAGGGCTTACCTCTGAACAAATCAGGTTAATCTTGTTTCCTTTTTCTCTAAAACTTAATGCTAAGTTATGGTATAATTCTTTGGAACCAGGATCAATTAATTCATGGGAGCAATTGGCAACAAAATTCTTGAAAGAGTTCTTTCCAGCCCAGAAAACCAGACAACTAAAAAGGGAGATTCTACTTTTCCAACAAAAAGATGGCGATTTGTTTTTCGAGGCGTGGAAGGATTTCAAAAACAAGCTTTTCAAGTGTCCTTTGCACAACAGTTCACCACTTCAGTGGCAGACTAGACGAGGATCCTTATCTACATTTGCAAGATTTCTTTGATCTTTGCAGAACACAAAGCGTCCAAGGGCTTACCACTGAACAAATCAGGTTAATCTTGTTTCCATTTTCTTTAAAACTTAATGCTAAATTGTGGTATAATTCTTTGGAACCAGGATCAATTCAATCATGGGAGCAATTGGCAACAAAGTTCTTGAAGAAATTCTTTCCAGCTCAGAAAACCAGACAACTAAAAAGGGAAATTCTACTCTTCCAACAAAAAGATGGCAATTTATTCTTCGAGGCATGGAAGGACTTCAAGAACACGCTTCTCAAGTGTCCTACGCACAACATACCTAAGGATGATCAGGTACAAGTATTTTATGAGGGTTTAAATGACACTAACAAAGCAATTGTGGATTCAGCTTGCAACGCAATCTTGATAAGAAAAAGTGGTGAGGAGGCCATCGAACTATTTGAAGAACTCAGCGAGAACTCACAGCAATTCTCAACAAGGGGAAGATGCCTTTCGAAAAAATAGGGAGTTTACAAAATTTCTAATAATAATAACATGCAATTAGAAATGGAAACCATGAACAAAAAGATTGATATGCTTGTTAATGCGATTTCAACGCTGGGTGGCGTAAAAAACCAAGCAAAAGAAATTTGTGCAAATTGTTCTCATTCTGATCATATAACTAATACATGTCCCATATCTTCTTTCACAGATCATGAGCACGCAAACTACGTAGGACAGGAAATGTACCCGCCCCAGAATAACTCATTCTCAAACACGTACAACCCAGGGTGGCGAAACAATCCAAATTTCTCATGGAGCAATAATCAAAACCATCAAGGCACTCAATTCGCACAAGGGCTTGCGCAGCAATTCCAGATTGGGAATGAGTTTGATCAGCCAGTACAAGAACAGAAGAAGTTGGATTTCGAATCCACCGTTCTTCAATTGCTTCAACAGCAACAGCAAATAAGCAACCAACAAGGGCAGGCCATTCAGAAATTGGAGATTCAAATAGGTCAAATTGCTAAGGAGTTAAGTGAAAGAAAGGCAGGAGAACTCCCATCACAAACCATACCAAACCCTAGAGGACAAGAACATCTCCAATTGGTGACAACCCTAGAGGACAAGATTGAGTTTGAAATGTTTGATGCACCAAAATTACCACACGATGATCATGAATATTATAATGTTGATGTGGTTCAGGAGACTGTTGACCAAACATTTTAGGAATATGATGATTGGAGGATTGCAGAGACAGTACATTACCTTGAAAATCCAAAATCATATTCAGGTAAGTTTGCACCTGTGTTTGAAAATCTTGTGTCTAATAATATTTTTGTTTCTTCTGTTACCAGGACACCAGATGTGAAGCTAAAGCCGCTGCCTGAACATTGGAAGTATGCATATGTGGGTGAAAACCAGACGTTACCTGTGATAGTCGCTAAAAAATTAAGCAAGCAGGAAGGAGAGAAGCTGCAGAGAGTCTTGCAAGAACACAAGGGTGCATTAAGGTGGACCATTGCAGATAGGCTTATGTCAAGATGGTACGATCCATACGTTGTTACAAAGGTTTTCCCACATGGAGCGTTGGAGAAAAATCAAACGTTCAAGGTGAATGGGCATAGTGGGAAACCTTATAATAAGATGAGTTTTGAGCCGCGAGTCATTCAATACATTGCATAAACTCATCAAGTCTAGCTGAAGACAAGAAACGCAGCGCTTATTGGGAGGCAACCCAATTTTTTAGGGGAGTACTTACACCCATGTTTTCTTTTATTGTATTTAGATTAGATTTATCTTTTAGTTTATTTTATTTTATTTTTTGGATTTTATCTTGTAGGATTGCAGAAAATTTGAAGTCGCCAGGGCGGAGCTGTTTTGAACACATGCATTGACGGCTGTTTTTGAGCAATTTGGAGTCAAAATCTGGAAAAGTGATTCAAAGAGAAATTGTAGCCTATCTTCTTAGCTTTCCAGCGAAAAAAAAAAATCAACCCATTTGGACATCTACAGCTTCAGATATCGCCAAAATAGTGAACGCTGCTCGTGCAGAATTTTCAAGACGAATCAGGGGAGTACTTACATTCTCTTTCTTTATTCATCTCTTTAGTCATTTCTTTATTTCTTTATTTTATTTTTCCTTCAAACTGGGTGGTAACACATGCCTATTTTAAGTTTTTGTGCGAACATTGAAGACAATGTTCCATCTAAGTTTGGGGATAGTTATTTACATTTGGAGTCTTTTGATTTTTTGGGATAAACAATTTCTTATAAAGTAAGAGTAAGTATACTTATTTACTTTAGGATTGTTGAGTTTCATAATTCCTTACAAAATTGTATGAGTCATGCGATTATACAAAAAATACAAATGTGATGCTTTTTCTGGTGATTATTCCCTTTGATCTAATCCTAAACAGAGTTTAAGTAAATAGAGGAAAAACGAAATATATATATATATATATATATATATATATATATATATATATATATATATATATATATATATATATATATATGAATAAAGTCAATCTACTCCAATGTTTTGAGTTGCTTAGTAACTAGGGGTATTCATCACCAATGTTTACTTTTACGTCAAACGGCAACTTGAAATATGAGTTTGCAAAGCACTTAAAGTTTGTGACTTGTTGAGTAACCGGGTGGATTCATCACAAATGTTTTGCACTCGCGTCAAAAGGCAAGTGACAACTTAAAGAAGGAACTTAAAAAAAAAAAAAAAAAAAAAAAAAAAAAAAAAAAAACTCTAGTTTGCTACTCGGTTTGTAGTAGAGAAAAGGGATAATCACATGATGGAGTTGTTACATACTATAACTAAATTAATTGCATAACAAATATGATTGAGTTGGGGATTATGACTAAATAATTGCACTGGAGAAAATGAGTATGCTTGTTTTTACTTTATTTGCAATTGTTTATATTTTTAATTGCAATTTTGATGCTTGCATAATGAGAATTCTTGGTGTGAAGGGTTGAGTCTACTAGTATTTTTCCCTTGTTCATAATTTTACATTTTGCTTGAGGACAAGCAAAATCTAAGTCTGGGGGTACTTGATGAACTCAATAATATTCACATTTAGGAGCAATAATCTTAGTGCAAATTGACATTTAAATGCTCTATATGTGGTATTTTACTCTTATTTTCTCTTTTCCAAAGGAAACAGCCTAAAAGCAGCTAACCGAAGCAGATTCAAGGCTAATACAGATGGAGAGGATGATACACAGGGAACTGCAGAGCATAAGTCGACTGGTTCTTCCAACAGTCGACTGGACAGAAAGGTTGAAGCTGCTCGGTACAGTCGACTGCTTCCAACACCAGTTGACTGGTATTCGGCGGAGTCAAAAGATAAGAACAGTGAAGATTCATCCTCATCCAAATACGAAGCAAGATTTAGTTATCCAAACCCAGGTTATATGCGAATAACAACTTTTCCAACAAATCAAAGTTAGAGACCGGGGATTGGCAAGAGCACGTGGTTAGCAGAAAAGGAAGAAAAGAAGAAAAGAGAAAGAAATAAAACGCCGATCAAATAAGGAAGGAAATAAATAAAAGAAGAGGACTTTTCTGGAAAAAGTGCAAACCCTAATTCTCTTCCCGTGTTCTATAAATATCAACCAAGAGGCGTTATTCTAGGGGGGAAGGACCGAATCTCTGAATCATCAAATCATCAACCAAGAGGATTATTCTATCAGCATCGAAGAAGAAGGAGATCAAGTACACTGAAGCAACAAGCCAGTCGACTGAGTGACAGCAGCCGACTTCTCAGACCAAACATCATCAGTTTATTTCTTCTCTTTCTAGTTTTTATTTTCATCATGTATTCGAAACTGTTAGTCAATAAAAGTTTTATTATGTGGAACTAATTTCATAGTTGGGTAGATTGAAACCGTAGTTATGTAATGCTTATATTCTTTTGAACACTGTTCTGTTACTTATTGATTAAACCTGAGAGTATTGGTATAGATTTATAATATACAAACTTGTTCAGAAGTTCTAAGAGCAGTCAACTGAGAGTGACAGCAAGTCGACTGCCATACAGACCCTGAGATTATCAAGTTTGCATATTATAAATCTGAATCTGTTATATGAGCATAGAGACGACCCGTATCTCGTGTCCATAATTTGTAACACAGGAATCTTTAGGGGTTCTTGGTTTAATCAACTTGAAGGATCTAGATCTGATACCAATTTCTAGAACTTCGAGTGTTTGTTCGTTTCCATAGTTCTTATGTTTTCTTTAAGTGCAACTTAGTAGATACCATGCTAAATACTTAAGGAAAGAAACGAATTAGAGTAGATACCATGCCTAATTCTTGGCTTAGGGAAACAATAACTTTAAGGAGTAGATACCATGCCCTTAAAGGAACGAACATGAGTAATTAGGATAGTGAAGAAGGTGACTTAGCATTACTGACTATAGGTGGAAATCAAAGCCCAACTATTTAATAGACATTTGTGATTCAGAACTACTTGATCTAGTCATTTCTTTTAGAACAAAACCTTAAGATTCTTATTTCTGTTTTATTGGTTAGTAAGTTAATTTCTACAATCTCTGTGGGATCGACCCTTGCTTGTCACTACGCTTCTATAAACAATTCGTACACTTGCGAGGTTTTTAATTTGTGTCCAGATTATCTATTTATTTAGATCGTCTAGATTGCACAACAACGATGAAAACGGCACAAAAGTAAGAATAACCGGAACGGATTCCCGGGGTATGAACACAACGAACGAACGAGAACACGGGCACACGAGCAATGAACACACGAACCCAAAAACGAGCACAACCCACGAACCAACACACACACAAAGAGAGAGACGGTGGACAGCAGGAGCGGCGAGGGGAGGCAGCACGACGGTGTTATTTGCTTCTTCCTGTCGACGGAGGCAGGAGCACGGGGAGAGGAGTGGGGGTTCTGGCGCGTTGAGATGGGGGTCGAGACTGCTGTGGTGGCTCGCTGTAGGAGGAGGAGCACGAGGCTGTGCTGCAGGACTGTGGCTGCCGGCAAGATGCTGCAGTCGTTACTGACTGCGGGAGAGGAGCAGGCAACAGGGTGTTTCGTGCTGGCTGGCGACGCAGGAGGAGCACAGCAAGGAGGGGGAACCAGGGGCTGCTGACGGGGGGTTGTGCTGCAGTAGAGGAGCGCAAGAGGGATGCAGGTCGAAGTGCGATCGGCTGTAGGGGCTGGCTGAACAGGAGGTGGCTGCTACCATCACGGTGAGGCAGGGGAGCACGCGATAGGAAGGGGGAGCACCGGGTGCAGTCGCCGTCGCTGTGGTGGTTGGAGTCAGAGTGACGCATGGGCTACGTGTTGCAAGGAGGAGAAGAGGAGACGGGGGAGAGGGAGAACGGGAGAAGCAGGATGACAAGAGGGGGGCTAGTGCAGCGACGATGCAAGAGGGTGGAGAGGAGCACAGGGTCGAGAGGGGAGATCGGGAGAGGGTGCAGGGCGACAGAGAGAAAGGTTGGGAGGCTAGGGTTGCATGGTGAACAGGAGGGGGATCGGGAGAGATAGGGGGTGAATGAACAGGCAGCTGGGTAATGAATAGAGTTGAGTTAACGTAGGGGTATTATATAGGGGGATAAATATTAGGGTTAGGGTTTAAGTGGGGGGGGAGGGGGGGTAATCAGTAGGGTAATATTTAGGGTTAGGGGCTGGTGATGACGGCTGATAGGTAATGTGGGTAAACGGGTTGGGGTAAATATGGGTAATGGGTAATAGGGCCATTATGGTTAATGGATATTGGGTTTAATGGGTTATTGGGTAAAACGGGTAGGATCCAATAAGGAATAGGATTTGGGTTTTGGGTTTTAAAACCAATAAGAGGTAGGAAAAAATATATAAATAAAAAAATAGGATTTTTAATATAAAATCAAAAGGTAATACAATAATAAAAATAATAATTCTAATAGTAGTAAAAATAACAATAATAATAATAATAATAGCAGAAACAATAATAGTAATAATAACAAAAATAATAGAGTTTGTATTATAATATAAAAATCATAGGAAATAGTTACAAATAAAATTATTGATTAAAAATAGGCTTTAATGGAAGATTCAAAAATACATTTTAACAAAAAAAAAAAAAAAAAATTTGAAAGCAGAAACTATTTATTTTTTTAATTTGAAATACGGAAAATACACAGAAAATACGTATTTACGAAAATAGGGGTTACATGCAATCTTGAAGTTCTTTTGGAATCAATCAACATTCAAGAATCATTCTTAATACAACTTTGAGAATTATTCTAGTGCGGTATATCTTTTATAGTTCAATATTTATTCCTTGTTTAATATAAATTTTAAATTTTTTCATACAATTATGACATCATCACGTAGTCTTAGTGCACAAAAGTCATGTGTCATAATACATATTGCTATGTTTGTGTTCCACATTTAGATACCGCGAATGCTAGCACTACAAAACATCAATGGTTTAGTTGGGATGAACAATTAAGAGACAAACATATATGCTTAGATACTGGAAATTTTCATTTCCTTTTACTGTTAAAGAAACTGATTGCATGCATCTGATTGTCATCTTAGCATGATTTTTTTACCAAAATGGGTTCACTATCAACTAAGGATGCTGTATGTATACCAAAGTCCTCCAAATCTGTACAAGAATTGGGCTGAACAAACCTTGTGCAGGTTACTTTTGGAGCCACAAACATCATGGTTTAGTTGGGATGAAGAATTAATGGAGAAACATATATGCTTAGATACTGGAAATTTTCATTTTCTTTTACTGTTGAAGAAACTGATCACATGCATCTGATGCTCTTCTAAGGATGCTAGCTGTATACCAAAATCCTCCAAATCTGTACAAGAATTGGGCTGAACAAACCTTGTGCAGGTTTCTTTTAGAGCTACAAACATCAATGATTTAGTTAGGATGAAGAATTAATAGAGCAACATATTAGTAGTCATATTAGTTTCTTTTGTGCAGGTTTATTATTATTATTATTATTATTATTATTATTATTATTATTATTATTATTATTATTATTATTATTATTATTATTATTATTATTATTATTATTTTGGGATAAGTAACCGATTATTAGTAGCCATGAACAAAATAGTTCATGAATCATCAGATCTTCTTGTTACCGTATTTACAGCACGACGGCCTCGTTATTCGTCCGATTCCTTTTCCTCAGCAAATACCCTTTACCATCATTATCTCCTTGAACGGAAAGCCAGATACAGGGGAGACTATAGTCGAATCGATATTAGACTCAAACACAAGGTGTGCGATAAAATGCCACTAAGGTGGTTGTGATAATTTCCACAAAGGTAGTTTAGGGTTATGTGACTAGAGTAGATTGTATTAAGATTTAATTGTTTTTTTGTTAGATATTTTGGAACCACGATTTCTTTATTTTACAGTTAATTATTATATCGTTTATTTATTTACAGCTAGGGATGGTTTTAAAAAAGGTGAAATTAAATATACAAAATGCCCTTTACTGTCAATACTATTTAATATGTCAAATTTTAATTTCAGATTGCGTGCTATTGTTATAATGGATAGAAGTTGGATTAGTAAACCACGATTATCTAAGGAGTACCGTGATGGTATTAAAGATTTTATTATCTTTGCCAAACGACATTCCCGTGATCCCAACCTAATCCTTTGTCCATGCCTCCGGTGTACAAATTGTAATTTGAGGACATGTGACGTAGTACATACACATTTGGTTGTCAACAGTTTTCTTCAAGGGTACAGACGGTGGTTTTGTCATGGAGAGGATCATACGTCAGCTCCTGTTCGTCCGGTTGTATTAGAAAATGTAGATGAGCCCTTAGTGAACGAAGACTTAAGTGTTTCCGATGAGATGCATGCTTTGTTGCAAGACGCCTTGGGGATTCATAATGTTTCTTTCCACACCAATAAACCAACAACCCAAGTTCATAATGAGTCAACAGAAACATCTCACATTGGTGGTGGAGTGGACGAGGAAATGCTTGACCCCGCCCCTGAAAATAATAAACAGCAAGAATCCTTCGCTAAGTTGCTTGAAGATGCTAGTACTCCGCTGTACCACGATTGCACCAAATTCTTTAAATTCTCATTTATTGTCAGACTATTTCAAATTAAATATTTAAACGGGTGGTCTGCTAAGTCCTTCAGTATGCTACTTGAACTGTTGAATGAAGCATTTCCAGAAATCTGTATTCCAAACTCAGCCTATAAAATCAAAAAATTCATAAATTCTTTCGATCTAGGGTATGAGAAGATAGCAGCATGTCCAAATGACTGTATGCTTTTCACAGGAGGTAAGGAAAGTCTGGAGAATTGCGAAGTATGTGGTTCTTCGAAATGGACAGAAACACCAAATCAAGACGATCAAGCCAGTGGATCTACTAAGCGAAGTAGGAGAAAGAAGCCTGCCAAAATACTGCGTTACTTTCCTCTGATTCCTAGGCTACAAAGATTGTTTATGTCTACGAAAACTTCTTCTGATATGAAATGGCATGCTGAAGGTCGCACTAATGATGGGATTCTTAGACATCCTGCTGATTCTCAATCTTGGAAAAAATTTGATGAAAGATATCCCAATTTTGCGGAAGATCCTCGAAATGTGAGACTTGGACTAGCTAGTGATGGTTTCAACCCTTTTAGGCAAATGAGTAGTACATACAGCATATGGCCTATTGTGTTAATACCGTACAATTTGCCGCCTTGGAAATGCATGAAGCAGTCCTCATTTATTTTGTCCACGATAGTTCCTGGACCGAAAGGTCCTAGAAATGATATAGATGTGTACCTACAGCCGTTAATAGATGAACTTCAGAAATTGTGGGTGGGTGTTCAACCTATGATGCTGCGGCTAAAGAAACATTTTCTCTTCGGGTCGCGTTGTCTTGGACAATCAATAATTTTCCAGCATATGCAAATTTATCTGGATATAACACTAAAGGACGTTATGCATGTTCTTGTTGTGCTGACCAAACTAGTTCAAGGTGGTTGTACAATGGCAGAAAGTTTTGCTATATGGGTCATAGGAGATGGTTGCCTGATACACATATATTTCGGGCAGAGACAGCGACATTTGATTGTACCGACGAGTGGGAACATGCTCCTGAAGCTTCTTCTGGGTCAGATATTTTGAGGCGGGTAAATGGTCATCAGTTCAAATATGGAAAAGTACCACAAGTCAGCAAAAAGGGCAAGAAAAGGGCAAGGCCAGAGCAAGGTGAGGAGATCGATCTATGTGGCAAAGATGAGGATCAGAACATGACGAGTTTAGGTGCATGGAAGAAGAAGAGTATTTTCTTCAAGTTGCCGTATTGGGAATTCAACTTATTGCGACATAATTTACATGTGATGCATATCGGAAAAAATATTGGTGAAAATTGTATAGGAACAGTTATGGGAGATGATCGGAAGACAAAGGACAATCTCAAGAGCCGACTTGATTTGAAGTCAATGGGCATCCGACATGAGTTGCACCCAGAGGAATTACCGAACGGGTAAGTACTCCTACCTCCTGCAATTTATTCAATGTCAAAATCGGAGTTGGAATTGTTTTGCAAAGTTCTACTGGAACTTAAAGTTCCTGATGGCTATTCTACTAACATAGCAAGATGTGTCAACTTTAAAGAGAAGAGGCTTCAGGGTCTAAAGTCACACGACTACCACGTCCTAATGCAGGATCTCCTTCCTGTGGCCCTAAGGTCTTCAATGTGTGAGCAAATCACTACTCTCCTGAAAGATCTTTGTAGCATATATAAAGGTATTTGCTCAAGAATGCTTCATGTTGAAGATATTGACCAATTGGAGCAGCGGGCGGCATTGACACTTAGTAAAATGGAGATGATATTTCCGCCATTGTTCTTCACTATAATGATTCACTTGATAATCCACCTTGCTGGTGAAGCCAGAATCGGCGGTGGATGTATCCCATTGAGAGGTAAAAGAATTCATGCATCTTACAAAATAGAATTTTCAAAAGCTCATTTCTTTTAATCCCCTACTTCGCTCTAATTCATTAATTATACATGTTCAGGTACCTATACCGGCTCAAGGGTTATGTTAAAAATAGAGCATATCCTGAAGGGTCAATAGCTCAGGGATATCTATCAGATGAGTGTTCATAATTTTGTTCCAGGTATCTGCAGGGTGTAGAGACATATTTGACTAGACCAAGAAGAAATCCAGACATTTCCAATCTTGATGGTGCTAAATATCTTTTTGATACCGTTGGCACTACTGTTGGTAAAGTTGATGCATTTGAGCTAGATAACTTAACGTGGGAACAGGCACATCGATATGTGCTAAACCACCATGCATCAGTGGAACCATTTCGAAAGTAAGTTGCTTTTTAATTTAAATCGAATATAGTGAAAACCGCAGAGTTCGATATTAACTTACTTTTGTTATTCCTTATTTCAATTTCTTGTATTTTAGCAAATTTGTCAGGGACATCAAACGAAGGGCTAGACCAAGAAGACTACCACTACGTGAACAAAATAAGTTGATGAATGAAAAATTTCATAAGTGGTTTGAATCTCATGTAGGTGAATTAATAAAATGCAAGTTAATCTTCATTATATCTACATTATCCATGGTACTGATACGATTTGTGCAAAATTAATAGGTACATTCTTTGGGTCCTGAAGGTGTGTCATCTGAAATACAAGTACTTGCCAAGGGTCCCTATAAGATGGCCAAAAGATACGGAGGATACATATTCAATGGCTTTAGATTTCGTACTAAAGATCGTGAATGTAATTTGATGTCTCAAAATAGTGGAATGGTAGTGACTTTTAAGACTAGAAGTTATGCTTCCAAGTCGGACACGAGGCCGGTAGATGGAGATCTCGACTACTATGGAGTGCTCACGGATATCATTGAGTTGAACTATTTTGGTCATTTTCGTGTTGTCTTATTTCGTGGGGATTGGGCTAAGTTTGAAAGGAATTTTGCTAATAACAAGGATAAGTTAGGTTTCACAGTTGTAAACTTCTCAAAATTGATTCACATCGGTACACACATTAGCCACGAACCATTTGCGTTCCCATCCCAAGTGCAACAAGTGTTCTACATTGAAGATCCAACCCTACCAAAATCGTATGTGGCTCTTGAGATGCAACCAAGAGATGTATTCCAACTGGGCAATACTTCAGACGATGAAGACGATGAAGCCATGAACAGTTACATTGCTTCTGAGTTTCCTATGTTTGATGTAAACACAACCGACGGCGGAATTTGTGGGACTTGGCTCCGCAAGGATGGAGAAGAGGGCGATGTATTGGAAGATGTCGTATTGTAGTTTACTTGATTTTTATAGCTCAATATTATATGTACTGTAATTTTCGTGTCTTAAATCTTGTTGTAATATTATATATTGTAATTCCAAACATATTGTATGTGAATTTAATAATTGGTTTAATTATCTTTCTATTTTCTACTGCTTGGTGTCATTTACATTAAACAATGCTTAGTGTCATTTACATCAAACTATCATTGTAGTTGAATTTGTTACAAATCTCACATTTTTAATTTTTTGTAATTATGTTGGTTTGTTAATCCTAGATAATAGTGACAGTCAAACAGAGGAGGGGGAGGGTAGCACGTCGCCCACTGTCAAAAAACATCGAGGGCGAACTAAGATGACGGGCATATGGAAACTTAAGAATGACGAAAGGATTGTGGTGGAGGAAAACGGTGTCGGGCAACCGGTTGGTGATAATGCAAGCAAATTCTCATCCTTTATTGGGGTAATAGCAAGAAACCCACGGATAATTCCACCGGTAAGACTTTAAATTGGTAATTTTGAAGATATTATAATTTTGAATGCATGAAAGACACGTATTAGTGTTTGTGAGTCTGCATTGTGGCTGTTGTCTATGTTTCTTAATTGGGCTGTGATTAGAAAGAAAGGGCTCGATTGGAGATCCAGAAATCCATATTGAGACATCTCGTTTATTATAATCTATTATTATTGTTTGACCAACCCCCTCTTGCTGTGTGCGTGTGTTGAAGAGAAAGAAGGGATGAGAAAGAGTTGAGGAAAATGCCGCTATGTTAGCCTGGTGTATCCTCATTCTCTACCATTCCACTTTCTGGCTCCATTTATGGCTTCTATATTAAATTGGTTTCCTTCCACGATGACAGTTCCGTAAAACTACACTTGATATGAGCCATGTTCTTATTGTTCTTCAATAAAATTGGGAGTTTTGGTGATCCAACTAGTGATCATAGCTGCACCCCACTGCATACTCACAAACACTAATACGTGTCGTTCATGCATTCTATAACCAACCCCACTTTGGCATATAGCATGCTTAGATGACATTCTATGACCTGCACACATGTTTGTTCCGCCCAATTCTTGTACAGATTTGGAGAATTTTGGTATACAGGTAGCATCCTTAGTTGACAGTGAACCCATTTTGGTAAAAAATCATGCCAAGATGACAATCAGATGCATGAATTCAGCTTCTTTAACACTAAAAGAAAATGAAAATTTGCAGTATCTAAGCATATATGTTTCTAGATCCAGGATCACAAATTTTGATTGGGCTGTGATTGGATTTTTTTAGTGACTATCAATAAGTGTTCTTAATTGGGATGTGATTAGAAAGAGAGGGCTCGAGTGGAGATCTGGAAACCCATATAGAGATATCTCGTTCATAATAATTTATTATTATTGTTGTTCTTGTCGCTCTTGCTGTTGTTGCTGATGTCTCTTTATGTGCGTTTCCTGAAGAGAAAGCAGGGATGAGAGAGAAATGAGGAAAATGCCGCTATGTTAGCCTGGTGTATCCTCATTCTCTACCATTCATCTTTCTGGCTTCTATATTTGGTTTCCTTCCACGATGACAGGTCCTTAAAACTACACTTGATATGAGCCCTATTCTTATTTTTCTTCAATAAAAATAGGAGTTTTGGTTATCCAACAAACATGTACCCGCATACTTCCAAATGGCATTTCCTTTAGAAAGTCAAACTCCGAAGAATCGATCTATGACTAGAATCTCCATTCAAAGCCCAATCAAAATTTGTCATCCTGGATCTAAAATCTTCTTTGAGCCACAAACATCAATGGTTTAGTTGGGATGAAGAATTAATAGAGAAACATATATGCTTACATACAGGAAATTTTCATTTTCTTTTACTGTTAAAGAATCTGAGTTCATGCATCCGATTGTCTCCTTAGCATATTTTTTTGACCAAAATGGGTTCACTGTCAACTAAGATGCTGTATGTATACCAAAATCCTCCAAATCTGTAAAAGAATTGGGCGGAACAAACCTTGTGCAGGTTTATTTTGGAGCCACAAACATCAATGGATTCCAGAAATCCATATTGAGACATCTCGTTTATTATAATCTATTATTATTGTTTGACCAACCCCCTCTTGCTGTGTGCGTGTGTTGAAGAGAAAGAAGGGATGAGAAAGAGTTGAGGAAAATGCCGCTATGTTAGCCTGGTGTATCCTCATTCTCTACCATTCCACTTTCTGGCTCCATTTATGGCTTCTATATTAAATTGGTTTCCTTCCACGATGACAGTTCCGTAAAACTACACTTGATATGAGCCATGTTCTTATTGTTCTTCAATAAAATTGGGAGTTTTGGTGATCCAACTAGTGATCATAGCTGCACCCCACTGCATACTCACAAACACTAATACGTGTCGTTCATGCATTCTATAACCAACCCCACTTTGGCATATAGCATGCTTAGATGACATTCTATGACCTGCACACATGTTTGTTCAGCCCAATTCTTGTACAGATTTGGAGGATTTTGGTATACAGCCAGCATCCTTAGTTGACAGTGAACCCATTTTGGTAAAAAATCATGCTAAGATGACAATCAGATGCATGAATTCAGCTTCTTTAACAGTAAAAGAAAATGAAAATTTCCAGTATCTAAGCATATATGTTTCTAGATCCAGGATCACAAATTTTGATTGGGCTGTGATTGGATTTTTTTAGTGACTATCAATAAGTGTTCTTAATTGGGATGTGATTAGAAAGAGAGGGCTCGAGTGGAGATCTGGAAACCCATATAGAGATATCTCGTTCATAATAATTTATTATTATTGTTGTTCTTGTCGCTCTTGCTGTTGTTGCTGATGTCTCTTTATGTGCGTTTCCTGAAGAGAAAGCAGGGATGAGAGAGAAATGAGGAAAATGCCGCTATGTTAGCCTGGTGTATCCTCATTCTCTACCATTCATCTTTCTGGCTTCTATATTTGGTTTCCTTCCACGATGACAGGTCCTTAAAACTACACTTGATATGAGCCCTATTCTTATTTTTCTTCAATAAAAATAGGAGTTTTGGTTATCCAACAAACATGTACCCGCATACTTCCAAATGGCATTTCCTTTAGAAAGTCAAACTCCGAAGAATCGATCTATGACTAGAATCTCCATTCAAAGCCCAATCAAAATTTGTCATCCTGGATCTAAAATCTTCTTTGAGCCACAAACATCAATGGTTTAGTTGGGATGAAGAATTAATAGAGAAACATATATGCTTACATACAGGAAATTTTCATTTTCTTTTACTGTTAAAGAATCTGAGTTCATGCATCCGATTGTCTCCTTAGCATATTTTTTTGACCAAAATGGGTTCACTGTCAACTAAAGATGCTGTATGTATACCAAAATCCTCCAAATCTGTAAAAGAATTGGGCGGAACAAACCTTGTGCAGGTTTATTTTGGAGCCACAAACATCAATGGTTTAGTTTGGATGAATAATTAATAGACAAACATATATGTTTAGATACTGGAAATTTTCATTTCCTTTTACTGTTAAAGAAACTGATCGCATGCATCTGATTGTCATCTTAGCATGATTTTTTAACCAAAATGGGTTCACTGTCAACTAAGGATGCTGGCTGTATACCAAAATCCTCCAAATCTGTACAAGAATTGGGTTGAACAAACCTTGTGCAGGTTTATTTTGGGATCACAAACATCAATGGTTTAGTTGGGATGAAGAATTAATAGAGAAACATATATGCTTAGATACTAGAAATTTTCATTTTCTTTTACTATTAAAGTAGCTGGATTCATGCATCTGATTGCCATCTTAGCATGATTTTTTAACCAAAATGGGTTCACTGTCAACTAAATGCTGTATGTATACCAAAATCCTCCAAATCTGTACAAGAATTGGGCTGAACAAACCTTGTGCAGGTTTCTTTTGGAGCCACAAACATCATAATTTAGTTGGGATGATGAATTAATGGCGAAACATATATGCTTAGATACTGAAAATTTTCATTTCTTTCACTGTCAAAGATGCTGAATTCATGCATCTGATTGTCATCTTAGGATGATTTTTTTTCAAAATAGGTTCACTGTCAACTAAGGATGCTGTATGTATACCAAAATCCTCCAAATCTGTACAAGAATTGGGCTGAACAAACCTTGTGCAGGTTTCTTTTGGAGCCACAAACATCATGATTTAGTTGGAATGATGAATTAATGGAGAAACATATATGCTTAGATACTGAAAATTTTCCTCTTCTTTTACTGTTAAAGAAGCTGAATTCATGCATTTGATTGTCATCTTAGCATGATTTTTTAACCAAAATGGGTTAACTGTCAACTAAGGATGCTGGCTGTATACCAAAATCCTCCAAATCTGTACAAGAATTGGGCTAAACAAACCTTGTGCAGGTTTATTTTGGAGCCACAAACATCATCATTTAGTTGGGATGAAGAATTAATAGAGAAACATATATGCTTAGATACTGGAAATTTTCATTTTCTTTTACTGTTAAAGAAGCTGAATTCATGCATCTGAAGATTTAAGATCCAGGATGGCAAATTTTGATTGGGCTGTGATTGGATTGATTAGTGGTTGTCGTCTATGTTCTTAATTGGGCTGTGATTAGAAAGAGATGGCTCGAGTGGAGATCTGGAAACCCATATAGAGACATCTCGTTTATAATAATTTATTATTATTGTTGTTCTTGTTGCTCTTGCTGTTGTTGCTGATGTCTCTTTGTGTGCGTGTGCTGAAGGGAAAGAAGGGATGAGAGAGAGATGAGAAAAATGCCGCTATGTTAGCCTGGTGTATCCTCATTCTCTACCATTCTCTGTTTCCATTTCTGGCTTCTATATTTGGTTTCCTTCCACGATGACAGTTCCTTAAAACTACACTTGATATGAGCCCCTTCTTATTTTTCTTATTTTTCTTATATTTGGTTTCCTGTTTCACTAAATTATTGTTTTTTTTTCATAGAGCGGTCACCCAGATAAAGGAAATTCTGATGATCAGCACTGAAGCTACTCGAGGGGTATGGATCTGTGGTCGGCCTACTCTAGTTGTTGTTATGTTGTTCTTGTTGTTGTTATGTTCTGGATTGTTGTTTTAATTACTGTATTTGGGATGTTAATTACTGTATTTGTTAATTATGACACTGTGTTAATTAAGCGGTAAATTTGGACGATTAATGGACTATGTGTGAAACTTTATTATCTTAATTAATTCTTGTGTTTGGTTTTGATTTGCGCATTAATATGCCTGAAATTGGTTGATTCAGTTGTGAATTAGTTTACAGGTTTTTTAAATGAAATTGTGAATTGAAATCGAATGAAAAATTGGAGCAGGAAAAACCAACGGGCATACACCGGCGTTTCATAGAATGCCGGTGTATCTAATTATTTAGTTGAAAATTTCGTTAGAGAGGCGTTTCCACACAGGCCGGTGTACCCGTAAGTTGCAACAGTCCTAAGATACACCGGCGTTTTATACAACGCCGGTGAATATCTCTATAGCAACGTTTTACGACACGCCGGTGTTTGTAAGTAGGGAAAGAAGGGCGCTTGGAAACAAGCATACACCGGCGTTCTATGACTGCCGATAAATATTACACATTCACCGACGTTTGTACAATCTCCGGTGAAAAGATATATACCGACGGCATGTGACCGCCGGTGAATGTATATTGGGGGAAAGAACGGCACCCAGAAATCGCCATATACCGGCGTTTGTCTGGTCGTCGGTGTATTTTAAATATATACTGGCATCCAGTAAAAACGCCAGTGAATACGCCTATCTTTTCGCGACGCTCGATTCGGCGGCATTTGCACCGGCGTTTTTATAAACGCCGGTACGCCGGTGAAGGTCTAAAAAAACGCCGGCGAATTGGTTCTGTGTTGTAGTGTAGAAAGTTTAATACCACAAATATTGTCGATTTTGATCATTCCGGCTTGCCACTCAAAGATGATGAATTCATTGTGAAGATACCAAAACACAAAATACCAAGAACTCATCTTATTCCAGAAAATTTACAGAAAACAACTTTCGATGTGCACCAACATTTTACAATTGTTCCATCTTCGTACAATCCAAATGAGGAAAATAAGGAGTGCAACAAATGTCAAATGTCTTACAATTGGAAAGTGATTAGCGGAACGGGTACACTTAACCACTACTTGAATAGTAAACACAATGAACTTTTACAAGACCTTATCTAAAAAAAAATAAACTCCAAGACTAGTCAAATAGATAGTTATAGTTATCATCATGAAATCGTACGTAGGGAAATCAC
Source organism: Hemerocallis citrina (assembly GCA_017893485.1). Classification (NCBI taxonomy): domain Eukaryota; kingdom Viridiplantae; phylum Streptophyta; class Magnoliopsida; order Asparagales; family Asphodelaceae; genus Hemerocallis; species Hemerocallis citrina. Next base: position 124,333,729 of record CM030360.1, read on the forward strand.
TAAAGTCGTTATTAAGGATGAGTTATCATTTACTTATTCCAAAAGTAAAAACCTAGAAATGTTTAACCAACTCACTTTAAACCCCAATTTCAAAAGAACTCCTAGAAATACCATTAATTATGAATGTATCAAAATTTATAATAAAGATGTTTCAGTTGCTACTTTGTCTTCTTTACCTTATAAAGTTGCATTAATTAGTGATTGTAAGAAATGTTGTAATGATGTTCCCAATATGAGCACCACATGTCATTGGATTAATAGTGATTGGATCCTTGAAAAAAAAGGATCATACAATTTAATTATTTGATGTATCCCCATAATGGTGAAGCTCTCGCATAACAAATTAGAGAAGCATGTAATAATTTTTGTACTGAAGATAAAATTATTTATATCAGCCTTGATAATGTCGCCAATAATAAAAAAATATTTCCTTCATTAATTGATGTGTTCATGCCTTCACTACCTAAAATATTTCATATTAAATGTGCATTTCATAACCTCAACTTGTGTGTGTGCAAGATACTTTGAATGCAATACAAGATTATGTGCATTTAATTGATTTGAGTGGTCTTAATAATCAAGAATTCGAACAATTGTGAAAGCATAGAGGATTAAAATTTAGGAAATTCCCTAAAGATATTAAAACTAGGTGGAAGTATAGTTACAAATTGATTAGAGATGTTAGTATATACAAATTGGTTATAAATAATTTTTGTATTGCAAAACACATGAAAAACTTTGCATGAATGAACAATATTGGGATTATGTCGAATGTTTGTTAAAAATTTTAAAATTTTTCAAGATGTAACTCTTCAATTTTCAAGTACTTGTGTGTCGACTTCTAGTTATATTTTGTTTACTATGGTTACTACGCAAATTTTCAAAAAATGAAATTTGACCATTTAATTCACAGAATTGTTATTCTCGCTAACGCAAAATTCATGAAATATTTTTATCTTCTCTTCTATGTTATATTCTATTGCAATTGTAATGGATCATTATATCAAGTTAGATGGTAAGAAGAGTTTGAATATTTTGTTCTATAGTATTGTTGAAGATTTTTAAATTGTGATTATAATGAATATGAAATACAATGTGAGTCAATAGTAGATTATTTATATTGAAAATTTGCATCTACTCTTCAAAATACAACAACAACAACAACATCATCTTCATCCAAAGGTAAAGACATTGCATCATCATCATCTATTGTGTGCAGTCTTATAAATCTAAAAAATCTAAGATAAATACAGCAAATGAATTAAAATTGTATAATGCATAACGTACACAACCTAGTGATAAGGAGTTTGATGTTTTAACATGGTGAAAAATCAATGAAGGTTCATATCATATTATTTCTCACATGTCACGTGATCTATTAACCCTCACTCCCTCACTGTCCACTATCATATCAAAAAGTATTTTTTTCTCTTGGTGGTAAGATATTGAACGAGAAAATGAACCACTTGATACCGAAGATTTTGTAAATGCAAATGTGCTCGAAAGATTACATGAAACCGAAAATGAGGACTCAAGGAATGTAAGAAGGCTCAAGTGGTAGCAACATTCCCGAATAATGAAAACAAACTCCAGAAAAATGAAGACCATATCTCAAGAACCCCGAGAAATGAATACCAAATTTCAAGAACTCTCCGAGTATGAAGGCAGAATCTCACTCCGAGGGACAAAGGTTTTATTTTGTAGGGCTTGTCCCGAATAGTGTTCTGATATTAGATAGGAGTTGTCCCTCTTACATAACATGAGCGAAATCTATGGGCCATTTGATTGAGTAAGATTGCAAAATGCATGGCCGTGCTAAAATGAGTCAATATGACATATTAAGCTCATTTGTTTTAGTAAGACTACTCGGACATCAAGAAACCAAAGATTTAACAATACAAGGGTGACACGCTCTATGCCTCGTGGTCAATTAAGATATCTGGACAAAGGGACTAGACTACATGGTAACATTGCTCACGAATAAGTTATGTTTAATCACTTACATTCCTGTTACTTGAGAAGCAGTGATGTATTACTAGATACTGCCCATTGTTTGTAATACTTGAGAAGCAGTGATGTATTGCTGTCAACGGAAACCTACAGAGTCACACACTTAGAATTGATCGAAATTGAGATTTAAATTCATAAGATGAATTTAATTAGGGATCCAAGTAAGACTTGGACTCCTGATATTGGTTGGACATTTAATTAGATTAAATGGGTTGACTAAAGTTCAAAGGCTCACACACGAATCTGAACCAGGTCAGATTGCCAGTCCAACAGTCTCATACTCTCTTAAGGTTGATTTTCTCTAGCTATATATATGATACGTATCTGTGGAAAGGTGTCACATGAGAAAACCCTAGCCGTCACATAAATTGTGAGAGAGCAAGATTGTGAGGAACATCCCCTTCCCGTACTTAGCACCACGGTATGAGGAAAAGCTTGATTTGATCCGTTCGTGTGGATATCGTATAGACACAGTAATATTACAGTGCTGTGATCGATATTCATTGGAGATAGCAGATCCATCTTCTAGGTATAACTCCTAAATATGATTTACGGTTTTCACATGGATCCATGACTAGGTTTCGATATTTCTTTGTAATTTTTCCGCTGTGTATTTGATCTCAAATTACCGTCGAAACCTAACAAAATGGACCTCTCTAAAATGGCAAAGGCATAGATCGGAGAAGGACGACAACAGGGGAACGAAGCCAAGAATGGCAATGACTCCGATCGAGAAGCTTCGAGGTTTGAAAAGGGGAAAACGGAGAGAGCTGCTCGAAAAGATGAAGAGGGAGTGGATAAACATGAGTGCTTTGTGCACCACGTGAGGGCGGCGGTGCCCGCAATAACCATTGCACCACGTGGCGATGGGGTGACAGGATTGAAGCGCCAAGCCTCGAAAGCGCCATCAGGGTTTAGAGAAACGACATACTTAAATGTAGTGGAAGATGGACTTATGGGCCAAGTTGGGCCCAACAAAATATTGAACTCAAACTTTTTACCTGTTTTCTCAAATAATGTTTTGGGGCCTACTACTGGGTCTGTGCCAACTTCACGACTTGGTCATATTAATCATGTTATGACTAATGAGATCGGCCCAACTGCGATAGATGGGCCCACAGAGGGGTCCACTATCAGTTATACAAATGCAAGTGTGAATTTGCAAGTGCTCCAGATAGAGGGGCCTATGACGAGGTCCAATTTGGAGATAGCTCATGGTGGGTCTATGTTGGGACCCAAAGTTAATGTGGTGCAAATGCTTATTGTGGACTCATCTGTTAATGATGATGATTTGGATGTGCGCTTAAATCTGGATGAGAAATTTATATATACAGATGACGACTCAGAGAACTCAGAGTTTGTAGTTGATACTTGGGTAGCAGTCTCCCCAGAGATGGTTGCTTCTACAGTTCCAGAGTCTGCTTCACAGTGTAGTTCCGGGGCATTAAGATTGCCTGTGGGTTTCAGGGCTTAGCGAGTGGCTAAGAGGGCTCATGAGGAGCCCTTGGACGACTACCTTGAGATTGCTACAGCGGCCAAAGCTGTCAAAAATGACTGTGGATGTACGCGTAGTATTCTATCCTCAATTTTCAACTTTATGTCATATTTCAATGTTTTTTTACTTAGCTGAGACCTGTGGCCTTGCGGTGCATGACTTAGACGTAAATCTTTCTTGCTTAATAAAATTAGAGGATGAGAACGGGATATAGTTCACATTGACAAGACCATAATTCCCACATCAAACTCTCCCTCAAAGGAGGCCTTGGAGGATGGAGAATTCCCCAGCAACATGAGCAAACCCCAAAACGGTTCCCTATAAGTATCTTCTTTTGGAACATGAGGGGGTTGGAGGGGGAGAGGTAAATGAGAAATGGTCAGGGACGTTATTATTAGATCCAAATCAGATGTTGTGTGTCTGCAAGAGACCAAACTCACGTAGGGATTTAAAATCAAAAGGTTAGGGGAAAAAGAATGAAGGAGCGGAAAGAATGTCCTTTAATTGGAGCCTCAAGGGGTATTTCCATCGGCTTTAACTTGGATATCTATGTCTGGATGAATTCCGAAGTGATTGTTCCTTATAGGCCTGACTGCTTCGCCGAACAGACAATTGGTCACAAACGATTACGGTTGTCTATGGGTTGAATCAGTCCACTGCTAGAGGTGCATTTTGGAGTGAACCCTTTGCAATCCAAGCACGATTGCCGAATGCTTAGGTTGTTGGGGGTGACTTCAATATCTCTAGGTTTGCCTTTGAAAACCGTGGTAGAGGCTCGAGTGACATGAATAGGGAAGAGTTTAATAGGGTGATTACTGATCGAGAGCTGACTGACATTCCAATTAATGACAGACTATTCACTTGGTCAAACATGCAAGCAACCCCTATTATTGCTAAACTTGATAGAATCCTAGTCTCCTTGGATTATGAAGCTAAATTCCCGATGACATTTGCTAAATCACTTCTGAAACCAACCTTAGAACATGTCCCCATCTTTCTCTCCACAAAAGAGCTGGGTTGCCATAAACTAAGCAAATTCAGATTCGAAACGGCTTGGCTGGAACTCCAGGGTTTTCACTACATGTTATGGAAAGCTGAGCATTACCAACCCGAGATAAGGATGCTACATCCTACTGGTGTGAAAAATTCTGCAGGCTTCGCAAAAGATTGCGAAGATGGAACCACACTAGATTATCGACTATTTGGTCTACAAAAGAATCATTTCTGATAAGCATTGACAATTTAGAGATATTGGAGGAATCTCATGACCTGTCCCAAGAGGAGAGGAACAGACTGCACGAGCTTCAGAATAATATTGCAAACTTATACAAACTTGAGAAAATCTAATGACAATAGAGGTCCAGGATTTCGTAGCTCAAAGAAGGAGATGCGAATACAGCCTTCTTTCATCGCGTGGCTAGTGCAAGACGAAGATCTAAACTGATCTTATCTGTCCAAACAAACTCGAGGATATCTCAGAATGAGACAGAAATCTCGAAAACTTTCCAAGACCATCTAGGTTTTCGGGGATGTAAACCTAGATGGGCTCAGATCCTCTGGAAGGCAAAAGTGCCTCTTAAAGTTAGGGTTTTCCTTTGGTTGGTACCCAATAACGTCATCCTGACTAGAGAAAACCTAGCAAAAGGACAGGCAAATATTGCGACCAACTGTGGGTTCTGCAACTTTCATACGGAGTCACTGAATCCCCTCTTCATTGGTTGCCAACATAGTAAGGCAACAATGGGTGAAGTCCTACAGGCCTTAAGTATGAGTGAATATCCCAACACATATGAAGATCAGTGGATTGGCTCCAAATTTGCTTTTAGGCTCCACGAGATGAAAGAAGCATGGTCCATCGTCACTGCAGCCACAACCTGGGTTTTGTAGCTTGACAGAAATAACTGTTACTTTCGCGCAACTTGTAATAGTATTTCTGGTATTTTAACTCATATCATGCATCTTATGTTATTTTGTGCTCAGCTACTACCACAGAGGCGAGAGGGAGGATCGCCAGAGCCTTCCAGCTAGACGAGTTCGATGATAAGGAGGTCGAGTTCAGATCGGTCCTAGACTAAGCGGAGCGACAGTTACATGATTCTCACCTTCCACAGATTTGTTGGAAGGACCGCTATGTTTGTAATTGTCTATCTATGTACTTGTTTTTTGGTTTATCTGTAGCACTTTTTGTAGTGCCCCAATTTTCATACACTGAAAACTCGTGACACATACCCAAAATCTTTACTTCAAATGAGTACTCAACACAAAAAATCACAAGAAATTAAAAACTTTTATTACATTATCGAATCTACAATGTAGTCTTACATCAATTTCACTAATAAATTACATTGTACAAGAAAACTGTATCCTCCACATGGATGTTCCACAACTCAAATCTCCCCATGATCAGCCCTGCAAATTAACCAACTGTGGCCACATCAGTTGAATGCAACTTACGCAATACGGATGAAAACCGCAATTTCCAAGATCTTCAACAAACAATATAGATGCAAGAAAAATGTGAAAGTAATACAAAACAAAAGTGTCGGTGTATGCCATAACCTAGAATCTAAGGCACAATTCAAATACACACGACGCTCTTATTCTAATGCACACTTGATTGGAAACATATGCATCCCATACTACATACTCCCCAATCAAGCTGAATGTACATCTGATTATCAGGTTCGATCTATCGCAATGCAAACCTACTCTTCTACTTTTACATGTGTCTGACATTTATTTAGTGATTGAAAAAGTTGCAATTTAGGCAATCTATCAGCTACTGCTGTGGACCAATAATCTTTCTCTACTCCTGAGCATAGTGATCACTCCATTCTGCTGGGACTGATGGTCTTTCTCCACTCCGCACGGGACCGGTGGCATTTCTCCACTTCCTGGCAGGCCGGTGATCATTCATCTCTACCGAAACCAGAGATCTCTCTCCACTCGCGAACCCTACCAAAAGTTATCCAAACATAAGGTGGACCTGGCAGGCCTTCCTCTACTCCACTAATAACTTGGAGTTAAACTTTTACTTCTTATTCGAATGGATAACATAGAGCATGGACGTACCCTTAGGGGTCTATCCCCTAGATTCCGATAGGAGTTTGCGGTACATACGTCCATCTCCTGCTCTTATCACTAAATTCCAGATATTAATAGTCGAGACAATGCTGCACGTGTCCCAGTGAGACGACGTCGCATGTGTCTCCTTGATAGGAGAGCACTACGCCCAACTAGTGCTTGTCCTTATAAACGACAGTCACATGATCTAAAGCTAGCGTACCCCACTATGACATCTTCAACAACTCAGACTTCTAAGGAGCACTAGAATTAGTGAAGTACTAGAACTAGTGACTGTAGTTGTACTATATTGGCTCATTAATTTGCTAGCTTTACCCGATTCTAATGGCTTCATTATCATCACTTCAAGTTTCTAGGTTAACTTACTATGTTGACCAAATCAAACTGCTAGATTAACTTCAATTTACTAGATTAATTTAATAGTCGAATAGTCGAACACCAAGCGACTCCAACCTAGTTTCGTATGTTAATCAACTTAGTAACAAGTTCTAACTCGATCTTACTAGTGTCTAACTTGACTGTCTAAATTATGCCATAAAGTTTACCCAAACTTAGCCTAATTCTGGCTCAAATGAAACAACAACAAATTGACACTTTGGAACGGCAACACCTATGTAACAAAAGTACCATTAATGAACTCTTCTCAAAACGTTCCAAAAGTTATTCGAGCCCGAACAACTACCAACTAGTACACACAATATTCAACACTATTATACATAAAATGAGGGTATTTACTTTACAACTCCTACACAACAATTATGGTCATTCCCAACCATTTAATTACACCATATAGTATGTATCTACACATATATAAGCATTTCATCGAACACTCCCTATGCAACTTATACTTATTAAAATTTCTTCGACATTATGTTCTTTCACACATGTATATGTACTAATTCACATAATGTCAAAGACCTCATTTGAAATCTCATTTCTCATAGCTTTTTAATCTACTAGACTTAGGTGCATATCTTCGTTTAGGCATTTCATCGAACACCTTACGTGCAAACTTTCCATTGCATAAACTCCACAACAAAACACTAATAGACAATTTGTAGTCACACACTTGTTCTATATGTTTAATTCAAATTATAAGATTAAGGATCCAATATGAAAATCCTAGAATTCAATCCTGTGGTTTGAATTTAATTTTCACAACAACTACATCTTTCTTTTCTAACAATTCCATCTACTAGCAATGTCATCTACTTATCTTGCTTTCTAAAATACACCACAATTCTAACTACATGGTGTTCTAAACATGAACATACACACAACAATCTCCACATAAACTACATCAAATTATCAATCAATTCATGAAAATGACATACAAAGGATTAAGAGAACATCCACCTTATGTTTGGAGAGCTCAATGCCACACTTGCTATATCTTCTTCTCCTAGCTTGTATCTCCTCCTCCTAGCTTACTTAGCTTGCTTATCTTGTTTTCTTGCCCAAATAGCACTAATAGATAATTAGAGTGTTGGAATAATGTTGGAAATAAGGAAAGAATGAAAATGAGTTAGGGTTTCATGTATGCCCTCATTTATGTGTGTGTGTGTAGGGGGGGGGGGGGTTAATAACCCTCCTAGGTTAGGGTTACACATATGCTAACCCTAGGGTTACAAATCATCTACCCTAGGTAAAAAATGGTGGCTTATGTTGGATAGTGTCCATACATATACCACCCTAGGGTTACACATAAACCCCCTAGGGTTACACCTAAGTAAACCTAGTGTACACATAAGCTTAAGCCTTCTTTAGTCAAAATTTGTTGGCTCCGTTGTTCACATTTGTAATTGTGACATGAATGGTTAATTTAGCAGGGTTGGGCCTATGTGGCATGGGCTCAATTAAGTTAGATTGGGTCGGGTCAAACCAATAACTCAATTAGCACTGTCACATTTACCCGATACCCGGACTCGACCCGAACCCAGCATTGGATCAGAACTAACCTAATCTATACAGGTCTGGGTCCGGGTCCTAAAATAAGACCTGATGCACTTCCAGGGTCCGGGTTCGAGTCCGAGTCCACTCAAAATAGAACTGATCGGGACCCAGACCCAGACCCGGACCCGAACCCATTAAAAAATACCCCAAAAATATAGAATTTGAATAATAGAGTTATAGGGATATACATGTAAATAGTAATTGTTGAATATAGATGTGTGAATATAATATTTATTCATGTACTTAAGTACAAAAATTGTTGGAGCCGTAGGGTATCTGGTGCAAAATTACTTAAGTGCAAATATTTATTCCCCGCTAACGGACCCGACAAGTAGACTTTTTAACTAGGAACCGGACCCGGTTCTCGCAAGTCTGGCTCCGGGTCCAAGTAGTTGAGGACACGACCCGATAGGACCCGATAACAACTCTAAACTCAATGTGTTAACACTAAATTATTTGTTTTATAAGATGTTAAATATAACTTATGACAACATACACAATTAATTGTAATAAAAATTTATTAACATGTGCAATAATATTTATATGTAAAATATTATTGTACAAAATAATTGTTAACTATTTTGGGGATATTACACTTTTGGATTGGCCCACCCTCCAGAGTGATGTATTATTAAACTCTTGTTAATGAAACAGGATGGCGTTATTTCACTTTTTCCCTAAAAAAAAAAGACAATCTAGAAATCCCATTCAACTCAATCATACAATTTAGACAAAATAGCTTGGAGTATAAAGTATCGAGATCTGCGAGTTTTCTTTCGCATGGCATGCAATTATTATGTTCTCTTTAAGAGTAATGTTACTCCCACTACCTTTCTCTTCACTACCTTAGGTGACACACTACTAGTGGAGTTTATTGTAGAGTAGGTGTAGAGTAGCCTCTAATAGTAGTGTCACCTAAGGTAGTGAAGAGAAAGGTAGTGCAGAAAGTAATGGTGTAGCATTACTCTATCATCAATTTGACTCCCGGGAATAAAAGTCAAAACTAATTGGATGATATTAATGTTGGGTTCATATGTCTTGCATATTATATCCGAAGATGAGAAGACGGTGTTGCAAAAGAGGAATCGAAGCGATAGTTGGCCGAAAAAGAGAAGAAGTAAAAGCAGCAAAAGGAGCATGTGCGGTCGATTGTGCAGTCGACCGTCCACCCCTCTAGAATTGGCGAAGGGAATCTGTTTTAAGTCCGACTTCTTCATCAAGTTAGATTGTACGGCTCTCCTTGTATGGTTATCTTTGCATGAAACATCGATTGGTTAATGAATCCAATGTATCAAACTAGAATTTCTTTAGATCTTTATATAATGAACGTAACATTTCCAAATAAGATATGATTCTATTGAGTGCCGAATAAAAGAAGATAGTACTTCATCTGAAAGGTGAGAGAATCTCTATTGTAAACAGCAAATAATTTCAATTAGGCTTGAGAGAGGGTCGTGGTGAGAATTGTAATATTCTTATATCTTCAATAGTTGAATAATACCTCGGTTTCCCTCCCCCGGATTAAAACGAAAGCCCCAACTGATACAATTATTGTATGCTTTGTGTGATTGGTGTGATTGGTGTGATCTAGTATTTGCTTGATGGTTTGTATTGATTGCATCGATAACTCAATAACATCTCAGCACTTTCGCAAGTGATAATTCTCTAACAATTAATTCACAAAAAAATGGTCAGATTTGATTAGCAACAATTTTGGCAGCCACTTTATACATAACATTGCTTGAGGTGATGGGTCGGTAATCTGTAGGGAACGTGCATTGATTCTTCTTGGGAACGAGTGTAGGAACGGTATTTCCTGAAAATTATGCAGTTTCAAATATTATTAGTTTCCAGCTTGTGTACAAATCCTCCTACATAACCGCCCATCTCGACATATAAAAAATACATGGCATGCCATCGACCCTAAAGGCTTTAGTCACATACCCTTAGTAATCGCCTGCACTGCCTCCGTTCTTGGAACTGAATACACCTCTAAATTATGATCGCTAAATTTGGATCGCTCTAATTTAAGTGAAGCACCAAGATCCCCATTCAAGGGGATTGGTGAAGAAGTTGAAAACAACTCTAGAAAATAATTTTATTCGGTTTTTAGTAGAAACTTTCTTCTAGAAAAATCTCTCAGAAAGCCTATCTAGTTTTACTTTATTTGTACTTTTTTTATTTTACTAGTTGGAATTTACTGTGCACTAAGTGCACGTGACTTTATGCACATAAATGTTAAAAATTTTATCTAAACATACTTGTATTTAGCGCACACATATTCTTCAAACTACAAATTCGACGAAGTCAATCATCTTAAAAAACAAACCATGAATTTCAGAATTACTCCAATGACAACAAAATCATTGAAATGAGATTTGAAGCAAGCATTAAAAACCCAAGTTTAATCAATTCTAGCACAATTCCAATCAAAACAAAGCACAAATGGATCAAAATTCGAACGATGTAGGAGAGAGCTATATTTCTTATTACTATCATGACTCTTACCTTCTCATGATACTTTAAAATCCATATCTATATAATAAAACACAAGGCAATTCAAAAAAAACTATCAAGTGGTTGTCCTTCAATTGGAAGGAAATCAACGGTCCAGATTTATGCTCACAAAAAATATTTTCCCGCCCGTTACTGTATTGTTACTGTAGCCACATTCAAATTAAGAAGAGCTTTAATTAATTAACCTTTAATCCTTACTTTTAATTAATTAGGAAAAGAGTAATTAAAATCACACTAATCTTAATTAAGAAGAGTTTTAATTGTCATGGTTTTATTAGTCTTTTCTTAATTAATTAAAATTTATGGATTAAAAGTTAATTAGTTTCAATCTAATTAAGCTTAATTAAGATCCAAAACATTAGGGATTAAGTTTAAATAAAATTAATTGATCTCAAACTTTTGATTAATTTCATGTAAAACAAAAATATATAAAAGTGTTTTAAATTACTTTCGCTGTATTACTACAACTAAAACAAAGCGAACATTTAATTATTGCTATAGTAAACCTATATTCAACTAAAGCTTCTTTTAAAAAATCAAATCTAAGGAATTTCTTTCGCTACAGTGTTTTTCCCTCTCTTCATTTATTTTACAACCAACCAAACCACCCCAAATTGTTTTAGTATGTAATTATATTACGACATTCTAATTATTTTTTATAACTTATCGTGTAGTCACTAACCAGATGGTATTTGTAACACCCCGAATCCCAAATACACTGAATTCGAGATGTTCTACAGGATCTTTCCGCTTCTTTTAGTACAATTTTACAAGGAAATTTAAACTTTTCACTTTACAACAGAGTTTACATCAATATTACATTTTACATAGCACAGCGGAAGTAAAATTTTATAACAATGAAAACAAGTAGGCAACAACATTGAGTAATCTTTAAGCATTTGTTCCTCTTTAATCTTTATCAAGCCATTTACCTGCATATAAGACTGTAGGTACGTCAGTTTATTCAACCGACGATCATTATACACGGCCATCCTCTCTATGCCGGAAATAGTATAACTTAATTTTCCATATTTAGCAAACACAAACTTGTCACAAATCAAACTAAAGGGACTACCCTATTGATGTCGTGTTGTGATTGTGCACTTAGTCCTTAATGCATTTATTTGTATTACATGACACTAATGCGCACTTGTTCGGATTCTATGCATCCCATACTACATAGGTCCGAGGGCAAGCCCTTATTCGTTCTTCATCTTTATAGGGTTCAATCCCTCGTTATGACTTAATCTACTACTCTAATTACGGTGAGTATCCTAGATGATCTATGAGTACAAGCTCGTATACAGAAAATTCTGGAGGGAAATTCCACGCCATGTCTTGACTCATCAAGCATGCATTCTGTGGCAATTCAGCCTCACTTCATGGTACACGATCCTCTTGCAGTCACCAAACATCCCACAAGCGTGGCTAGAGTCTGATCATTCTGAGTTGTGCCCACGCCATGTCTTGACTCATCAAGCATGCATTCTGTGGCTCACACACCCGCACCGTAAACCCTAGTTCTCATACTCTTGTTTTTCTCTCACTTTCATCACATCTCAACTATGTACTAATCCTTAATTTCTTTTATCAAAATTATAAACAAAAATCGAAGCTCTAGAGTTAGCCTCTCCACTGAAACAGACTTATTCATTCATTTCAACATGACCAACTTGGTCTTTCTTTTCAAATTTCATTTCATTTCATTTTCAAATGCCGGGGGAGACTTAGCTACTCTTTTATTTCAATTTTCAATTCACAATTTCCAAAATGAGCATTTCCAACTCATAAATTTCCATGTTGAGTTATCATACTCAAATGTATATTCTCTTTTCAAATCATGATTTCAAATTTGTTCAAATAGTCCATAACTATACATGAATCTCATATGCTTTATCAATTATCACTTCATATCAAAATTTCACATCACTGACAAATATTCAGTTCATATTTTCCACATTATTCTCAAATGAGAATAAATTGCATTATGTCACACAATAAAATTTCTCTTTGCCAAATAATCTTCTAATCCTTCATTTCAATTCATTCTTGTAAGTTATAATTTTTCACAAAGTATATATATCTACAACCATAGTCCTATTTATGCCTTTTATTCTCAAATCATAGTGTATTTCATGCAAATAATCCCCAAATCATTTTTATAAAGTCCCTTATATTTTTAGAAGAATAACCATATTTTTTTCACGATTTTTGGACAATTAAAACCCCAAAAAAAATACTTTTTCATTCTTGCCGAGAGCAAGAATCGAACCCAGCACCCCTGAGTCACAGCCGACAGCACCAGCCACTAGGCTGGCTGCTCCAATCGTCATAAGGCGGACTGAGAGCATTATATGCTCTCGGTCGCCGATACCCTTTCTTTATAAAAATTTTAGACAAAAAAATGTGTTACCCAGGGGATTCGAACCGATCACCACCGGGAACCCAACCGCACCATATGGCAACTTGAGCTACGCGCTCAGTTGTCACTAATATAATTTCACATGCATTTAACCCGTGTTCTCTGTTAATTAGAACATTTCGATGTTCAACTAATCCCAATTTCATTTGATCTTCATAAAAAATACTGTATAATTCCAGATTATTACTACTTCACATAATTTGCATATCAGTAAGAGAAAAATAATTTTTGTAATAATTAAAACGTAATTTCATACACTAATTCAAATTATACATTATAACACTACATTTCTTCTCTTTTTCGACATTTCTTCGCATTGTAGCATTCTAATCTTTTTTTTGTCAATAAAATTCACATTAATATTCTGGCTTTAATCATTTGTCTAACATTCGACTCATACTTTAATTTATTCATGCCCATATCAACACAAATGATCTATTTAACACATAAAAAGGGTATAATCAAACTACTAGCTTTGTGTGTAATTCTTGATGGTAAAAGAATGTATTTTCTATCAATCAATCCATGATTCTAACCAATTCACATAGAACTCAAATAATAGAACCACATATAAATTTGTATGTCTACATTTCAACCATTCACGAAGTCATTTTTCCCAATTAAAGTGTGCTTTCTTAATCATTTTCATGCTTCAATTTTTCTAATTAAACTAGCATGCAATCCTACTTTAGAAATAGGGAAAATTTTACCCACCTTGTATGGAGAGAAAACACAATTAGCAACAAAAGTCCTTTGCAAACGAGTGCACCTTCTCCTAGACGCGCGCACACAAGCTCCAAAAGCACCAACACTGAAAGCTCCCTCCTTGAATAGCTGGCCCTCTCCTTCTTCTTGGTGTTGCAAGAACAAGCCCACACACACTCAATCTTTTAACTCACAAACTACTATTAGATAATGCTATTTGACTATAGGTTTGGAAGAGAATATTAAGCACAAAATAACTAGTCGGGGGGGGGGGGGGGGGGGGGGGGGGTATTTATACTAAAAATCAAATAGAATGGAGGGCTAGGATGAAAGTAGGAGTTGCAATAACTACCCACATCTAAGCAACCACCACACCTTGATCACCACTCAAAATTTGAGTTCCCTCCAAAAAGAAGCATTCCCGGCCATGAAGAAAGCATGCATTTTTGCACGTGTACGTATAGTGCACGTGCATGCAACTAGGCCCAAAATTGTACATTAAATTTTTGTATAAAAATAAAATAGTATTTAAATTGTATTCTACATGACAAGTTGTATAAAAAAATAGATTAATCCATGGGCTTTAGTTTATGGGCCAAAATAGTTATTTTAAAATAAAATAAATAAATTACATTTTGGGCTTTAAGAAAAAAGGCTTTTTATCTAATTAAAATAAGGCTTTTGCATAAAATAATTAAAAGCACAAATTGAAATATCTTTACTCATCTTGATGAAAATATCAACAAAAAATATTGCACGTGCACACTACGTGCAAAAATAAATAATTTTTCATAAATTGAAAAATTAGGGCATTACAACACTCCCTCCTTAGAATAGTTCCGTCCTCGGAACTACAGTCAACAGTGAGAGAAACAAAAATACAACACTCACACAAGAACAAAAAGATACAAAGATACAATCAAGCAAAAAGCTCAGGATAGGCCTTCAACATCCTCTCCTCAGACTCCCAAGTAGCCTCTTCAACCAAATGGTTTTTCCAGACTACCTTGACCATCGGTATCGTCTTATTCCTCAAGACTTTCTCTCGACGATCAACAATCTCGACAGGAGACTCGATGTAGTTCAGATCCAACTGCAAACCTTCCGGCACTTCAGGCAAATGATGACTCGGATCTGGAATGTAACCTCTCAGCATAGACACATGAAAGACATTGTGCACCTGAGATAACTCTTCCGGTAATTCAAGTCGGTATGCAGTCTTCCCGATCCTTTTCAATATCTTATACGGGCCTATAAACCTCGGGACTAACTTCCCGCCTTTGCCAAATCGAACCACACCTTTACTGGGTGATACTTTCAAAAAGACGAAGTCACCAACCTCAAACTCAAGGTCCCTTCTCCGGTTGTCTGCATAGCTTTTCTGCCTGCTCTGAGCTTCTACCAACCTTTTTCTGATCAGAACAATCTTCTCAGAGGTTTGCTGCACAAGCTCAGGACCAAACAACTGACACTCTCCAACTTCAAACCAACAGACAGGTATTCTGCACTTCCTGCCATACAGAGCTTCGTACGGCGCCATCCTGATGCTAGCCTGAAAACTGTTGTTGTAGGCAAACTCTACCAAAGGCAAATGCCTTTTCCAACTGCCTCCAAAGTCTAGTATACAATACCGAAGCATATCCTCAAGAATACGGTTGACTCTCTCGGTCTGCCCATCGGTTTGCGGATGAAAAGCAGTGCTGAAATCCGTCTTGGTACCCAAAGCTGTCTGAAGACTCCTCCAAAAATGCGAAGTAAACCGCGCATCTCGATCAGACACAATAGTTGACGGAACACCATGAAGCCGGACAATCTCGCCAACATACAACTCAGCCAACTTGTCCATCGAAGCAGTGAGTTTCATCGCCAAAAAGTGAGCGGATTTGGTTCGTCGATCGACTATAACCCAAATCGCATCATTGCCCTTAGAACTCTTAGGCAATCCCGTAATGAAATCCATACTGATGTTATCTCACTTCCATTTTGGAATAGGTAACGGCTGTAATAGACCTCCGGGTCTCTGATTTTCGGCTTTGAATTGCTGACAAACCTCACACTTCGCCACAAATTCAGCCACATCCTGCTTCAAACCTGACCACCAGAAATGCTGTTTGATGTCTTTGTACATCTTAGTACTCCCAGGATGTACCGACAAAAGAGTAGCATGCGCCTCCTGAAGAATACTCTCTTTCAGGTCCGCCTGATTTGGAACACACAGTCTATCTCCGAACCACAGCACTCCATCCTTGATTTGAAATCCGGACAACCTGCCAGAACCAACCTGCTCCTTCATCTCCAAAATATCAGCATCAACCTCCTGACTTGCAATAATCCTTCTATTCAGTGTAGGCTGAAGCCTCAATTGAGCCAAAGATACTCCCAATCCTTGCAAGACAACTTCAATACCTGCTCGTTCCAATTCCTCAATCAAATGCTTCTGAGTTGTAATTAAACTGGCTAAACTGCTCTTGCGACTAAGTGCATCAGCCACAACATTAGCTTTCCCAGGATGATACTTGATCTCAGGTCGCATATCCTCAAGCACTTCCAACCATCTTCGCTGCCTCAAATTCAGATCCCTCTGCTGATATATGTACTTCAAGCTCTTGTGGTCCTTATACATGTTCAATTTCTCACCGTACACATAGTGTCTCCATTGCTTCAGGGCAAAGATAATCGCAGCCAACTCTAGATCATGAGTCGGGTAATTCTTCTCATGCGGTCGTAGTTGCCTAGACCCATAAGCGATTACTCTTCCCTCTTGCATTAAGACACAACCAAGCCCACGATGCGAAGCATCGCTATAGACATCATACTCAACACCTGCTCTAGGCAAAGCCAAAATAGGTGCAGTAGTCAGCTTCTCTTTCAACTCCTGAAAGCTCGCCTCACATTGCTCGGTCCACTTGAAGTTCACATTCTTCTTGGTCAGACCAGTAAGCGGCACGGCTATCTGAGCATAACCCTGAATGAATCTCCGATAGTATCCAGTCATTCCAAGAAAACTTCTGACTTCCTTTACTGTAGTAGGCCTTGCCCAATCTCTCACTGCCTCTATCTTCTGAGGGTCAGTTGCCACTTCCTCCTTAGAAAGGATGTGACCTAGGAATGTCACTTCAGATTTTCAGAAATCACACTTGGATAACTTGGCATACAACTTCTGCTCTTCCAGCTTCTTCAAAACTGCAGCCAGATGCTTGGTGTGCTCCTCCTCTGACTTGGAGTACACGAGGATATCGTCGATAAACACCACAACGAAAGAATCAATGAACGGCCTCAGAACTCTATTCATCAAATCCATGAAGATTGCGGGTGCATTCGTCACTCCAAATGGCATAACTAAGAATTCGTAATGCCCATGCCGAGTTCTAAATGCAGTTTTATGCACATCTTCAGCTTTCACTCGAACTTGGTGATACCCTGATCGAAGATCTATTTTGGAGAATACGGCTGCTCCTTGTAGACGATCGAACAAGTCATCAATTCGAGGAATATGATACTTATTCTGAACAGTGACCTTATACAGCTCCCGGTAATCGATACACATCATCATCGATCCATCCTTCTTCTTTACCAAAGCCACTGGTGCTCTCCAAGGTGACGCACTAGGTTGAAAAAAGCCTTTCTCCAACATTTCCTCAATCTGCCGTTTCACCTCATCCTGTTCCACTGGAGCCATCCTATACGGTGCCTTAGAAATGGGTGCACTTTCCGGTTGAACAGTGATGCTGAACTCTACATCACGATGCGGGGGTAACCCAGGAAAATCATCCAAGAACACAGTCGGATAGTCCCGAACCACAGGAATCCCTTGCACTTTCACAGGAGTCTCTTCCTTGCGGATAGTTGCCACCATCTTAGAACACTTCTTCTTCCCTTGGAAATTGACTTCAGGTCCACCTGGAGCCTTCACTGTTGTCGTCTTGGTCTTCCACTCGATGCTTGCACTGTACACCGATATCCAATCAATGCCAATGATAACATCGACTCCCTAAGAGAGTCAGCTCGATTAGATCAATTCCAAAGATTCGATCTTCAATCACAATCTTGCAATCAGCATAATACCGATCAGTGGTTAAAGTTTTCCCCTGATGGAGTAGCTACTGCTAAGATCTTGCCTGGAAAAATCTTCGGTTCAACTCCCAACACTTTAGCAAATTTAGGAGACACAAAAGTATGAGAGGATCCAGTATCGAACAACACAACAGCTTTCATTCCATATTCTGATGTAAAAGGTCCATCAAATTCGAAGTATGAAACATGAACTTCCAAGTCAATATTTCCATTTCATTGAATTTCAAACTTTATACATTCGAATTGAAAAACATTTCCTGACATCAGAATGAAAGATAGTAGAAGCTACAACAGTCTAACTCCTACGGTTCCTCCTCGCTTCTTGAAGTTCTCTCCGTAGTTCATCAACTTCATCCTTCAGCACATCTGTCAGATTCTTCCTCTTCTCGAGTTCCCATATACGATGACTGAGAACAGAATAGTCGTCCTTCTGCTTTGCCAGCTGAGCGTCCAATAATTCGACTCTCTCTCGCAGTTTTTCTACCTACCTCTGAAGAGATATGACCAGACTATTTGGAACTGGTTCTTCTTCTTCGTCAGAAGAAGAGTCATCAGATGAATCCGGAGGTGGGGTAATCTCTCGGGATTCAGGCCATTCTTTTCCGTCAGAATCTGCTTGCCCTGGGTAGTACTCGTCCTCGGAATCTGCCTGTCCAGGATGGTACTCTTCCTCAATGATATGCCAGTCGTCGTCTCCAGCAGGGTCGATGTGAGCAGCCATCTCAGAATAGAGAGGAAGAAGCATAAGTCATAGAGCAACACAAATGTAAGTCACTTACATTTAAATCTCTAGACTCAAACACACACTCTAAATGTCCACTTATAGGGTGTCGTTCCTTATAAATTTGTACAAGTGTGGAAAGCGTAGAAGCGTGGCTCTGATACCACTCTGTAACGCCCCGAATCCCAAATACACTGAATTCGAGATGTTCTACAGGATCTTTCCGCTTCTTTTAGTACAATTTTACAAGGAAATTTAAACTTTTCACTTTACAACAGAGTTTACATCAATATTACATTTTACATTGCACAGCGGAAGTAAAATTTTACAACAATGAAAACAAATAGGCAACAACATTGAGTAATCTTTAAGCATTTGTTCCTCTTTAATCTTTATCAAGCCATTTACCTGCATATAAGACTGTGGGTACGTCAGTTTATTCAACCGACGATCATTATACACGGCCATCCTCTCTATGCCGGAAATAGTATAACTTAATTTTCCATATTTAGCGAACACAAACTTGTCACAAATCAAACTAAAGGGACTACCCTATTGATGTCGTGTTGTGATTGTGCACTTAGTCCTTAATGCATTTATTTGTATTACATGACACTAATGTGCACTTGTTCGGATTCTATGCATCCCATACTACATAGGTCCGAGGGCAAGCCCTTATTCGTTCTTCATCTTTATAGGGTTCAATCCCTCGTTATGACTTAATCTACTACTCTAATTACGGTGAGTATCCTAGATGATCTATGAGTACAAGCTCGTATACAAAAAATTCTGGAGGGAAATCCCACGCCATGTCTTGACTCATCAAGCATGCATTCTGTGGCAATTCAGACTCACTTCATGGTACACGATCCTCTTGCAGTCACCAAACATCCCACAAGCGTGGCTAGAGTCTGATCATTCTGAGTTGTGCCCACGCCATGTCTTGACTCATCAAGCATGCATTCTGTGGCTCACACACCCGCACCGTAAACCCTAGTTCTCATACTCTTGTTTTTCTCTCACTTTCATCACATCTCAACTATGTACTAATCCTTAATTTCTTTTATCAAAATCATAAACAAAAATCGAAGCTCTAGAGTTAGCCTCTCCACTGAAACAGACTTATTCATTCATTTCAACATGACCAACTTGGTCTTTCTTTTCAAATTTCATTTCATTTCAATTCCAAATGCCGGGGGAGACTTAGCTACTCTTTTATTTCAATTTTCAATTCACAATTTCCAAAATGAGCATTTCCAACTCATAAATTTCCATGTTGAGTTATCATACTCAAATGTATATTCTCTTTTCAAATCATGATTTCAAATTTGTTCAAATAGTCCATAACTATACATGAATCTCATATGCTTTATCAATTATCACTTCATATCAAAATTTCACATCACTGACAAATATTCAATTCATATTTTCCACATTATTCTCAAATGAGAATTAATTGCATTATGTCACACAATAAAATTTTTCTTTGCCAAATAATCTTCTAATCCTTCATTTCAATTCATTCTTGTAAGTTATAATTTTTCACAAAGTATATATATCTACAACCATAGTCCTATTTATGCCTTTTATTCTCAAATCATAGTGTATTTCATGCAAATAATCCCCAAATCATTTTTATAAAGTCCCTTATATTTTTAGGAGAATAACCATATTTTTTTCACGATTTTTGGACAATTAAAACCCCAAAAAAAAGATACTTTTTCATTCTTGCCGAGAGCAAGAATCGAACCCAGCACCCCTGAGTCACAGCCGACAGCACCAGCCATTAGGCCGGTTGCTCCAATCGTCATAAGGCGGAGTGAGAGCATTATATGCTCTTGGTCGCCGATACCCTTTCTCTATAAAAAATTTTAGACAAAAAAATGTGTTACCCAGGGGATTCGAACCGATCACCACCGGGAACCCAACCGCACCATATGACCACTTGAGCTACGCGCTCAGTTGTCACTAATATAATTTCATATGCATTTAACCCATGCTCTCTGTTAATTAGAACATTTCGATGTTCAACTAATCCCAATTTCATTTGATCTTCATAAAAAATACTGTATAATTCCAGATTATTACTACTTCACATAACTTGCGTATCAGTAAGAGAAAAATAATTTTTGTAATAATTAAAACGTAATTTCATACACTAATTCAAATTATACATTATAACACTACATTTCTTCTCTTTTTCGACATTTCTTCGCATTGTAGCATTCTAATCTTTTTTTTGTCAATAAAATTCACATTAATGTTCTGGCTTTAATCATTTGTCTAACATTCGACTCATACTTTAATTTATTCATGCCCATATCAACACAAATGATCTATTTAACACATAAAAAGGGTATAATCAAACTACTAGCTTTGTGTGTAATTCTTGATTGTAAAAGAATGTATTTTCTATCAATCAATCCATGATTCTAACCAATTCACATAGAACTCAAATAATAGAACCACATATAAATTTGTATGTCCACATTTCAATCATTCAAGAAGTCATTTTCCCGAATTAAAGTGTGCTCTTCTTAATCATTTTCATGCTTCAATTTTTCTAATTAAACTAGCATGCAATCCTACTTTAGAAATAGGGAAAATTTTACCCACCTTGTATAGAGAGAAAACACAATTAACAACAAAAGTCTTTTGCAAACGAGTGCACCTCCTCCTAGATGCGTGCACATAAGCTCCAAAAGCACCAACACCGAAAGCTCCCTCCTTGAATAGCTGGCCCTCTCCTTCTTCTTGGTGTTGCAAGAACAAGCCCACACACACTCAATCTTTTAACTCACAAACTACTATTAGATAATGCTATTTGACTATAGGTTTGGAAGAGAATATTAAGCACAAAATAACTAGCCGGGGGGGGGGGGGGGGGGGGGGGGTATTTATACTAAAAATCAAATAGAATGGAAGGCTAGGATCAATTGGTTGGTTGTAGGATGGAGGGCTAGGATGAAAGTAGGAGTTGCAATAACTACCCACATCTAAGCAACCACCACACCATGATCACCACTCAAAATTTGAGTTCCCTCCAAAAAGAAGCATTCCCGGCCATGAAGAAAGCATGCATTTTTGCACCTGTACGTATAGTGCACGTGCATGCAACTAGGCCCAAAATTGTACATTAAATTTTTGTATAAAAATAAAATAGTATTTAAATTGTATTCTACATGACAAGTTGTATAAAAAAATAGATTAATCCATGCGCTTTAGTTTATGGGCCAAAATAGTTATTTTAAAATAAAATAAATAAATTACATTTTGGGCTTTAAGAAAAAGGGCTTTTTATCTAATTAAAATAAGGCTTTTGCATAAAATAATTAAAAGCACAAATTGAAATATCTTTACTCATCTTGATGAAAATATCAACCAAAAATATTGCACGTGCACACTACGTGCAAAAATAAATAATTTTTCATAAATTGAAAAATTAGGGCATTACTGTATTGCATATAAATGTTGAACTTTGTAATTTGTTAGTCAAATAGGATTGCATATATTTTACTGTTTACAGTGCTTTTCATATATTGCATCATTCAGAAAACGTGTCGTAGGCACATGTCCACAGGTAAACCTAGTCCATATCTATATTTAAAATTTACCTACCTTTCTATAAAAACTTTGATAAAACAAGTTAAAGAGAAAAGATCAAAAAGTCACCCACTAAACATTGGTACAATTAAAGATTTTTCATTCTTAGTTTTTCTCAATTCATTCTTAGTTTTACAGATATGTGGTCATATATTTTGTTATGTAGAATACTTGGATATGTAACGACTCAATCATGGTCGTTACATATCATAGTCGTTCCAGCGAACTTCTCTGTGTTGTACCAAGAAAATATGTCATGCTGGCATTCTCCACTCCTCACAGAGCAAACCTGAAAGATCCATCAAGTCCGTTTACTTTTATATAAGATATTTGTTAATATAATTTTTAAGTAACAATAATCTTAGCTATAAACAGATCATATGTAGACATGGGATTCATTAATGTTGAGATTTCAATAGAGTATTACCGAGTTTTCAGTACTATTCAATACAATTGGAAAATTCAATGTACAATGATCAAATAGCTCAAGTACAAAAGCATTCGCAAAAGGCAAACTTTCTATTAATAAGACCTAACTTTCTCTAAGCAAAATGCCATCTGTCATGATCTTGATTGAGCAATTATCTCCTATCCTTTTGTCATAACGAACTTGAAAGCCGATCTCTTTATCCAAGCGAAGACCTAACTCAAACGACACTCTTTTTGCAGCGAAAGAACAACAACTCTCCATGGTTGTGTCACACCAATAATTCCTTTCCAAATTTTTGACCCAGAGCCAGCTTCATATAGGAATTGCATAAATTACAGAAGGGGGATATCATTACGAGATGCAACAAAAAAACCTCCTGTTTTGTTGTTTTCTTTCTTTCTTTCTCTCTTAATTTGATATAGGATTGGCTACAATGAACCAACCTAAGGAACTTGTACAGTTTACCGCATCCTGTCTCTCCACAAAGAAGTATAATGGGATTCTCATTTATTGCTTCCATTATCTCCTATTCCATCATAATTATTGGAATAAGATACATACTTAACAATTGAATATACATAAGCTAGAAAATGGAGCTTAAGAAACAATCCCTTGGTGCAACTCCTTGTCGAAATGCCATGTAGTTTACCCAGAGCATTTTTAGAGGCCTGCACGCAAGGTTGGGCCGGTTTTTCCAGCACAATGCTAGCAACAGCAAAATCTAACTTTCCAGCTGTAGGTGTTGCAGGATGCTGGCCTGATTCCAAAGCGTTAGGCGTATGGAATGCTCCTGCTATACGATTATCCATGTGTTGCTCTTGGTCTGGAATTATTTGTTGATTTATTGAGGCAGATGCCCCAGGGTCACTTTTAATCTGAATCCCAAAGAGTTTGTAATTGCTAATTCCTTTGGCCTTTGACACCTCAATTTGGGCAGCTTTCACATGTTGTGGTTTGAGAACAATGTACTGGGATTGATTACCCATTCGAGAAGGTGGCAACAAATGGGTTAACCAGTTTGGGGAACATTGATCAACCCTAATAAGAGATTGAGGACTAAAGCCACCATATCTATTGTTTCCATCTTTCCGAAACGATATCTCACCAGACCGAGCAGTAATCCTTAAGTTTGAGTCCACGATGGTGGATGGGGTTGAGGGCATTAATGACCATGTATCTGAAGCCATGTTGTGTTTGCCATCTTGTTCAAGAAACTAGCCCTTCAAAGAAGTTGAATCTCCAACTGTTTGTTCAAAGAAAGATGAACATAATCCATGTGGAGTGATAGGAGTTCTAAATCCCGATAACATATCCTTATAACTGGGCTCCTGCTTACCCCTTTGCTTCCAGTTTATGATACCCAATCTACCTTGTACAGAAACATCATTTTTCTCATCATTGTGTGAGGAAGACCACATAATAGGACTACGATCAGCATCTGGTTCGTTATTCTCGGCGAAGCTGTATCTCAAGGTTGTGATTTCTTAACCTTGCAAGACCCTAAAAATTCCATGAGTCTGGGAGGGGTTTACAGTGACTTTACAAGACTCTACAAGAGAAGAAAGATTCAGAAAATAACATATATAAGAAGTCACTAAACCTTATGCTGTATGCCTACCTTCTTTAGTAACAGGTGATTCAGGAGAGGGAGGGATGAAAATCTAGAAATCGTTGGGGGGGTCAGAAGAGGAGCTGAAGCATGCTCTATTTTCCAAGGTGATACTCTTTCAGGATGCTGAACTGAAGAGGGTTCATCCCATCTTACCTAAAATACAGAGGAAAGAAAAGCTCATCAATTTGATATATACAAGAATATATAGTAACAAGTCACAGTGACACTGCTACGTGATAATACCTTTAGACATCGCCACTTTGAATCGGACCATTTGTTGGGATCAACCTCTCCTATGCCAAATACAGTTCCAGTGAACCTTTTACAACAAATTACAAATAACAAAATGAACCCCTTTAGATGAGTTACTAAAATTTGACAAACAATCATATACAAGCAAAATGGGATCAACATACCTCTGCTCTGGGGCCTCCTCACCTTCAAATCTCATTTTGAATCTCATCCCTAAAGAATGGTTCTTCTTTAGAGACTCCATGTACTGATCAAATGGGACAATGAACTCAGCAGGGCTTGTCCTGTCGTAAAATTAGAGAGTAAGAACAATGCCTCAATTATCAGAAAATATACAACTAATTTTCTAAAGAAGAGATAAACAGGAGAATTAACCACATACCGTAGCTTGTAATAAACAGTGAACATATGAAAACACCAACTTGTTATATGGAAATACCCTATCGTGGTTCAAACAAGAGAATTTATCTAGCTTACATGGTTGCATTTTGTTATATGGAAATACCCTATCATTTATTTTACTACTCAATGCACAACGACGCAAACAATCAAATAATTTCCACTGCCGTTGCTTTACTGCATTTCATAGTAAAATACACATAAGCGTTTTTACAATAAAACATGGTATAATTTGATAAATTTGAACCCCAAAAAGTTAAAGAAAAAATAAATTTAATTAAATAGGAAACATACTCCAACAACTCAATACTTTTGATTTGCAACAACTTCATCTCCTTCTCCTCTTGCAACTTCGTCAACTTCTTCAGCTCGGGTTTACTTATAATCGGGGGCACCAGTTTATTATTCCTCCTCTTCGGACCCTAAACCAACATAAATTTCAGAAAAAAAATATCCCAACTTTTCAATAGCACTCAATTACATGTAATGAATACCTCTCAAAATTTACAGGATGAAGATGAGGATGGCAAGAATTAATTGCTCGAACTATGCATTCAATAAGACCAGCTTGATTCATACCTACAGAAAGATAAGAAAATGAAGTTTAATGGAACAACCTCTTCAAAACTGAAAATTTGATGCCTGGGTAGCCATGTGGATCGATATTTTCTAAAGAAACATGATCTATTTAAATTACTATCTTTTATTAATAAAGCTGAAGTTCTATAGATAATATGTGCTTTATCAACATTCACAGTAAAGAATTATTATGCACAGAGATAACTTGGTTTGTTTGCTGCATTATAGTAAACGAAAACATCAAGGTTCACACATCGAATTTGCTCCATGGCAGAGCTTGCTACATGAATGAACTATAAATTGCTACATTATTTTATGCATACTTTTAAAGTATTTTGCATGAATAAAAGTTTTCTAAGGGTTTCCTCTCGGCAACTCATGCGTCTGAGTGCCCCTCCTCCACCTCCTCCAGTAACCCTGCCACAAGCCCAAACCCCGATTGCCTTCCTCCTTTTCTACACTATCTCATATATATATGGGTATGTTAAGTTTTGTTAATTTTATTATCAGTTGCTAAAAAGTTTCAATCTTGATGCAATTTTATTTGGTTGTCAATTGTAGTAGTAAATAGCTTTTTGTCTGTTATATATATAAACAGAATTGAAACTTCAACAAATTTTAATTTCGAGTACAGTAAATCCTTCAATAATAAATGTGCTGGAACTGATACAATCAAGAACACATAATTAGGGTAAAAATTCAAATACATGGGGGGAAAAAGAGACATATATATACTTTTGTCACAAAGTTGTCTCTCAGGTGGTATGAGAATGAACCTAACTAATAGATATAGCTCGTATTATATAAAACCACTGCAATCAACTTTGAGTGGTTTTGAGCATTTGTTTTGGTAGTAATTCATTAGAAGCTGTTGCCGCTGAAATCGGTGTGGGGGGCAAACAGATAGATTTGTGGATTCGAGGAAAGTTGAATAGTCAAATATGAACGAATTCACCGGAGTTTGACCGAGATCCTCTCGCCATTGACCTGCAAAAAGTGCGAGACACCGGGGTTGATCCCGGCAACATACCCTCCGATGCTCTTATCAATAATCTGAATGATTAAGAAAGAGCTTTAATTGGCAAAAGATTGATCACCTGGTAACAGTAGGGGGTGGGGGTATTTATAGCCGCCTTAGGAATCAGTTTCAGGATAAGATTAAATCCCTACTTCCCGATGTAAATGGATAGAAGTGGTTAAGACTGCTGATTAAGGATAATCATAAATCTGAATCCTCTCCTATCCAGTTGGACTGGGTTTCTTACGGGTTAGGACCCATACCCATTAAGATGGATCCATTTGTAGGTTATTGGGCTTTTGGAAAAAGACCCAGTTCCCATTTCAGACCTGTTTGTAGGTGAACTTACCATTTTCCCCCTGAGCTCTAAGATTTGTGCCCGATTTGAATGGTTCTGATTTAATCCCCATTTTTAGCCATATCACGAGCCCGAACCTCCTAAAGACTGAGTTTGATCAGCCTTTGAGGAGTAGTTTTACTGATTTAATGGCTGGCGGAGTTGTATCGGAGTCCAAATGAGGGGTTTCGGATCTTAAACGAGGCATTATGGTGTTTTTCTGAGTTGGTAGAGCACTCAAGATTGTTTTTGAGCTCTTCTAGGTTTTTTGGGGATTTTTCTCGATTTTTTAACTATTTTTTGGATCATTTATTCAATTTTGCAGAGCGGTATTTTATTTTCTGAGGGCACTAATTAATCATTCGAAGTAATAATTATTTACCCCCGGGCTTAAAAATATTTCCCGAATTTGTAATTGCTTTTTAGAATTTTTAATTAATTTTTCTAAATTTTAACCATTTTTCTGCAATTTTTTTAAATAAACAATTCGAATTAAATAAATAGAAAATAGATTTTTTAATCCTATTTATGACGTGGCGCGATCTGAGCTCTCTATCGGTTTTGGACACGAATTTGGGGAGATCTAATGGCTGTGTTTGCACATAAGTGGATTTTCCCCTTGTTTGAGGGTCGGTGGCAAGTAGCTTCGGCAACATTGCCGGCCCCCGCCAACCACTGACATGTGTCAGGAAGGAGGCCGAAGTCGAGGGAGGTACGGGATCCCTTGCCGAGGTCCAGAGGTGCCTCGAGGTGGCGACGCGCGTCAAAAGTAGTTCGGCGAGGTTTGCCGAAGTCCGAGTGAGCCATTTTCTCATGTTTGAGCGTCGGTGCCAAGAACGCTCGGCAAGGCGTACTGAAGTCCAAAGTAAGAGTTTTTTCTCACGTTTGAGCGTCGGTGCCAAGAACGCTCGGCAAATTCTGCCGAAGTCAAAGTGAGAGTTTTGTCTCACGTTTGAGTGTCGGTACCAAGAACGCTCGGCAAGGCGTACCGAAGTCCAAAGTGAGAGTTTTTTCTCACGTTTGAGCGTCGGTGCCAAGAACGCTCGGCAAAGTGTGCCGAAGTCAAAGTGAGAGTTTTTTCTCACGTTTGAGCGTCGGTGCCAAGAACGCTCGGCAATGCGTGCCGAAGTCCAAAGTGAGAGTTTTTTCTCACATTTGAGCGTCGGTGCCAAGAACGTTCGGCAAAGTGTGCCGAAGTCAAAGTGAGATTTTTTTCTCACATTTGACCGTCGGTGCCAAGAACACTCGGCAAAGTGTGCCGAAGTCAAAGTGAGAGTTTTTTCTCACGTTTGAGCGTCGGTGCCAAGAACGCTCGGCAAGGCGTGCCGAAGTCCAAAGTGAGTTTTTTCTCCCGTTTGAGTGCCGGTGCCAAGAACGCTCGGCACGGTGTGCCAAAGTCAAAGTGAGCTCTTGACAGCCTGAAGGTGACAGCTGGCTGTTTGACTGTTGATCTTTTGACGATTTTGACCGTTAGTAATTAATGAGGCGGTACAATTTTTTGTCGTTTTGTGTAAATGGGCCTGATTGTTGGGTTTTTGAAGCCCAATATCCTCGTTTTGCGTGCCAGCCTCTATCAGACTCAACCCCCCTTATTTCTTCACTTCTCCAAATTTTTACTCAGGAGGTAATTTTCACTAGCGAGAGCTTCCGGCGATCGTCGACCATTTTCCGGTGAATTTTCCGACCGCGACTTGTCACTTTAAGGTAACTTATACTTAGTTTAATTTAAGTCAAAAATTTCTTCTCTTTCTTTACTTCGAAGCCCTCCCCCTCTGCTGGCGAAGCGCCGTCTCCGAGTTAGGTGCCTCGCATCGACAGGGGCAAGAGAGTCGATGGTCGGGATACCATAGTGGAGGATCCAAAGCGTATGGGGGAGTTCGAAAGACTGCCAGGTATCTTGACGGGGCGCCATAGGGTTTGGGAGCTTCCGCAGGAACATGCCGAGCGAATTGTATACGGGAGGGGGCAGAGTTTCGAGGAGAACGCTGCGAGGGAGACTTCGGAAGCGGACGATACTGTCTCGATCCTCAACGAGGCGGACCTTGTGGCGATCCGGGAGTGCTTTCACATCCTCGAGGAGTTTGAACTGATGCTGCCGGGTCCCGGGGTGAGGGCGAACTCGCTGATGCCAGTGAACATGTGTTTCTGGCCGGTCGATGCCTTCATCGCCGGAGTGCGTCTGCCTCTCCACCCCTTCGCCATCCAAGTGCTGAGGTGGTTCGGGGTCAGCCCCATACAGCTAATGCCGAACGCATGGAGGGTCATCAATGGATCTTGGCTCCACTGTCAGGCAGCCAAGATCGAGCCGGACTTGAGGGTGCTTCGGACGCTGTATCGACTTCATCAGCAGCATAAGTCAAGTTTAGATATTACTTGGCTCCGAGGTACGGTGCACGGCTCGTCAGCTGCCCCGACTCAATAAAGTACTGGCGAGATGAGTACTTCATCATCCGGAGCTGCGAGCCGTGGTGCATACCCTCGAATTGGGTTGAAGAAGTAACAAGGAGGGTGAGGGGGCTTCTAGTGCTTTACCCAATGAAGAAAAGATGGTTCAGATCCTCCTCGACCAGCTGAAGTTCGACTGGAGAGACCTGACGGGGGAGGCGCTCTTCAGGGGAGGGCTCTGCCGCATAGATCCTAGTATGCAGTTTTCTTTGTTCGTTTTTTTTTCTCGTTCGATTTTAACTTGTGTTCTAACCAAACTTTCTTTTGTTGCAGAAACGATGGATTACGATGCGATTTTGGCTCAGTGGGCGGTGCTCGGCAGTAAGGCACCTCGGAAGCGAAAAAGGGTCGCCACGAAGGTGACTGCTTTGAAGCCCAAAACAGTCGACAGCGCCGTTCAGGAGGCTGTGGCCTCGACAACGGTGACCCCGAGGGTGGCAAGAGCAGCGACCTCGGCATCGGCCAAGGCTAGCGAATTCCCGATGGTTGCTGCTCTCGGGATGGAGGCGGCCCCGTTGACGGCGGAGGCCGAAGTGTTCCTGACCGAGGAACACAAGAAGATTTTTGTTCCGTACTGGCAAGTTCGGAAGTTGGATGGTTTCCTCGCTGACTCGACGTCGAGCATGCAGGCCGTCAAGCACTTGGCGATGCCGAAGGACCGAGCTGCCATGGATGCCGGAGGTGTGGGGGACAACGCCCTCGAGATCGCTCGCTCGGCGGTGTCAGTGAGTATTTTGATTTTGTACTTTTAGACAAATTTACCCATTTATTTTTCTAACTATTTCAACTTTGTGTTTTTTGCTGTAGATAATCGTTCATTTTGGTCATCTCATGGAGAAGATCACCGAGCTCGAGAAGGACCTGAAGAAAGAGGTCTGTAGCGCCCCGAATTTCTAATATAATATCTTAGAAAATACGTGGCACAATCTCAGCATCAACTTCAATGTAATAGTACACATAGCCCAAAAACACAAATAATTTTATTCCAAACTTTGATTACAACAATCTTTTTTCAAACACAGCGGAAATACAAACACCTTGAATTACAACTCTTCTTTCTACAACACCTCTTTACAAATTTTTACACAAAGCTCTATCACATCAGTTTAACTCAAATCTATCTCAAGCATCCAAACCTCCAAACTCTAAGCAACAACCTGCAACACATGAGGCTAGAGATGATCCCTAACCCCCAAAACTAAAGGGATCAGCCAAAAATGGTGTGAGTGATATAAAAACATACAACGTAATTAAATCATAAAACATAAAGTCATCCACAGCATGTATTAATCAACAGGGATAAATGAATGAGAAATAACAAAGATGTAAAACATGAAAACATCAGGGAATGGAAACATCAAGTGAAGCTAGACTAAGTGTCAAGTGTAGGAAAACTGGAAAACACAAACATAAAAACAAGTCAAGAAAACACAATTCTAGATGCAACTAATCCCACTACGGTGATGGGAAACAAGATTCAGAATACTCCGCAAATAGGCGTCACCACCCTCGACGCGCAAGCATCAAGTAAGATAGCTCAATAACAACAACCGGAGAATCATATCCCTGCCGTGTACCCCACGAATAGGTTTGCAAGACCCTCAATGTGCAGATACACCCGATACATTCCGTGAATAGGTCTGCCGACCCTCAACATGCAAATGTACCCTGCATGCTCCGTGAATAGGCCCGTAGACCCTCAACACGCAAACATCTAAATACTATGTACCCCACGAATAGGCCTTCAAGACCCTCAACGTGCAGATACACCCGATACATTCCGTGAATAGGTCAGCCGACCCTCAACACGCAAATGCATCCTGCATACTCCGTGAATAGGCCCGTAGACCCTCAACACGCGAACATCTAAATACCCTCTAGTGGGATTAACAAATCACGAGCCTTTACTTATGTTGACCAAAAATCCTTATCTCTAGGGTTAGTGTATCCTGCCGGTTCGCAGGACTCCCACTCAACTCCTAGGGACCTCAATATGACCATAACTCACTATTCCATCGTTAAACGATCAAAGGAGAAATCTCTCCACTCAACAAAACCCAAGTCTTTGATAAATTTCATAATCCAAATCTAACAATAAAATATATTGAAAATGTATGTTCTATAGAAGAATAACATTTACAAGGGTAGGTTATAGATCCCAAAACATTTAAAGAATTAGTCATTTAAAAGACATCAAAATTCCTTAGGAAAAGCATCAGGACCAGTCGACTGTAAAAGTTCACCAGTCGACTGTCCAGAGTGGAAACTAACATCTTTAAGAAAATAAAATCTAAGTATCTACAGTCGACTGCAAAACTCACCAGTCGACTATCCAGAGGAAAAATTTCATGATTTTAAGAAATAAGTTAAGTATTATAAGTTGACTTATAAAAGTCATAAGTTGACTTACCAAAGAATATAAGTTGATTTATAAAAGTCATAAGTCGACTCAAAAGAGATTATAAGTCGACTTAAAAAGTCATAAGTCGACTTACCAGAGAAAAATCTACAATAACTTTGAAAAATAAATTCTAAGTGTGCCAGTCGACTGAAAAGGGTCTAAGTCGACTATCCAGAGCGGATTTTCAAGAAAACTAAAGATCTAGCAGCCGGGTCATACCAGTCGACTGAAAGGTCTGCCAGTCGACTGTCGGCCTACAGACTGCAAGGTTTTGGTTGTACAAGATAATCAAAATTAGGGTTTTCCAAAAGTAATCATTGTTTACTAAAATAATTTGTATTCAGGTAAAAACGACAATCTCAAATAATCCTCATTATAGATACAATTCCGCAAATCAACCAATATCTCAAAACTTAATTCTCATGTTCTTAATTCCTAATTCTTCCATTAGGATTTCTCAATGCTGAATTTCTTCCACAACTCATAACCAAAAATCTGATTTGTAATCACAAGATCCAGATGTTCATCCATCCAATCCCTTTTTGTCATAATCATACCCAAATCTTAAACATGCTTTTCTAGCAATAACAACTTTATCAACCAAAATCTACTAAACATGCATAGATTTTACATACATAATCCAAACAACAACCATTGCATCGCTCACATACAAAAATACACTAATAAACAAGCATGTCAGAACAAACAACAAAACAATCATTCACATAAATCAACAACAAAACAAAGTTCATATCACTCACCTTAGGAATGAAGAGATCCGACAAGAAAGTCTCCCTTTTTGCGAGATCCAAAATCCTCCTCTTGATCCTCAAAAATCACAAAATATAATGTTGTGCAGCAAATGACAGCTGCACACCCACTTATATAGGCCGGAAATAATGATTAGGGTTTTAGAAATGCATTTGCAAAATAGTCCTCCCAAAATATAACTTTACATGCATATAGTTCTATTCTTGGAAACTCAAAAAAATCATTTAAATTAGGATTTAAAAGTAAAATATAATCCTTAATCTCAACCGGTACTATTCAAAATGTCCAGAAAATACATTTTGCATTTCAACCCCTAAAAACGGTAAATTTGCAAAAAGGTCCTTCTTTTCTCAAAAATTGCAAATAGATCCAATTAATTTCAGAAAAATCTGGAAAAATAATAAATAAATTCTAAATATTAAATAATGATTTTCCATAAAGAAAATTTGACTTTGAACTTCTCAAGAAACTATTTGCACGTGTTTTGCACTTGTAAAAGATAAATCTTTAGAAAATATTTATTAAATCTCCAGAAAATCGTTTTAATTCATTTTCAAATATGATATTTGAAAATACGGGGTTCTACAAGGTCGATCGAGCTCGAGCCGAGAAAGCTCAGATCGCGAACGAGCTTGACAAGTTGAAGGTCGAGGCGGACGGGAAGACAACGAGGATGGAGTACCTCGACGACTTCGTCAAGAAGCTCGAGGGCGATCTGCTTCGGCAGAAGGAGGAGGCAGCAAAGTAACAGGTCGAGGCTGTAGAAGCTACTAAGGTTGTGGTGGCGAAGGAAGCCGAAGCTGTGACCATGGAGAAGGCCCAAGGCTTCCTCATGGCCAACATGGCCAAGGCATATGCTCGCGCCATCAAGCAAGTTAGCGAGCGCTTCCCCGAGGTCGACTGCTCCGGGTGGTGCCTCTTTCTCGACCATGTCGATGGTTTTTACGACGAGTACGAGGGGGAAGTTAGGGATGAAGAAGCAGATGCCGAAGTCGAGATCGTCGGCGAGCGTCAGGGATCCGAGGTGACCCCTCTAGCAATCGTCGTGCCTTCGAGGGAGTCCGACCCCGTCACTTCCAAATGCCCTGGAAAAGAGGTCGCCCCCTGACTTCAGCTTCTTTTTTTTTCTTTTACTTTTATGTTTTTTGGTGTATCGGCTAATTGCGGACTGGCCACCGCACTTTTGGAATGAATGAAATCTCTTTTTCTTTGAATCTGACCAAGTGTTTGTAAATCTTTGGCTTTGTGTTTACAAAATTTTTTTGAAATTTGGCTAAGTATTCACGTCGCCCTGCCTAGAAACTTCAGCTATGTGTTCACAAATTTTGAAATTTTGCTACGTGTTCACGTCGCCTTGTTCAGGAGTATTGGCTATGTGTTTACCAAATTTGCTAATTTTTGCTAAGTGTTCTCGTCGTCTTGCCTTGGAATTTTCAGCTCGTTGAGGTGACACAGCTCGTCGAAGCACCTTATGTGGCTGAGGAGACTCGTCCCGAGGCTTGCCTAGGGACGACGAAGTTGTACCTCGCTAGGTGCCGAGAGCATCTTTACAAAATTGAGTTTGGGCTTTGCAGAGCGGAACATGAGCGGAATCATATGCAACTGATTGTAGGTCATCGAGATATCGAGATTCGGAGGCTAGAAGAGAGGCTCAGGGAGATGACCCCCGAAGGTGATGATGATGGTTCGTCAATAGCCTTTAATCTCGGCCTAAGGCTAAGGCAACTCCGCCATTCCTTGACGAAGATGACAACGGAGAGAGACGAACTGGAAGCTGGGAGGGACGAATTGACGGCAGTAAGAGATGAGCTTTCGGCTGAGAGAGAAGAACTAACAGCAGCGATGGGCAAGTTGACGGCGGAGCGAGATGAGTTGTCAGCAGCAATGATCAAGGTGACGGCGGAGATAGACGATCTGAAGAGGGTTACTGTTGATAAGAGCTTTGAGGTTACTCATCTCCGTCAGATTATTGCCGACAGCTCTGGAGCCGCAGGCTCCGCTCGGCTTCCTTGCTTAAAGGTAGCTGTGAAGGACGACTCTCTGAAGGAACGAATCGTCGAACTTGAGGCGGAGGTTGCTTGCCTCAAGCCACAACCTGAACGAGTCAATGTCAGAAGCACCTCATGTACTCGTGAAGAGAGCAAGAGAGAAATTTCCTTTTACGAGCTTGCGACTCAATTGCCCGTTGCTCGGTGGAGCCCCGGTGATGCACAAAGTGGGGTGGCTGCTTCGTCGAGCGGAGCTTCCATTGGGGCTACCGTCAGAGGCAATGCTGAAGATGCATCTCAGTTTGCCGGTCTAGGGACGAGCATCGAGGTTAGACGTCGGCCATACACGTTCGCCATCCCTGGGTCTCTTTAAACCAAAGCATCCCTGCCCCGAGGAGGTGTTGAAGTAGTTTGTATGTGTCATAAGTTTTGTTTTTTGTTTTTTAAGTTTTGCATCTTGTCATAAGTACGAGAAGTTGTTCTTATAATCTGAGTTGTTCCACAAACTTTATAGAAACGAAACTTGTTTCCTCTTTAGCACTTGCGTGTTTTATTAATCATCTATGGTTGTAGGAGTACTTCTG
Source organism: Hemerocallis citrina (assembly GCA_017893485.1). Classification (NCBI taxonomy): domain Eukaryota; kingdom Viridiplantae; phylum Streptophyta; class Magnoliopsida; order Asparagales; family Asphodelaceae; genus Hemerocallis; species Hemerocallis citrina. Next base: position 124,369,129 of record CM030360.1, read on the forward strand.
AATGGCAAACCACTTTTTACTCGCTTATGAGTGAGTAGTAGAAGCAGAGTCGAGCCAAGTGTTGGACTCCGAACTCGTCATTTTAGGATATGTTCAACGGTTGTGGGAGTAGTTCCGAATGGCGAATCACTTCTAACTCGCTCAGGAGCAAGTCGGTGAAGCGGAATCGAGCCAAGTTTTGGACTCCATACTCGTCGTTTGAGTAAGTTTCAACAGTTGTGGGAGCAGTTCCGAATGGCAAACCACTTCTAACTCGCTTAGGAGCAAGGATGCGAAGCAGAATCGAGCCAAGTTTTGGACTCTGAACTCATCGTTTTAGAAGAGTTCAACGATTGTGGGAGTAGTTCCGAATGGCGAACCACTTCTAACTTTCTTAAGAGCGAGCTTGCGAAGCGGAATCGAGCCAAGTTTTGGACTCCGAACTAGTCGTTTGAGTAAGTTTCAACGGTTGTGGGAGCAGTTCCGAATGGCGAACCACTTCTAACTCGCTTAGGAGCAAGTCTGCGAAGCGGAATCGAGCCAAGTTTTGGACTCCGAACTCGTCGTTTAGAAGAGTTCAACGGTTGTGGGAGCAGTTCCGAATAGCGAACCACTTCTAACTCGCCTAGGAGCAAGTCTGCGAAGCGGATCGAGCCAAGTTTTGGACTCCGAACTTGTCATTTTAGAGAACACAATTGGGGTATTAAACATAAAGATAAAACGATCACAAGAGAATTATTTTGCAAAAAGAATTTCTTAATTAATTGTTGCTAATCGGCCGATTCTAAGTTGCAGGCCGTTATTACAATGGGAGGATAAAAAAAATAGATAGGATTGGCCCAACATTTGATGGTACTCGGAGAGGTGTTCAAACACACTCTTGATACTTCAGTAAATGGTCGGCGTTCCATGTTCTTGGCATCTCCCTGCCTTCGAGGTCTTCAAGACGATATGCTCCTAGCCAAACTACCTTGGAGACCTTGTATGGTCCTTCCCAATTTGGGGCTAGCTTTCTCTTTTGGCTGGGAAAAGAGATGGCTAGCTTCCTGAGGACTAAGTCCCCCTCCTTAAGATCTGTGGGACGGACCCTTCTGTTGCAGGACTGCTCGATTCTTCTTCGATAATTCTCTTGGCGAATCGAAGCTCTTTCACAGAGCTTATCGATAAGGTCCAAATTGGCTCGGAGCTCTTTGGCGTTCTGCTCTTCATTATATGCAACTAGGCGAGGGGATGGCAAACCAACTTCTAAGAGGATTACGGCCTCGGAACCGTAGGTGAGATTGAAGGGCGACTCTCCTGTGGGGGTCCTTTTTGTAGTGCGGTAGTTCCACAATACGTTAGGAAGTTGTTCTGCCCATAATCCTTTAGCCGACTTGTTTAGTCTTTTCTTGATGCCCAAGAGAATTTGCCTGTTGACGTTTTCTACTTGGCCATTGGATTGAGGGTGGGAGATGGAGGATAACTGCTGCTGAATGCCGAGGTCTTCACAAAAGGTGCGGAATATTGCTTCCGCAAATTGTGTCCCGTTATCTGTCACCAAGAATCGAGGTATGCTGAACCTGCAGATCACATTCTTCCACAAGAACTGTTGCACTCTGTTCTCAGTAATAGTTGCTAGCGGTTCGGCCTCGATCCACTTGGAGAAATAGTCGATTGCCACGAGTAGGAACTTAAGCTGGCCTGGAGCTGGTGGGAACGGACCTAACAGGTCCATCCCCCACATTGCAAAGGGAATTGGACTCAAGAGAGACGTGAGTTGGGCTTGTGGTAGGCAGCGGATAGTGGACAATTGCTGACAGGGGCTGCATTGCTGGACATGTTGTTCTGCATCTCGAAGGAGGGTAGGCCAGAAGTACCCGTTGTTCAAGACTTTTATGGCGAGGGACCTTGATCCCGCATGGGCTCCGCCTATCCCTTGTGGAGTTCTTTCAAGGCATACAAGGCTTATTCTGGAGAGAGACACCTCAAGTAGGGTCGGCCATCTACTTGGGTATAGGAGCATTTGTACAAGACTCCCACAACGAGGGTGTACCGCTCCGCTCTCGTTCGAATTCGGCGAGCTTCTTTAGGATCTTGGGGAAGGCTTCCGTCTCTGAGGAACTCAATCAAAGGCCTCATCCAGTTATCCTTGAGTTGGACAGGTAGCGACTCCATTGAGTCGGGGGCTTCTTCTTCGATACTGGGCCTTAGGAGAACTTCGATCAGGACGGTCTGCTCGAGGCCCTGGAGGGAGGAGGCGGCGAGTTTTGAGAGGGCATCTGCTTGGGCGTTCACCTCTCTAGGGATCCGCTGGAGTTGCACTTCTTCGAACGAAGCCATGAGACTTTTGACTTTGGCTAGGTACTTGGCCATTCGGTCGTCTCGTGCCTCGTATTCTCATAAGACCTGATTCACCACGAGCTGAGAGTCACTGAATATTCGGACACGTTGCGCTCCTGCCTTGCCAGCCATGCCCAAGCCTGCTATTAGGGCTTCGTACTCAGCTTCGTTGTTGGAAGCTTTGAAATTGATGCGGAGAGAGTATTGGAGAACGAAGTCATTTGGACCTACCAGAATAACTCCGGCTCTGCTCCCTTCTGTGCAAGAAGACCCATCTACATACACCATCCAGATGGGTGGCCCATTTGCCACTTGACATACTTCCAGGATCGTGCTTTCCACTATAAACTCAGCTAGGGCTTGAGCCTTGATAGCAGTCCGAGGCTGATAAGATATGTCATGTTGACTTAGCTCGATTGACCACTTTATTAGACGTTCAGAGGTCTCGGGCTTATACAGGACCTGCTTGAGCGGTTGGTCGGTAAGGACGACCACTGAATGGGATTGAAAATAGGGACAAAGCTTCCTGGCTGCCATAACCAAGGCATAGGGTATCTTTTTCAATCTCGGATAGCGAAGCTCGGCATCTCTAAGAACTTTTCTCACATAATAGATAAGCTTCTGTGCCTTGTCTTCTTTCCTCACTAGGACAGCACTGAGAGTTTGTTCGGAAGTAGCGAGGTAGAGGTAGAGGGTTTTCCCGAGTGTAGGCTTGCTGAGGAGTGGGGGGTTGACCAGGTAAGCTTTGAGTTGGTCGAACGACTCTTGCTTCTACTGGCCCCACTCGAAGCCCTTAGCCCCCCTGAGGACTTTAAAGAAGGGGACACATTTTTCCCCGGACTTGGAGAGGAAGCGCCTTATAGCTGCGAGGCGTCCTGTGAGCTTTTGTATTTCTTTCACATTTGTAGGAAGAGCCATATTGAGTATGGCTTTTATCTTCTCGGGGTTTGGCTTCAATCCCCCTCTGGCTGACCATAAAACCCAGAAATTTACCCGATGAGACCCCGAATGCACACTTATTCGGGTTTAGTCTCATGTTATGCTTCCTCAACACATCGAAGGCTTCTTGGAGGTCGGTGACATGGTCGGACCCATGGATGCTTTTTACTAGCATATCATCGACGTAAACCTCCATGTTTCGCCCGATCTGATTTTTGAAGACCTTATTAACGAGGCGTTGGTAGGTGGCACCAGCATTTTTTAGCCCAAAGGGCATCACTCTATAGCAGTAGAGACCTTGATCTGTGATGAAGGACGTTTTCGGGATATCTGGGAGGAACATTCGAATTTGGTTGTATCCGGAGAAGGCGTCCATGCAGCAGCTCATGGCCCGAAGTGGCATCGATCAAGGTGTCGATGCTGGGGAGTGGGAAAGGATCCTTGGGGCATGCCTTGTTCAAATATGTGAAGTCGATGCAAATCCTCCAACTTCCATTGGCCTTTTTGACCATCACGACATTGGAGAGCCACTCCGGATAGTTGACCTCTTGTAAGAACCGGGCTTTGAGGAGCTTCTCCACTTCTTCCTTTATAGCTTGCTGGCGCTCGGGGGCGAACTTACTCCTCTTCTACTGGACCAGTTTGGACCCCGGAGCGATGCTTAGATGGTGGACGAGGAGCTCCTCGGAAATCCCCTGACATATCGGAAGCTATCCATGCGAAGAGGTCCCTGGTTTCTTTTTATGCCCTGGATTATGCCGGAGCAGAGGGCAGAAAAGAGGGTTTTGCTGATGAGGAATTTGCAGGTCGGATCTTCTTTCGAGAAGAGCACTTCCTCGAGCTCGTCTACCGGTTCCGACATTGGCTGGGTGTTCCCCTGGGGAATTTCAAGGGCCTCGAGAGAGAGGACGGGTCCTCCGGTTGAAGTCATATAGCATTTGCAGGCCGTTTCCTAACTTCCCCTACACCTGCCTTGGTGGGAAACTTCATTTTTAGATGGTAAGCCGATGGGATGGCTTCTAAAGCAGTTAAGCCTAGTCGACCTAAGATCACATTATAGGCAGCTGGAACGTCAACGACCATGAAGTTCATTGGCTCCATTCAGATGGTAGGAGTTTTGCCAGCGGTTACGTCGAGGGTTATAACACCTTCGATCGTCACTGGCACTCCCGTGAACCCATGGAGAGTGTAGCCGGTGGGCTTGAGCCTGTCCCTCAATAATTTAAGCCCTTGGAAGGCCTCCAGGAAGATGATGTTGACAGAACTGCCATTATCCACTAGAATCCTTTCTACTTTGAAGTTAGCCATATGGAGGTTGATCTCCAGTGCATCACAGTGAGGGGTTCGGACACCCTCTAGGTCTTCATTCGAGAAAGTAACCAAGACCTTTGGGAGGGGGTAGGATGTGCACCGAATTGACCTCTCTAATGAAGGCCTTTCGAGAGGAGTTAGAGGTTCCCCCCATTGGACCTCCATGGATAAGGTGCAAGATGCGTTCTTCCTCGAAGTCGGAAGTCTCCTCGCTTCTCTCGGGCCGCTTGTTTGCCCCCCTAGGGGGTGGAGGAGGTTGACCCGGTCCTTCCTTACAAACTTGGCCAACTGCCCTCTCTGAATGAGGGCTTCGATCTCATTTTACAGAGCCCGACAGTCATTGGTGTCGTGGTCGTGGTCTCGATGGTAGCGGCACCACTTCTCCTTATCTCTCTTCTTCCCAGGAGTATTCATCTTTAGGGCGGAAGGTAGGATTCCTTCTTTCTCTACCTCCATTAGAATGGTTGAGACATTGGCGTTGAGAGGGGTAAACTTTTCAAATCTAGGAGGTGGACGACGCTGACCCCCGTTATCCTTTTGGAGCTTTGTAGCTCCCTCGTCTTCAGCGGCCTTCCTCTTATTTCCATAAGAGAGAATGTGGGGCGAAGTTCAGCTTCCTCTGCCCGGATGTACTTCTCACTTCTGAGAAGAAGGTCGGAGAAGTCTCGTGGGGGCTTTTTGGCTAGGGTGGATCGGAGGTTCGAGTTGAGGACATTGGACTAGAAGGCGGCTGCAGCGACCGATTGATCGAGGGAGGCGATGGACCTGGCTTCCGCGGTAAACTGCTTAACATAGTCTCTCAGTTTCTCACCCTTCTTCTGATTAAGGAAGAGTAGCGAAATACTTGTTTTTTCGGAGCGGTGGCTGCTCACGAAGTGGGTTATGAAGAGGGTCTCGAACTGTTCGAAAGAGAAGATGGAGGATGGGGCGAGGCAGGAGTACCATTCCCGAGTTGGACCTTTGAGAGTGGCTGGGAAAGTCTTGCATAGGAGAGCATCGGAGGCCTGATGGATCATCATGAGAGTTTTAAAACTCTCGATGTGATCCATGGGGTCTAATTCTCCGTGTATGTCTCAAACTGCGAGGACTTGAAATTTGCTGGAACAAGGGCTTCCATGATGGTTCGGGAGAATGGAGGTTTGCTTGGATGGAAGGTCCTCTCTCTTAGCTCCTTATCCCTATCTAGTTCACCGAGGCGGCTCTCCATCTCACCGTGTATGTCTCAAACTGTGGGGACTTGAAATTTGCTGGAACATGGGCTTCCATGATGGTTCGGGAGAATGGAGGTTTGCTTGGACGGAGGGTCCTCCCTCTTAGCTCCTCATCCCTATCTAGTTCACCGAGGCGGCTCTCCATCTCGTGGATACGGCAGTAGACAGCATCATCCCTTCGACGGTATCCTGGTGAGCCTCTGGACTCGTCTTCGTATGAAGGGGAGCGTAGACTACGGTGACGGTAACTCGGAGACTGGTGAGGACTAAGAATGTGATGGCAGTGGCTCGAAGCTTGAGGAGGACTTAGGGACCGATGGTGAGGGCTTCAAACCGGCTCAGGAGTGGGGACCCTCTGAATATTATTGTTGTTGTTTGGCGGGACATTGAGGGCCCGCAAGACTGTAGCTTGGAACTCTTGGAATTCTACCCAGGTGATGGGTCCGTTCTGGTTCCTCTGGGAGTGTCGACCAGCAGGAGAATGGTGCCTTCTTCGACGGTACTCAGGGGACTCCCTCTGCCTCCTATGAAAAGGGAACCGCCTGCGGTCACGATGGCGAGGAGATCGCGCATTTGGACGTTCTGAGCGGGAGGCTCCCTCTCGGGACCGTCTCTTATCCAAACGGTGGCTAAGGACTTCCTCTTTCTGTCGGTTGATTATGATGTTGTGGAGGTCTTCTGAAGGCCGAGGGTTATGGGATGCCATGGATTCGGTGGAAGGATTATGTACTGAGATGTGGTCTCGGTGAAGGGGTTGCTTCTGAGGATGAAGACGAGAGATCCCTATGCCAACCTTCTGGGGCCCGAGTTGAGCCCGCTGGGGTTAAGGATTCAGAAGAGGAGGCTGCTCCTGCTGTAGCGGCGGATCAGGCTGAGGAGGGAGTTGTTCCTGCTGCTGGACGGGTTGGAGGGGATCCTCCGATTGTGGTTGAGGTGGAATGGGAGTGGGTCCACGGTTGGACCCTCTGGATCTTACTTTTCTTGGTGGTATGGCTGAAGCCGATATTGATCGGTGGAAGAGGTTGGACTGCTATTCGTGGTTCCCACAGACGGCGCCAATCTGTTGCCGCTGAAATCGGTGTGGGGACAAACAGATAGATTTGTGGATTCGAGGGAAGTTGAATAGTAAAACCTGAACGACTTCACTAGAGTTTGACCGACATCCTCTCGTCGTTGACCTGCAAAAAGTGAGAGACACCGGGGTTGATCCCGGTGACGCACCCTCCAACGCTCTTGTCAGTAATCTGAATGATTAAGAAAGAGCTTTAATTGGCAAAAGATTGATCACCTAGTAACAGTAGGGAGTGGGGGGTATTTATAGCCGCCTTAGGAATCAGTTTCAGAAGAAGATTAAATCACTACTTCCCGATGTAAATGGATAGAAGTGGTTAAGACTGCTGATTAAGGATAATCATAAATCTGAATCCTCTCCTATCCAGTTGGACTGGGTTTCTTACGGGTTGGGATCCGTACCCATTAAGATGGATCCGTTTATGGGTTATTGGGCTTTTGAAAAAAGACCCAGTTCCCATTTCAGACTTGTCTGTAGGTGAACTTACCGTTTTACTCCTGAGCTTTAAGATTCGTGCCCGATTTGAAGGGTTCCGATTTAACCCCATTTTTAGCCATATCAGAAGCTATAATCTAAAAGGAAACGAAGAGAGGACGGTGGATGGTAGTTATGATTTTATGCAAATAAAAAGATATACTGCTTAAATATTACTCAGTGAAATGGGACGTAGTGTGCCAGAGTTGTCCATCAACTTCTCCTCCTCACACTGCACAGAGAAAAATGAAGTAAACATCAACAAATTAGATACTTTATGTAGCTTTATTATTTTGCTTATTTTATCCAAATTACGAAGAAATTAGCACATGAGCTTATTTGAGTTCTAGTACATGAGAAAAAAAGAGACTATAATTGTTGCCGCAAAAAGAACTCAACTTTTGAGGAAATGGAAAATCCATATTCTTTTTAACTACCTTCATCTACTTACATTTAGATCTAAATGTAATCTTGATCACTTTATCAATTATAACCATTTGTTTCTCTTTGTTTCCATATGCTCTTCATCTCATCTGATTTTTCTTCATATACGGGTACCTACCATGCTTCGTTGAGCAGTATGTGTGATTATTCCTCCTGGTTTCTGCATGAATTTACCAAAAATTAGCCATTAAGAATATTATATGTTTGGTGAATGACCTTATTTACTTCTATAAGGACAAGCACAACTTGGTTGTCGTCAAATTCCACACAGCTCCAGCCAATCTTATTTCTTGTCTTCGTGCTCCGTTTTAAATACATGCTGCAATAGCATATTCCTTTGTTGTTTTAGTATGCTACACTTGCCTAATGCACATTATATAATCTATATTAAGCATTCATACATGATAATGTTGTTGCAATTAATCCTTCGTGAGGAATATTAGTTACTATATTCCTTTGCACATTATATAATCTATACATAATTACTCGAAACTGGTACAAATTTAGTATATTAGTCATGATGATCTTGTTTGGCATGCACATATAAGTATCAGTTGAAATAGTAACTGAAAAGTTTGTCACCTACTGATCTAGAACTCCCGAAGCCAAAAATATCATGTACTCTAATTATGTTTTTTGTAGTAGAATCATGCAACAATGATTAGAAGGAACATCGGTGATCTATGCACACACAAAAAATGCATAGCTTAATTCAGTAACATCAGAGAAAGCATAAATGTGCATTTGTGCGGTAAGGGCAGTTATTTGATAAAAAAAAAGATTTGAGAAAACTGATCATTACGGTTTAAAAAAAAAGACAAAAAAAAATACTTCTAATTCTATAGTGATGCCTGTGAAAATAAGCAGTCATTAAATTATGTCATTAGTAATTACCATAGGTTTTATACGACCACAATATTATCAAAATTTGAACTATACAATGATTACTTAGCATTGATCTTGTATATTATAATAATCATCTGTTAATAAAAATTAGTTATTCAATAATTCAATGTACAGCAGCTAAGAAAAACTCATTATATACACTACATTTGAATTGACTAAATCAGTTAATTATAGGATCATCTCTATACTTACCAATAATTAGCCTCGAGTAGACTGTTTTTATAGGGCATCATGTTAGATGCAACTGAATTTGGATCAAGAGGTTTTGTAATGTTGCCATCAAGAGTAGCTAAGACATGCTTACATAGTGCACCTGAGTCATAATTAGAGTTTACAAACAATTTATTGAAAAAACCATAACATAATGAAAGGAGAAAAAGAAAAAAAACAACTGGACACAAGCTATAGGTTCAGACATTAATAACTCAAAAGCAGTTTTTAGGTGGCAAAGCCTTGTCATTCTTCAACTTGGAGGAACCAGTCTCCCTTCCTTTTGGCAAATTCTTATGTTTCCAGTATGAAGGATTGTTGCCACCACTCGGAATATCACATCCTTGATAAACCACAATTTCGTCTGTTTTGTTGTAGTTACCGACTAAATAGTCTCCTTTGTCTCAAACCGTTTTGCATTTTAGTCACATTCAAACACACACCAAAGACGAGTAATTAATAATTATATTTCACATCGGAGGTTCTATCTACGAGTAACTAATTAACAATGTCGGTTGAAAAAATAAACTTGTCCTGCATAATCATTTAGAAAAAAGATGTCGGAAAATAATGAAAGGATCCAGATTTTGTCTTGGCAATGGAAGATTTAGTCTTGAAAATTTCATGTACTTCAATGGGATGTTATTTGACACTTGAGGGGACCCAGACCCGACCCGTATAGACCGGGTCGGTTCCGGTTCAATGTCGGTCCGGGTCGGGTCCGGGTATCGGGTATTTATACCAATGCTAACTCTAATTAACAAGGAAATAGTAGTTCGGCTTCAAGAATATAAAGTGCCATCATGGACCTGACTCCAGAGCTAAAAAAAAACACTAAGAAGCTGACATCTCTCTCTCTCTCTCTCTCTCTCTCTCTCTCTCTCTCTTCAAATTCCAAACTCGCATACCCTTTCAAATCTCTGATCATATACTTCATGGTAAAGAAACAACAATGACATACATATAGCCTTTGAGGTGAATTCCACACTCACAAAAAAACCCAAAAAAACTCGAGTCAGTCCTCACATCAACACATTAAAGCTTATTTTCACAAAAACAACAATTTACTGAGGGAAACAAAATAGGTAGAGGTGAGATGGGTAAAATCAATCTCCTTAAAGGGGTCTGTGTCAATTTCAGTAATAGTTTCCCACCCATTTTCCATTGTATACTAACATTAACAGTCTACTACCTATTTTCCAGCCTATTTAAATTAGCTTGACTGGCTGCTCTAAAAGAGAAATTTTGGTTCCTATATGGACTGTTGTATGACCATGAAGAGGAGAAAATGTCAATAAACTTGAAGAGGGTCCACGTAAACTTGATGAACATAGTCAAATATGGGATTGATGGGTAAAAATGGAAGATGGTAAATGAGTGCAGTAGAGGTGTAAAATTTGCATTGGCGAGAATATGGAAATTTATACTGTACAACAACCACATAAAAGAAACATGCACACGAGGAAACTAATGACTATTTCGGGTATACTGCCCAGAAAGAGTCATTTAAGTAACGGCAATATGGCATCCAGGCAATTCGGATAATTTCTACAAATAAACCTCACTCCAACTACTTATAGAATCACATATTTTCAGAAGAAGAAAAAAATCATACTCGAAAGTATACCAGGAATTTATGCTTGTCAGTTCCTCATGTACAATGCATTAAACCTTGTCCACAGCGGCAAAACTAAGGTTAAGACAAATTCTCTTCAAAATGGTATGTAGAATTATAGTAAGTGCAGAAATCATGGGAACTACATATCATTTTTCATTACATATGAAAATAAGTTAAGACAAGTCCAATTTTGTGAAATTAACATCTCAAGTGTAACTCTCTAATTGTGGTTTCATTTCAACCTCGAAGTCAAGATAACTCCACAGTCTCCACCCATGCTCGGAATTTAAGATGACTGGAGTTCTCCTAAATCTTGGCACTCATTAAAACTACTCATTAAACGTAAATAAAACTCACCTCTCCTCTCTTTGTACACGGCCCAATGCACAACTTACACCGATCTCCGTCTCCAGAGCTTGCCAAACCAAAAACCACATTCAAAACATTCATCAAAAACAAATAAAGTGCACAACCCTAAAAAAAATTAAACAAACAAACTACGCATTTTTCTTCCCCACCTCGCCAAGTATATGTGTACTCGAATGCCAAAATATATCCTTCCTTTCCTCATCACTAAACTTAAACAACCCCAGCTCGTCGTCCCCCTTCCAACGGCATCGTCATATCCCACGAAATCCCATTTATCTTCACACCACCAACAAATATTACAAAAATCAATCCCAAAACCCTAAAAACAAACCTTAAAATCCCATCTTTTTCGTCTCACCTTCGCATCCAGAGCACTCACAGCCAACCCAGGAAAGATTTCTTTAGCGATATCCATCGGTGACATCACCCACTGCTTCCCCTCCTTCACCGACCAATCCGGAAACGTAATCCTTCACAAATTTAAAATTTTTTTAAATGGTCAAATTTAAAATAGGGGGTGCGGTGAAATATGACTGGTATTGTACTTGATGGGTTGACTGGCGATGGTTTGGCGGCGGGCGAGATGGTCAGCCTGGATGGACTCGAAGAGGCGGGTGCGCTTGTCGATGACTACTTTGAGTTAAGTGTCGTCGCGTGATAAGGAAGAGGTGGAGTTGGTGATAGTGGTGGGTTTCTTGCCCATTGTTGAGACTGATAATGGAAGGAGAGAGAGAAAAGGGGATTTGGGAACGAGAGGGAGAGGAAGGTGAGAGAGAGGAGACGAAGGGAGAAGTAGGGGAGTATGAGTTTCATTTTTGGAATTTAGATTAGGGTTCTACACGATATACCTAGTGCACATGCATTTGGAGGGTTTTTTCTTCTTCTTAAATTGTTACTGTTATTATTATTATTTAAGAGATTTCTATGACCCAGATTAAATCTAAAATATTATAAGATGAAGATGTGTGATCCAGATCTACTCCAGACAGATTTTATTCTTGCTTTTATAATAAATAAATATAGATAGATTTTTTTGTCAAGGTCTTGTCTAGGGGTGGCAGGCGGGTCAGTTCGGGTCGACCCGCGACCCGCTCACCTCGACCCGACCAGCCTTGACCCGGTTTGAATCAAAATTCCTTACAGGGTCGACCCGGGTTGGGAAAATGATGATTTCGACTCGTAAATCCGGCCCGGGAACCCGTTGACCAAGTCAAACCTGCCCACCAACCCGCGAGTTTCGATCCTTTGGATCCGAACAGGTCGAACGGTCAACCCACGTGGGTCCAACGGTCGAAACCCGTGGGTTGACCGTTTAGCAGCAGCTCTCTTGCTTTTTTTTTGTTTTTTGTTTTTGTTTTTTGGCTTTTTTGGGATTTTCTTGCCTATAAAAATCCCGTAAATCCCCTCGAACTTTTTTCCCACCTTACTCTCTTGATCTATTTAATACTACTAGTCAATTCAATCAAAAATTTTCAACAAAGAAGAAAGCAAGAAAGAAGTGAACAATTTCGATATTATCGAATTCGTGTCGATTCAACACTCTCAACTCTATCTGCTACAAACTCTCTCATCGAAGAAGCTATCTCTCTTTCTACGACTACGGAACTACGTCTACTACACTTCTCAATTGATTATGTCTACTTCTACTATTATTTTCTCTTTCATTTATATATACGATTATTCTCGGAGTACAATATCAAAATTCAGAACCTTTTCAACTCTTTTTTTTTATCTCTAATTTTTTGTTACGAATTGTTTGTTGAATTTTTGCATTTCTCTCTTTCTAACCTCCTATTGTTTTTTAGAATTTTTTAAACATATCTCTCCTAGATTTTTTTTACTTTTTCACATACACTACTAGAACTCAATAAATTGTTATTTTTTCACACACACTATACTCACATGCTCTATGTCTAGATCGCGAGGTAGCGGCCATAGCCAATGCGGACAGGATTCTACCGGTACTTCACGTCGGCCTCCAATAGTCCCACAAATAAAGTTCAAATTTACACCGAATCCTATAGTAGGATATCACGATGTCCGTCCATACGACATACAAGAAAAAATGCATAATGTTGTCACACAAACACAACAAACCGAATTCACTAGTAGTAGAAAAACTAGGAGAAAAACTAGTGATTGGCACAAATATTATGACTATCCCCGAAGAGAATAATCTGGGTGTAGGACATTAGATTTGTAAAACTTGTTCTAAGAGTTACAAATGGTGGAAGAGTGAGGGAACGGATACAATTAAATGACACATTCAAAATATACACAAGGATTTGTTACAAGACCAACCCGACTAACAAAAAATCTACCCCAGGACCGGACATGTAGATAGCCACCCATATGATCCCGAAAATATTCGATAGGAAATGACCTGACTAGTTATTAAGGAGGAGTTACATTTTTTCTATTCTGATAGTAGGAATGTAGAGAAATTTAACCAAAAATGCACTAAATCCACATTTTAGAAGAATTCCTAGAAATACACTCAAATTCGATTGTTTTAAACTTTACAACAAAATGGGAGATGGTTTAATTACACTTTTGTATAATTTAACTTGTAGAGTATCGTTAACTTCCGTTTGTTGGAAAGGTTGTAATGATATTCCAATGATGGTCATAACTTGTTATTGGATCGATAGTGATTGGATGATTCAAAAGCGGATCATATCACTTGTGGCTTTGCTGTATTCCCATAATGGTTTAGTAATTGCACATCGTATTTTAGAAGTTTGTGATATCTTTCATATTCGTGATAAAACTTTTTGTATTAGTTCTGATAATGCATCTAACAATAATGCTTCGATTAGTATATTAGAAACACAATTAGCTCCTCTATGTTTAGAATTTTTTCATGTTAGATGTATATGTCATATTTTAAATTTATGTGTTCAAGATGCATTGAAAATAGCCGAACCATTTGTGCATAACATTAGAAATTGTGTATATTTTATCGCTTTAAGTGGATCTATGTTTCAACAATTGAAAGAATAGTGTAAGTTTAAGGGTGTATATTTTAGAAAATTTTCGAAGGATGTTAAACACCGATGGAACCCTACTTTTGAATTATTAAGTGTTGTTACTCAATATAAATCGTGTATAAATGATTTTTTCTTGCAAAAAATATGAAAATTTTTCAAAATAAATGAACAATCATGGTATTATGTTGAATTTTTGTTACATTTTTTTATAACATTTTAAAACCGCAACTTTGAAATTTTCAAAATCTTATGATTTTACTTCTAGTAGTATTTTTATTTTTCTAATTAATATGATGCAAACTTTTCAAGAAATGATTGATGACATTTATATTGGTTATATTGTTAAATCTGCATACACTAAATTTTTGAAGTATTTTAGTCCTCCTCCTATGTTATACTGTATTGCTACGGTTATGGATTCTCATATCAAATTAACGGGTGCGAGGAGTTTGATTGAAATGTATTTTACTTTACTTGGAGATGAATATGAAATTAATTGTGACGAATTTTTAGCTAGCTTTGAATCAATATTGTATGACTTGTAAGATTATTATGATAAAACTTTTGCATCTAGTAGTACAACTAGTATAATTACTTCTTCTTCTTCTACTTCTAAAGGTAAGGGTAAGAATAAATTAGACGATGCTACTTTTAATTTACTGGCTCAAATTCAATCAAAAAAACATAGGACTAGTCAACGTAATGAATTAAATTGGTATAATCAATAAGATAGTCAGAGTTTTAGTGCTAAGATTTATGTGCTACAATTGTGAAAAATACATGAACATGTTTATAATATTTTTAAACATATGTCTAAAAATCTACTAACTTATGTCTCTACAATTGATTCAGAAAAGGTATTTCTACAAGTGGCAGAGTTTTAATAGATTACATGAATCGCTTGAAGCCCAAATTGTTAGAGATGCTCATGTGCACGGAAGATTGGATGAAGGCTAAAGATAGGACTCAAGAAATTGGGGTCGACACGTTAACAAGTGGAAGCAACTCGCCCGAAGAACAACAACAACAATAGCAAATTGAAGACCAACAACATCTGACAAATTGTCTGCAAAAAATTTGTTAAAAAATCATAGAAGTTCAAATGAATAATATATACAATTTTCTTTTACATTTTCACTCTTTGAATCTTATTACAATTATATATATTTATCTGTTTTATTACTTTTGCGTTAAAAAAAGTAATAAAAAAATGAAAACCCTAAACCGGCCCAACCCATGAACCGGATCGACCTGTAACGGGTTCAATCCGTTAGGGTTTGCAAGTCGACCGGGTTGACATCACCATTTTCAAACCCGGCCTGGTTAACCTCTCGACCCGACCCGAACACATCCAGACTTGGGTTTGACCCGCATGGGTCCGACCCGAACCGACCCGATCGACCGATTGCCCACCTTAGTCTTGCCTAGGTGAAGAAAAACTCAAAACATATTTTAATTCTATTTGTATTCTATTATAAATTTATATTAATATGAATTAATTTAATGTCGATGCATGCATATTTCTCCGTTAGAAATATGCAATGCACATGAACAACTTTGTAGCTCTATTGTTAAGCTGTAATTAGCAAGTATCAAGTCAAGTAAGGTCCCACAATTATAGACCCATTAAAATATCAAAGAGAAATAAATCAAAGAAAAATATTAGTAATTAGTCTATTAGCGCATTGCATACATATTTTTTATTTTCTTAAGAGTGAGCAAAGTAGCAATATGTATCTATATAATAAAACACAAAAAAAGCTATCAAGTGGCTTTCCTTCAATCTCCCAAAAATCAAAGGCCCAGATCTAACCTTACAAAACATATTTTTCCTCCAAAAATTTCTCCCAAAACTCAAATTCAAATCCCCACCCAAAACAATTCCTATATTTTTTATTTCTCTCTCTCTCTCTTTCTTTTTCTCTTCTATTCAAAAAATTAAGAAAATAATTTTTTTTAAAATTTTAAAAAATTAAAAAACTAAAAAAAATTTAAATTTTAAAAACTTAAAAAATAATTCAAAAAAAAATCAAAAAAATTATATAATATGTTTTTTGCTTTATGTTTCCTACTTCAATTAATTTGCTGGACCTCCAAAACTATTTTATATGATCAAACAAGGTGCACTGTTTCGAAGACGTACCGTAGGCACGTGTCAACGGACAAACCTAGTATATATATATATATATATAAAATCAAAAAAATCATATAATATGGTTTTGCTTTATGTTTCTTACTTCAATTAATTTGCTGGACCTTCAAAACTATTTTATATGATCAAACAAGGTGCACTATTTCGAAGACGTGCCGTAATTCAAGTACCCTACATGTTTCTTATAAAAAAAAAAGTACCCTACATGTAATAATGTATGTATCTTTGTAAATTTTTCTCTTTTCACCTTTTGTTTGTCCATGTTTCATTTTTTTTTTAATTTGGAACCCTATTTTATTCACTCTTACCTGTTTGCAGTACATTCTCATTTTATTTTAAAAAGTTTACATCTGGCAACATATTTTAAAAAAAAGTAATTTTAAAAATTATTTAAAACCAAAATACCCCTCTTGGACGCAAAGAAAGGGTAACAAAAGCACATCACAGCTATCACTTACCACTCACACTTGAGTGGGTCCCACACCCATCCTGTTCATGGTGTTCGAATTACCCCAACCCTTATCAAGTCAATAACATTAAATTTCCACTCCTCAATCTCAAACTTTTTACTCATTTATATCCATTCCCCCTCAAGCTCGCAATATAAAATGGGTGAGAGGAAAAAATAAGAAAACACTCAGACCCATCTGGAGATTTCTGAAAATAAATTCTACTATACTTCTGAGAAATCAGATAGATAGAGAGAGAGGTTTTTTGGGAATAAAGAGGTGGGAAATTCTTGATAAAAGAAGGGATTCTTATTCCCAATAAGGGCTTCCTCCTCCCTGTAAGTTTTCCATCTTCTCAATCTGCCCCCTTTTCATCTGGATCTTTGCCCATTTGTTACTTAAAAAAAAATAAAAAATGTTTCTCTGAAGTTTTGGGTTTTTGTTGAATAATTTGTAGCTGGGTTAATGGGTGATCAAATCTGGAAGTGAGGTTAAAAGATCTATGCTTCAGACCATTTTTTATGCTTTTTTCTAAGCTGAGAACTCTAGATTGCTGCCATGTATCCTTCAACTGATGTTTTGATTTAATATTATTATGTTTCTTTATACTTTTTACATATCTTTGTTAGATCGAGACAAATTGATTGTGATATTGGATAACAGTAGCATTGATGGTTGATGTGTGTTTTTATAATAAAACTTTTTAGATCTAAGTCTATTTTAGAAAATCTAATTCGATCATAGCTAAGAACTTATTTATTTATTTATTTATTTATTTATTTAAATGTATTTAGTAATTACATGTTCGTAGTCTAAGTACATGCTTAGAGCATCCACAGTCGTTTGCTATTTATCTACTTTATGCATTTTTTTAGCAAACGAATCGCTGCACTCGTTCGCTATTTATGCATATTTTGACGATTCCGCACCAGTAGATGGCTATATATGAGAGCGGATATAAGAAAATGCATATTATACGGGACGGATCTTCCATTCAAGATCCGTCCCACTAAATAAAATTATTTTTTATTTTGTCAGGCGGAACTAGAAAGTTCGTCGCACGAATTTTTTAATTTTTCTGCAACAAAATTTGCAAAAAAACCAAAAACTCCCCCAGTGAAGGGGGGCCCATTTCTTTTTTTTTCCCCACTAAAAAATTCGTTTTAATTATTAAAAAATTCGAAAAAATTATTTAAAAATCGTGGGATGGATATCAAAGATCCGTCCGATCTTTTAAAAAAAAAAAATTGCTATATTATACCCTTTTACCACTACAGCAAACTCACTTTCCTATAGGTATAATATGCATTTAGCCATTTTTTAGCAAACCACGACTGTGGATGCCCTTATAATCTCTAACTTTGATCATATTTGCCTTCACTGCTGTTGGTGTGAATCTCTAATTTTTTTTCGTTTGACATGCTTAGATTCACTTAATAGCAATGTGGGCTTTCTTTTCTATCCAGGTAGTGGGCAAATAAGGAAGAACGAGATTGGTAAATAAGAAGCATGTTGGAAGGACAGGCTTACTTGATATCGAGGGCTTTACCCAGCTCATGCGAGCAAGAATCCAAGTGGATCTACATGACCTGCTCTTTCCTAGAAAGGAATTCCAAATCTAAGTGCAATCTATCTGCTGACTCTCATCTTAAAGATGATTTAGTCATCAAGGATTCAGAGAAGAAGAGGAAGGCATCCACTCACCAGGGCAGTGAAGGCGGAAATTCCTATTCGGATTCCAACAACTTAATCGGTTCAATCGGCCGGGACAACTCAATCAACTGCCTTGTTCGTTGCTCACGTTCTGATTATGGTTCGGTTGCATCAATCAATCATGGGTTCCGTGATTTAATTCAAATGGGGGAGCTGTATAGACTACGTAGAAAGATGGGTATAAGTGAACATTGGGTTTATTTCTCTTGCAATGTACTTGAGTGGGAAGCCTACGACCCTTACCGTGGTCGTTGGATGAATTTACCGAGAATGCCACCCAATGATTGCTTCATGTGTTCCGATAAGGAGTCCCTTGCTGTAGGCACAGAGCTTCTTGTATTCGGGAAGGAGGTGAATTCTCACGTTGTGCTTAATTATAGTATCCTCAACAATTGTTGGACAGATGGGGTTAGCATGAACTCTCCTCGCTGTTTGTTTGGCTCTGCTAGCCTTGGAGAGAAGGCTATTGTAGCAGGTGGAAGTGACTCTCAAGGAACTGTATTAGATTCAGTGGAGCTATACAATTCAGAAACTCAGACTTGGACTCCTCTACCTAGAATGAACAAACCGAGGAAGATGTGTTCGGGTGTGTTCATGGATGGGAAATTTTATGTAATTGGTGGAATGGTAAGAACTAACGAGTTGTTGACTTGTGGTGAAGAGTTTAATTTGGAGAAGGGGACTTGGAGGGTAATTCCAAATATGTCCTTGGGTCTTAATGGAGCTAGTGGTGCTCCTCCACTGGTTGCAGTTGTTAATAACCAGCTTTATGCAGCGGATTACGGGCAGAAGGAGTTGAGGAAATATGTAAAGGAGAATAATTCGTGGATTACTTTGGGAAATTTACCGGAGAGGCCAGTGTCAATGAATGGGTGGGGGTTGGCATTTCGGGCTTGCGGAGAGATGTTGGTTGTCATTGGAGGGCCGAGGGTATGGGGTGGGGGGATGATAGAGCTGCATTCATGGGTCCCAAAAGAGGGGCCGCCCGACTGGAACATCCTTGCTAGTAAGCCTTCGGGGAGTTTTGTCTATAACTGTGCAGTGATGGGCTGCTGATGCTTGTAGCCCGGCTTCAGCATGTTCCAAGAGCACGGGTTGTTAATTCTTGTACCGAAATTGGGTAATCTCTAGCTCTGCTATTTGAGACAAATTTGGAATTTTACTCTCAAGAGTGGATAGAATGAGTAACTTTTGGGTTCAATTGTGTTCTATTTTTAGTTTTCTTTTAAGTGACCCCTATTATTCGATTTGGAAGAATTTAATCTTGTACCCTAATTGGTGTTAACATGGGGTTTTTTTTTCCAGAGATATGGGATGATGCAGTACAGTGACAGATTAATAAATCAATGTAGTCAAAAATTTTCTAAATCCATCTTGAATTTTTTTATTAATTAGTTAGCTCTTTTTTGAACATCACTTACTATATAAAAAAACCATTTTACTTATATGCACTGGTGTTCAATATTCATCTTGATTCAATAGAATTTATTTGACAAATGCACCTGAAAATTGTTAATCTTAGCCACGGAGCATGTATCCTACAATTTCGTTTGACCTTTCTACCCGTTACTAGGATTGTCATACACTCATACTTGGTTAACAATGCTGTTGAATTCTTATGATCTATTTGAATCACAGGTTTGCAGAGATAATTAGTTAAATCTTGTTTCACCTTGTTCACATCTACGGTTATTCAGACGAGAATATTCTTCCTGTCTTATGTATTGAATGAGGGCCTTATTATTAGAATTAACTCATCTAGAAGTCATGATGTAGTAGATGTTAATAGAGTTCTCTAGATATGAACAGAAAATGGATTCTTGTAGCCGACTCATAAAGATTTAGAAAAACCTTAAAAAACCTCATCCCCCAATAAATCCTGTTCAGTTATTCTGGTAGATTAAAGGTGTATATAGATCTAAATTCATATGTAAGTGAACCTGAAGCTTCCATATCATGCATGTATTGTAACTTAATACCTAGTACCTCCCCCAAGACATAAAGATGAAAACCAAGCCATGCTTTCTAGTCCTTCTAAATAGGTTTGGCCTAAGAAGAGTTTTCGAGAATGAGAGTTCTCTCTCTTCGTATTACTATAAGTAATTCATCTCAATGATGAAGAATGATATATTTGGCTGTGTATATGGGACTAGCCAGTGTTATTGTTCTTTTTTTTAAAAGAAAATGTGGAGTATGAACACCCGATTCTATTAATGAGAAGATAACAAAACAAGGTGAAAAACTACATTGTTATTATGAATGAATCATTTTGAGACATGCTATTGAGAATGTCTGGATAGCAGATTTGAGTCCTTTGCAGGGTTAAAATGCAACATCGCAAGATGGATGAGGGCACCTCTAGAGTCTGGGGAGGGGCTTCTAGCCATTTGATTCCTCCAAATCAGTGTATGACAGGTATATCCAACGGCTACAATTACTGGTCTATAGGATTTTGAGTGATGCTAGAATCTGGGGAGGGGCTTGTAAACATTTGATTCCTCCGAGTCAGTGTATGACAAGTATATCCAATGGCTACAACTACTCGTGTATAGGATTTTGAGTGATGCTAGTAGTTTGTTCTTTAAGGTTTGTATGCGATGCAAGATATTGGGATGCAGGAGTTGCATATTCCTGTGTTTTGGGGGGTTTGCTTATGAGTATACAAAACTTCAGTACAAAATGCATTATTTGAATTTGATCAAATATATAATGGTGTTGCCATTAAGTTGGGTTGAACTTTGGGTTCGCAAATTCCGAGCTAACAAATCTAGTGATATTCTTAAAGCTGTGAGGATAAAAAATGATAGTTTAATACCATTTTGGCGGGCAAGACATATTGTGTTTTATTATAGAAAGATGTTGAAGAACATATGTAGTTTTGATTCCGAACTAACACATCACAATTGTGTTGCTCATAAGTTAACGCAAGTCTTTCTTACACATACATCAGTTGTATATTTTGATCTTTTCGGCCTAAATTTTGGAGGCTGATATGGGTCAGATGACGTGGCCTCTCCTGTGCCACAGGATCCCCTCAAAAGGCGTTCACCACCAGATCATCCAGATCTGCCACGTCAGTCCTAAACCACCCAGGGCCGGTGCCACGTCAACCCTATACCGCTTGGGCTTCCGCCACGTCAGGCCCACGGGCAACCGGGTCCAGACCCGGTTGGCTTTTTCTATAAATACCAGGCCCTCTCCAACCTTCACAGGTAATCAATTTTTTCCCTCTCAAACCCTAGTTACTGTTACTCTCATTCAGTGACTAACAAGAAATGGAGGACTGCCTCAACCACTTCGGCGACGGCAGCCCGAAGCCAGCTTAGGGCCACAGGCCGACCCGACCTCCTTTCTCCACCGCAATCCTGCTGGCAGAAATACCCCAGAATTTCCGTCCACCACAATTCGAGACTTATGACGGCGAGGGTGATCCTGCTGATCACATGGAGGGCTTCAAGACCCTCATGATGATTCACAGCGCATCAGATCCCCTCCTGTGCCGCGCCTTCCCCGCCACCCTCCGGGGCCCGGCTCGGGAATGGTTCTCTAAGCTCCCCTCCGGCTCCATTTACTCCTTCGACCAACTGGAGGGCAACTTTCTCGCCCACTTCGTGACCAGCAGGAAAGCCGAGAAGACGAGCGTGTCCCTACTAGGTCTCTGACAAAAGGAAGAAGAGTCGCTTCGACTGTTCGTCCGAAGGTTCACCACAGAGGCGAGGTCGGTCTCCTCCCTCGACCCAGAGGTCGCCTTGGCAGCATTCCGGCACAACGTCCGGCACGGTCAGCTGAAGGCCTCCTTGGCGAAGAAGCCTCCGATCTATTTACCTGACCTCCTCAATCGGGTCGAAAAATATATCCGGGCCGAGGAAGCCCTGAATCCGGAAGACGCCAAAGAAGTCCCCAGGAAGGGAAAACGCAAGGCCGACTAGGCAGAACCAGCAAGGAAGGTCCCAAAAGATGGGGGCATCGCGAAAAGGGTCCCTTCGGTCCCTCGCTCCGAGAGGTACACTCCGCTGACGCAGAACGTATCAACTATCCTCTTAGCGATCGAAGACAGGGACCTCGTCCAATTTCCTCCTCGACCGACTAACAACAACAAAAAGAGGGATCAGCGGTTCTACTGCCGCTTCCACCGAGACAACGGGCACGACACTGACCATTTCTGCCCCCTGAAGGACGAGATCGAGGCCCTCATCCAACGAGGGTACCTCCGGGAGTTCAAAAGGGAAGACGCCTGGGACCAAAGAGACACGAGGAATCGGAGGCCTTCCCTTCCTCCTCGAGCACTCAGACAGCGTCCCGAGCAGATCCCCGAGCCTGAAGAACCCGAGGGTCAAGCCATCTTGCATTGCGTCCATGGAGGGCCCATGGGAGGGGAGTCCAATATTTTCCGCAAGGCATTCGTCCGAGGGGTCAATGCCGTCCAGGGCCCCCTCTCCCCCCAGGTCCAGCAACTCCTTGTCTCCTTCTCTGGGGAAGACCTGGAGGGAGTTCAGCTCCCGCACTGCGATGCGCTCGTCGCCAGCCTCAGCATGGCAAACTTCGAGACCCGTCAGATCCTCGTGGACAATAGGAGCTCGATAAACGTCCTCTTCCTGGAGGCATTTGAGAACCTAAAGCTCTCCCAGGATAAGCTGAAGCCAGCCGGGTACACCCTGTACAGGTTCTCCGGCGTCCCGGTACCAATCGAGGGGATCGTGACCTTAGACGTCACCGCCGGTACGACCCCTCACAAGCAGACCGAGTCGATGGACTTCATGGTTGTAAATGTCAAGGCAGCCTACAATGCCATCCTCGGCTGTCCTAGGGCGCTGTTCCCTCCAAGCGGTTCCCTTGGCCTACCACCAAAAGCTGAAATTTTCTACCAAGTCAAGCATCGGAGTTGTCCGAGGAAACCAAGAAGCGGCATGATCGTGTTATATGACGACAATCAGGGGTGGTGTGTTTCCCTTGGATGCCGTCGAGCTGCAGCCAGAACCTGAGCCGGTGGACGAGTTAGAAGAAGTCTCGTTCGAGACAGAGGATGTGTCGAAGTGGTTCCGAGTGAGCTGCTCCCTCGCTCCCAACTTCAAATCTTTGACGGTCTCAAGAAACGACTCGATAACTCTTCCAAGGAGTTATGGGTCGATGAGCTGCTAAGCATTCTCTGGGCCCACAGAACGACAAAGAGAATCCTCACGGGAGAGTCGCCATTCAATCTAACATACGGCGCGGAGGCCGTCATCCCCCTGGAGATCGGGATCCCTTCGCCCCGGATCATGGCCTTCGATGAAGCAAGCAACTCAGGCACAGCTACGTGCCAACCTGAATCTCATAGACGAGGTCAGGGAGAAGTCCGCCATTCGAAGGAACACCTACCAGCAGAGGATCGAAAGATTCTACAACAAAAAAGTGCGTCCCACCAACATCAAGCTCGGGGACCTCGTCCTCCGGAAGCTGGTGGTATCCAACCCCGACCAAATGAGGAAACTGGCTCCAAACTGGGAAGGCCAATACAAGGTATCTGAGGTCGTATGCCCAGGTACGTACCGCCTAACTGACCCGAAAAGCAAGGTTGTCAAGAGGCCCTAGAACGCAGAGCACCTCATCAAATTCCTAGAACGGGAGGGTTAGCCTCTACAGCTCATGTAAAATTATGAAAAATGTAATCAGCACGTTGTTCCTTGTTTTTGTAAGGTTCAAGTATGTTGTAATTATGCCAACTTTCTTGAAACAAATTCTCATTAAAAACATGTCTCGGACTCGGCCCTCGGAAGAAACCGCAAGCCACAAAAAGCTTCTCTTACAAGCTTAGGGCTCGGCACTCGGATGGTACCTCGAGCCACAAAAAGCTTTCCTTACAAGCTTAGGACTCGGCACTCGGAAGAAATTGCGAGCCACAAAAAGCTTCCCTTACAAGCTTAGGGCTCGGCACTCGGAAGAAACTGCGAGCCACAAAAGCTTCCCTTACAAGCTTAGGGCTCGGCACTCAGATGGTACCTCGAGCCACAAAAAGCTTTCCTTACAAAGCTTAGGGCTCGGCATTTGGCAGAAACCGCGAGCCACAAAAAGCTTTCCTTACAAGCTTAGGACTCGGC
The DNA here is from genome assembly GCA_017893485.1 of Hemerocallis citrina. NCBI lineage: Eukaryota > Viridiplantae > Streptophyta > Magnoliopsida > Asparagales > Asphodelaceae > Hemerocallis > Hemerocallis citrina. Next base: position 124,393,362 of record CM030360.1, read on the forward strand.
ACTTGGAAGAAACCGCGAGCCACAAAAAGCTTTCCTTCCAAGCTTAAGGCTCGGCATTCAGAAGAAATCGCGAGCCACAAAAAGTTTTCCTTACAAGCTTAAGGCTCAGCATTGGGAAGAAACCACGAGTCACAGAAAGCTTCCCTTACAAGCTTTGCAGCTCGGCATTCGGATGGTACCGCGAGCCACGAAAACTTCTCGTATAAACTTGGGGTTTTCTCCATGGTATGGGGGCTCGGCATCTGTTCCGAGCAGGGTTTGGGCTTTTTCAAATCCATCAACCTATGCGCTCGGTGGCAACTGCTAGCTACTGTCTACCTGAGAACGAATTATGGGGGCTTGGCATCGACCTCGAGCATGGCCTTGGCTTTTTCAAGCCATACGACCTTAACGCTTGGCGATGTTCACCAGCTACGCTCATAACGGCTTCTCCCCAATGTGGGGGCTCGGCATCTGCCCCTAGCATGATTTGGGCTTCTTCAAGCCCATCAACCTATGCACACAGCGGCAACTACCAGCTACACCCGTACCGTCTACCTGAGAACGAATTGTGGGGGCTCGGCATCGACCTCGAGCAAGGCATTGGCTTTTTCAAGCCATACAACCTTAACGCTCGGCGATGTTCACTAGCTACGCTCATAGCGGCTTCTCCCAGGTGTGGGGGCTTGGCATTTGCCCCTAGCATAGTTTGGGCTTTTTCAAGCCTATCAACCTATGCGCACGGCGGAAACCGCCAGTTACACCCATACCGTCTACCTAAGAACAGGTGTGGGGGCTCGTCGTCGACCTCGAGCAAGGCCTTGGCTTTCTTTAAAGCGACCTTCACGCTCGGTCACGACCTTCAGCTACGCCCATTACTGGCTTTCTCCATAGTATGGGGGCTCAGCATCTGCCCCGAGCATGGCTTGGGCTGTTTCAAACCCATCAACCTATGCGCTTGGCGGCAATCGCCAGCTACACCCGTGCTACCTACCCAAGAACAAGTGTGAGAGCTCGTCGTCGACCTCGAGTAAGACCTTGGCTTTCTTCAAAGCCACGCGACCTTTACGCTCGGCCACGACCTTTAGCCACAACCGTTTCAAAAGTTTTCATTAAGATTTAGGGCGCCCGCCTTCGGCCAACGCCTCGAGCTCCAAATCATTGGTTGACCCTCCTCTCACCCGCGAGCAACTCGGGGTTTGCGGCTTTCAAGAGCCAAAACCTCGAATTTTTCGAGAGCAGCAGGGGAGCCACCAACCCAGGACTCTTTCCGAGCCTCCGAACCAATTGATAGGCCCACCACTCACCAACGAACAACCCGAGATTTTACGACCCTCAAAGCCAAAACCCCGAATTGTTCGATGGTGATTGCTGCGCTACCAATCCGGAACTCTCAGACTAAAGTTCTACTTCTAGGACGTCCGCCTTCGGTAGGCACCCGAATCATATGGTAGATAAGTCAATCCCTATCCCCCACATGATAAAAAACAATGAGGGGATGGGAGTTATATAGCCCCCTGAGAAGCGCATTTATTGCATCAGGGAAGCCCAAACGACGGAAGGCGAAACGTTGCCATTAATGCTTATCGAAAGGCGAAACGCCACTAATTATGTGTTGCCTACAAGAAGCTACCGCTGGGCCTTTTTTCTCCGGTGGCAACCCCTTACAAGGCCGAGCTCGGCAATAATCCTCACTCAATGAATCGTCAAAGTTAAAGAAGTCGGGAGTATTTTTTATTACTCATCGCGCGCTAGTAACGGCAGCACAAATACAATGAAAAGCTTACAAATCACTCATGCTCGGCTTAAAACTCGAACTCGATGCTTCCCTCGGGTTCCTTCTCACGCTCGGCCGGCCCAACCGGGGAAGGCTCTCCGGCAACTGAGCTCTCCGCATCGTCAGGTTGGGCCCCCTCCAAGAAAAAGGTCGGAGAAGATCCTAGTACGGAATTGCTTGCCTCCTCGATCAAACCAGCACCTAGCACCATCTTCAACCTGCGGATCTCCAACTCTTTCTCAATGACAGCCTCACGAAGAAAAGACTCCGAAGCCGACCGCCCACTCGAGGCATCCGAGATCGACTAGTTCATTTCAATTATCCACCAGTCCCGATTGGCAATGGCTTTCCTCAAACGGACGACTTCCAAGCTGAGCTCCCTAGACTTATTCAAGAAGTAATTCACTGCGGTCGCTTGGTCCCGAGCCTGCTTTCATTGGCGAGACAGAGCAGTCTCCATGGCCCCCAGCCCAGCTCGGACCAAGGAGGCCTCGGCGGAAATATGGTCGGCACCGAGGACCTTATGCATCTATAAAAAAGTCGGGAAAAACAACAAGTCACAAAAGAGACTAAAAAAGCACAAGTTATGGAGCATCGGCCAAAAAATTATCTTGCGTTAAGTTCAAAACTTTTGTGCTCGAAAAGGCGGTGGCCAGTCCGCGCAAGGCGTTTACAAAATCAAAAGCGAGAACCTAAACTATGCTTGAGGGGGGGTGGCACCTCTTCATCAGTAGGGTCGCCCCCGACCTCCTCTTGGCGAGGGTCCCCCATCTCCTCGCCACCGGGTGTCAGCGTATGCTCGGGCTGCCAGTTATAGTGGAGGTGGTTGTAACACCTCGAATTTTAAATACCAAAAATATTCGTTTTTATATTTTTGTAGTGGTGAGAATTATTTATGAGTTATATCTTATCGTATTTTATTTTTAAATACTGATATTGATATGAATATTTTGTTAGATTGGTGTAGATGATATATTGGAGTTTATGAGTCGAGTTTTGTGTGAAGAAATATTGTTTACTTTATTTTATAATTTTAGAGAATTATTATGAGACAATTTTATGTATTTTACATTGTTAGTATTTTTAAAGTGTAAGAGTTGGGGGCTTATTAGAAATATTTTTGAGATTGTGGGCTCATATGTAAGATCCCTTATTATTTATTTATTTCTTTATTTTAATAAACCCCCCTCCTTTCCATTTCTTCTTACTTCTTCTTTTTTATTCTTTTCCCGATCCCGACCCCTAAACCGAACCCATGCTTCGGCCGGTCTTCTCCCTCCCCAAATCCACTCCAAATCTCCACCGTTTTCAAATTAAATTGAGGGATTGACTAATTGGAGGGTCCTCTACGTCGTGGCGGAGTCCGTTTTTCGAAAGGGTTTCGAAAAGGTAAACCCTAGATTTTATTTTTGTATAAAATTTTGTGTGGTTAATTTATTTTGAGTAGAATGGTTATGGTGGGGAGATTAGGAGGTGTTGGGCATGGTAGAGGTAAGAGATTAGCAAATTATTGGGGGTTTTGCAAGTTGCTAAAAATTAGGGTTTTGGGTTTGTAAAAGAGAGTTATATAGGTATGAATTATTTCTTGTATAGTAATGAAAAATATAGTTGAGTTACTAAGATATTTTGGGGGGTGAGTCTAGTTATTGTTTAGGGGATAAAAACCCCCATAGGAATTTGTCTCATACGTGCATTGCACGTGCGTATCCTAGACATTCAATAAAACGTCTGTGTGATATTAAGATTAGTGTTATTATTTTTCTGTGGTTGATTTGGATGAATTGAGCCTTAATTGTGTGGAAATTTGATAATAGGTGATGTTAGCGATTTCAGATGCGTGGCAGGGTGCTTCGAGTCTTCGCGGGATGCTATGTGAGTATGATCGTTTTAATTAATGTATCTAATGTGCCATGCAAATTTTAAATTAAGGTTGTCTTGTGTGATGTGCAAGGTGCATTGAATAGAGAAATTTATACGTATGATACGGAATAAATTATGAGGTGTAAGGAATTGGTATATATATGTATGAGAGTGTGTTGATGTTTGTAGACAAATAGTTATATGCTTCGGGGTTGTAATGATCAGATATATATGTGTGTATGTGTGATGCGTGATCTTATGATTAATGTGATATTGTGATGTGATAACAAGATGAAGTGGATGATGTGGTGTATGAGTACTAGGTGTGTTATATGGGTGATAAATTGGAAAATTTTATGTGATAGAGTGATGCGAAATTGATATGATGTATGTGTGACGTGTGGGTGATAAATGAAAATTTTATATGATATCAGTGAGATTAATGGCTTGTGTATGTTTATGAATTTCATGGAGTTTCTATGCTTTCTTGTTATGTTAAAAAAAGGAGCTACATTTGTATATGGAGATGTATATATATATATGTCTGGAGAAATATTATAAAAGGGGATATATTTATTTATGGAGTTATATTATAAAGGGGATATATATATATATATATATATATATATATATATATATATATATATATATATATATATATATATATATATATATATGGAGAAATATTATAAAGGAGATATATTATAAATGAATATATATGGAGATATTTTATAAAGGAGTTATTATAAAGGAGTTATATATTGCCCCAAATTATATTTGGGGAACAGGAGTTATATATATATTTATATTGCCCCAAATTATATTTGGGGAACAGGAATTATATTGTGAAGGAGTATATAATAAAGGAGATATGTATATGTATATAAAAGAGAATTAAATATTACAGTGCCGCACAATCTCCCGGGGTTTGGGCTAGACCCCACAGGTCCGGGATACACCCGGGAACAAGAGTTATATTTATATTGCCCCAAATTTTATATTTGGGGATCAGGAGTTATATATTGCCCCCAAACTATGTTTGGGGATCAGGAGTTTCCCTCGCTGGTATAGGGCCAGGAGGAAGACGTAGCCTCGGGCGTGTAAGACTCTATGTGAGCATCGATCTGCGTGTTATATTTTACTTTTGACTAGCATTTTGGCTTTAGTCTTGGTTGGACAAGCGCGCAACCGTACTTTCAATCCAGCCCACAAATGGTAGATGCTTAGGACACCTGGATCTGGGTGCTGTGGTGGGTTAGCGGGATTGAAATGTACGGGATGGGAGGCACAGAGATTCCTGTGTTGTACGAGGAGGTCAGTTGTGTGGGCAATGAAAAGGAGAAAATATAAAGGTGTATATGTGTATTGAAAGAATGTATGTATATATAAAGATATTGATGATATGATATATATTGCGGAGATTATTTATATTATGGGAGATGTGGATATACTACGAGAGATATATATGTATAAATGAGCATTTGACTTGAGATGTGACGTGATATTATCCAGACTGTGTGTTTGGGGTGCGGTGAGTATTACCCAGGCTATCGGCTTTGGGGTGTAATATGTGATTGCCCAAACTATAATTGGGATATGGAGTATATTGTGATAAGAATGAAAGTGAAGCTAATGACATTTTGTGTTATAAAAGATATATTAATGATGTGATGAAATGCAAGTAAATTGCCATGTGTACTGAGATGTTATGGTTGTGTTATAAGATATGAGTTAATATGATATTAGGAGGGGGGATGCTTATGCTTATGAGGTGATGCGTGATATAATACAAGAACAAAAAAAAAATACATGTATTATGAGTTTGGTTATGGAAATGGTTATTTTAGAAAGTATGCTGTATTATAAGTTGAGTGCCTGGGAATTGTGACTAGGAACTACCTGCCTGCTATTTCGGAGGAAATAGTGGAAACTACCTGCCTGGCACAATTTTCAGGATGAATAGGCGAGTTGTTGATATGATGCCGATATTTCAGGTGGAAATAAAAGAGAAGTAAATTGAAATATGTGTTGCGAGGGAAAATGAAAGTCAGTATAACCATGATGAATTGATGATGAGTATGATAATGTATGATGAGAGTAAAAGTAATATATTGCGAGACGTAAGGATATGTGTTATAAGAAATAAATGAACGCGGTGTTATGAAATATGAAATTGAGAAAGAAAGGGTTTATGAATGAAAATGAGTATTAAAGAATACGAGTCGTGAGTTCGTAGATGTAAATGAATGATAAATGAAGTGCGTAGTTATAAAAGTATGAAGAAAATAGATAGTGACCTTATGTGAGTATTTATGAAAATAAAGAAATGATGAGGTGAGGGTAATTGTGAAAAGATGAGGATTGGTGTTGGAGAATTCAAAATGAAAGGTATTGAAATGTGAGTCTATATGTCGCCTTGTAATTGAGTGTGAATTGAAGGAGTTGTATTTATATATATACATTCATGTATATACATAGTTATATATTAATATAATGTGTTTAGTAAAGGGGGAGAAGTTATGGATACATGTGTAGACGGATGCAGAATTTTCAAGTACTTGATATAAAGTTGTATTTTGATGCTTAAATGCTCCGATTCAGGTTGAATCTTCTTACCTTGATAATTGAAAGTTCAATTTATTTTAGTTATATGGTTTGATTTATTTATTAAATTAGTAAATTATACTCACACCAGAAATGGCTAACTCCTTAGTGTTTGGGGGGTTAGGGGAGTCCGAGGACTACCCTAGATCCCCTACCGTTACAGGTTCCCATCAGTGCAGAGAGGAGGCGTAGATTGTAGGGTGAGTATTTATTTTAAAATTTTTTGTATTAATTAGTTAGGATGAGAGGTAATTTTATGATTTAAATTGTATTATGGAGGTATATGCATGTATATGATGACGATGAGTATAGTGTGGGGTGGTATGGTATGTTTGTGACCCATACCCATCTCGTTGTGGAGTACCGGGCTCTGTGGTAGGTTATACAAAGATTTTTCTAAAATTTTACCTTGTTTTTCAAAGAGATTTATCGTTTTTATTTGATATTTGATAAACCGTTATGTGTTTGGCCCCCAGAGCATTATATTATATTGCCTGTATGTTTCTGCTCATTTTGGCCTGGGGAGCCTGTGAAATGATTGTATGTGTTGTGGGCTACGGAATTTTGAGCAGAATTCCGTAAGCCATCTGTGTTTCGGGGCAAAATTTACAGGGGAAACTTTGCCGAAATTTTCCTTGAAATATAACTTTCTTAGTTTAAGTTTAAAGTGATATAGAAATTGAAAGAATTGAGTTTAGAGTCAAAAAAAAAATTTGGGGCATTACAGTGGTCGACCCTCTTGTTCGGATAGATCAACCGAAAATACTTCTTAGCCTTATCATAGGCCTCGTCCTGCGCCAGGATCAGGGTATCCGCTATGGTGATCTCTGCCTCCTCCATGGCCTTCTGCGCCTGCTCAGCTTCTTCCCGGGCCTTCTCCTTGAGGCGATCCACCTCTTTCTTATGATAATTGGTTATCGAGGCCACCTGGGCCTCGTGGACTGCCTCCATGCTCCGAGCCTCCTTCAACTCATCCGACAACGTGGTCAACTCGCGGACATACTTCTCCGCGTTCCTCCTCTCAATGAGGACCTCCTTCTCCAAGCACTTCTGAAAGTGCTGTCCATGAAGCATCGCCTGTCCGAAGAAGAAAAAGTTAGAGGTAATCCTAGAGTCTAAACTCAAAGCAAAATTACGAGCATTCGCCGAGAGCTGCGCTTGGGACCGCCGCATAAAGGCCATCTCAGACGTCTGCGTCGCCAGAGCCATACGATCTCGCTCTGTGGCAATGTTCCTGACCACCTCTATGGCTACGGGACCCTCAAGCAGGCAATCCTCTGCAAGAGCCGACCAATCGGGGGCATGTGGCCTCAGTCCCTGATGCCCAACCATCTGCTCGGCACTAGGCCGAGGTGGGGGGAGCCTCTGCTCCGGGACCTCGGAGGTCTTTTTGCTAACAGAGCTTCCCCCCGCCTCTCTAGATGCCCTCGGCGTGTGGTGATGCTTCTTCACCCTCTTTGGGGATGGCTCCACAGCCTCCGAGGCCGGCCCCTTGCTGGACCCCACGCCTTGGGCAGCCGCCTTATCCCGCTCCGCCTTCTTTTCCTTCTCCGCCCTCCTCTTGGCAGTAACGGCCAACAAGGCTTGCCTATTGTCGAGCTGCTTGGCCGTTATCTCTGCAAAATGAAAGAAGAGAGGCAAATGTTAACACGAAGGCAGAAAGATAGAAAAATTCAGAACAAAAACATACTAGGGTCGGTTGGACTCAGTCCGGCTCGGGTCAGGTGCATTTCCTGTCACTCGTGGCCATCCTATGCTGTGCCCCCCAACGATCTTCTCCACCTTCGCACATTCTTTCTCCGTCAACTCGCTGCGCTTCGAAGGTTTATGGTTTGGCTTAAAAAAGTTTCAGACGGTTGGAATCCCCCAAGGCTTCTTGCTCTGGACTATGAAGTACTTATCCTTCCATCCTTTGATGGAGTCCGGATGACCGTGCATCACCTTCTTATGAGGTCGTGGCGAAAGATAGAAGATTCCCTCCGCATCACCTAACGAGCTCATCCCCAAGATAGTGCGGAAGTACGTAAGCCTCAGCTTGACCCCCTTCTCTTGGAACTTCAAGATAAAGCAGACCAAATGTTTCCACGAATTGGGGTCGTACTGCATCGGGCTCAACTTCTCCCAATTCAAGATCCTCTTGATGAAGGGGTGCAACGGCAGCCTAAGTCCCGAGATGAAGGTATCCTCGGGAAAAACGCAGTAGCCCGGCGCAAGAGTAGTGGTTGGACGAATACTGGGGATCAGAATCAGGAGTTCGAACTCCTTGGGGATAAAGTAGGCCGCCCTCAAGACAAATTGGATACCGTCCATCCTGATCTTCACCTGAATCTTGTCACCCGGCACGGAGGGGAGCGGAGCGAGATCCTTAACGTCATCAGGATACATCCTAATCGACCCGGGATTTTTGAAGGTGACAGGGGCAAACTCGAACCCCGGTCTAGGGTCATATTTATCTGGCGAGGGGGGGCTATCCAGACGGATCCACTTCCTCTTCCTCCTACAAGGACGAGGTTTCCTCTCCGGAGACGGTGTCGACAATGGTGGTAGAGGAGGGAGATCACCCTCGGCCTAGGCTACCCCTCCTGCAGTACCTTCCCCCGCATCACCTCGAACATCGTCTCCCCCAGCACCCTGATCGGGCTTTCCCTAGTTCCCTTCGGAATCTTCCTCATCGTCCTCCTTGTCCTCAACGTCCCCCTCTCCCTTGGGGTCCTGCTCTTCTTTATCGCCCTCCCCCTCCTCCTCGCCCTCGTCGTCATCGACATCCCTCCCTCCTTCGAGGTCCTCCTCTTCCTCCTCCCCTCACCCTCATCCACAGGCTCCTTCTCTGGCCTACAGGATCTCAAGGGTTGCACGACGAAAACTACCTCATCCCCGCCATCTGACCCTGGATCTGACAGAACCTCCTCTTTAATTCCATAATCGCCCAGGGACCAAGACGTCAAGGGTGACTCAGCTTCCTTATCGGAACGGCCTGACGAGCTTGCCTCGGGCTAGATTGAGAGCCCGACATTACGAATCAGAAATACTAACCTGAAAATACCGCGCTAATGGAAAGATTACCGGAAAAAGGTCGCCGATGGCAGACGAGAAAAAACCCCTGTTCTTGAAAGTTAGAAAACACAAGTGAGGAAATGAAGGAGAGAAAAAGGGGGAGGGGGATTTATAACTGAGGAAGAGACTCCTCGATTTTCGCGAAAAGATCTAGCTGTTGGATCTTAATCATCAAGATCCAACAGCCACTAGGATCTGACTCGCTTCGATTTTTGCGCATGTGACGTCAGCATGTGGCACAAAATTACCTCTTTACCCTCAGCCCTCTCGGCCGACACCACAGCTCGGAACGCATGGCCAGCCGCTCATAAGCTACCCCAGGCTTCTCCAACAAGTCAGGAGGCTCAGCGCTCGGATGGAACGGCGAGCCACAAAATTCACCTATATTCACCTTGAGGGTCGGCGCTCGGATGGCACTGCGAGTCCCAAAATTCTCCCTTATTCAACTTAAGGCTCGACGCTCGGATGGCACCGCGAGCCCCAAAATTCTCCCTTATTCACTTGAGGGTTGACGCTCGGATGGCTCCGCGAGCCACAAAAATCTCCTCAAATCCACTTGAGGCTCGGTGCTCGGATGGCACCACGAGCCCCAAAATTCTCCCTTATTCAACTTAAGGCTCGACGCACGGATGGCACTGGGAGCCCCAGAATTCGCCCTTATTCAACTTGAGGGTCGACGCTCGGATGGCTCCGCGAGACAAAAAAATCTCCTCAAATCCACTTGAGGCTCGGCGCTCGGATGGAACCGCGAGCCCCAAAATTCTCCCTTATTCAACTTGAGGGTCGACGCTCGGATGGCACTGTGAGCCCCAAAATTCTTCCTTATTCAACTTGAGGGTCGACGCTCGGATGGTACCGCGAGCCCCAAAATTCTTCCTTATTCAACTTGAGGCTCGATGCTCGGATGGCACCGTGAGCCCCAAAATTCTTCCTTATTCAACTTGAGGGTCGACGCTCGGATGGTACCGCGAGCCCCAAAATTCTCCCTTATTCAACTTGAGGGTCGACGCTCGGATGGCACCGCGAGCCCCAAAATTCTCCTTTAGTCAACTTGAGGCTCGACGCTCGGATGGAACTGCGAGCCCCAAAAATCTCCTCAAATCCACAGGAGGCTCGATGCTTGGATGGTACCGCGAGCCGCTATGATCCCCCTTGCTTTTTCAACAAGTGAGGGGCTTGGCCGCCGACCCCATACGCTCGGCAAGAAGATCCCCTACTCCACAGATCTCGGCGACCCCTTGCTTTTCCAACAAGCGAGGGGGCTCATCCACCGACCCTCGATGCTCGGTAAGAAGACCCCCTACTCTACAGATCTCGGCGTTCCCCTTGCTTTTCCAACAAGTGAAGGGGCTCGTCTACCGACCCTTGACACTCGGCAAGAAGACCCCCTACTCCACAGATCTCGGCGTCCACTTGCTTTTCCAACAAGTGAGGGGGCTCGTCTACCGATCCTCGACGCTTGGCAAAAAGACATCCTACTCCACAGATCTCGGCGTCCCCTTGTGTTTCCAACAATTGAGGGGGCTCGTCTACCGACCCTCGATGCTCGGCAAGAAGACCCCCTACTCCATAGATCCTGGCATCCCCTTGCTTTTCCAACTAGTGAGGGGGCTCGCCTACCGACCCTAAACGCTCAGCAAGAAGACCTCCTACTCCACAGATCCCGGCGTCCCCTTGCTTTTCAAACCATCAAGGGAGCTCGTCTGCCGACCCCCGATGCTCGGCAAACCGAGCTCCAACTCTTCTGCGCCCAGCACTCCGCATGACTCCAATAGGGGATCCCTTCACCCTACCCCACTGACCTCTTCTAGAGGATACAGATCTCATTCCTCTCCGTACACACCACCCCGCTCTTCCTACAGAGGCAAAAAACCACTTCTACACAGCTAAGTCACCCAGCCCTCCAGGAGTGGGGCGCTCCTGATATGGGTCAGATGACGTGGGCTCTCCTAGGCCACAGGATCCCTCAAAAGGCGTTCACCACCGGATCATCCAGATCTGCCACGTCAGCTCCAAACCACCCAGGGCCCATGCCATGTCAACCCTATACCGCTTGGGCTTCCGCCACGTGAGGCCCACGGGCAACCAAGTCCAAACCCAGCCCCAAATGTGTTCAGACCCGGTTGGCTTTTTTCCATAAATACCAGGCCCTCTCCCACCTTCACAGGCAATCAATCTTTTCCCTCTCAAACCCTAGTTATTGTTACTCTCTTTCAGTGACTGACTAGACCGTCAGAGGGCCCGCCACCGGAACAAATCCTGGTGTTTCTAGGCCGAGTGCAGGTACACGAGACTCCCGGATCCTAGCTTCCAGATCCGAGCCGAGCCTCCAGCTCCGAGCCGAGCATCCGACCTCCACCTCTCCCGCCGCTACTCCCGATTAGGTTCCTCGGCTGAGGGTCGGGCGTAAGATCCGTACCGAAGCTTCTGCAAAAATACAAATCGAGAAGAACTCACATCTGGTACAACCACCCTCCTAAAACAAACCGCATCAGAGGCCATGTTGGAAAATGAGGTGTGATCGTTGTTCTTTTAAATAAAAATCTAGCTGCAACTTTTTTTCACGAAAAAGTAATCAAAAAATATATATTTAAAAATATAATGGAAGTAGAAATAAATCTATATAATAAAACACAAAGAAAGCTATCAAGTGGCTCACATTCAATTTCTTCCAAAATCAATGGACCAGATCTACTCTCACAAAACATATTTTCCCGCCCAAATTTCAAACTCCACAAATTCAAACCCCCCCCACCACCCACACACACACACACACTCTCTCTCTCTCTCTCTCTCTCTCCTTTTCCACCAAAACCAACCCGTTCCCTCCCTCTTTCTCCCCGTTCTCTCTCTCTCTCTCTCACTGTCTCCCTCTCTCTAACTCCCCGCTCTCTCTCAGTCTCCCACCTCCGCTCCATCGCCTTTTCAGCACCCCCACCTCCGCTCCGTCTTCAGCGCCCCCCTTCTCCCGACCCTCACCCCCTCCTCCTCCGATCTGCTCTCATCCGTCGCTGACCACCACCTCTCTCTGTGCCGTCCAGCTCCGGCGCCTCTGCAGCGCACCGACCACCTCCGCTGCCTCTTCACCGGCCCCCACCTCCAGTCGCCAACCCCCCTCCTCCTCCCTTCCAACCATCGATTTCACCATCGGCCCCCACAATCGATTTCACCATCGATTAGAAGAATCGGCGACCCCATCCAACCATCGATTTCACCATCACAGGTAACCATCGATTTCACCATTGTGCTGTTTTTGTGCTTGGGTGTGATGTTTTTTTGCTTTTTTTGTTGGTTATTGGGTATTGAGAGAGATTGACTAATTTGGGTATTGAGAGATTTGGGTATCTTTTAGATAAATTTGAGAGATTTGTGGAAGATTTGGAACAGGGTGATCATTCTCCACCTTGACTAATTTTTGTACAGAATGAATTTGCACATATTTTTTGGTTGAACAATGAATTTTTTGCTGCTTTTGGTTGAACAATGAATTTGTACATGTACATAATCTGAGAAAACTAATGAGGAATACAACATAAATTTATACTCCAGAATCTGAGAAAACTAGGGTAGTTACTTTCAAGTTTCAACAGTTGGTAATATACTCCATAAATTTATCTTTCGCTAAATAGTTCTTTAAACTATATGCAGAATACAACTTCACAACTGTAATCATTTTGTTTTTATTGGTTGTTGGTTGTTTTTGGTTGTAGGTACTAATGTTCAGACTAATGAGGAATAGAGCGAAGCCCCGACGCCCTGCCTCCTGCAGCCACACCCGCTCTCCTCCAGAGGTTTTTGAACTCCAAAATAGATGCAGGTAGTATGTTCTCCCAGTATATTTAAAGATAACTAAATGTGGTCTATTCCGACTGTGTTTTTCAAATTGGGTCTAATTTGTTTGCTGGTAATTTTCATTTGGCATTAAATTTTCTCCTTATTGTCGATTGTTCAGTGGCCCAAGCAACTGAATGCTTCATTGGAGGTTATGGATTCAGAGATTGCGGACATCATCAACCATGAGAAAGCCCGGCAATGGATGGTAAGTTGTATGTCGATCACTGTTGCATACATTGTGGTTGAGGAAATGTCCAGCCCAAACATTGATAATGAATATTGTGTTTGTTTGCTTGCTTTGGTTTTACATGATCTGTAATAGCCAATATTCAGTAAATGATCTTGCTTGACTGTGGTTATAGGATTTGAACTCATTCCTTCAAAGAATTTCACCTCGGTATCTGTTATGCAAGCTGTTGGATCTGTGATGACGAACAAGTACAGTGAAGGCTATCCTGGTGCCAGATACTATGGTGGAAATGAGTAAGAATATAACTATTGTTGCTTTCTGCTTTGGAAATTTACTATTTGTATCCTTAAGTGAAAGGCGGACTGTGTGTATTACCAATTTGTATAACCTACTGAGGTGGACTGTGTGTATTACCAATTTTAGGATTGTAGGATTGTAATTCGAAATTAGTTTTAAAATTTTATAGTTTCCTCTTTGATTATTAACTTTGGTTTCATAATTAAAATTTTTAGAGTTTCCTAATTCAAAATTTTTAGCTTTGGTTATTAGGGTTTCGAACGTTTAGTTTTAAAATTTTCAGCTTTATAAAGTGGTCTAAACTTAAATATGTAGCTGTTTATAAAGTGCTTAACTATGTAGTATTAACGTTTAAGCAACTGTTTTTTAAAACATTGATGATCACATGAGATCAATATTACTCTAGAGATGGCTCCATGACTTCTTCAACCTTCTCAATCTTTAGCTCCAGTTATGAAAATCTATGGGTTTAGGTTTAAACTTCTCATATGTGGAAAGATGATAAGAGCCAATTGGTGGTTACAAAGAGCTTTAATGCGCAAATGACTCGATGAAACATATGTTTCTTACCTAATAAGGGAAGGAGTCAAATGACTCATACTCATGAAGAGGATACTACCAATAAACTATAATGTGTGAAGAGTAATTTGAAAGTGGTTATTGCATAACAATTAAACAGCAATCTTCCGTCCCTCAATAATAATATAAACTACTGAAACTCTGTCAATTTTTGGATACTTTCTTTGCTTAATAGCCCTTGAGACAGCTATAAAAGACAATTGACTAATTTGATTATCAAAGACTCCAAGGTGGTGGTTCTAGAAGAGTTCAGCGATAATCAATCAGTAAGAGCAAGTGATGGCTTAGTCACTGTAGGTGACTGAATCAAGAATAGGGTAATTGGTATCAGTATGCTTACTCTTTATTCAGAATAGACATGGTGACATTTATTCTACACAGGGCAGGGCAAGGATTGTATAACTATTTGAAAATTTTTATTACTAAGTTACAGTTCGAATTTCCCATATACACACCTATGCCGATAATCAGGAGAAAAGTGAAGGAGAAGGAAGTGCAGAATTTAGTGCTTCTTCATCCGGTGAGTCAGAGTGAAAATTTGTACAAGCATGCTCCCCATTGAAAAGGCCCAGGTAGCTACAATGGCTACTGGAGTGTGCATTAGAATGCTTACTTGAAGCAGATAGCATGTCACCATATCAGTTCTGTGTTGGGTTTCAGGAAATTTAACTAGACAGGAAAATGTTGAACAAACTTTGGTTTACTGTATTTGTGATTAGTGTTAATCTTCTCCATTTGGCTCTTGGCTTAGTAGTTGCAATTGTTCTAAAATTGCTATTTTCGACATGGTACAGATTTGTGTTAATCTTCTCAATTCTTTCTTCTCAACCGATCGCTAATTTTATATCGATACAGATGAGTACTTTCGTTGTTTTTTATATGTTCCAGATCTGGGTCTAGATTCTTTATAAAAACTGCAACTTAATTTCGACATGTTTTCTATATGTTTAAAGAATTTATGCATCATCGCTTCTTACAATCTTAGATCTGTGTGAGACTGCTTCAGATCTTTACGAGTTCAGATAACTGTTGTAGTGAATTGCCGGTGTAATGTTGATGATTTAGTTTGCAGCTAATATATGATGATGGATGATCAGTTACATAACAACTCATCTGATATTATGTTTTGATGGCATAACTTTCAAGGAAATTTTCACTAAACTATACTCACGTTTCATCAATTTTCAGTTGATCACACTATTATGCTTCACTTTGAGATTACAATGTGATGATATTACACTAATTTTAATCTTAACACTAATGCAAATATATATTCGATACTATAGGTTCAATACTGTATGCATCCGTGCCTTTCTGAGTTCCCTTCGAATAGCTTCTACGAAGGTACCCTTCAGAATGGAGTGACTATAAATGAAAGACAATCACCTTGCATTGATTTCCCGTGGCCATTTCCTAATCGTCCTATGTTCTTCTATGTCCAGGTATCTGATAATACTTTTTATTTTATGGCTAGATGTTTATGTATTCGTTAATTTGATTCTCTTCATATCTTATTGAAGATGGGACAAGAAGAGATTAGTGCAAGTGGAACATCTTATTTGAATAGAACGGAGGCTGCAAATGTAGAGAAAATTGTAACTACATTTTTAAGGAGCGGTGTCATACTTAGCCAGGTGCCCTTGAACATGCTCTTTTTTTCCTTCGGTACTTATTTATCACTATGTTTTATTTCATTTATTTCAATCCTGAATTTCGGGTAGTGGGAGAGTCGTTTGTAAAGTTGAGTTGGTTGGTATGGGGTTCATGGTTTTAAAAGAAATGTGTGTTGAGCAGTTTTAGTCTTTTAGATAATAAGTAGCTGTAATTTAGTAGTTTAAGGCAGCTCATTGTAGGCTTTGCTTTGAAGTATATTGTTTTGTTTTAGTGAATCTCATTTATTTGTTGGTGTCTATCATACTTTTGGTTTAGTAAGTATTTTCTTTGCAGCATTTGTTTGAAAATATAATGTTGTGCTGTAGCAGTATTGTGCATTTGTTAAAGTTGTGTTTTGACATAAGTATATAGCTGGTTATGTTACCAATGAATAAATGTTTGTTTTGATTGATTATCTTAATCTGTTGATGGAGTTGTTTATCTCTTGCAGTATTCTAAGAATTATACTGCCTTACTCCTTTGGGTGGTTTTCCTTTGCTAGATGTTTGTGATGACTAATGAATTAGTTTGTGGCTGTTAACTGAATGAAAATCTCTGTTTATGATAATATTCAAATGTTTGTTTGCTGTTTTGTGCCATCTTGATTTGGTACTCACCTCCTTGATGGGGTAGAATGTGACAACTCTGCTGAAATTCTCAATTTGTTAAATTTTATGGACTTTTGAGATTGGTTTAAGATATTAACCTTGAGGAGTTAGTTTTAAGCATAGAGAATTAAGTATAGACGCCAAAGGATTTGTGAGGAAGTAAAGAAAGGAAGTTGTTATATGATAAGAGGAGATCAAGTTTTAAACACTGGCCTACAATATATTAGAGGACAGCTTTTATTGTGGTTCTAGGCATTACCCGGTATATCCTGTAGGTTATTGCTACTAATACTATGACCTTTATTTTCAGCATGTTTTTCTTTTTTTCTGCTGGCTATGTTACAGTATTATATTGACCTATTTTGGCTGTCAATATGATTCAGATAATAGGGATTTTGGTTCATGGTTTTATTCGCTGATCAGAATTTTAATGTACTATTTTTCCGTCTTTGTCCTCCCAATTACTTGCTTATGAATTTTGAATCGTGCTTTTGTGGTGCAGAACTGAAACACCATGGAACATCACGATGAGACAGGCTGCCAAGCTCCCGAGGGCCCAATCCTCTGCGTCAACAACTGTGGCTTCTTTGGCAGTGCGACCACCATAACTCCATATGAAGGACAAAGGGCTTATATTGTAAATTATATGTCAAGAAATGGCTCTCTCCGGCAACAACTTTATAAGGAAATTGAGGTTTTGCTCAAGACTTTTCTACTTTTAATTGCAGGTTATTAAATATATTTACTACTAACTTCTATTATTCTGTCATAGGTTCCAAGTGTAGACTCCTTCCAGGGAAGGGAGAAAGATTACATTATTTTATCATGTGTGAGGAGCAACGAACATCAGGTATTCTACACACACTCACAGTACCCACCACAGCCATATTTAATTCTGTTTGTTTCAGTTTTGTGTGTGTAATATTATTTTTATTTTTATGTAACACAGATTAAAGTTATATTCAGTTCAAAATGGTTGTAACATCAGAGTAATACAAATATACAGTCTAAAACAATCAAAAGGAAATGGGTGATCTAAGCTTTTATAGAATCACCAGATGTCTTTTAATTTACTTTGCCTTTGGTCGTTGCCAATTTTCATGGAATAGTTTACTTGAATGGTTGAAGAATCATGATAGAGAATACGTCCATCAATTATAAAGAAGATTAAAACTAACATTGGCAAAGAAATGAACAGTATTAGATAAACCTACAACTATCTAAGTTCTCGATAGAGTATAAAGCATAATCAATTTAAATTCCAGGATTGGAGAGTATTAACTTAGAGTCTCTAAAATTTGTATGTGATAAGCCAAAAACAATTTCGGCTTAAATAATGCAGGATTATCAAGTATACAGATAATCCTCTCAAGTTGTGTCCTCTCAAGTTTAAACCCACTAACTAGACCTGGCCCACATTTTATAAAGTTGTGTCCTCTCAAGTATACAGATAATCTTATTAACTATATATTTCAGTATGCATGGCAACAATGATCTTAACAGTTATTATTTTGGGAGATGATGTATAACAATGATCGTAAAAGAAAAGTATATACAAACAATTATATAGCAATTGGAGTTGCAATAACAAACAATTATTTTAGCAAAAACAAGTATCACCCTTTCTATTATTTGATGGCAAACATTAAATCAATAATGAGCCAGCAAACTCTTCAAATCAATTAACTTATCAGTAATGAAATATTGACACCATATAGGAAGAAAAAAATAGAAAGAGGGTCGTCTATTAACTTATTATTTTTTCTTTAATGAAACAAGACGACAAAATAAAAAAATCCAAATATATATGATAGATTTACCTTACTAAAACTTATTTTCATTGTTATTTTACTTTTGAACTTTAATAGAACTGGGAAGCAGCTGACATGGACCTCAAATTTATAAATGCAACTACATTGATGAATTGGGGTTGCAATAAGGTAAATTTATATTTACTACAACTACACCCTATGTTAACCGTTAATTGTTGCTAATTTAATGCTTCTTCTTTTTTTCCCAGATTGTCGTCCACACTCAAAACCGTCATGTACATATTGACAGTTTAACTTTTTGTAGGGTGATGAGGAACATGTTTGGTTGAAGCCATTGTTCTGTTTGGAAGGTAATGGTTTCAACACTATTACTATTGTTTTAATTATTTATTGTAAACTCTTACTATTTGATTCAAAATTCTAACTGTTTTTTTAGGCTCACTGTTTGGTCCTATTTTTGAAGACTTCAACCATTGTGTTCTCTTACAACCATGTAATTTTTTTTCCCTTCAGTTGATTGGTGTTTAGTATGGTGGAGGATGTAATAGTTGTAATAATTGTAATATTTAGCATTTTGGGAGATGATGTAAGTAACTGTATATAATGATGATATAATATAGTTATGTTAATACCCGTATCCGCAATTTTGTGGAGTATTGGGTTCTGTGTTTGGTTTTTTAAAGGGTTTTTCGAAGGTTTTTCAAAAAATTCATTACATTTTCAAACGAATTTTTGGTTTTTATTTTGTATCTTGCATTATATTCTGATTTTTTCCCCCAGAGCCTTATATATATGATGCCTGTGTGATGTTGCTCGGTTGAGCCTGGGGAGGATTGATATTTATTGCCTGTGATGTCATATATTAAATTGTTAGCAAAATTCCGCAAGGAATTTCTGTAAAAGGGTTAATATTTTAGGGGAGGTTCTGTCAAATTTTTTACTAAATTTTCTAAAATCTATTATGTTTTCAAACGATATCTTGGTTTTTATTTTTTATCTTAGTCATATGAAGATTTTTTCTTCCCAGAGCCCTATATATATAATGTCTGTGTGATGTTGCTTGGATTGGCCTGGGGAGGATTTATAATTTCTTGACTGTGATGATAAATTTTTAATTGCGAGCAGAATTCCGTAAGGAATTGCTGTAAAATGGCTAATATTTTAAGGGAGGTTCTGTCGAAATTTTCAGAAATTTTCCTAAAATCTGTTATGATTCCAAACTATATCTTGGTCATTTGGCTAGCGACATGTAAAATGGCTAATATTTTTTTTACAAATGAAGTGTCAAACAGAGACAGAGCATGAAGTGTCAAAGTTTGTAAGCTCAGAACAAACACAAACAGAGCATGTAGTGTCAAATTTTGTTAGCTCAGAACAAACAGAAACAGAGCATGAAGTGTGTAATTTTGTAAGCTCGTAAATAACACAAACAGAGCCTGATGTATCAAATTTTGTAAGCTCATAACAAACACAAACAGAGCATGTAGTATCAAATTTGGTAAACCCAGAACAAACAGAAACACATCATGAAGTATCAAATTTTGTTAACTCAGAACAAACAGAAAATGAACAGCAGAAACTGAACATGAAGTATCAAATTGTGTACGCTCAAGACAAACAGAAGCTGAACATGAAGTGTCAAATTTTGTAAGCTCAGAACAACAGACACTAAACATGTGGTTTAAAAAAAACCAATAGGCTCAGAACACACTATTCATAACTAGGGCTGCATTGGGGTGCCGCGCCAACTATGATATGATAGATATATAATCAAGAATAAATACAACAAGCTTGAAATAATTATTCAGATCATATAGTGTTTTGCATCACTGCCTACACAAACACACCAAAGGAGAGAATCAACCACCAAAAGTCTTAAATGAGAATCAACAATATAATTTCAAAGGAGGCCTGTATATAGTAAATGATTGTATTAGAAAGGTGGTTGTATTTGTTTACAATTAGTTTTTTATCTTGTCATGGTGCATATTTTTAATTAATGTTCTCACATTTCTTTTAAAAAATCTACCTTTTTGAAGAATTGGATAAGTCATTATTTAGATATTTAAGGGCAATAAAGATAAATTCCTAAAAAACTGAAACAATTTAACGAATAATTGTTAAAGATGTATAAAGAGAGATAGTGAATGACTTTTGATCTTAGCATGTATAATGCATAAATTTATATGCAGTTCATCGAACCAAATAACTCCAAATAAATTTATATGCAGTTCAAAATACGTACCGTAGGCACGTGCCACGAGCATACCTAGTACTACTAAAATCCATAAAAATATACGTGATCCATATGAATGAGGGAATGGAATAAGGAAAAAGGATGACATCAGAAATCACTAAAGAAGGCTGTTTCTTTTACTTCTTTCCGTTTTCTGTTTCTCAGTCAGTCAGGTACGACCGGATCCTCTGAACACCGTACCTGAACAACCGAAGTCCGATACACGACAAGATTACCGTAAGAGCAACCCGCATATGATATTATACGCAAAGCACTGAACCAGCCGTTGGATCAGTCATTGAACAGTCGATCCGACCGTCCATCCCTCATAAAGACCATGGACTCAGGTGGGCCGGAATAGAGGAGACCGTAAGTTGGCTCATTAATTGGTGCGGTGTGGGCCCCACTCTTGTAGCGTACACCACGTACAATTTTTCGTTGCAGTGTGACTTGTATTCCGTGTAGCAAAAGGCTTTTCAGGTATTTCGCCTCGGTGTTCGGATCCGGTGAATTTCGGCCGTTCATTCAGAGCACTTAGCTTGATGCTCTGATTGAGTCGACTTTCTACTTTCATTTCTTTAGCTTAATTTATTTTTTATTTTTTATTTTTGGGTGGGGGACATATTAGCCATGGTGACCGTACTCTAATATGTTATGCTCATGTGTATTTGATTTGACAACATTAATTAATCAAGATTGTACCACAAAATTAAACAGTCCAGATATGATTTATTTTTTAATGGGAAATAAATCATTCTACTTGTCTATCAAAATTTGAGGATAGTTTTTTTTTTTTTTGCCAAATAAAAATAATTTTTATTTACTTGGAACTAATAATAATATTTCTAAAATTTTAAGTCATATTATGCATCTCATTTTTTTTATCCACAGCAGCTGCAGCGGGACCAAGGAAAAAAATTGGTCGAGCCTTCCAGGTGGAAGAGTATGATGATAAGGAGATTGTGACAGGGCTGACTCTGGAGTGAGTCTCATCCATCCACTGTCTGAAGATCTCACCCTCCAGGGCATTGTTGGAGGGACCTCATATGTTATAATTCTACTCCTGCTAATGTCTGTTGCTTTATTTCGTTCCCACCATCCTATGTTAGTTTGAGGTACTATGTTTTATTTTTTCTCTTTATTTCTATTTGTTGTACTTTGCCTAGTCTTCTGGATTGTTTTGTTAATTCTTATTAACGAAACAGAGCGGTTAGATTCCACATTTTCTTTAAAAAAAAATAAAAAATTAGAGGGTAGTTTTGATATGAGTGATTTTCTTGTCAGATTTTTTTTTTCAAAATTTGAAAAAGGGTGACCTTGTCTTTTTTTTTTTCTTTTTTTTGAAGGAGAACATGGATTACGACCATTCCGTTTTATTAATATGATGTTAACAAAACAAATTTAGAATACTTGCCAATTGTATAGTCTACAGAATATGAAATAAAACATAATACCTCTGACATGCATGAGAGGGTGGGACAAATCCAAATAAGTACAGACATAGTAAAGAGCTGACTCTGAGCACATAGTAAAGAGCTAACAAGTACGAACATAATAAAAGAGGTCCCTCCAACAAAAACCTTGGAGGGTGGGTATCCGATCTGTGATGCTCCACTCAGTCAAGAGTATGTCCAATCACTATCTTCTCCTCGTAATACTCATCCACCTGGAAGGCTCTGACGATCCTCCCCCTCGATCCCTTCGCCGCAGCTATGACCCAAAAGAAAATAAGATGCATGATATAAGTTAGATTACCAGAAATACTATTACAAGTTCCATGAAAGTAAAAGTTACATTTGTCAAGCCATAAAACCTAGGTCATTGCGGCGATGGAGATATACCACGCTTCATTCATCTCGTGTCTCTCGTTAGCCAACTTGGGGCCTATCCACAGATTTTCATAAGATAGGGGATAATCATTTGCTTCGAGGGCCCTCAGGACCTCGACTAGAATTGCTTTACTCCTAGGACATTCTATGAACAAATGGTTTCTCGATGTGTGCATTGCAAAAGCCGCAGTTGGTCGCAATATTTGACAGTCTTTTAGTCGGGTCCTCCCTCATTAGGATTGTGTCGTTGAGTACTAGCCAAATGAAGACTTCAAATTTCAGAGGCACCTTGGCCTTCCAAAGTATGGTTCACCATTTCGGCCTACACCCTCAAAAGTGGATTCAGTTATAGAGAGAGCGTATCATAAATGAATCATTATTCTTCAATCCCCCAAGCTTTCCGGTCTAGGCTTTATGAACATCTCATTCTTGATTGTGCAATGTAGGATTTTAGTGCCCCTAGTCTCAATCGAGACTCCAGATTTAATCAGGATTTAAAGGATGGTCTCCATGACCCTCTTGTCCACGTGATGTGAGGTTGAGACACTTGCTCATATAGTTCTGGGAACATGTCTCTGAGAGAGTGTATTCTGCACCATTTATCCCACCAAAATTTGGTCGATAGGTCATTACCTATGAACGAAGTAACACAAGTGATAAACGGGTCGTAAGTGTAACACCCCGAATTCCAAAATACAACTGAATTCGAAGTTCCACAGGATCTTTACACTTCTTTCGTACAATTTTACAAGAACATAAATAACTTTTGTTACATCAGAGTTTACAATTACATTACATATTTACAGCGGAAGCAGTTTACAATAATTTACATGAATTGAAATGTACAACTCTTGAATCAATCTTTAAAGAGCATGCATTCTTTAGTCTTGTTAATCACTTTACACTGCAT
Source organism: Hemerocallis citrina (assembly GCA_017893485.1). Classification (NCBI taxonomy): domain Eukaryota; kingdom Viridiplantae; phylum Streptophyta; class Magnoliopsida; order Asparagales; family Asphodelaceae; genus Hemerocallis; species Hemerocallis citrina. Next base: position 124,416,544 of record CM030360.1, read on the forward strand.
AAAAACTGCGGGTGCGTCAGTTGCTTACAACTGACGAAATATTATATACGGCTATCTTCTCTATGCCGAAATAGTATAACGATTCTCAAATACTTAAACAAATCAAAAACTTGATCACAAACAACACTACAAGGGACTAACCTATAGATTTCGTGTAGTGCGGTGCACTTAGTCATTAATGCAGTTGTTTATATTAGATGACACTAATGCGCACTTGTTTAGATTCTATGCATCCTATACTACATAAGTCTGAGGGTAATCCCTTAACCGTTCTTCATCTTGTAGGGTTCAATCCCTCGTCATGACTTAAACTATTACTATAACTACGATAAGTATCCTAGATGGTTTATGAGTTACGAGCTCATGTCCAGATAGCCTAGAGGGGAATCCCACGTCATGTCTCGATGCATTGTGAAGAACCTATGCACAATTCAGCCTCCGTCATGGGATATGAAACCACCCGCACTCACCAAACACCCCACAAGCAACGCCTGTGGTAGGACTCCTGGAGACATATCCACGTCATGTCACGACACATCGTGAAGACAGCCTGTGAATACTCTCACACCGTAGCTCCGAGGCCCTCATACTCCTGTTTTTCTCTTATTTTCATCACATCTTCACTATGTATCTAATCTTTAATTATTTGAATCATGAACAAAATCAATTCTCTAGAGTTGGTCTTTCCACTATATCGGTCTTAACCATTCATTTACTTGACAATCAACCGTCGATTCTAATTCGGTCGACTGTCGATTGTACCAAGTTGCAATTTTGAGTAAATCATGGATATATTTTTTACATTGAAAATAAGATCACAATTTTTATATTATTTATAATCAAGGTTTCCACGAAATAATATTTTTACAACAAGTTTTCATATTTCTACAATTGGTTTGAACCTCTGGGCCGGCGATTGTCCCTTGAAGTTGCCAGAAACTGTGGGCCTCTTCCCAATATTCCAGTTGGTCCTCCGATTTTGAACATCATGGAACTGCTCCATATATGCCTCAGTGGCTGCAGCTCGTTTAACCAGCTTGTCAAACCTCCGGATACCGAGGGGTATCATCCTGGATCTCAGACAGGGCCTCAAACCATGCTCGAACTTCCGAGCCTTCTTCACCTCATCCATCACCAGTTCGGGTGCATACCTCGAGAGCTGAGTGAATCTTGTCTCATGCTTCCTAACCAACATACCACCCTGCTGCAGTGCTAGAAACTCCACGGCCTTCTTCTCCTAGACATCTGAGGAAAAATAATGACTGCAAAATTCTTCCCAGCCAAGAACAATACCTCCCTTCGTCTGCTTCATTGACTGCCACCACACAGCCGTATCCTTCTCAAAATGCAGCGCTGCCAACTTCACCTTGCTGCCCTCCGGAGTCTCCAAGACTTCGAAGATAGTCCCTACCTGTTGGGTCCAATTGTCAGCCGTGTCAGGATCTGACTTCCCCTCAAATACGGGTGGTTTCATCTGCTTGAATGATTCTACGAGTTTGATTGCTTCGGGTACTGGATTCGCAAGCACCCTTCCTTGATTCTGGTTCATGGCAACGGTATTGAGTATCTGATAGACCCTTGCTAGTTCTGTTTTCAAGTTCAGACCTTCACCATTTCGAGCTCCTCTTCTAGCCATATTCTGATGCAAAAGATCCATTAAATTCGAAGTATAAACATGAATTTTAAATCAACTTTTCCATTTCATTGAATTTCAACTTTATACATTCGAATTTAAAACATTTCTGACATCAAAATGAAAACAATAAGAAGATACAATAGTCTAGTTCCTACGGTTCCTCTTGGCTTCACGAAGCTCTCCCCATAGTTCTTCCACTTCTTCCTTCAGTACATCGGTCATGTTTTTCCTCTTCTCGAGTTTCCAAACACGATGATTGAGAATTGCAATATCATCCTTGTGCTTTGCCAACTGAGTCTCCAGTAGCCCGATTCTCTTCCGTTGAGTCTCTACTTGCCTCTGAAAAGACACAATGAGACTACTCGGAACTGGTTCTTTCTCGTCAGAAGAATCTTCAGATGAATCCGGAGGTGAAGTGATCTCTCGGTACTCAGGCCATTCCTCTTCCACTTCTTCAGGATCTTCTTCGTCTGAATCAGCTCGCCCGGGGTAGTAATCTTCCTCACCTATGTGCCAATTGTCATCTCCAGCTGGGTCGAAGTGGTCCGCCATCTTAGAGAAAGAGAAGAAGAAACATAAATCATAGAGCAACACAAATGTAAGTGACTTACATTTAAATCTCTGGACTCAACACATGCCCTAATGTCCACTTCTAGGGTGCCGTTGCATATAAATTTGTACTACTTAGAAGTGTGGCTCTGATACCACTCTATAACACCCCGAATTTCAAAAGACAACTGAATTCGAAGTTCCACAGGATTTTTACACTTCTTTCGTACTATTTTATAAGGAAATAAATAAATTTTGTTACATCAGAGTTTATAATTACATTACATATTTACAGCGGAAGTAGTTTACAACAATTTACATGAATTGAAATGTACAACTCTTGAATCAACCTTTAAAGAGCATGCATTCGTTAGTCTTGTTAATCACTTTACCCTGCATAAAAACTGTGGGCGCGTTAGTTACTTACAACCGACGAAATATTATACACGGCTATCCTCTCCATGCCAAAACAGTATAACGATCCTCAAATACTTAAACAAATCACAAACTTGATCACAAACAAAACTACAAGGGACTATCTTATAGATGTCATGTAGTGCGATACACTTAGTCCTTAATACAGCTGTTTATATTACATGACACTAATGCACACTTATTTAGATTCTATGCACCCCATACTATATAGGTCTGAGGGATAGCCCTTAGCCATTCTTCATCTTATAGGGTTCAATCCCTCGTCATGACTTAAACTACTACTATAACTATGATAAGTATCCTAGATGTTCTATGAGTTACGAGCTCATGTCCAGACAGCCTAGAGGGAAATTTCACATCATGTCACGATGCATCGTGAAGAACCTATGGACAATTCAGCCTCCGTCATGGGACATGACACCACCCGCACTCACCAAACACCCCACGAGCGTCGCCTGCGGTACGGACTCCTGGAGACATATCCACGTCATATCACGACGCATCGTAAAGACAACCTGTGAATACTCTCACACCGTAGCTCCGAGACCCTCATACTCGTGTTTTTCTCTTATTTTCATCACATCTTCACTATGTATCTAATCCTTAATTATTTGAATCATGAACAAAATCAATTCTCTAGAGTTGGCCCTTCCACTATACCGGTCTTAACCATTTATTCAACATGACCCAAATCCTGGGCTTTTCATTTCAAATTTTATTTCAACACATTTCTTTTCAATGCCGGTATGAGGCTTAACGACACTCTAGTTCTCAATTTTAATTCACAACCACAAAATTGAGTCTTTATACTCATAAGTTCTTCTTCACAATTAACATGATTTCCATTCCTTTTCATGAATCAAAACTCACATATCAAGTTCAATCTCAATTCTTATATTTCATACTCAAAAATTTTCTTTTCAATAAGCACGATAGATTCTCAAACAATAGTTTCTTTCCATACTTAATTCCATATTGATAAAGTAGCATTTTTCAACATTCACATAGGCCAATAAAATTCATAGATAACCCACTTAAATTTTCTTTCATTCAACAATTCATCTTTTATAACTTAGTGTGATCTTTTCATGAAAACAGTCACTTTTCATATTTGTACAAATATCAACTTCATACAATTCTACTTAATTCTTTGCTTCCAAAACCATCTTTATTTTAGTCAAATCATGTCCCAAATATTTTTCTTTAAGTCCATATAATTTTAGAATAATTATAGTATTTTTTCCAAATTTTTAAAAGCCTCCTCCAGACAATTTATATTAAGTTATTTCTTGTAAAAATATAGTCTCAAGTTCTCATTTATACTAGGCCACAGCTCCTAGAAAATTATCTCACGAAAATCTGGGTATTATTTGAAACTTCAGGTCAGTCGACTATTAGAACAAGGCTAGTTGGCTGTTCTACAATGATTTGAAACTCGAAGATAAAAATGATCAGGACAGTCGACTGTTAAAACATGGCCAGTCGGCTGTTCTGCGATGATTTAAAACTCGAAAAATGATCATGGCAGTCGACTGTTAAAACATGGCCAGTCGGCTGTTCTGTAACTAAAATTCGAAATTTATTACTTGACAGTCGACTGTCGACTCTAATTCGGTCGACTGTCGATTGTACCAAGTTGCAATTTTGAGTAGATCATGGATATATTTTTGACATTAAAAATAAGATCACAATTTTCATATTATTTATAATCAATGTTTCCACGAAATAATATTTTTACAACACAAGTTTTCATCTTTCAATAATAACGAAACTTTATTTTAGACAATCAACTACACATGATGCATTTAATCAACTATAAGCTTGTAGTCAAATTTTAGTACAAACAAATAGAGCATGGTGGCATGGTAAATATCTACATTAACAAATCATAGTTTTGCAATCAATTTAACTCTCTTTTAACACACATTCAACTAATAGCAATTTGTCTCATTTTCATAATGCATGGCTAGATTAGTTAAAGTCTCTCCTTAATTCGTCAACCACATCCTAGCATGATGTCTAATTAGAAGTTTAAGAGAAACACCCACCTTAAATGGAGAGAAAAATCAAAAGAACTCTTAGAGAATCTCCTACAACGAATGAACAAAGCCTTCACCTCAAGCAACCAAGTGACTTCTCCTCCTATAGAGCAAGCAATCCCTAGCCTCTCCTATAGCAATCCGCCTCCTCTCCTTTGGTTGAAGCACTTACACAACACTCACTCTTTTCAATCTCACAAAACTTCTCAATTTTTTGCCTTACAACTTGTATCTTTTCTCTCTTTCTATTCTTTCTTTTCAATTTTTTTCCAAGTGTGAGAATGAAGAGTGTGGGAGGGGGTATTTATACAATTTTCTAGGGTGAATGGAGAGCCAAGATTAGATCAAATGGTCAGAGATTAAGGGCCAAGGTGAAGTAGGGAGTTGAAATAACTTCCTATGATGAGAGTAACCAACTCTCCACCACTCCCATCTCTCCCACTCTCCTAATCCCACCCAGCCTAGGTGAGAAGGGTGTGCATTGCACACTCCATTGCATGCACATGCCACCTAGTCACCCTCATTTACAAATTTGTTCATGTGACAAATTTAATTGTCCATGAAATGAGTCTACACTACAAGTTATACCATTTCAAAAGAGAATTAAAGTAAATGGGCTCACTAATGGGCCAAACTAACCATGGGCTTTAAATAATTAATTTAATTAATAAAATAGAGTGGGCTTAAAAGATAATTAGATTTTAATTAGGTTTTTAAAGAGGATAATTTTTGGAAAAATAAAGAGAACAAATACTATATAAAAATATTTTATAAAGGAAATTATACAAATGAAATCATATGTGCACAACACGTAAAATCACAAAATCTCATAAATCAAATCTAGAGTGTTACAGTAAGCTTTGGAACCCCCTTTCCAAAACCAGGAGACTCCAGGTGTAACACCCCGAATTCTAACTGAATTTGAAGTTCCACATGATCTTTACACTTCACTTCGTACAATTTTACAAGAAAATTAAAACTTTTTATACAACAAGGATTAGATCAACACAGCGAAATTATAAATTACAACATGATACATGAATTAAATAACAACTTGAATATTTTTTTAAACAGCATCCATTCTTTAATCTTGTCATCCACTTTATCCTGCATAGAAACTGTGGGTACGTCAGTTGCATACAACTGATGCTAGGGTATAATACATCAATTTCACATACTTAGAAGGCACACACTTATCACAAACAAAGCTAAGGGAGACTATCTTATAGATGTCGTGTGTGAATGTGCACTTAGTCCTTAATACAGTTATTTATATTTTATGACATTAATGTGCACTTGTTCGGATTCTATGCATCCCATACTACATAGGTTCGAGGGCAAGACCTTAATCATTCTTCATCTTGTAGGGTTGATTCCCTCGCCATGAGTTAAATTACTACGGTAACTACGGTAAGTATCCTAGGTGTTCTATGAGTTACAAGCCCATGTCCAGACATCTGGAAGAGAATCCCACGTTATGACCTGACGCATCATGCAGACATCCTATGGACAGTACGCCTCCGCCACAGATCGATGGCACTACGTAGTCACCAAGCACCCCACAAGCATCGCCACGGTCCCGATATCCTGGAGAAGTATTTACGCCCTGACATGACGCATCATGTGGACATCCTGTGAACACTCTCACAACGTAGATCCGAGGCCCTCATACTTGCATTTTTCTCTTACTTTCATTACATCTTCACTATGTGTCTAATCCTTAGATAAATGAAGCATGAATAAAGTTAATACTCTAGAATTAGCGTTACATCTACATCGGTCTTAAACAACAATTGTTAACCACGACCCAGTCTTGGTCTTTATTATCACATTTCTCTTTCAGATTTTCATTCATGCCGATGTAAGGAATTAGCTAAAACACTAGTTTCAATTCTCTTTTCATGTTCATCAATTGAGTATTCATACTCACAATTTCCACATTTCATCATGATCTCTTATATTTCATTTTTCCATGCACATCGCATAATTTAAACAATAATCTCATATTTAATCTTGCACAATTTTTCCATGTCAAAATCTCATTCTAAATCTCTACACCCAAAATTCTTTACATTAAAAAATACTCGTTTTCTTTAATTTATCAAAATCACATTCTAAGAAAGTTTATCCATTTCTTCTTATCAAAAGTTACTTCTAATTCCCCTTATAATAAGTCAAATATTGTAGAAATAATTTTCATAAAGTAAGTATTTTTAGAAGCATTCTAATATTTTTTATCAATTTTTAAACACTAGAATACTCAAAAATGAAATAAGTTAAAAAAATCAAAACCCACAATAAAAAGGCTAAGGCCGGATTCGAACCCAGGTCAAATCCCCCGCCGATGAACAGTAACCGACCCAAATCACACCCAAGAACTAGTAAGTCCAAGGCGGCTAACTATTATATAGAGAACTTAAATTATACATAGGGTCTGGCTCTCGGATTTGATTTAAAATTGAATTTTCAGAAAAACAGAGTCTTTTACAAGACTTGAACCCAGACCAAAAGCACCGCTCAGCTACAGTAACGCACCAAAAACACACCCGAAGAACAGTAGGTCGGAGTGACTAATCGATATAGGGTCGGATTAAAATGCTTTTGTATTAGACTGTACTGTTTCTAGTTCTTTCTTTAGTAAACCCGATTTTTCTTAATTAATATGTACTTATAAAAATCTAGATCTTTTCCAGAATATAATTTCTTTGAAAAGCAGTAACTTATATTTTCTTAGATTGTCCAAATGTCATTTTTCAACACATAATAGACTATTTCTCTTTAGTTCTTTGAAAAAGTGGACTATGAATACAACTTCGACATAGAAAGAATTTCTTTTTGGATGAATCTTTTATCAACATATTCCCCGTTCATTCAGAATGTGTTCATACAAAAAATTTTTCTTCATTCTTTAACAAAATCAAGCTCTTAAATTAGTCTTATGTTTACCAAAACTAATCTTTTTCTTATGTTGCAAAGAGACTAAATAGATGACAATGTAGTGAATATAATATTACTGATAAAATGCAATTAAAACATACTTATTGCAACTAATCGATTTATCCCCAATCCATAGACATTATTTTGCATTCTACAATTCATTCATAAGAGCAATTTTTCACATATTGCATTCTACAACTCATTCATAAGCATAATTTTCATATAATCATGTTTGATCAATTCATATGTATTCTAGCATGCAAATATATTAACCAAGCATCATAACAAATCTTAATTAATACATTTCAATTTATTTGACTAACTTTTCATGTGGGTAAACTAGAGTTTCTTTCTTACTTGTCTCTTCAAAAAAATATAAAGCAACTTTTCCTACTTATTTCTAACATATTCACAATTTGAAATCCTAGCATGGTATCTATGTTAGAAGTTTGAGAAATTGCCCACCTTATTGAAGAAACAAATAGACACTCCTAAGAAATTCCTTGAACGCACGAATGGTTCCCTTCTCCTCCTAGTTTGTGCCACAAAACTTGAGCCTCTCCTCCTTGCTAGTGTGAAACCCGAGACCTCCTCCTTGATGCTATTGGCCGTCCTCCAATGTTGAAAGACCGCACAAGCACACAACCTCTCAATCTTTTTCTCACACAACTCTTTCTTTTCCTCACAATTTGTTTTTTTTTCTTCTCTTTGAAATTTTCTAATGCAAGTAATGAAGAAGACAAGGGAGGGGCTATTTATACACAGCTCAAGCTCAAATGGAGGGTTGAGATGAGTTTAGAGAAAGGCTAAGATGCATTTGGGAGTTAGAAGAACTACCCATGATCACATAACCACTCTTCCACTCTCTCCTCATGTAACACCTCAAATTCCAAAACATACTGAATTCGAAGTTCCATAGGATCTTTACTCTTCTCTTCGTACAATTTTATAAGGGATTAAAACTTTTGTTACATCAGAGTTACATTTACATTTACATTTATACAGCAGAAGTAATTTTACAATAATTACATGAATAAATATACAACATTTGAATCAATCTTTAAGCAGCATGCATACTTCAATCTTGCCAATCTCTTTGTCTTGCACATAAAACTGTGGGTGCGTCAGTTATTTACAACCGACGAAATATTATACACGGCCATCCTCTCTATGCCGAAATAGTATAACGATTCTCAATACTTAGCAAACCACAAACTTGTTCACAAACAAAACTAAGGGGACTATCCTATTGATATCGTGTTGTGAATGTGCACTTAGTCCTTAATGCAATTATTTATGTTATATGACACTAATGTGCACTTGTTCAGAGTCAATGCAGCCCATACTACATAGGTCCGAGGGCAAGCCCATACCCGTTCTTCATCTTGTAGGATTCAATCACTTGCCATGACTTAATCTACTACTGTAACTACGGTAAGTTTCATAGATGTTCTATGAGCTACGAACTCACGTCTAGGCACACTGGAGAGAATCCCAATGCACTGATACATAACTCATCATGCAGGCATCCTATGGTAATTCAATTCCTACCATAGACATGACACTACCCGCAGTTACCAAACACCCCACGAGCATCGCCACCGGAATGGTACTCTGGAGCAGTATCCACGCCCTACTCATGACGCATCATGGGGCATCCTGTGAATACTCTCATGCCGCCAATCCAATGGCCCTCATACTCATGTTTTTCTCTTACTTTCATCACATCTTCACTATGTATCTAGTCTTAATTTAATTGAATTATGAACAAAATCAATCCCTTAGGATTAGCACTCCCACTATACTGGTCTTATTCATTCATTTCACATGACCCAAATCTTGGTCTTTTTATTTCAAATATCATCTCAACATTTCTTTCATTACCGGTATGAGGCTTAGCTACACCCTAGTTCTTAATTTCAACTCATAATCACAACATCGAGTTTTTCATACTAATAAAGTCTTTTTCATGATTAACGATAATCTTCATTTCATGTTCATAGCATTTGTATATTCTTATTCTTTCATAATTCATCAAGTCATTCAATTTCAATTTCATATACAATGTCATGCATAAACAAATAAATTCAACTTGTCTTATTCATAATTCATTCTTTCCACATAATTCCCTTATTCTCATTTTATCAATACTAAATCTAACATTCATACTTTAATTTCTCTTTCATTATCAGACCACTTTTCAAATCATTTTTTTTATCAATACATTTTTTCTTTATCCAAGGATAATTTAAACTAACAATTTATAGTAAGTTCTTTCTTGTAAAAAATAGTCTCAAATTCTCATTTATACTAAGCCAAGGGTTATAGAAAATTATCTCATGAAATCTGGATATCATTTGAACTTCAGGGCAGTCGACTGTCAGAATATAGCCAGTCGGTTGTTCTGCGAGAATTTAAAACTCAAAGACAAATAATCAGGGCAGTTGACTGTTACAATACAGTCGGTCGGCTGTTCTGCAAAGATTTAAAACTCAAAAACGAATAGTCAGGGCAGTCGACTGTTACAATACAGTCCTGCAAAGATTTAAAACTCAAAAACGAATAGTCAGGGCAGTCGATTGTTACAATACAGTCGGTCGACTGTTCTGCAAAGATTTAAAACTCGAAAACGAATAGTCAGGGCAGTCGACTATTACAATACAGTCGGTCGACTGTTCTGCAAAGATTTAAAACTCAAAAAGGAATAGTCAGGGCAGTCGACGGTTACAATACAGTCGGTCGACTATTCTGCAAAGATTTAAAACTCGAAAACGAATAGTTAGGGCAGTCGACTGTTACAATACAGTTGGTCGACTATTTTGCAACTAGAATCCAAAATTTATTACCTGACAGTCGACTGTCGACTATAATTCGGTCGACTGTCGATTGCACCGGGTTGCTATTGAGGGTAGATCATGGATATATTTTTGACATTGAAAATAAGATCACAATTTTCACATTATTTATAATCAAGGTTTCCACGAAATAATATTTTAAGAACACAAGTATTCATCTTTCCACATTGATGATGCTTAAATCTAGACAATCAAAATTTTCATGATGCACTTTAATCAATCATTCATTTCATAAGCAAAAATTTCTCATTAAAGCATATCCAAAAAGCAAGATGGGTTCTAGCACGTTAAAATCACAATTTTAGCAATTAGTAATCAATTGATCAAGCATTCTCTTATCTACAATTTTCTTCTCTAAATAGGCAAATATGAGGCTAAATTACTTAGTTTCTCTCCAGCAATTTTATCAATTCAAAATCCTAGCATGATGTCTAAATTAGAACTATGAGAATCACCCACCTATTTGAAGAAAAATACTACAAAAGCTCCTAGAATCTCCTTGAACACACGAGCGGTCCTTCTCCTCCTAGGTTGAGCCAACACAATTGCCTCCTCCTCCTTGCACTAGTGAACCCGAGCCTCTCTCTTTCCTTGACGAAGTGGTCGGCCTCCAAGAATGGAACTCACACACAACTAAACACACTAAATCTTTTTCTAACTCTCTCAATCTTTTTGCTCTCTTATGTATTTCATTCTTTCTTCTATTTACAAATATTTATTTAGTGTATTGTAAGCATACAAGGGGGTATTTATACTAGTTTTAGGGTGAAATGGAGGGATAGGATTGCATTAGATGGTTGTATATAAATGGCTAGGATACATTGGGAAGTTGTAGCAACCACCCATGAGCAAGTAACCACCTATCCACTAAGCCACACATCCACTCTCCTTGACTCCAATCCGGCCTAGGTAAAAGGGTGTGCAATGCACACTCTAGTGCATGCACGTGCCAAATGTAGCACCCCTAACTACTAATTGTACAAGATAAATTAATTAATTGTCTAAAAAAATGATCAACACTACAAGTCATGGTATATAAAAGGGAAATTATCTAGTGGGCTTTCAATTAGTCGGCTCAAACTTCAATGGGTTAATTAAAATAAATCAAATAATTAGGTTGGGCTTCAAAATAAACAATTAGGCTTTCAAAAATAAAAGAAAGATAGGAAAATGTTTATTCATGCTACAAAATAAATAATTCTTATAGAAAATGCACCTGAATTAGTACGTGCAATACACGTAAAATTCACAAACCTTCATTTAATAAAAAAAATAAAGAATGAGGGTATTACAACACACCCTTCTTAGAATAGTTCCGTCCCCAGAACTACACATACAGAGTGAGAAGAAAAGAAATACAACAAGAAGAAAAGGAGGAAAGAGAAAAGAAAAGAAAAGAAAATACAACTCAAGCAAAGAGCTCAGGATGGTCTCTCATCATCATCTCCTCGGATTCCCAAGTAGCCTCTTCAAACAACTGGTTTCTCCAGACTACTTTTACCATCGGTATCATCTTGTTCCTCAAGACTTTCTCCCGACGATCCACAATCTCAACTGGGAGCTCAATGTAACTCAGGTCCAACTGCAAATCCTCCGGCACTTCGGGCAAATAATGACTTGGATCTGGAATGTATCCTCTTAGCATAGACACATGAAAGACATTGTGCACCTGAGACAACTCCTCCGGCAACTCCAACCGCTAAGCAGTTTTTCCAATCCACTTCAATATCTTATATGGGCCTATGAATCTTGGGGCTAACTTCCCATCTCTGCCAAATCGGATCACACCTTTACTAGGTGAAACCTTCAGAAAGACAAAGTCACCAACCTCGAACTCAAGGTCCCTCCTTCGGTTGTCTGCGTAGCTCTGAAAGAACCTCCTGTAGTATCTAGTTAACCCATGAAAACTCCTGATTTTCTTCACGGTAGTAGGCCTTGTCCAATCCTCCACCGCCTCTATCTTCTACGGATCAGTTTTCACTCCCTCCTTAGAAAGGATGTGACTTAGGAATGCCACCTCAGATTTCCAGAAATCGCACTTGGATAACTTGGCATACAACCCATGCTCCTGAAGCTTCCTCAAAACTGCTGCCAGATGCTCTGTGTGCTCCTCCTTCGACTTGGAGTACACAAGGAATCATCGATAAACACCACGACAAAAGAGTCAATAAACGGCCTTAGAACTCTGTTCATCATATCCATGAAAATTGTAGGTGCATTCGTCACTCCAAACCTGTAATACCCTGTAATTTCGAAGCAATATAATATATATAAATATATGATAATAAATTGGGGGTGACCTATAGATTCTTCTATAGGATATAAAGTATGGAATTGTGTGGATGGGAGAGGCCCACGGTATGAATTGAAGCACCTACCATGCTGGTTGAATTGGTGGGAGATGACGTCATCTCCAAGAGGGCCCCACCTGGATTGATTTCGGTAAGGGATATCAGTGAGATTCGAAATGTGACGTGGCATATATTGTCACGGGATTTGAGTAAATAAATAGGAGAGATGTGGTTAATTAGTCCCATATCGGGAGTGTACAAAAATTAATTGAGTATAAATAAAATTGCCTATGATCAAGAGTCACCTAATTGGTTAACCACCTTTTGAGAGGCAGCCTGTGGTGGGCAGTTGTACTACATAGTATCTAATTTGTCTTCTAAAAATAATAAAATTGTCTGAGTATTGGGGCGGGGCATTACAAATGGTATCAGATCCAGGTTTCGACATCGAGGGTGGAAGAGGGCCTCAGTATGATCTGCGGTGTGAGATAGTCCCCGAAATTATCGAGGTGTGAATGAAATAGTCTCCGGAATTACCTGCGGTGTGGGACTAGTCTGCGAAATTATCGGGATCGAGGACGACATCACATCGACTAGAAAGGCAGATCCTATGCTAGATGTGTGCCCCGTACTCAGTGAGGTCGCTGATTTCTAAAGGTGGGGTGTATGTAATACCCCGTAATTTCGAAGCAATATAATATATATAAATATATGATAATAAATTGGGGGTGACCTATAGATTCTTCTATAGGATATAAAGTATGGAATTGTGTGGATGGGAGGGACCCATAGTATGAATTGAAGCACCTAAGATGCTGGTTGAATTGGTGGGAGATGATGTCATCTCCAAGAGGACCCACCCGGATTGATTTCGGTAAGGGATATCAGTGAGATTCCAAATGTGACGTGGCATATATTGTCACGAGATTTGAGTAAATAAATAGGAGAGATGTGATTAATTAGTCCCATATCGGGAGTGTACAAAAATTAATTGAGTACAAATAAAATTGCCTATGATCAAGAGTCACCTAATTGGTTAACCACATTTTGAGAGGCAGCCTGTGGTGGGCAATTGTACTACATAGTATCTAATTTGTCTTCTAAAAATAATAAAATTGTTTGAGTGTTGGGGTGGGGCGTTACAAATGATCTCTGTAGCGCCCCGAATTTCTAATATAATATCTTAGAAAATACGTGGCATAATTCCCAGCATCAATTTCAATGTAATATTAAATAAAGTCAATACCAGTTGTTACCGCTAAATCTGGTGTGGGGATAAACATATAGTATTTGTGGATTCGTGAAAAACCTGAATAGCAAGCCTCTAACCTGTTCCGCCGGAGACTGACCGTTGACTCCCGCCGTTAACCTGCAAAAAATGCGAGACACCGGGGTTGATCCCGGCGACGCACCCTCCGACGCTCAAGTCAGTAACCAGAAATGATTATGAAAGAGCGTAAATTGGGAAAATACTCATTACCTCGCAATGGAGATGGATGGGGGGTATTTATAGGCGTCTTTGGGACTGGATTAGGAATGTAATCCCCGTGATTAGATAAGGAATATTCTCCTAGTAATCAGATAAGGAATTGAATCCCTAATTCCCAGTGAAGAGATAGATGAAAATCAGGGCCGTTGATTAAGATCTAATCAGGGACCTTGATTGTATCTTGCTGGATCGGGTGTGCAGCGGATTGGAACCCATACCCAGTTGATGTGGATCCGTTCATGGGTTATTGGGCTTTGAATAAAGACCCAGTTCCCATTTCAGACCCGTTTGTAGGTGAAATTACCGTTTTACCCCTGAGCTTTAAGATTCGTGTTCGATGTGAACGGTCCCGATTTAATCCTATTTTTAGCCATATCACGAGCCCCCCACTCCTAAAGACTGAGTTTTTCAGTCTTTGAGGAGTAGTTTTGTTGTTCTAATGGCGTACGGGATTTTATCGGTGTTCTTAAGGGAATTTGGATCTTGCTCGGGGGTGTAACGGTGTCATTCTGGGCTTGTAAAATACCCAAAAATATCCTCAGAATTTTCCGGATTTTTGGTGATTTTTCCAGAATTTTTTGAATTTTTTCTCATTTTTGAATTTTTTATTCATTTTTCGAATTAAATAATTAATTATCGAAAATATTAAATAATTATTCTAATTAAATAATTATATTTTTCAGAATTTAAAATAATTTTTCTGAATTTATAATTATTTTTAGAATTTTTATTTAATTTTTTTCGATTTTTAAACATTTTTTCGGATTTTTTAAATAATTAAAACAAATAAATAAATAAATAAATAAATAAATAAAATATTACCTGGACACGTGACGCGATCGTGTGCGTTGATCACGATCAAGCGAGCGCGCATCGGGAGGAGGAAGAAGAGGCCATTTTTTGGTGTAATAGGGTCGGTGCCATGAATGCTCGGCAAAAGGTGGCCGAAGTCCACGAGGACGACACGTGTCAAGTCAACGGTTGACTTTTTTTTTTTTTTCGCTGCTTCTTTCTTCTTCTCTCCTTCTTCGCTGCTTCTCTATCTTCTTTCTCTGTTTCTTTCTTCTTCGTTCTGTTCTCTTCGTCTCTCTTCTTCTTCGTTCTCCTTCGACCGCAACCCTACTTCCAACCCCCAGCTCCTACTCTGTCTCCACCTCCGAGGGCGTCGCTGGAGCTCGAGGAGGAGGAGTGGGGTTTGAAGCTCGACGGCGGAGGCGCTCGTCAAGTGGGAGCAAGGTCGGAGCTTGGAGTGCGAGGGGAGCTCGCGTAGGGGGAAGTTCGGTGAAGGTGGTATGGCGAAGCTCAGCTGCGACGGCATCGGAATAGAGCTTGGAGGAATGGAGCTCGGATTTGAGGGGAGCTCGACAGCGGAGCGATGGGTTCGAAGCTTTGTGATGAGGTGGAGCTTGTCGACACCATGGCTAGGGGTTTGAGCTCGGGATAGGGAGCTCGGCGATGTGGTTTTGAAGTTCGACGATGCTTCGAGATCGGCACCGAAGCTTCGATGGCGTTCGGCAACGAGCTTGGCCATGATGGCGAAGGCGGAGCTCGGGGAGATGACGAAGCTGATGGCGAGTGGAGACGAGCTCGAAAGATGAGCTCGGTGTCAAGTTTGGTGTCGACGAGGTCGGAGGTTGACGGAGGTGTTTGCGAGCTCGACGACGGAGTCAGAAGAAGGAGGAGGCTCATCGGAAGTGGTTCGGCGAGGTTGGGAGCTCGGAAGTGGAGGCGGCGAAGTCGGAGCTCGGTTGTTCGAAGAAGGTGGGTTCGGAGCTTGAAGACGACGGAGCTCGACGACGGAGTGAGCTCGTCGGAAGTGGAGGTGGTCGGCCATGGCGGAGCTTGGAGGCAGGCCTGGTGGAGCTCGACACTTCGGAGCTCGTCGAAGCGGAGCGGAGCTCGGCGGAGTTGAGTTCGCGAGATGGTGGGTTCGGTGCTTGAAGGTGACGAGTTTGGCGTTTTTGTTTTTGTTCCCCTGGTTTGTTTTGTTTGGTTTTTGGTTGGGATTTGCGCCAAACGTAGGGGGAGAAAGAAGGAGGGTGACGTGGCATTTTGGTTTGGGTTCGGGTCCCCTTAATGGGTCCGAACCCGGCCCCTTGTCTCTCCCCTTTTTTTTTGTTGTTCGTGGGTCTTGTGCTGAGAGCGTTCGGCGGCTGGTGCCGAACTCAACTGGTGCCGAACTCAAGCCCGTAAAACGATCGGTGTCAGGAACGCTCGGCAGCTGGTGCCGAACTCAACTGTGCCGAACTCAAGTCCGTAAAACGGTCGGTGGCAAGAACGCTCGGCAGCGGGTGCCGAACTCAACTGGAGCCGAACTCAAGCCCGTAAAACGGTCGGTGGCAAGAACGCTCGGCAGGGGTGCCGAACTCAACTGGTGCCAAACTCAAGCCCGTAAAACGGTCGGTGGCAAGAACGCTCGGCAGGGGTGCCGAACTCAACTGGTGCCGAACTCAAGCCCGTAAAACGGTCGGTGGCAAGAACGCTCGGCAGGGGTGCCGAACTCAACTGGTGCCGAACTCAAGCCTGTAAAACGGTCGGTGGCAAGAACGCTCGGCAGCGGGTGCCGAACTCCAATTTTCCCTGCAGAGTTCTTCTTGATATTCCCGGTGCTACGGAGGTCGGCTCGGGGCGTGCGACCCCTTGTTTCGAAGCTAATTCGAAGATCTACGACTTTTCTTTAGGAGTGAGATGAAGATCCACCCTCCTTCCTGGTCAAAACAGCCAGTGAATATCCTTGTATACATGAGGTTGAGGAGAGTTTTCGAAGTTCCCGGTGCTACGGAAGTCGGCTCGGGGCGTGCGACCCCTTGTTTCGAAGCTAATCCGAAGATCTACAACTTCTCTTCAGGAGTGAGATGAAGATTCACCCTCCTTCATGGTCAAAATAGCCAGAGAATATCCTTGTACACATGAGGTTGAGGAGAGTTTTGGTTTTTGCTTGGGATCGGCGCCAACTTTGTTGGAGAAGATCGGCGTCAAAATAGCCCCCCTCTTCTTTTTTGTGTTGTTTGTTTATGAGAGCGTTCGGCGAAGGGGTGCCGAGGTCCGATTTTTTCCCCCGTAACGAGGTCGGTTCCGAGAACGCTCGGCAGCTGGTGCCGAACTCGATTTTCCCCCCGTAACGAGGTCGGTTCCGAGAACGCTCGGCAGCTGGTGCCGAACTTGATTTTCCCCCCGTAACGAGGTCGGTTCCACGAATGCTCGGCAGTGGGTGCCGAACTTGATTTTTTCCCCGTAACGAGGTCGGTTCCACGAACGCTCGGCAGTGGGTGCCGAACTTGATTTTTTCCCCGTAACGAGGTCGGTTCCACGAACGCTCGGCAGTGGGTGCCGAACTTGATTTTTACCCCGTAACAAGGTCGGTGTCACGAACGCTCGGCAGTGAGTGCCGAACTTGATTTTTACCCCGTAACAAGGTCGGTGTCACGAACGCTCGGCAGTGAGTGCCGAACTTGATTTTTACCCCGTAACAAGGTCGGTGTCACGAACGCTCGGCAGTGAATGTCGAACTTGATTTTTACCCCGTAACAAGGTCGGTGTCACGAACGCTCGGCAGTGAGTGCCGAACTTGATTTTTACCCCGTAACAAGGTCGGTTCCGAGAACGCTCGGCAGCTTGTGCCAAGCTTGAATTTTCCTTCGTAACGAGGTCGGTTCCGAGAACGCTCGGCAGCTTGTGCCGAACTCCAATTTTTCCCTGCAGAGTTCTTCTTGATGTTCCCGGTGCTACGGAGGTCGGCTCGGGGCGTGCGACCCCTTGTTTCGAAGCTAATTCGAAGATCTACAACTTCTCTTTAGGAGTGAGACGAGGATTCACCCTCCTTCATGGTCAAAATAGCCCCGCAACATCCTTGTCTTCATGAAGTTGAGGAGTGTTTTGGTCGTGGGGATTTTGGAAGAGGAGCTCCACTCCTAGGGGCGGAGAAGCTGTGCTGGGAAAACCCTTGTGCCAGGAAGACCCTTGTAAGAGCCGTGGGAAGACCCATCCTTTGAGGTGAGCAAAACGAAGAGCTTGGCTTTAGGAGAGAGCCATTTGGAAGACAAGTTTGAGGAGCAACTCTAGGAGAGAGTTGTGAGCTCCGATCTTGTTGAGAAGAGGTCCGCTTTGGAGGCGAGCGGAGCAAAGAGCTCGGATCTGGAAGAGAGCTATTTGTGAGACTAGTGTGAGGGGGAACTTTAGGAGAGAGTTGTGCTCCAAACTTGTTCGAGGAGAGGTCCGTCTGGGAGGCGAGCGGAGTGAAGAGCTCGACTCTGGGAGAGAGCCCTTTGTGAGACGAGTGTAAGGAGCAACTCTAGGAGAGAGTGGTGAGCTCCGAACTCGTTGAGAAGGGGTCTGCTTTTGGAGGCGAGCGGAGCGAAGAGGTTGACTCTGGTAGAGAGCCCTTTGTGAGACGAGTGTGAGGAGCAACTCTAGGAGAGAGCGGTGAGCTCCGAACTCGTTGAGAAGAGGTCCGCTTTTGGAGGCGAGCGGAGCGAAGAGCTTGACTCTGGGAGAGAGCCCTTTGTGAGACGAGTGTAAGGAGCAACTCTAGGAGAGAGTAGTGAGCTCCGAACTCGTTGAGAAGGGGTCCGCTTTTGGAGGCGAGCGGAGCGAAGAGCTTGACTCTGGGAGAGAGCCCTTTGTGAGACGAGTGTGAGGAGCAACTCTGGGAGAGAGTGGTGAGCTCCGAACTCGTTGAGAAGGGGTCCGCTTTTGGAGGCGAGCGGAGCGAAGAGCTTGACTCTGGGAGAGAGCCCTTTGTGAGACGAGCTTGAGGAGCGACCCAAGGAGAGAGTGGTGAGCTCCAAACTCGTTGAGAAGAGGTCTGCTTTTGGAGGCGAGCGGAGCGAAGAGCTTGACTCTGGGAGAGAGCCCTTTGTGAGACGAGCTTGAGGAGAGACCCAAGGAGAGAGTGGTGAGCTCCGAACTCGTTGAGAAGAGGTCCGCTTTTGGAGGCGAGCGGAGCGAAGAGCTTGACTCTGGGAGAGAGCCGTTTGTGAGACGAGCTTGAGGAGCGACCCAAGGAGAGAGTGGTGAGCTTCGAACTCGTTGAGAAGAGGTCCGCTTTTGGAGGCGAGCGGAGCGAGGAGCTTGGCTCTAGGAGAGTGCTATTTGTGAGACGAGTTTGAGGAGCAACCCTAGGAGAAAGTTGTGGGCTCCGAACTCGTTATTTAAGTGAGGGAATCAACGGTTGTGGGAGCAATTCCGAATGGCGAACCACTTCTAGCTCGCTTAATAGCGAACTTGCTAAGTAGAATCGAGCCAAGTGTTGGACTCCGGAACCATCGTTAGAAAAGTTCAACGGCTGTAGGAGCAATTCTGAATAGCGAACCACTTCTAACCTGCTTAAGAGCAAGTTATTCGAAGCAGAATTGAACCAAGTGTTGGACTCCGAAACCATCGGTAGAGTTGTTCAACGGTTGTGGGAGCAATTCCGAATGGCGAACCACTTCTAACCCGCTTAAGAGCAAGTTATTCGAAGCAGAATCGAACCAAGTGTTGGACTCCGGAACCATCGGTAGAGTTGTTCAACGTTTGTGGGAGCAATTCCGAATGGCGAACCACTTCTAACCCACTTAAGAGCAAGTTATTCGAAGCAGAATCGAACCAAGTGTTGGACTCCGGAACCATCGTTAGAGTTATTCAACGTTTGTGGGAGCAATTCCGAATGGCGAACCACTTCTAACCCACTTAAGAGCAAGTTATTCGAAGCAGAATCGAACCAAGTGTTGGACTCCGGAACCATCGGTAGAGTTGTTCAACGGTTGTGGGAGCAATTCCGAATGGCGAACCACTTCTAACCCGCTTAAGAGCAAGTTATTCGAAGCAGAATCGAACCAAGTGTTGGACTCCGGAACCATCGTTAGAGTTTAGTGAGTTGCGGGAGGAGCCATGTAGAAGAAGCTAGACTCCGAAATCACCATTTAACGAGTCGTGACTCGGAGAGATTGAGATGATGCAAGAGCAACAATTTCCAATGAAAAAATGTAAATTTTTATTGAAATAAACTAAGTGGCTGCTTCAATAGGGCGAGCCATTATTACATGCTATTGGCCGGGTTACAAGCATCGGTCTTATTGGAAATCAAAATCCTACTTCTACGATAAGGTGAAGACCTCTTGGGAGGAGCTGGGAGGTTCTGAGTCTTGAAGCTCGCCGGGCCCTTCAGTTCGTTTGTTGGCTTCTCAGAGGGGAAGCTCGGCCCCCACTTTTTGGATGAACTTGGTCAGGTGTCCCCGCTGTACGAGTTCTTCGATCTCCTCCTTGAGAGCCCGACAATCATCCGTATCTTGGCCGTGGTCCCTGTGAAAGCGGCACCACTTATCTTTGTCCCTCTTCTTACCAGGGATATTCATTCTAGGGGGAGCGCGGAGTAGTCCTTCCTTGTCCACCTCCATAAGGACTTCTGATATATTAGCAATGAGGGGGGTGAACTTCTCAAAACGTGGAGTCGAACGGCACTGGCCATTACTGTCCTTCTGGGATTTTTGGGACCCCTTTTCGCTTGTGCTCTTCCATTTGTTCCCGGAAGATGTCTCCTCAAGAGTAAGGGGGTTGAGAGCCTCTTCGGCCCGAATGTACTTTTCACACCTGAGAAGGAGGTCGGCAAAGTTCTGTGGAGGCTTCTTAGCAAGAGTGGAACGAAGGCTGGAATTGAAGACATTGGATTGGAAGGCGGCTGTTGTGACGGATTGGTCGAGGGAGGCCATGGACCTGACCTCCGCAGTGAACCTCTTCACATAGTCTCTTAACTTCTCACCTTTCTCTTGCCTGGGCTGGAGGAGTGAGATGTTGGTCTTCTCCGTGCGCCTGCTACTCACGAAGTGGGTGATGAAGAGTGTTTCGAACTGCTCGAAAGAGAATATGGAAGACGGGGCGAGGCGGGAGTACCATTCCCGAGCCGAGCCCTTGAGAGTAGCAGGGAATGTCTTGCACAGTAGGGCATCGGAAGCTTGGTGGATGAGCATGAGAGTCTTGAAGCTCTCGATGTGGTCAACGGGGTCAGTCTCCCCGGTGTAAGTCTCAAATTGGGGAGGTTTGAAGCCGAACGGCACAGGTGCATCCACAATGGTTCGGGAGAAAGGGGGTCGAGTAGGACGTAGGGTCCTCCCCCTAAGCTCTTCTTCTCGACCTATCTGACCCAGGCGCCTCTCTACCTCATGAAGATGGCGATACATGGCGTCGTCTCTCCGACGGTAATCAGCCGAGCCTCTAGACTCGTCTTCGTAGGAGGGAGAGCGAGGGCTGCGACGATGGTAACTTCGGGAGCGACGAGGACTTAGGGTACGCCGGGAGTTGGTAGAAGCGGGACGAGGAGATGGGGACCGTCAGCGAGGGCTTCGGACTGGAGGAGGGGACGGGGCCTTCGGCTCATTAGGGTTTTGACGGAGGTTGAGTGCCTGTTGTACCATTGCTTGGAACTGCTGGAACTCGGCACGGGTGATTGGTGCCTCATTGTTCCTGGGCTGTTGCCGATCTGCGGGGGAGTGCCTCCTTCTGTAATGCTCGGGGGACTCCCTCCTTCCCCTTCGGACAGGGGATCTTCTGTAGTCTCGGCGGTGAGGGGATCGCTCACCCGGACGTTTTTGGCGGGAGGCTCCCTCTCGGGCCCGCTTCTCGTCCAGACGGTGGCGTAAGTCCTCCACCTTCTGCCAGTTTTGAGGATTATGAGAGGCCATGGAATCCGTAGAGGCTTTGTGTATGGAGACGCGGTCTTGATGGAGAGGTTGCTTCAGGCGGGAGCTCCCCGCACCGGCATTCTGAGGACCGGTGGGACCCTTGGGGGGTTCCTGATTCTGAAGAGGAGGCTGATCTTGTTGAAGAGGGTCCTCCACTTGAGGCGAGGGTTGTCCCTGCTGCGGAGCGGGTTGGACGGGGACTACCTCTTGCTGATCGGCGGGGTTGGGCCCGCGGTTGGACCCTCTGGACCTGACTTTTCTCGGAGGCATGGCTGGAGAAGATCGGAACAACGGGAAGAGGGGCTGCTATTCGTTTGGTTTTCCCACAGACGGCGCCAATCTGTTACCGCTAAATCTGGTGTGGGGGTAAACAGATAGTATTTGTGGATTCGTGAAAAACCTGAATAGCAAGCCTCTAACCTGTTCCGCCGGAGACTGACCGTTGACTCCCGCCGTTAACCTGCAAAAAGTGCGAGACACCGGGGTTGATCCCGGCGACGCACCCTCCGACGCTCAAGTCAGTAACCAGAAATGATTATGAAAAAGCGTAAATTGGAAAAATACTCATTACCTCGCAATGGAGATGGATGGGGGGTATTTATAGGCGTCTTTGGGACTGGATTAGGAATGTAATCCCCGTGATTAGATAAGGAATATTCTCCTAGTAATCAGATAAGGAATTGAATCCCTAATTCCCAGTGAAGAGATAGATGTAAATCAGGGCCGTTGATTAAGATCTAATCAGGGACCTTGATTGTATCTTGCTGGATCGGGTGTGCAGCGGATTGGAACCCATACCCAGTTGACGTGGATCCGTTCATGGGTTATTAGGCTTTGAATAAAGACCCAGTTCCCATTTCAGACCCGTTTGTAGGTGAAATTACCGTTTTACCCCTGAGCTTTAAGATTCGTGTCCGATGTGAACGGTCCCGATTTAATCCTATTTTTAGCCATATCACCAGTAAAAATTTAAATTTTCATTTCAATAATCATTTACATAGCACAACGGAATACAATACACCTTAAATCAAAATCTCTTTTCTTTACAACAATTTCTTTTACAATTACATAAGTCATTACATCACTTGAACTCAAGCATCCAAATCCGAGCCTTAAGAAATCACCTGCAAAATATGAGGCTAGAGATAACCCTAACCCCAAAAACTAAAGGGGTCAGCCATAAAGGTGTGAGTAATATAAATAAGCAACATAAGTAAAGCATGGATTTATCAACAACAGAACATAACAAGAGTAAATGAATATAGGAAATCACAGACGCGAAAAACACAACGAGTGAAGCTAGACTAAGTGTTAAGTGTAGGAACAGGAAAACACATGCATGAAACCACATGTGCGTCTCCTCGACTCCGATAATTCCGGAGATCAATCCCACACTACAGGTAATTTCGGAGACTATTTCACTCACACCTGGATAATTCCGGAGATTATCTCACACCGCAAGCCATACTGAGGTCCATAAACTATGTTCTTGTAGATCATATCACCACTAGTGTTTGTCCTTATCATTTTGGTTGTTAATTACTTAACGAATCTCCTAGAGTTGGTGTACCCTATCGGACTTAACAATTGATCAACTAAAATTGTCTCAACAGGCTCAAACATAAATATCTCAACTGCCGGTATACTAGGGTCACACACACACCCTCTAGAGACTCACACTCAAATATCCAAACCAATCCTCCAACATAAATTGTTCAGTTAAACCACTTGAAAACATATGTTTCAGTAGATGATAAAGTATAGAATAATAAGTTATAGATTAGAACATTTAGAGAATAAATTATTTGAAAGAACAATCAAAAATATAAAGATACATCAGTACTAGTCGACTAATAACAAGCGTAAGCCGACTGCCTAGACAGAGAATTTAATGGTTTTAAGAAAATAATTCTAAGTGTTATAAGTCGACTATCTAGGGTCATAGGTCGACTGTCCAGAGAGAAAAATTACAATGATCTTTAAGAAAATAAATCTAAGTATAGCAGTCGACTGTAAAGGGTATATAGGTCGACTGTCCAGAGAGAAAAATTACAATAACTTCGAGAAAATAATTCTAGGTGGTACCAGTCGACTGTAAAAGTCATCAGTCGCCTGTCCAGAACGAGAATTCAATAAAAACTAGAGAACATTGCAGCTGGGTCATGTCGGTCGACTAAGAAGTCATACTAGTCGACTGTTGCCTTACATACTGCATACTTTTGGTTGTGCACATTTCAACAGATACGTAGTTTTACTTTATGAAAACGATTTCTACGAAAAGCATATTTCTTATATAATCAATACAACTTGTAGGACATATAATAGTCCATAAAGACTAAATCAAACTACTTGAATTTATAAAAAATGCGATTTGTTAATCTCCTTCAAATAAAACATAAATTGTGCATATAATCAAAATAGAGTTTTTCTTAAATTTCACTGATCACCGAAAGAGTTTTGTATTCAGATCCAAACCATATAAATACCAAATCTCAAAGAACATCCCCAATTTGTATTCATTTCTACAAACTCACTAAATTATCAATTTTGATTTTCAAGACATGATCTCTTGGTTCATAAATTCTTTTTCCAAATTTCTCAAAACTGAATTACTACTATAACTCACAACCATAATCAATTGGAAACATCACCATATCAAGTTTCATTCAACCAATACTCAAAAGTGATAAAAATCTTATCTTTAGTAGATTCATGCATAAAATCTACCATATTCGGTCAATCCAACATTGATCCAAAAGAAATAGCATACCCATGATCTCTAATAGGACATTCATCAATCTCAAATTACCCACATACAATTTTATTCACGAACAACTAGGATTCACAAGATCCAATTTTTCATCCATCCATGCAACTCATCATGTACATATTCATACTCAAAACCCTAAACATGCTTTCTAATAGATGAAATTCAACATCCAAGATCAGTCAAAACATTCATATCATTCGCATACAACATACATAAAAGAAAATAAAACACAACAAATCACTTACCTCGAATGAAGAAAATCTGGTACGAAAACCTTTTTTTTGCGAAATCCAAGATCACCTCCTTAACTCTCCAAGAAACAATAAAAACCTTGTGTTGTGCAGTGAAAGATGGCTGCACTTCTTTTAAATAGGCCAGAATTGAGGATTTAGGGTTTTCAAACACATTTGCAAAATAACCCCTTGAAAATATAACTTTACATAAATAGATCCCTATACTTGGAAACTTGCTAATACCAATTAAATTGAGATTTAAAAGCAAAATAAACTCCTTATTTCTAGTTGGCACTATTTGAAAAGTCCAGAAAATAGTTTTTGCACTTTCACCCCTCAAAATAACAATTTTGCAAAAAGATCCTTCTTTTTCTTAATATTTGCAAATAGATCCAATAAATATCAGAAAAATCTAGAAAAATTGAAATTAAATCCTAAATAATAAAGATGATTTTTCATGAAGAAATTTTGGCTTTTGAACTTCTCAAGAAAATATTTGCACGTGTTTTGCACGTGTAAAAAGATAGATTTCCAGAAAAATGTTTATTAAATCTCCAAAAATCATTTTAATACATTTATAAATCTTTAAAATAACATTTAAAAATATGAGGTACTACAAAACCGCATAACTAAGAATTCGTAATGCCCGTGTCGAGTTCTGAACGCAGTCTTATGCACATCTTCAGCTTTCACTCGAACTTGATGGTAACCTGATCGAAGAACTATTTTGGAGAAAACAGCTGCTCCTTGTAGACGTTTGAACAAGTCATCAATTCTTAGAATCGGATATTTATTCTGAACAGTGACCTTATTCAACTCTCGGTAATTGATGACATCCTCATCGAACCATCCTTCTTCTTTACCAACAGCACCGGTGCTCCCCAAGGTGATGCACTCTGTTGAATAAAGCCTTTCTCCAACAGTTCCTCAATCTGCCGTTTGATCTCATCCTGCTCTACAGGCGCCATCCTATATGGTGCCTTGAAAATAGGTGCACTCCCTGGCTGAATAGTGTGCTGAACACTACATCACAATGCGGGGGTAACCCAGGCAAATCTTCTAAGAATACAGTCGGATAATTCCGACCCACCAGAATTTACTGCACCTCTACAGGAGTCCCTTCCTTCTGGCTGATAACAGCCACCAAATCTGAACATCTTCTCTTCCCTTGGAAAGTGACTTCAGGTCCACTTGGAGCCTTCACTGTTACTATCTTGGTCTTGCACTCGATGCTCACACTATACACCGACATCCAATCAATGCCAATGATAACATCGACTCCTAAGACGTTCAGCTCGATCAGATCAATCCCGAAAACTTTATCTCCAATCACGATCTCACAGTCCGCATAGTACCGATCAGTGGTTAAAGTCTCCCCTAATGAAGTAGCTACTGCTAAAACCTTGCCTGGAAATATCTTCGGTTCAACTCCCAGAACTTTAGCAAATTTAGGTGATACCAAAGCATGGGAGGACCCAGTATCGAACAAAACAACAGCTTTCTTTCTATTCAAATAAAGTTCACATATTACACACTCGTTACATAACAATTTACTAAATAAGCGGGAAAAGAGAAACAACATAAAAGCATTCCTAAACCCCCTCACTCGTACCAGTGATGACGTGATCCACCTCATCAGCGTCAGCTTCAGTCAAGGCAAATACTCGTCTTGCTGGTACGGCTTCTTCCCGGTCTGCAGAGTTGGTCCGTTACGGACGACATCCTGCAGCTTGGGGCGATGAGACTTGCAGTGGTATGTCTCTCCACAGTTGAAACAAGTCACGGGAGGTCTCACCCAAGTATTCCCGGGTCTTCCTGCCACATGAACAGTGTTCACACCCTTAGGCTTGAATCTTTGAGCCGGTCGCTGTTCCCTGACATTTTCAGCAACTCCGGGCCTCTTTTCCATATTCCAGTTGTTCCTCTGATTCTGAACAGCGTGGAACTGCTCCATGTCCGCCTCCATGGCTGCCGCTCGTTTGACCAGCTTGTCAAACCTCCTGATACCGAGGGGTATCATCCTGGATCTCAGACTTGGCCTCAAACCATGCTTGAATTTCCGAGCCTTCTTCGCCTCGTCCATCACCAATTTGGGTGCATACCTCTAGAGCTGAATGAATCTTGTCTCGTACTCCCTAACCAACATGTCGCCTGCTGCAACGTGAGAAATTTCATGCCCTTCTTCTCCTGGACGTCTGATGGAAAATAGTGACTGCAGAATTCCTCCATGAATTCCTCCCAACCAAGAACAATATCTCCCATCGTCCGCTTCATCGACTGCCACCACACAGCCGCATCCTTCTCGAACTGCAGCGCAGCCAGCTTCACCTTGCTGCCCTTCGGAGTCTCCAAGACTTTGAAGATAGTCTCTACCTGTCAGATCCAATTGTCAGCCGCGTCAGGGTCTGACTTCCCCTCAAACATCGGTGGTTTCATCCGCTTGAATGATTCCACAAGTTTGATTGCTTCGGGTACTGGATTCGCAGGTACCCTTCCTTGATTCTGATTCATGGCAACGGTATTGAGTATCTGATAGACCCTTGCTAACTCCGTTTTCAAGTCCAGACCTTCCCCATTTCGAACTTCTCTTCTAGCCATATTCTGATGCAAAAGATTCGTTAAATTCGAAGTATAAAACATGAATTTTAAATCAACTTTTCATTTCATTGAATTCCAAACTTTATACATTCGAATTTAAAACATTTCTGACATCAAATGAAAGCAGTAAGAAGATACAACAGTCCAGTTCCTACGGTTCCTCTTGGCTTCTCGAAACTCTTCCCGTATTTCTGCCACTTCCTCCTTCAGTACATCGTACATGTTTTTTCTCTTCTTGAGTTTCCAAACACGATGACTGAGAGTTGTGATGCTCTCCTTGCACTTCGCACACTGTGCCTGCAGCAGCTCCGCTCTCTCCCTCTGAGTCTCTACCTTCCTCTGAAGAGACGCAATGAGACTACTCGGAACTGGTTCTTCCTCGTCGGAGGAATCATCAAATGAATCCGGAGGTGGAGTGATCTCTCGGGACTCAGACCATTCCTCTTCAAATTCTTCAGGATCTTCTTCATCTAAATCAGCTTGCCTAAGGTAGTAATCCTCCTCAATTATGTGCCAATCGTCACCTCCAGCTGGGTCGAAGTGGTTCGCCATCTTAGAGAAAGGATAAGAAGAAACATAAATCATAGAGCAACATAAATGTAAGTGACTTACATTTAAATCTCTAGACTCAACACACGCTCTAATGTCCACTTCTAGGGTGTCGTTCCCTATAAATTTGTACTACTTGGAAGCGTTGCTCTAATACCACTCTGTAACACCTCGAATTCTAAAACATACTAAATTCGAAGTTCCTCAGGATCTTTACACTTCTCTTCGTACAGTTTTACAAGGAATTAAAACTTTTGTTACATCAGAGTTATATTTACATTTACATTTACACAGAGGAAGCAATTTTACAATAATTACATGAATAAATATACAACATTTGAATCAATCTTTAAGCAGCATGCATACTTCAATCTTGCCAATCACTTTGTCCTGCACAGAAAACTGTGGGCGCGTCAGTTGCTTACAACCGACGAAATATTATAAACGGCTATCCTCTCTATGCCGAAACAGTATAACGATTCCCAATACTTAGCAAATCACAAACTTGTTCACAAACAAAGCTAAGGGGAACTATCCTATTGATGTCGTGTTGTGAATGTGCACTTAGTCCTTAATGCAATTATTTATGTTATATGACACTAATGCGCACTTGTTCAGAGTCTATGCCGAGAGCAAGCCCTTAACTGTTCTTCACCCTCGTCATGACTTAATCTACTACTGTAACTACGGTAAGTATCCTAGATGTTCTATGAGCTACGAACTCACGTCTAGGTACCCTGGAGAGAATCTCAACGCAATGACACATGACTCATCATGTAGGCATCCTGTGGTAATTCACCTCCTACCATAGACATGACACCATCCGCAGTCACCAAATATCCCATGAGCATCGCCACCGGGACGGTACTCTAGAGCAGTATCCACACCCTACTCATGATGCATCATGGGGCATCCTGTGAATACTCTCACACTGCCAATCCAATGGTCCTCATACTCATATTTTTCTCTTACTTTCATCACATCTTTACTATGTATCTAGTCCTTAATTTAATTGAATCACGAACAAAATCAATCCCACAGGGTTAGCACTTCCACTATACCGGTCTTATTCATTCATTTCACATGACCCAAATCTTGGTCTTTTTATTTCAAATATCATATCAACATTTCTTTCATTGCCGGTATGAGGCTTAGCTACACCCTAGTTCTTAATTTCAACTCATAATCACAACATCGAGTTTTTTAAACTCATAAGTCTTTTTCATGATTAACGATAATCATCATTTCATGTTCATCGCATTTGTATATCCTTATTCTTTCATAATTCAGCAAGTCATTTAATTTCAATTTCATGTACAATGTCATGCATAAACAAATAAATTCAACTTGTCTTATTCATAATTCATTCTTTCCACATCACTCCCTTATTCTTATTTTATACTAAATCTAACATTCATACTTTCATTTTCTTTCATTATCAAAACTCTTTTCAAATCATTTTTTATTTTATCAATATATTTTTTCTTTATCCAAGGACAATTTAAACTAACAATTTATAGCAAGTTCTTTCTTGCAAAAATAGTCTCAAATTCTCATTTATACTAAGCCAAGGGTTATAGAAAATTATCTCATGAAATCTAGATAACATTTGAACTTCAGCGTAGTCGACTGTCAGAACATAGCCAGTCGGTTGTTCTGCGAGAATTTAAAACTCAAAAACAAATAATCAGGGCAGTCGACTGTTACAATACAGTCGGTCGACTGTTCTGCAAAGATTTAAAACTCGAAAACGAATAGTCAGGGCAGTCGACTGTTACAATACAGTCGGTCGACTGTTCTGCAAAGATTTAAAACTCGAAAACGAATAGTCAGAGCAGTTGACCGTTACAATACAGTCGGTCGACTGTTCTGCAAAGATTTAAAACTCGAAAAGGAATAGTCAGGGCAGTCGACCGTTACAATACAGTTGGTCGACTATTTTGCAACTAGAATCCAAAATTTATTACCTGACAGTCGACTGTCGACTATAATTCGGTCGACTGTCGATTGCGCCGGATTGCTATTTAGGGTAGATCATGGATATATTTTTGACATTGAAAATAAGATCACAATTTTCACATTATTTCTAATCAAGGTTTCCATGAAATAATATTTTAAGAACACAAGTATTCATCTTTCCACATTGATGATGCTTAAATCTAGACAATCAAAATTTTCATGAGGCACTTTAATCAATCATTCATTTCATAAGCACAAATTTTTCAATAAAGCATATCCAAAAAGCAAGATGGGTTCTAGCACGTTAAAATCACAATTTTAGCAATTAGTAATCAATTGATCAAGCATTCTCTTATCTACAATTTTCTTCTCTAAATAGGCAAATATGAGGCTAAATTACTTAGTTTCTCTCTAGCAATTTTATCAATTCAAAACCCTAGCATGATGTCTAAATTAGAAGCATGAGAATCACCAACCTATCTGAAGAAAAACACTACAAAAGCTCCTAGAATCTCCTTAAACACACGAGCGGTCCTTCTCCTCCTAGGTTGAGCCAACACAATTGCCTCCTCCTCCTTGCAGTAGTGAACCCGAGCCGCTCTCTTTCCTTGATGAAGTGGTCGGCCTCCAAGAATGGAATACACACACAACTAAACACACTAAATCTTTTTCTAACTCTCTCTCAATCTTTTTGCTTTCTTATGTATTTCTTTCTTTCTTCTCTTTACAAATATTTATTTAGTGTATTGTAAGCATACAAGGGGGTATTTATACTAGTTTTAGGGTGAAATGGAGGACTAGGATTGCATTAGATGGTTGTAGATAAATGGCTAGGATACATTGGGAAGTTGTAGCAACCAGCCATGAGCAAGTAACCACCTATCCACTATGGCACTCTACTCTCCTTGACTCCAATCCGGCCTAGGTAGAAGGGTGTGCAATGCACACTCTAGTGCATGCACATGCCAAATATAGCACCCCTAACTACTAATTGTACAAGATAAATTAATTAATTGTCTAAAAAAATGATCTACACTACAAGTCATGGTATATAAAAGGAAAATAAACTAGTGGGTTTTCAATTAGTGGGCTCAAACTTCAATAGATTAATTAAAATAAATCAAATAATTAGGATGGGTTTCAAAATAAACAGTTAGGCTTTCAAAAATAAAAGAAAGATAGGAAAATGTTTATTCATGCTACAAAATGAATAATTCTTATAGAAAATGCACCTGAATTAGTACATGCAATACACGTAAAATTCACAAACATTCATTTTATTAAAAATAAAAAATGAGGGTATTACACCACACTCCCACATCCAAGACCAAGGCCGGCCACCCCTCTCTCTCTCTATCCACGTGCTTGTGCAATGTACGTGCCACATTATGCATACTATAAATTAGTTTGTACATTAAATTGTTAATTTATTTGTTTCTTGCTCAAGTCTACACTACAAGTTATATTAATTATTATTATTAGAAATAACTAATGGGCTAATTAGGTGGGCTAATGACCATGCGCTCTCTTATTAAATTAATTAATTTATTTAAGTGGGCTAGAATTAGACTATTAGGCCTAAAGATTCATAATAAGCTTTAAATTTTAAATGAGAAGAAAATGTTTATTCATGACATAGGAATAATTTTAAAGCTAAATACACATATTAAATTGCACGTGCCAAAGACGTGAAAATAAAAGAAAACTTTATGTTGATTATTTGAAAATTCAAGATGTTACAACACTTCCTTCTTAGAATAGTTCCATTCTCGGAACTATGCTTAAAGAGTGAGAAAACAAAACATATAGAAAAAAAAGAAAAACAACATAATCAAACAAAGAGTTCGGGATGATCCTTCAACTTCCTCTCCTCAGATTCCCAAGTAGCCTCTTCAACCAACTGGTTTCTCCAGACTACTTTGACCATCAGTATCGCCTTGTTCCTCAAGACTTTCTCCCGACGATCCACAATCTCAACCGGTAGCTCAATGTAGCTTAGATTTAGCTGCAAATCCTTCGGCACTTCGGGTAAATTGTGACTTGGATCTGGAATGTAACCTCTCAGTATAGACACATGAAAGATATTGTGCACCTGAGACAACTCCTCCCGGTAACTCCATCCGCTAAGCAGTTTTCTCAATCCTCTTCAATATCTTATATGGGCCTATGAACCTTGGGGCTAATTTCCTACCTCTTCCAAAATGAATCACACCTTTACTAGGTGATACCTTCAGAAAGACAAAGTCACCTTCCTCGAACTCAAGGTCCCTCCTCCGGTTGTCTGCGTAACTCTTCTGCCTACTCTTAGCATCCACCAACCTCTTCCTGATCAAATCGATCTTTTCAGAGATCTGCTGCACGATCTCGGGCCCAAACATTTGCCGCTTCCCCACTTTAAACCAGTAAACAGGTGTTCTGCACTTTCTGCCATACAGATCTTTGTACGACGCCATCCCAATACTAGTCTGAAAGCTGTTGTTGTAGGAAAACTGTACCAGAGCTAGATGCCTCTCCCAACTACCTCCAAAATCTAGAACACAACACCGAAGCATATCCTTAAGAACTCGATTGACTCTCTTAGTCTATCCATCAGTCTGAGGATGGAAGGCAGTGCTGAAATCCGTCTTAGTACCCAAAGCAGCCTGAAGACTCCTCCAGAAATGCGAAGTGAACCGCGCATTTCGATCAGACACAATGATCAACGGAATACCATAAAGCCTAACGATCTCCCCAACATACAGCTCGGCTAACTTGTCCAAAGATGAAGTGAGTTTCATTGCCAAGAAGTGAGCTGACTTGGTTAGTCAATCAACTATGACCCAAATTGCATCATTACCCTTCAAACTTTTGGGCAAACCCATGATGAAATCCATGCTGATGTTATCCCACTTCCACTCCGGAATGGGTAACGGTTGCAATAAACCTCCGAGCTACTGATTCTCGGATTTCAACTGCTGGCAAATCTCACACCTCGCCACAAACTCAGCCACATCTTGCTTCAAATCTGACTACCAGAAATATTGCTTGATGTCCTTATACATCTTAGTACTCCCCGGATGTACAGACAAAAGAGTAGAATGTGCCTCCTGAATAATACTCTCCCTCAATTTCGATTGATCAGGAACACATAGCCTCTCTCCAAACCACAACACTTCATCCCTGATTTGAAACTCTGATAATCTGTTAGCACCAACCTGCTCCTTCATCTTCTGAATCTCTGCATCTTCCTTCTGACTTACTATAATCCTTTCATTCAGCATGGGCTGAAGCCTCAGCTGAGCAAAAGATGCTTTCAAGCCTTGCAAAACTACCCCAATACCAGTCCAATCCAGCTCCTCTACAAAATACCTCTGGGTCATAATGAACCTGACCAAACTGCTTTTACGGCTAAGTGCATCAGCAACAACATTAGCCTTCCCTGGAAGGTACTTAATCTCTGGACACATGTCCTCATGTACTTCCAGCCATCTCCATTTCCTCAGATTCAGGTCCTTCTGCTGATAGATGTACTTCAAGCTTTAATGGTCTGTGTACATGTTTAATTTCTCACCGTGCATGTAATGTCTCCATTGCTTCAGGGCAAAAATAATAGCAGCCAACTCCAGATCGTGAGTCAGATAATTCTTCTCATGCGGTCTTAGTTGTCTAGACCCATAAGCAATTACCTTTCTCTCTAGCATCAAGACACAACCAAGCCCACGATGTGAAGCATCGCTGTAAACATCATACTCAACACCTGCTTTAGAGAATGCCAAGATGGAAGCAGTAGTCAGCTTCTCTTTCAACTTTTGAAAGCTTGCCTCACACTATTCGGTCCACTTGAAACTCACATTCTTCTTGGTCAGACCAGTGAGCGGCACGGCTATCTGAGTATAGCCTTGAATAAACCTCCTGTAGTATCCAGTTACCCCAAGAAAACTTCTGATTTCCTGCACTGTAGTAGGCCTTGCCCAATCCTTCACTGTCTCTATCTTCTGAGGATCAGTAGCCACTCACTCCTTAGAAAGGATGTGACCCGGGAATGCCACTTTAGATTTTCAGAAATCGCACTTGGATAACTTGGCATACAACTCATGCTCCTGAAGCTTCTTTAGAACTTCAGCCAGATGCTCAGTGTGTTCCTCCTCCAACTTGGAGTACACAAGAATATCTTTGATAAACACCACGACAAAAGAATCAATAAACGGTCTTAGAACCCTATTCATCATGTCCATAAAGATTGCTGGTGGATTCGTCACTCCAAATGGCATATCTAAGAATTCGTAATGCCCAAGTCAAGTTCTGAATGCAGTATTATGCACATCTTCCAATTTCATTCGAACCTGATGGTATCCCGATCGAAGCTCTATTTTAGAGAAACAGTTGCTCCTTGTAGACAATTGAACAAGTCATCGATTCGTGGAATAGGATATTTATTCTGAACAATGACCTTATTCAGCTCCCGATAATCGATGCACATCCTCATCGACCCATCCTTCTTCTTCACCAACAATATTGGTGCTCCCCAAGGTGATGAACTCGGCTGAAAAAAACCTTTCCCCAAAAGTTCCTCAATCTGCCATTTAACTTCATCCTACTCCATAGACGCCATCCTATACGGTGCCTTGGAAATGGGTGCATTCCCTAGCTGAATAGTGATGATGAACTCTATATCATGATGCGGGGGTAACCCGGTCAAATCTTCCAAGAACAGAGTCGGGTAATCCCGAACCACTGGAATCTGCTGCACCTCCACCGAAACCTTCTTCTTGCTGATAGCTGCCACCAAACTTGAACATCTTTTCTTCCCCTGGAAAGTGACTATAGGACCTCCTAGAGCCTTCACTGTTACTTCCTTGGTCTTACACTCGATGTTCGCACTGTACAGCGACATCCAATCAATGCCAATGATAACATCGACCCCTATGATAATCAGCTCGATTAGATCAATCTCTTGCTGTCTGTATACTACTGATAATTGGTTAAAGTCTCCCCTGATGGAGTAGCTACTGCTAAGACCTTGCTTGGAACAACCTTCGGTTCGATTCCCAAGACTTCAATAAATTTAGAAGATACAAAAGTATGAGAGGATCCAGTATCGAACAGAATAACAGATTTCTTTCCATTTAATAAAAGTTCTCCTGTTACATAACACACTCTCGTTACATAACAGTTTTTACTAAATAAAACAGGGAAAAAGAACAACATAAACTTCAAAACATCTGCCCCTGTACCAGTAATGACGTGATCCACTTCATCAGCGTCAGCCTCAGTCAAGGCAAACACTCACCCTTGCTGGTACGACCTCTTTCCAACCTGTTGCGGTGGTCCATTTTGGGCGACATCTCGCGACTTGGGGCATTGAGATTTGTAGTGGCTCGTCTCTCCACAGTCGAAACAGGTCACAGGAGGCTTCACCCAACTATTTCCGGATCTTCCAGCCACATTGATAGCATTTGCCCCCGTAGGTTTGAACCTTTAAGCTGGTGGCTGCACCCTGACATTCCCAGAAATAGCGGGACTCTTCCCGACATTACAATTGTTCCTCCGGTTCTGGGTGGCATGAAACTACTCTATATCCGCCTCTGTAGCTACAGCTCGCTTGACTAACTTGTCAAACCTCCTAATACCAAGGGGTATCATCTTTGATCTCAGACTCGACCTCAATCCGTGCTCGAACTTCTGAGCTTGCTTCGTCTCATCTGTCACAAGTTCGGGTGCATACCTCAAAAGTTGAGTAAGCCATGTCTCATACTCCCTGACAGACATGCCTTCCTGCTGCAGTGCCAAGATCTCCATCGATTTCTTCTCTTGGACATCAGATGGAAAATAGTGACCGTGGAACTCCTCCAAGAATTCCTCCCAGCCGATATCACCATTTCCCATAGTCTGCTTCATGGACTACCACCATACAGCTGCATCCTTCTCAAGCTGCAATGTAGCTAGCTTCACCTTGCTAACTTCTGAAGTTTCCAAGACTTCAAAGATAGTCTCGACTTATCGAATCCATTTGTCAGCTGCATCTAGATCTGACTTCCCTTCAAACACTAGTGGCTTCATCCTCTTGAATGACTCCATGAGTTTGATCGCCTCAGGAACTGGATTTGCAGGCATCCCCCTATGGTTTTGGTTCATGGCTATGACGGTGAGGGTCTGATAGACTCTAGCCAACTCTGTTTCCAAGTCGAGTCTACAGCTGGGCCCTTCTCCATTCCTTGATCTTCTTCCGACCATACTCTGATTCAAAAGATCCATTAAATTCGAAGTAGAAAATATGGATTTAAACCAACTTCTTTTATTTCATTGAATTCAAACTTTGTACGTTCAAATATAAATCATCGTCTGACATCAAGCGAAAAGCATTGAGAAGATACAACATTCTAATCCCAACGGTTCCGCTTGACTTTCCTAAGCTCTTCCCGTAGTTCTGCCACTTCTTCCTTCAGCACATCGTACATGTTCTTTCTCTTCTCAAGTCTCCAAACACGATGACCGAGGGTTGCAATGTTCTCCTTGAACTTTGCACACTGGGCCTACAATAGATCTGCTCTCTCCCTCTGAGTCTCTATTTTCCTCTGAAAAGATTCAGTGAGACCTCTCAGAACTGGCTCTTCCTCGTCGGATGAAATGTCTGATTAGTCTGGAGGCGGTGTGATCTCTCGGAACTCGGGCCATTCACCTTCATACTCCTCGGGATCTTCTTCGTAGGAATCTCCTTGTCCAGGGTAGTATTCTTCGTCGATTATGTGCCAATCATTATCGCCTGTCGGGTCGTGGTGGTTCGCCATCTTATGGGAAGGGAGTAGAAGAAGCATCAATCATAGAGCAACACAAATGTAAGTAGCTTACATTTAAATCTCTATACCCAACTCACACTCAAATGTCCACTCTAAGGTGTCATTCCTTATAAATTTATACTACTTGGAAGCGTGGCTCTGATACCACTCTATAACACCCCGAATTCCAAATAAGTTTGAATTCGAAGTTTCACAGGATCTTTACACTTTACTTCGTACAATTTTACAAGGAAATTAAAACTTTTTATATAACAATGATTACATCAACGTAGCGGAATTATAAATTACAATATGATACATAAATTAAATAACAACTTGAACATATCTTTAAGCAGCATTCATTCTTTAATATTGTCATC
Organism: Hemerocallis citrina; assembly: GCA_017893485.1. Lineage (NCBI taxonomy): Eukaryota > Viridiplantae > Streptophyta > Magnoliopsida > Asparagales > Asphodelaceae > Hemerocallis > Hemerocallis citrina. Next base: position 124,453,677 of record CM030360.1, read on the forward strand.
CACTTTATCCTGCATAGAAACTGTGGGCACGTCAGCTGCATACAACTGATACTAGGATATAATATATCAATTTCTCTTACTTAGAAAGCACACACTTGTCACAAACAAAGCTAAGGAGGACTATCTTATGGATGTCGTGTGTGAATGTGCATTTATTCCTTAATACGGTTATTTATATTTAATGACACTAATGCGCACTTGTTCGGATTCTATGCATCCCATACTACATAGGTCTGGGGGCAAGCCCTTAATCGTTCTTCATCTTGTAGGGTTGATTCCCTTGCCATGATTTAAACTACTACGGTAACTCCGGTAAGTATCCTAGGTGTTCTATGAGTTACGAGCCCATGTCCAGACATCCTGGAGAGAAATCCACGTCATGACATGATGCATCATGCAGATATCCTATGGACGATTCGCCTCCATCATGGATCGATGGCACTACGTAGTCACCAAGCACCCCACAAGCGTCGCCACGGTCCCGATATCTTGGAGAAGTATCCATGCCCTGACATGATGCATCATGTGGACATCCTGTGAACACTCGCACGCTGTAGATCTGAGGCCCTCATACTTGCATTTTTCTCTTACTTTCATCACATCTTCACTATGTATCTAATCCTTAGATAAATGAAGCATAAATAAAGTTAATACTTTAGAATTAGCGTTACCTCTACATCGGTCAAACAACAATTGTTAACCACGACCAAATCTTGGTCTTTTTCAGATTTTCATTCATGCCGATATAAGGACTTAGCTAAAACACTAGTTTCAATTCTCTTTTCATGTTCATCAATTGAGTATTCATACTCACAATTTCCACATTTCATCATGATCTCTTATATTTCATTTTTCCATGCACATCGCATAATTTAAACAATAATCTCATATTTAATCTTGCACAGTTTTCTCATGTCAAAATCTCATTCTAAATCTCTACACCCAAAATTCTTTACATTAAAAAATACTCGTTTTCTTTAATTTATCAAAATCACATTCTAAGAAAGTTTATCCATTTCTTCTTATCAAAAGTTACTTCTAATTCCCCTTATAATAAGTCAAATATTGTAGAAATAATTTTCATAAAGTCTAAGAATTTTCAGAAGAATTCTAATATTTTTTCTCAATTTTTAAACACTAGAATACTCAAAAATGAAATAAGTTAAAAAAAATCAAAACCCACAATAAAAAGGATAAGGCCGGATTCGAACCCAGGTCAAACCCCCCGCCGATGAACAGTAACCGACCCAAATCACACCCAAGAACTAGTAAGTCCAAGGCGGCTAACTATTATATAGAGAACTTAAATTATACTTAAGGTTTGGCTCTCGGATTTGATTTAAAATTGAATTTTCAGAAAAACAGAGTCTTTTACAAGACTTGAACCCAGACCAAAAGCACCGCTCAGCTACAGTAACGCACCCAAAACGCACCCGAAGAACAGTAGGTCGGAGTGACTAACCGATATAGGGTCAGATTAAAATGCTTTTGTATTAGACTGTACTGTTTCTAGTTCTTTCTTTAGTACTCCCGATTTTTCTTAATTAATTTGTACTTATAAAAATCTAGATCTTTTCCAGAATGTAATTTCTTTGAAAAGCAGTAACTTATATTTTCTTAGAATGTCCAAATGTTATTTTTCAACACATAATAGACTATTTCTCTTTAGTTCTTTGAAAAAGTGGACCATGAATACAACTTCGACATAGAAAGAATTTCTTTTTGGATGAATCTTTTATCAACATATTCCCCTTTCATTCACAATGTGTTCATACAATTTTTTTTTCCATTCTTTAACAAAATCAAGCTCTTAAATTAGTCTTATGTTTACCAAAACTAATCTTTTTCTTATGTTTCAAAGAGACAAAATAGATGATAATCTAGTGAATATAATATTACTGATAAAATGCAATTAAAACATGCTTATTGCAACTAATCAATTTATCCCCAATCCATAGACATTATTTTGCATTCTACAATTCATTCATAAGAGCAATTTTTCACATATTGCATTCTACAACTCATTCATAAGCACAATTTTCATATAATCATGTTTCATCAATTCATATATATTCTAGCATGCAAATATATTAACCAAGCATCATAACAAATCTTAATTAACACATTTCAATTTATTTTACTAACTTTTCATGTGGGTAAACTAGAGTTTCTTTTCTTACTAGTCTCTTCAAACAAATATAGAGCAGATTTTCCTACTTGTTTCTAACATATTCACAATTTAAAATCCTCGCGTGGTATCTATATTAGAAGCTTGAGAAATTACCCACCTTATTGAAGAAACAAACAGAAACTCCTAAGAATTCCTTGAACGCACGAATGGCTCCTTTCTCCTCCTAGTTTGTGCCACGAAACATGAGCCTTCTCCTCCTTGCTAGTGTGAAACCCGAGACCTCCTCCTTGATGCTATTGGCTGGCCTCCAATCTTGCAAGAGCACACAAGCACACAACCTCTCAATCTTTTTCTCACACAACTCTTTCTTTTCCTCACAATTTTTTTTTCTTCTCTTTGAAATTTTCTAATGCAAGTAATGAAGAAGGCAAGGGAGGGGGTATTTATACACAACTCAAACTCAAATGGATGGTTGAGATGAGTTTAGATGAAAGGCTAGGATACATTTGGGAGTTAGAAGAACTACCCATGATCACATAAGCACTCTTCCACTCTCTCCATCACTCCCACATCCAAGACCAAGGCCGACCACCCCTCTCTCACTCCATCCACGAGCTTGTGCAATGCACGTGCCACATTATGCATACTACAAATTAGTTTGTACATTAAATTGTTAATTTATTTGTTTCTTGCTCAAGTCTACACTACAAGTTTTATTAATTATTATTAGAAATAACTAATGGGCTAATTTGGTGGGCTAACGACCATGGGCTCTCTAATAAATTAATTTATTTATTTAAGTGGGCTAGAATTAAAGTATTAGGCCTAAAGATTAATAATAAGCTTTAAATTTTAAAAGAGAAGAAAATGTTTATTCATGACATAGGAATAATTTTAAAGCTAAATGCACATATTAAATTGCATGTGCCAAACACGTGAAAATGAAAGAAAACTTTATATTGATTATTTAAAAATTCAGGATGCTGCACCAGGTCCAACCCGAAAACCCAAACTTCTCGTCCCTTTCCCTAGTCGGTAAGAATGGAAGAAGTCTTACCAACCTTTGCCGTTTGGGTGGAACTCTTTCCACTATCACTTACCAAGGATGGCCAGGTTCATTTCTCTCAAATCGACGATGCACAGTCCACCATGTATTTTCTTCATACATGCCTTTTCTCATTTGATTAGGTGGTAGCCCCCCTATCGACATCAACACCTCTCTACATGAATCTCTTTCGGACTCGGTCAATCCTATAAATAACCCACTTTTGTAATTCAAAGAATGACATATAATAGATTGAGAGATTGGACAATACCGAGTTGATAATGGTCACTCTACCCCTAGGGATAATGATTTGCCGTTCCACCATCACAATCTAGCCTCTACTCGGTCAATAATCGACAGTCAGTCCGATTTCTTTAGTTTCCCTAGTCTGAACGATAGCCTAAGATACTTGATAGGGAAGCTATCAAGTTTGCAATTCAGAGTGGTTGCATGTACCTTTGCCTCCTATTCTGCCATGGCAATAGGGATAATTACACTCTTGTGGAAATTTTTCCATAATCCAAACCACGCTTCAAAATAGTAGAGTGCTCCTTTAAAGGTAATGGTTTCCCTCATATCCCCATTTTCAAACAGTAAGATGTCATACGCGTATTGTAAGATTGTTCACCCAGGTCGGTTTCTTCATCGCCCCACTTGTCTGTAATTATCCATTATGGATTTAAGAACATATTCCATAATTGTAAATAGGAAGGTAGATATAGGGTCCCTTGGTATCAGACATCTTCTACAAGAAAACAATAGTTAGGTCATTCCACTAACCAAGATAGACATCCTACTCGTACTAAGACAGTGACGAATCCATCTGATCCACCTATCTCCAAATCCTTTACCTTTAAGTGCTTCTAGCAAACAATCTCATTCAATCGAGCCGTAAGCTTTTTCAAAGTCCATTTTTAACAAATAACTTGTCATTCGAGATATGACATTGGTGGATTGTTTATTCTATTGTGACTACGCAGTGCAGAATAAATGCCCTTTGGTGAAATCAGTATGTTCACGACTAATCAATCCGTCCATCACCCTTCCTAATCTATTAGCGAGGGTCTTGGTGATTACCTTGACTGGGCAATCGAGAAGGCTAATGGGTCGGAAGTCACCCACTCTATGTGAGTCTTCCTATTTAGGGATAAAAATTACTTCTGCATAGTTAATTCTACATAGTTTCAGTCGTTGATCGTAAAATTCGATCATGTTAATCTCTTCTAAGAAGGTTTGATAGAACAAAATGGGAAAACCATATGGTCCTGGCGCTTTCTCCTTTCCCATCTAAGAGATTACCTCCTTCACATTCTCCTTCATAAACAAAGCTTCTGTGGCTAGCAAAGGTTGTGCCACGATTTTCAGACTGTCTTGCCAAAAATCTATTTTCAGGGGAACCCTAAACTCTGTCTTGCACCCGAGAGTACTTCCTTTTCTTATATCACCTTCGCATCTGTTTGGACTGAAAGGATAAGGTTAGATCTATGACACGCACTCGCTATTCAATGGAAGAAGACAGTATTTGCGTCTCCCTGTTTGAGCCATAAAATTCTAGACATCTGTTGTTATTTGAGCTCTTCTAGTTTATACAGTTGACCTATGTCTTCCCTTAGGCTTAGCAACCAGTTTCGTTTTTCTTGAATGAGGTCCCTAGTCTCTTCCAATCTTTCCAGTTCATCAATACCCTCTAGAATGGACTCTTTAGCTCACCACATTGTCGTAAATGTAGTACCGTTCCATTTTCGAAGCTTGGCCCAGAGCCTACGGATATTTTTGCACCAGATAACTACTGCCTCTGTTGCTCGAGTTGGTAGAGCCCTACTCTCCATAATCAGATGATGAAAGCCCTAAATTTTCAGCCAAGCTTTCAAACCTGAATTTCATCAATTTCCTAACGTTAAGTTCTCTAAATGAGAAAATGATAGGGATTTGATCATAAATTGGTCTCGGTAAGGACTTGCCACATGCTAGCAGAAATTTCATCTCCCACTCCAACGAAACAATGACTCTATCTAGTTTCACTACAAAATGCAGGGTCTTTCCCGACAATTTTTTTCCTATACCGGAATTTTAAAAACCGGGATAGATAATAACGACATTTTCTAAAACGTTGCCAAAAGATGTAACACCACGCAAAATTGGAAATGAAAAATTTTCCTTTGTGTGTTACGCACGTATATTTTGTACCGTTACTGGTAATATTTGTAACGTGTTTCATACGTATTTTGGATTACAACTATTTATGCATTTTCCGTATTCTTAAAATCCTATTTGAGTCAGCTCAAATACAATATTCTGATCTTTGTGTTTTTACGTGCTTTTACGTATTATCTATGTACGTATCGATTACGTATTTTTTCACCGCTACGTGTGATATTTTCTATGTATTTCAATTATTTATTTTATGTATTCGAATTCATTTTTATAAACGGAAGTTCATTTTCCTCCTATTTCAATTTAAATATTTTTATACGTGCAATGCACGTGTTTTTCTGTGTACGTATTGATTACATTATCGGATGCGTATATTACATATATTTTTCTTATATTGTATTCCGATTATTTATAGATATTTTCTCGTTGATAAAGTTAATTTTGCATTTTAATTTTTTTACGCGTGACATACGTGTTTGCAATACACGTGTTAGTCGCATTGTATTTCAAAATAAAATTTCATGAAGTGTGTGTGTGTGTGTCTATTTTGTTCATGCATGAAAAACTATAATTTTTAATTAAACTAATTTTATATGCAATCTTATATATTATATACATATGTTTTAATTTAAATAAAAATAATTAAAAATTTGTGAAGTGTACACAAAACACGTGCACGTGCACACGTACAATGTACACACTCAAATAAGAGGGGGCCGGCTGTTCTTTTTGGAATGGAGGGAAGCTCAAATTTTTGAATTGAGTGAGTGGATTAGTGGGTGCACCAGTGGAGAGTAGTTATTCTAACTACTCCACTATTTCTTTATAAAATACCCCCCACTCTCACCTTTCTCCTCACCTTCCCCTTTCCTCATTTCTTTCTCTGTTCAATTCCGAAGCCACCAAACCATCATGCCTGTTGCTTTCTTCACTTATTTCCACCATTCAATACATATAAATGCATGTATGTATATATAATTATGTAGATGTATACATATATATATGTATATATGGAATGGAATGAAATGAAATGTTCTCCCTGTGCTTCTCTGTCTCATCCGAAATCCCACCCGGCCATATTCCCTTTGCTTCTCCACTCACACCTAATACACATATATATGTATATATATACCTATGCCTCCCCATTCAAATTGTGTGTATATATATATATATATATATATATATATATATAGGTATGAGATGATGCTCTTACTGTTGCTCTGCCATAAAAGAGAAGGAGTGCCTTCACTGTTGCTTAGCTGAAATGGACGATTGGAGGCTTTTCTTTGTGCACTGATTTTGAGGAGACAAAGTAGAGTTTCTCTTGGAGTTTTCTCTAGCAGCTTCTAGAAGTTCAGTTGCTAAGAAATTACATTTTTTGGGTGGGTGTTTCTAAAATTCTTTCTAATTTAGGAGTATGTTGCATGCTAGATAATATATAATTTAATTACTAAATTTTGATTGGTATGTTAAAAGTAGATTGCATGGTTTTATTTTAATTGTATCATGATATGTTGAATTGATATTGTGATTTACATAAATGGCTAGAACTCGTATTGAAGTAGAAATATTTATTGTGGAAATGAGAATTTATGCATGTTAAAATAATAGTCAAAATAATGTAACATGTATGAAAAAGAATTTTCTTGATGCTAATGTGATAAAGAAATGTGGGATTAATCTCACTAGTATATGTTTTATGAGTTCAGAAATTCTTATAAAGAATTTTTTATGAAAGACAACATTTTAATTGAAAAATTGTAATATGTGTTCTTTAATGCATTTTGAAAGAAAAATTTTGTTATATTGCGAAAAATGAGAAATGTATGAATTTAAAAACACGTACGATACTGTATGTTTGAAAGAAAGTGTTATGGACAAGAATTAAATTTTGAATGGTACGAAGTAGTTGAGTAATCGAATTTTGTAAAGGAAAAATCAATTACAGTGCAGTATAAACAAAAAGTATTTAACTTATCTCATATCAGTTAGTCACTCAAGACATACTGGTCTTTGGGTGCGATTTGGGTGCGTTACTGTAGTTAGGCGGAGTTACTGGTCTGGGTTCGAGTCTTGTTAGAGACTCTGTTTTTATGAATTTCGATTTGAAATCAAATTACCTAAAGTATATATATATATATATATATATATATATATATATATATATATATATATATATATATATATATATATTTTGAGTTCAACTCATATTAGGTTAGTCACTCAGACCAAATGGTCTTTGGGTGCACTTTAAGTCTGTGACTGTTCATCAGGCGGGTTTGACTGGTTTGATTCCGACTTTTGCCACTTATTTTCTTTTTAAAATTTTTTTTGGGTATTTTGAGTTTTAAGGTGAAATAAAAATTGGGAAAAATTACTAATATTCTTCTAAAATTATTTAGACTCTATAAAAATTATTTCTACAATATTGTGATATATTTTGGAGTATTGGAAGAGGATTTTTACATTGAAGAACTTGATTTTATCGATTAAAGTGTGACTTTTGTTTAATTCAAGAAAGATGAAAATTTGAAATGCACTTAGATCTTTCTTAACAAGATTTTGTGGTTATTAACTTTTGATTATGAGATTATTTGAAATGCACACAATGTTATGAATGATTAAATTAATAAAAGAAGTCGAAATGAGATACGTTATGTTATGAGATTATAAAAGGAATGTTTCTCTTTGAGAAAGAGTTTATGAATAAAGAAATGGAAATATTATGAGATTAAATGCAACATATTGTTGATCTCTAGAAAGAAATAGCTGTTGGAATCTAGAGGATAGGCGAGACCTTAGTGACCGGTAGTTTCTATTAATGAATTTGAGAGCTAACCAGTGTGGGTTGAGCATCTCTTGAGAAGTAGCCAATTGGGCTGATTGTCTCGTTTGTTTAGTTTAAGTCTGGTGGGGTAAGCTAGCTGTAGGTTGTGATGATTTTCTTCTAAAACAAACTAAAAATGTAAGGACTACATTATAGTGGAGATGTGATGAAAGTAAGAGAAAAACACAAGTATGAGGGCCTCAGATTCACGGTGTGAGAATTTTCACAGGCTGTCTACATGATGCGTCATGTCATGATGTGAATATATCTCCGGAATTATCGGGACCGTGGCGACACTTGTGGGGTGTTTGGTGACTACGTAGTGTCATTGTCCCATGACGGAGATGAATTGTCAATAGGCTGTCTACATGATGCGTCATGTTATGACGTGGGATTCCCTTCCAGGCTGTCTGGACATGGGATCGTAACTCATAGAACACCTAGGATACTTTTTTTTTGAGTTAAAAGGTGGAATAAGGCCACCCTGTTTCATTAATAAGAGGTTAATAAAACAACCCCGGCGTACCGGGAGAGAACCAAAGTACAAAACCGGAAGAAAAGAAAGAGAACAAACATACTCCCCCAACAAACCCTGGGGGATGGGTCTAATTACTCAAACATCAAGCAACCAAAGAGTACAGTAGGCTGGTACAACACAAACTGGCATAAACTCTGGCATGAACTCTGTCAGGACTGGTGAAGCCAATTCCTCAGTCCAGCATCGGCCCGAACTCTACCTCCTCATCATCAAACTCCTCTACCTGGAAAACTCTAGCGATCCTCCCTCTAGCTCCCGTGGCCGCAGCTGTAGCCCAAAAAGAGATGAGATGCATGATGTGAGTCAGGTTACCAGAAACACTATTACATGAAGCACGAAAATAAAAATTATTCCTGTCAAGCCATAAAACCCAAGTTGTTGCCGCAATTACGATGTACCACGCATCCTTCATATCATGGTGAATTGAGGCAAATTTGGGGCCAATCCACAAATCCTCATATTCGCATGGGTAGTCGCATGTTTCTAAGGCTCGGAGAACCTCAATCAAAGTTGCCTTACTTCTAGGGCAGTGAATGAAAATGTGATTTAGATCTTCCACATGCACGTCGCAGAAACCACAGTTGGTCCCCACCTGTAGTTGTCTTTTGGCAAGGTTTTGCTTAGTGAGGATAGCATTATTGAGCACAAGCCATAAGAAAACTCTGACTTTAAGGGAGTTTTTCGCCTTCCACAACACCTGTGTCCAGTTGGGTCTGCATCCTCGATAGTGGATCCGATGATACAACGATCTAACCGAGAAGGCTCCCTTCCTCTCGAGTCCCCATCGCATATGATTTGGGCCTTGGGCGCACTTTGCGCCTGCTCGTGTGATGTGTGCTTGCATGTCAAGCAATTGCTGGCTAAGATCTGGGGTGAGTGTTCCTCGGAACGCCGGTCTCCAACATCCCCCTTTCCATCCCTCGGCAACGGACATATTCGGTCGGCTCGACCTCTCATACAGCTCTGGGAACGTGTCCTTCAGGGTATGGTCACCACACCACCTATCCCACCAGAATCTGGTGGACCGGCCATTGCCGATACTTGATATAACAGCTGAATTGAAGGGGCACTAGCCTTGGTAATTCCTTTCCAGAGTCGTGAAACTTTAGCCTTGGTAACACCTAGGATACTTATCGTAGTAGTTTAATTCATGGCAATGGAATCAACCCTACAAGATGAAGAGCGTTTAAGGGTTTGCCCTCAGACCAATGTAGTATGAGATGCATAGAATCCGAATAAGTGTGCATTAGTGTCATTTAATATAAATAACTGCATTAAGGATTAGGTGCACAGCACCCACGACATCAATAGAATAGTCAATTTTTAGCTTTGTTTTGTAATCAAGTTTGTGGTTTGTTAAAGTATTTAAGAATCGTTATACTTTCGGCATAGCAATGATGACCGTGTATAATATTTCATCGTATGTAAATAACTGACGTGTCCACAGTTTTATATGCAGGACTGGAATTTACAAAAAGATATAAAGATGAATTTCTTGCTGATGATTACTTAAATACTAAAGTTGTTGCAATTGTGCATTTATCATTGTTGTATTTTATTTATTCCGCTGCGTGTTGATGTAAAAGACTGTTGTAATAAATGTTTTTAATTCCTAGTAAAATTGTACGAAGTGAAGTGTACAAATCTTGTGGAACTTCGAATTCAGACTTATTTGGAATTCGGGGTGTACTAAAGCGCCGGGTTGTCCCGTTCCCAAAAAACTAGTGTTTCCCAACGTTTTCTAAAAATGCCGGTATAGACAGTCCGTCCCAGTGTTTTTCAAAACACCGGGATATACCAAAACAATGGCGAGAATAGTCTTTCTAAAATTTGACGCAGCCCCTATCCCAGTATTTTTAAAAAAACGCCAATATAGGGGTTTTTTTATTATAAAAAGACTCACCTCTCACAAAGGCCGGGATAGACTTTCTTATTTTTCTTTCCTATTTTAATTTAATTTACAGATTTTCCTCTCACAACACAACAAGACTCGCCCCTTTTTTTTCTTCCACGAAGTGAATTTTTTGTCCCCCACAAAACGATACAACTAGTGCATTCCATTTGCAAAACTCTGTCAACCCATTATAAAAACATATGTAAATCGTTTAACGTGTAACATTAAGAAGAAGCTTAATTCACAATAAGTACATAATCTCTTTTAAATCTACAAAAAGAAATATCAGATGTGATTTTAATTGCACCTTATCGTACATTGTATTATATGTAAGGCATCTAAATGCCTAGACAAATGTTGTATCAGCTCAAAATTGGGACAATCACCTCCAGTTCCATCCCACCTCTTTACAATGTATGTTGCATATGAAATCCTAAATGAGAAAATTACGAGATAATTAGTAATTGGTGCACATGCACACGTGTATTGATACACATACACAAAATCATCATTAAAATATTTTCCCACAGTTGAGGAAGAAGCTTTCGTTACCTTGAGACTCGTCAAGTCTTGACTCGTCAAGCATTTCGCGCCATGTCTTGACTCGTCAAGCATGCATTCTGCGACAATTCAGCCTCCTCCCTGAACACACTCCTCTTGCAGTCACCAAAACATCCCACAAGCGTGACTAGAGTCCGATCATTACTGAGTTGTGCCCGCGCCATGTCTTGACTCATCAAGCATGCATTCTGCGGCTCACACACCCGCACCGTACCCTAGCTCTCATACTCATGTTTTTCTCTCACCTTCATCACCTCCACACTATGTATTAAAGTTACATTATAATCATGAATAAAAATCAAGCTCTAGAGTTAGCCTCTCCATCAACCGGACTTATCATTTCATTTCACTCGACCAACCTGGTCTATTTCTCAATATCATTTCATTTCACTGCCGGGGAGACTTAGCTACTCCTTCGTTCAATTTCAATTTCACAATATCCAATTGAGCATCATCAGCTCATCATTCATTTTAGAGTCTCACAGACTTTTTCATCATGATTTAGCCTTTCATAATTATTCATTTAATTCTCAATTCTCATCTATGATTCATTTCACATAATTCATACAGCCATAAACAGAAGCCATCGATTTAAAAGCATAAAGTTCATCATTACCAACAGTAAATAACATGAATCCAATTATCAAAGTCCACTCTGTACAGTCGACTTGGAAGAACGCCAGTCGACTTATACAGTCACATACAGGTTCCTCATAAAAGCTCGGGATAGTCGACTGTTGCACTCAACCAGTCGCCTGTCCCGCAACCTTTCATATTCACAATATTATCCACATGACAGTCGACTGTTTATTGATCAGTCGTCTGTCCTGGAGATTTCAAACAGCATAATTTTCAAGTCCAGATCAGTCGACTTGCTACACGCATTCGGTCGACTGGACAGATCCATTTCAATTAGGGAATTACAGTTCTTACGTGTACGTGCATCATGATATCAATTCACCATATACATAAATTCATGTTTCATAAACAGAGTTTCCTCTTGTTCAGTAGCATTTACAGCACAAATTTCCAAGTTACTAACATGCTCTTTTAGAGAAAACTACTCTAAACGTGCATTCACATTGCTCATACTTTCTTACGACAATGAGGGTATGAATCTCAAGTCATCATAATGGGTCTACATAATTAAAATGTCTTTATTCATGGAACTCTCAAACAGTCATGTTCAGAACGAAGCACCAGTCGACTTAACGCCACGTCAGTCGACTGCTCCGACAATTGAAGTTATTAATCACCATTAGTTCTTTTCATTTATTTTCCTTCCCTCCATCATATGTGTCATAGGGAAAAATATACATATAATAATCACACCATCATGCCTATTTGCACACATTTTATCAGCACATTACGAAAAGTAGTGTCTCGTACCAGTCGGCTGTCTCACTTGGCAGTCGACTGTACCGACAGTCTCATTCTCACATTAATAGCATGTTCAGGCAATTTCTACTGCATTCAATTCACTTTTGTAACATGGTATCAATCATAGTAATTATAGTATCATTCCTACGTTAGAAGTCCTGAGAAACACCCACCTTATATGAAGAAATAACGAAATCCCGCACTCTTCAAAGCAGAGAACGCCTTCTTGCTCCTTTGCTCCCCACGAGCTCCTCAGCAATGCTGCTGCCTCCACAGAAAAGCTCCCACACAACTCACAAATACTCTCTTGAAATCTTAGGAAATTTTAGTGTAAAAGAGATAGGGGATAGGAGGGGTATTTATACTAGGAAATAGATAGAATAGATGGCTAAGATTAATAGGGAAGTTGCAGATCAAGGGATAAGATGCAATCGGGAGTTTGAGAAACTACCCACACTCTCACATAACCGCCCATGATGGAAGCCACTACTCCACAAACCGGCCAAGAGAAGTGCTCAAAGCACGCATATGCGAAATGCACGTGCTTGCACACCCACACTAATAAAATTGTACAAAAATATAATGTATAAAAGTGTTTACACAAAAATGGGCTGTAGAGAAAATAAAAGGTTAAATTTTATGGGCTTAAATCCATTGGCCAAAAAATAAATATTTTAAAAAAAGAAAATAAACAAGTTTACATTGGGCTTTAAGGAAAAATATTTTTATAGGGAACAATATACTTTATTCATCATGGAGAAATAATAGCCACATGCTACACAAGCACACCATAAAAAGAGAAATAAATAATCTTTATGTATTAAGAAAAATCGGGGTATTACATCACTCCCTCCTTAGAATAGTTCCGTCCCCGGAACTACAGCCAAGAGCGAGAAAAAGAAAACTTTACAGCAACCAAAGATACAAAAGAATACAAAAATACAATCAAACAAAATATGATCAAACAAAAAGCTCAGGATAGTCCTTCAACATCTTCTCCTCAGATTCCCAAGTAGCCTCTTCAACCAAGTGGTTTCTCCAGACTACCTTGACCATCGGTATCGTCTTATTCCTCAAGACTTTCTCCCTACGGTCAACAATCTCGACAGGAGACTCGATGTAATTCAGGTCTAACTGCAAACCTTCCGGAACTTCAGGCAAATGATGACTCGGGTCTGGAATATAACCTCTCAACATAGACACATGAAAGACATTGTGCACCTGAGACAACTCTTCCGGTAATTCAAGCCGGTAAGCAGTTTTCCCGATCCTTTTCAATATCTTATACGGGCCTATAAATTCGGGGCTAACTTCCCGCCTTTACCAAAACGAACCACACCTTTACTGGGTGATACCTTCAGAAAGACGAAGTCACCAACCTCAAACTCAAGGTCCCTTCTCCGGTTGTCTGCATTGCTTTTCTGCCTGCTCTGAGCTTCCACCAACCTTTTCCTGATCAGATCAATCTTTTCAGAAGTCAGCTGCACAAGCTCAGGACCAAACAACTGACGCACCCCAACCTCATACCAACACACAGGAGTCCTGCACTTCCTGCCATACAAAGCTTCATACGGCGCTATCCCGATGCTAGCCTGAAAACTGTTGTTGTAGGCAAACTCTACCAAAGGTAAATGCCTTTTCCAACTGCCTCCGAAGTCTAGTATACAACACCGAAGCATATCCTCAAGAATACGATTGACTCTCTCGGTCTGCCCATCGGTCTGTGGATGAAAAGCAGTGCTGAAATCTGTCTTGGCACCCAAAGCTGCCTGAAGACTCCTCCAGAAATGCGAAGTAAACCGCGCATCTCGATCAGACACAATAGTTGAGGGAACCCCATGAAGTCGGAAAATCTCACCAACATATAACTCAGCCAACTTGTCCATCGAAGCCGTGAGTTTCATCGCCAAAAAGTGAGCGGACTTGGTAAGTCGATCGACTATAACCCAAATAGCATCATTGCCTTTAGAACTCTTAGGCAACCCCGTAATGAAGTCCATACTGATGTTATCCCACTTCCATTCCGGAATAGGTAACGGCTGTAATAGACCTCCGGGTCTCTGATTTTCGGCTTTGACTTGCTGACAAACCTCACACCTCGCGACAAATTCGGCCACATCCCGCTTCAAACCTGACCACCAGAAATGCTGTTTTATGTCCCTGTACATCTTAGTACTCCCAGGATGTACTGACAAAAGAGTAGCATGCGCCTCCTGAAGAATACTCTCTTTCAGGTCCGCCTGATCTGGAACACACAGCCTATCTCCGAACTACAACACTCCATCCCTGGTTTGAAATCCGGGCAACCTGCCAGCACTAACCTGCTCCTTCATCTCCAAGGTATCAGCATCAACTTCCTGACTTGCAATGATCCTTGCATTCAAAGTAGGCTGAAGCTTCAACTGAGATAAAGATGCTCCCAATCCTTGCAAGACAACTTCAATACCTGCTCGATCCAACTCCTCAATCAGATGCCTCTGAGTCGTAATCAAACTGGCCAAACTGCTCTTGCGACTAAGTGCATCAGCAACAACATTAGCCTTTCCAGGATGATACTTGATCTCAGGTCGCATATCCTCGAGCACTTCCAACCATCTCCGCTGCCTCAGATTGAGATCCCTCTGCTGATATATATACTTCAAGCTCTTGTGGTCCGTGTACATATTCAACTTCTCACCGTACACATAGTGCCTCCATTGCTTCAAAGCAAAAATAATCGCAGCCAGCTCTAGATCATGAGTCGGATAATTTTTCTCATGTGGTCGTAGTTGCCTAGACCCATAAGCGATTACTTTGCCTTCTTGCATTAAGACACAGCCAAGCCCCCGATGTGAAGCATCGCTATAGACATCATACTCAACTCCTGCTCTAGGCAAAGCCAAAATAGGTGCAGTAGTCAGTCTATCTTTCAACTCCTGAAAACTCGCCTCACATTGCTCGGTCCACTTGAAGCTCACATTCTTCTTGGTCAACTCAGTAAGCGGTACAGCTATCTGAGCATAACCTTGAATGAATCTCCTGTAGTATCCAGTCATCCCAAGGAAACTTCTGACTTCCTTAACTGTAGTAGGCCTCGCCCAATTTCTCACTGCCTCTATCTTCTGAGGGTCAGTTGCCACTCCCTCCTTAGAAAGAATGTGACCTAGGAATGCCACTTCAGATTTCCAGAAATCACACTTGGATAACTTGGCATACAACCTCTGCTCTTCCAACTTCTGCAAAACTGCTGCCAAATGCTCGGTGTGCTCCGCCTCAGACTTGGAGTACACGAGAATATCGTCGATAAACACCACGATGAAGGAATCAATAAACGGCCTCAGAACTCTGTTCATCAAGTCCATGAAGATTGCGGGTGCATTCGTCACTCCGAATGGCATAACTAAGAATTCGTAATGCCCATGCCGAGTTCTAAATGTAGTTTTGTGCACATCTTCAGCTTTCACTTGCACTTGGTGATATCCTGATCGAAGATCTATTTTGGAGAATACAGCTGCTCCTTGTAGACGATCGAACAAGTCATCAATTCGAGGAATCGGATACTTATTCTGAACAGTGACCTTATTCAGTTCTCGGTAATCGATACACATCCTCATCGATCCATCCTTATTCTTTACCAAAAGCACTGGTGCTCCCCAAGGTGACGCACTAGGTTGAATAAAGCCTTTTCCCAACAGTTCCTCAATCTGCCGTTTCACCTCATCCTGTTCCACTGGAGCCATCCTATAAGGTGCCTTAGAGATTGGTGCACTTCCCGGTTGAACAGTGATGCTAAACTCTACATCACGATGCGGAGGTAACCCAGGAAAATCTTCCAAGAACACAGTCGGATAGTCTCGAACCACAGGAATCCCTTGCAATTCCACAGGAGTCTCTTCCTTGCGGATAGTTGCCACCAGCTTAGAACACTTCTGCTTCCCTTGGAAAGTGACTTCAGGTCCACCTGGAGCCTTCACTGTTACGGTCTTGGTCTTACACTCGATGCTTGCACTGTACACCGACATCCAATCAATGCCAATGATAACATCGACTCCCAAGATGGTCAGTTCGATCAGATCAATGCCAAAGATTCGATCCCCAATCACTATCTCGCAATCAGCGTAATACCGATCAGTGGTTAAAGTTTCTCCTGACGGAGTAGCTACTGCTAAGATCTTGCCTGGAAAAATCTTCGGTACAACTCCCAACACTGTAGCAAACTTAGGAGACACAAAAGTATGAGAGGATCCAGTATCAAACAACACCACAGCTTTCTTTCCATTAAGATAGAGTTCTCCTGTTACATAACATACACCATTACATAACAGTTTCACACTATGAACGGAAGAAGAAATGACAAAAACCACACTAAACATCAGCTCTCGTACCAGAGATG
Organism: Hemerocallis citrina; assembly: GCA_017893485.1. Taxonomy (NCBI): domain Eukaryota; kingdom Viridiplantae; phylum Streptophyta; class Magnoliopsida; order Asparagales; family Asphodelaceae; genus Hemerocallis; species Hemerocallis citrina. The sequence goes on from CM030360.1 coordinate 124,470,579, forward strand.
ACTTGATCCGCCTCCTCAGCATCAGCTTCTGTCAAAGCAAAAACTCGCCCTGACTGGTACGGCCTCTTTCCAGTCTGCTGTATTGGCACATTGTGATTGCCAGTCTGTGGTTTGAGACATCGAGATTGGTAATGTCCCACTTCACCACAGTTAAAGCAAGTGACTGCAGAAGGTCTCCCCACATTGTTTTCAGGTCTTCCAGCTACACTGACAGCGTTCGCCCCTGTTGGTTTGAACCTCTGTGCAGACGGTTGCCCCTTGAAACTCCCCGATTGAGCAGGCCTCTTCCCGGACTGCCAGTTGCTCTTCTGGTGCTGAGCAACATGGAACTGCTCCATATCCGCCTCCGTTGCTGCCGCCCTCTTCACCAGCTTATCGAATCTCCTGATACCAAGAGGTATCATACGAGACCTCAAGCTCGGCCTCAGACCATGCTCGACCTTGCGAGCCTTCTTCGCCTCATCCATCACCAGTTCTGGAGCATACCTGGAGAGCTGAGTAAATTTAGTCTCATACTCCCTTACTGACATGCTGCCTTGCTGAAGTGACAGAAACTCCATGGCCTTCTTCTCCTGGACGTCGGAGGGGAAATAATGGCTGCAGAATTCTTCCAGAAATTCCTCCCAGCCAAGCAACAAGTCGCCCATAGTCCTCTTCATCGACTGCCACCACACAGTCGCATCCTTCTCCAACTGCAAAGTCGCCAACTTGACCTTGCTGCCCTCCGGTGTCTCCAACACTTCGAAGATTGTCTCCACTTGCCGAATCCAGTTGTCAGCCGCATCTGGGTCTGACTTTCCCTCGAATACAGGTGGTTTCATTCTCTTGAACGATTCCACCAGCTTAATCGCCTCAGGTACTGGATTCATCGGCCCCCTTCCTTGGTTTGCAGCCACTGCATTCAGTGTCTGGTAAATCCTTGCAAATTCGGCATCCAGGTCCAAACCTTCACCATTCCTGGCTCCCCTTCTCGACATATTCTGATGCAAAAGATCCATTAAATTCGAAGTATAAGACAAGAATTTAAACCAACTTTCATTTCATTGAATTTCAAAGTTTATACATTCGAATTTAAAACATTTCTTAACATCAGAATAGAAGAAAATAGAAACTAGGACAATCTAATCTCTACGGGTCCTTTTCGCTGCTCGAATCTCATCCCGTAGTTCATCCACCTCATCTTTCAGCACATCAGTTAGGTTCTTTTTCTTCTCAAGTTCCCAAATCCGATGACTAAGAACAGAATAGTCAGCATTCCGCTTTTCCAGCTGAGCCTCCAAAACTCCAACTCTATACTTCAGGGTATCCACTTGCCTCTGAAGAGAAGCCACAGCGCCACTCAGAGCTGGTCCCTTTTCTTCATCGGAAGAAGAAGAATCGTCAGATGAATCCGGCGGTGGGGTGATCTCTCGAGATTCAGGGTACTCCTCATCATCAGAATCTGCTTGCCCAGGGTGATACTCGTCCTCAGAATCAGCTTGTCCAGGATGGTACTCTTCCTCAATAATATGCCAGTCGTCGCCTCCAGCAGGGTCGAAGTGATCAGCCATCTTAGAATAGAGAGGAAGAAACATAAATCGTAGAGCAACACAAATGTAAGTCACTTACATTTAAATCTCTAGACTCAAACACACACTCTAATGTCCACATCTAGGGTGTCGTTCCTTATAAATTTGTACAAGGGTAAAAGTGTAGAAAAGCGTGGCTCTGATACCACTCTGTAAGGTCCCCGAATTCCAAATTTCTGAATTCAAGATGTTCTTCAGGATCTTTTCACTTTTCTCGAGTACCATTTTACAAGGAAAATTTCAAACTTTTCTTTTTACATCAGAGTTACAACATTTCACATTTAAATTTACACAGCGGAAGCAAAATATACAACATTTACATAAATGAACAACAACATAATAAGATCTTTATGCATCCATTCCTCTTTACATGTAATTTATCCTGCATACAAAACTGTGGGTACGTCAGTTTATTCAACCGACGATAATTATACATGGCCATCCTCTCTATACCAGAAACAGTATAATGAATCTCATTTCTTAACAAATCACAATCTTGTTCATAAAAAGCATGTAAAATCAAAAAGGGAACTTTTAGAGATGTCGTGTCGTGATTGTGCACTTAATCCTTAATGCAGTTATTTAATTAATATGACACTAATGCGCACTTGTTCGAATTCTATGCATTCCATACTACATAGGTTCGAGGGCAAGCCTCTTAATCGTTCTTCATTTTTGTAGGGTTCAATCCCCCGCCATGACTTACTCTACTTTTGTAAATTCAATGAGTATCTTAGATGATTCTATGAGTACAAGCATGTATCCTGGCCCCTGGAGTAGAATTTCGCGCCATGTCTTGACTCGTCAAGCATGCATTCTGCGACAATTCAGCCTCCTCCCTGAACACACTCCTCTTGCAGTCACCAAAACATCCCACAAGCGTGACTAGAGTCCGATCATTACTGAGTTGTGCCCGCGCCATGTCTTGACTCATCAAGCATGCATTCTGCGGCTCACACACCCGCACCGTACCCTAGCTCTCATACTCATGTTTTTCTCTCACCTTCATCACCTCCACACTATGTATTAAAGTTACATTATAATCATGAATAAAAATCAAGCTCTAGAGTTAGCCTCTCCATCAACTGGACTTATCATTTCATTTCACTCGACCAACCTGGTCTATTTCTCAATATCATTTCATTTCACTACCGGGGAGACTTAGCTACTCCTTCGTTCAATTTCAATTTCACAATATCCAATTGAGCATCATCAGCTCATCATTCATTTTAGAGTCTCACAGACTTTTTCATCATGATTTAGCCTTTCATAATTATTCATTTAATTCTCAATTCTCTTCTATGATTCATTTCACATAATTCATACAGCCATAAACAGAAGCCATCGATTTAAAAGCATAAAGTTCATCATTACCAATAGTAAATAACATGAATCCAATTATCAAAGTCCACTCTGTACAGTCGACTTGGAAGAACGCCAGTCGACTTATACAGTCACATACAGGTTCCTCATAAAAGCTCGGGATAGTCGACTGTTGCACTCAACCAGTCGCCTGTCCCGCAACCTTCCATATTCACAATATTATCCACATGACAGTCGACTGTTTATTGATCAGTCGTCTGTCCTGGAGATTTCAAACAGCATAATTTCCAAGTCTAGATCAGTCGACTTGCTACACGCATTCGTTCGACTGGACAGATCCATTTCAATTAGGGAATTACAGTTCTTACGTGTACGTGCATCATGATATCAATTCACCATATACATAAATTCATGTTTCATAAACAGAGTTTTCTCTTGTTCAGTAGCATTTACAGCACAAATTTCCAAGTTACTAACATGCTCTTTTAGAGAAAACTACTCTAAACGTGCATTCACATTGCTCATACTTTCTTACGACAATGAGGGTATGAATCTCAAGTCATCATAATGGGTCTACATAATTAAAATTTCTTTATTCATGGAACTCTCAAACAGTCATGTTCAGAACGAAGCACCAGTCGACTTAACGCCACGTCAGTCGACTGCTCCGACAATTGAAGTTATTAATCACCATTAGTTCTTTTCATTTATTTACCTTCCCTCCATCATATGTGTCATAGGGAAAAATATACATATAGTAATCACACCATCATGCCTATTTGCACACATTTTATCAGCACATTACGAAAAGTAGTGTCTCGTACCAGTCGGCTGTCTCACATGGCAGTCGATTGTACCGACAGTCTCATTCTCACATTAATAGCATGTTCAGGCAATTTCTACTGCATTCAATTCACTTTTGTAACATGGTATCAATCATAGTAATTATAGTATCATTCCTACGTTAGAAGTCCTGAGAAACACCCACCTTATATGAAGAAATAACGAAATCCCGCACTCTTCAAAGCAGAGAACGCCTTCTTGCTCCTTTGCTCCCCACGAGCTCCTCAGCAATGCTGCTGCCTCCACAGAAAAGCTCCCACACAACTCACAAATACTCTCTTGAAATCTTAGGAAATTTTAGTGTAAAAGAGATAGGGGATAGGAGGGGTATTTATACTAGGAAATAGATAGAATAGATGGCTAAGATTAATAGGGAAGTTGCAGATCAAGGTATAAGATGCAATCGGGAGTTTGAGAAACTACCCACACTCTCACATAACCGCCCATGATGGAAGCCACTACTCCACAAACCGGCCAAGAGAAGTGCTCAAAGCACGCATATGCGAAATGCACGTGCTTGCACACCCACACTAATAAAATTGTACAAAAATATAATGTATAAAAGTGCTTACACAAAAATGGGCTGTAGAGAAAATAAAAGGTTAAATTTTATGGGCTTAAATCCATTGGCCAAAAAATAAATATTTTAAAAAAAGAAAATAAACAAGTTAACATTAGGCTTTAAGGAAAAATATTTTTATAGGGAACAATATACTTTATTCATCATGGAGAAATAATAGCCACATGCTACACAAGCATACCATAAAAAGAGAAATAAATAATCTTTATGTATTAAAAAAAATCGGGGTATTACAGCTAGCCACTTTGATCGTCGTGCGCTTGTGGAAGTTCGTTCGTTAGGAGATTTTTGTTCGTGATTGCTTGGATTCGTGGATTAGCAGATTTTTGTTCGTGGATTTTGCTTCTAGTCTTGGTTGCATCGTTCTTCATCCCCAAATTAAGGCAAGTAACTTGTACTCCAATTTATTTGTTTGATACAAGTCCCAAAGTTCACCTATAGTGTAGTTGGGTCTAGAGACAACTCTTGATTGTGTTTTCCTTGATGAGTTTTGTCTCTATTGTGATAATTTGGCTATAAATGACTCACGATACCATATGGACATAAATTAACCTAGGATTCGCCCAATTCTTGATTTTTGAGCATGTATGTGAGACTTGTGTGCAAACTCGTGTTTTGATTGAGACCCATGTGAAATTCTTGGTGTGGATATGTTAATAACCTTAATTCATGATTTTTAGACCTTTGGTAGACTCGATTTCAAGTTTGAATGTGTTTGGATCAATTTTCTTGAAGCTATGTTGTTTTTGTTTTAAGGGAAAAAATATGTATTTTTAGCACTGTTCTGTTTTGTTTGCTGTTTTCGACTGTGCTACAGTCAGTATCTTAATTTCGGTATAAAACATGAGTTTTAGATAATTTCGTCTATTTTCAAACCCCTCTAACCTTGCTTGATTTTGATTTCGTATGACTGAGTTATGACTGTTTTAGTACAAAGGTGTCGATCTATTCCAGATTCTGTTTTTCGAAAATTTTGATAACAAACTATTTTCAAGAACTGTGATATACATATTATTTTGATTCAAAACTTTGGTCAGTGTTTCTTTATTAAGTTAGGGATTGCCCAGAATTTTGGTGAATTTTATTGATAAGTTTTTATGTGATGTTCCATGCTCGTTTATAAAATCTATATGTGTTGTATTTTGCTCGCTGTTCTGTAAAGAACCCTATTTTCACTATAATTCCTTTTACTGTATGAAAAATATTTGTGAAATGTGAAAGTTAGTATATTCTATCTATTTTCTTATCCCTTTGGTAGAATTGGATTTCGTTTCACTGGCTACGAGATATCTTCGTTTTCGTACAGCAGTGTCGGGAATTCCAGATTTGCCAAACTATGTTTTCTTGATTCTTTCTTATTTTTGATGACTGATCTCTTTTTACTGGAAAATTCTGAAACTTTATATTTAGAATCTGGACATATAGGGGAATACCCCAGATTTTCTCGTGGATTTATTTATTTTGTTTTCATGCTATTTTCCTGTTCTTGAATTCGTTTCCTTAATTTCTGGCTTAACCTGTTTTCTGTATTAAAACTAGTTTTGAGTTATAATTTTGTGAATTAGTATATGAATTATTTATATTTGCTGGATTCGTGTGGAAGTCTATTTTCCAGATCCTTCGACGGATTCAGTTTTTCTTGTTTATAATACTGGAAATCACTGTTTTACTACTGTAGGGTCTTGCTGTTTTGAATTTGAGATTTGACAATTTTATTCTTTCAAGAGATATCTTGCACTCCTACATTTTTAGTTTGCTACTTGAACTTGCCACATGATCATACCATGTTATTATTGATATATTTTGCACATCTACATGCTTGTTTGACATTAATAATAAAATTAACCAAGCCGGGGTTAAGAAAAAGATCTAGTAGTGGATAGTGCAGAAACGTGTACTCGGAAGAACCTAGTAGTTATTGGAGCTTGTTTACATGTGGAGCTTGACACGATGTACATAACACGTACACACATGACACTGTAGCTTTTTTGGGTTTTGGAGCTGTTTACATGATACATAATTACATGATACTTGGAGCTTGTACCTGAGTACACTACCCTGTATGGTCCCCTACAAAATCTAAAGCGAAACTATTTATTGTAGCAACCATGTAGTAAAAACCGGGATGCATGAAGTGCTACCTAGATAGTAAATCACTACAAGACTTGATACATGCTACTTGAACATGATACATGCTTGCCTGATACTTGACTACATGATACATTAGACTTGTTTACATGACACTTGAAACATGACACTTGATACATGTTTACATGACACTTGAAATTTGATGCATGTTGACATGATACTTGATTTCTTGACACTTGATTTAAGCCATTTATATTTGTTCACTTTTGCCATGCTAGTTGTTTATTTTGGACATCATGATTATACCATGCTAGGTTTGTTACTTAGATTTACCCATTTCCATGTACTTGTATCCTACATTATATGTGATCCGTAACTTGCAGTTGACGGGTACTTGTTTTTCTCTTTCCTTCTCCTGCAAATTTACTAATTGCAGATCAGGATGGACGGCTATCAGATGGTATTGGCGAGATGATGTATTAGTGCTGGAGTTTCTGCTTTATGATTTTTTTTTTTATTATTTGTTGCTTGAACTTGAGTAAGATGTACTTGATTACTTGGATATTATCTTGTACTTAGGAAATGTGACCCCGAATATTTGACTTGTTCAGAACTTGATTATTTGAGATTATTATATTTGGTTTCAAGTAATTTCTGTTGGTATCTTGTTTCAATTATGCATGTTTGGTTGTGCCTTTCGCTTCCGACTGATTATCTTGTGAAATATTGTAAAGATTCTTGAACAGCTTATGGATGATGAAAATCATTCGCTAGGCTTTTGTTACGTATCCATATTTTCGTATTCTTTTGGGAAGCGGGGCATGACAGGATTTTTAGTGGTATCAGAGCATCAGGTTTGGCTAATGTATTAGTTGCCTAATATATTTGACAAGCTTGGCTCGAACTGGGATCTGCACAATATTTCACCAACCATGCATACATAAATAAAATTTATACCAACTCTGGTTCTGGATGCTAATTGTTTTTGGTTTTGTGCAGACTATGGCTCGCAGAGGTTCTACTTCTCAGTCGGAGGTTGATCCGATTGTGGCTGTCACGACTGTGCTTGAGCGGCTAATTAATCAGCAGCAAAACCACAGTGATCTTGTGATGACTGCTCTTGAGGCTGCCCGGGTTCTGCCTCCTGTTGTGCTTGTGCAGGCAAATCTTTCGCCTTGCCCAGGGACAGTTACATATTTTATGAGGCTGCATCCCGACCATTTTTTTCGGCACTGAGATGTCTTTAGAAGCTGAACAGTGGTTGATCCGGACTGAGCGCTTGTTGTTAGTGGCTCGTGTTGCCGAGGCTGATTGGGTGGACGTTGTTTCCATCCAGCTGGTGGTTCTGGCCAATATCAGGTGGATGGCCGAGTCTGAGCATCTTGAGAGGCCTATTGCTTGGGCTACTTTTACCCGGGGATTCTTGGAGAAGTTCTTCCCCAGTAGTACTTGAGTTGAAATGGAACAGTAATTCTTGGTCCTAAAACAGGTTAAGCCATTATTCCATTTTGGATTTGTTACATAATTGTTCATGCAATGTTGTAACATGGACTTTCTTGCAATAGGGTTCCAGGTCAGTGGACGAGTACGCAGCTGAGTTTACTAGACTTAGCCGATTTGCTGCCATTCTTGTGGCAACCGAAGAGGATAGGGCTTGTAGATTTACAAATGGGCTTGAGCAGGATATTAAGAGGCATCTTGTCTCTCTTTGCTTGCGTACCTACACTGAGGCTTTTGAGGCAGCCCGAGCTCAGGAGCAGGCTCGTGGTGGTTAGTCTTCTTCTCAGCGGACTGTTCCTGCTGCTGTTACTAGGCCTTGTGGTGGGCCTATCCGGAGGCCTGTTTCCGCCCATCTAGTTAGAGTAGCTCTTTACTCTTCTGCTGGTTCCCAAAGGGGTAGTTTTTGCGACTTTTGCCGACTTGTCGGGCATGAGTGCACGGACTGTAGGCGAGCCAATCGCCGCTATTTTGCTTGTGGTGCTCCTGACCATACTTTGCGGGATTGTCCACAGCAGAGGGTGACTCTTTCAGTCCGTAGTTCTGTCCAGCCAGCAGTTCCAGCTCGTGGTCCAGTTAGGCCACCGCTTCCTTCTCAGCATTAGATTGTCAGTCAGAAGACTACTGTTCCGAGAAGGGGTCAGGCTTTCAACTTGACTGCTGTAGATGCTAAGATAGCTGAGGGTGTGGTTGCAGGTATCTTTTGTTTTATTGTTTGTTGTTTTTTTTGTTTCTCAATTTCCCTTGCTTTATTTCTTTCTGTTTGTTCTTCTGCATTTTGTTTTCCTTACCCCTGTTCAACCCTTCTTTTCTCTGTCTCTTTTTCTTTCTGTCTTAGGTGTTGTGCTCGTGTGCTCTTTCCCTGCTTATGTTCTTTTTGATTCTGGGGCGACCCATTCTTTTGTCTCCTCTCGATTTGTCGCTCGCCATCAGTTGGAGTACAACAACATGTCAGAGGCTTGGAACATTGTGACAGGTGGTGGAGTTTTCATATGTTCCCGTGAGTGCAGGCAATGTTCCATTATTATTGGGGATGCAGATTTCAAAGCCAACCAGATTATAATTGGAAATTCGGGATTCGACGTTATTCTCGGTATGGATTGGTTGGGTAAAGCCCATGCCATTATTGATTGCCATGCCAAGAAAGTTGTCTTCAAAATTCCAGATCGAGCAGAATTTGAGTTCCATGCTAGGGAGTCTTTCCTTGGCCGAGCAAAGACTGCAGTTGAACATGTGGATTGTGCGATGGAATTGCACTTAAGCTGTAAGGGTGCGCCTCTAGTAGTTCCGGATTTCTTGGATGTTTTTCCAGATGAGTTGCCTGGCTTACCTCCGAATAGGGAAGTGAAATTTGGTATTGATGTTCAGCCTGGAACAGCACCGATATCAAATAGTCCCTACAAGATGGCACCGGTTGAGCTGGCAGAGCTTAAGGTGCAGATTCAGCAGTTGTTTGATTTGGGTTTCATCAGACCTAGTGTTTTTCCTTGGAGTGCTCCAGTCCTTTTTGTTGACAAGAAGGATGGTATTCGTCGAATGTGCATGGATTATCGAGAACTGAACAAAGTTACTGTGAAGAATCGGTATCCGTTGCCCAAGATCGATGATTTGTTTGACCAGCTGAGTGGGGCTGCTGTTTTCTTGAAGTTGGATCTTCATTCTGGATATCACCAAGTCAAGGTGAAGGCTACAGATATACAGAAGACTGCTTTCAGGACTAGATACGGGCACTATGAGTATCCTGTGATGCCGTTCGGAGTTACGAATGCGCCAGCTGTATTCATGAGTTTTATGAACCGGGTATTCTCTCAGTTCTTGGACAGATTTGAGGTGGTCTTTATTGATGATATTCTGGTGTATTCTCGGAATCGGGAAGATCATGCTGAGCATTTTAGAGTGGTTCTGCAGATTTTGAGGGAGAATCAGCTCTATAGGAAACTTAGCAAGTGCGAGTTTTGGCTCGATAGGATTTCTTTCTTGGGGCACATTATTTCTGCCGATGGTGTTTCTGTAGATCCTGCCATGGTTGAGGCTGTGAATGATTGGCCTATTCCCAAGTCAGTTTCAGAAGTCAGGAGTTTTCTCGGTTTGGTTGGCTATTATCGGAAGCTCATCCAAGATTTTTTGAAGATAGCAGGACCATTGACTAAATTGACTGGGAAGGATCAGAAGTTTTGTTGGTCTGATGAGTGCAATAAGGCTTTTGTTGAGTTGAAAAACAGATTGACGTCAGCGCCTGTGTTGACTATTCCAGATGGTTCAGGTGGATTTATTGTTCACTGTGATGCTTCTGGTAAGGGTCTTGGAGCAGTTCTTATGCAGAAGGGCCGAGTCGTTGCGTATGCATCGAGACAGTTGACGCCGCATGAGAAGAACAATCCTACTCATGACTTGGAGTTAGCGGCAGTGATTTTTGCTTTGAAGCTGTGGAGACATTATTTACTTAGAGACCGAGTGGAGATCTTTACAGACCACAAAATTCTCAAGTACGTCTTCACCCAGAAGGTGTTAAACATGAGGAAAAGGTGTTGGTCAGATCTTATGGCCGATTATGACATTAGTTTGCAATACCATCCCGGTAAAGTAAACTTGGTGCCTGATGCTTTGAGCAGGAGACCAGCAGTTATGTTTCTTACTCAGCAGAGTGATCTTATTGAGTAGATGCGGAGATTGGAGTTGGATGTTATGTTGCCGAGTTCTGGTCGGAGTTGTTTGGCGCTCCAGCTACAGTCGTCTCTTGTTGAGCAGATTAAAGAGGCGCAGGCGGATGATGCGCAGTTGCAGAATTTTCGAGCTGAGGTTGAGTCTGGGTCCAGGACAGACATGGTTATTCATGCAGATGGTTCGCTTTGTTTTGGTTCTCGGTTGTGTGTCCCTAACGGTGAAGTTCGTCAGAGGTTGCTTGAAGAAGCTCATCAGTTTTTGTATTCTAACCATCCTGGCGGTACCAAGATGTATCGGGATTTGAAGCTTCATTTCTGGTGGCATGATATGAAGAGGACTGTGGCTCAGTTTGTTTCTCAAAGTTTGGTCTACCAGCAGGTTAAGGCAGGGCATCAGAGAACTGCTGGAATTCTTCAACCGCTTCCTATTCCAGAGTGGAAGTGGGAACATATCACTATGGATTTTGTGACCACTTTGCCGAGGAGTCCTAAGGGTCATAATGCCATTTGGGTGATTGTCGACCGTTTGACGAAGAGTGCACACTTCATTCCTTTTCGTGTCGGTCAGTCTACTGAGAGCCTAGCTGAGAGGTACATGCAAGAGATTGTTAGACTTCATGGGGTTCCAGTCAGTATTGTATCCAATAGGGATACGAGATTCAGATATCAATTTTGGGAGAGTCTTCAGAACAGTTTGGGGAGTAAATTAAAGTGCTGTACAACTTTTCATCCCCAGACTGATGGACAATCAGAGTGGACTATTCAGATTCTTGAGGACATGTTGAGGTCCTGCATGCTTCAGTTTGGTGGGTCTTGGGAGGATCATTTGCATCTCGTAGAGTTCTCGTACAATAATAGCTTTCAGGCCAGTATTAAAGCTGCTCCGTTCGAGGCACTCTATGGGCGGAAGTGCAGATCACTAGTGTGCTGGGATGACATTGGTGAGAGGAAGTTATTGAGTCCAGAGTTGATCACCAAGACAGTGGATGTTGTGGTTCAAATTAGGAAGCACTTGCAGGCTAGTGATCTGCAGAGGTGCTGGGCTGATGTCCATCGTAGGACTTTGGAGTTTGTTATTGGTGACCATGTTTTCCAAAAGGTATCGCCGTGGCGCAGTGTCATTCGGTTCGGTGGCGGCCTCCCTGTAATATCCCGGACGGATATTACCTTGTATGAATTATTATTTTATTATTATTTTGTTTTAATTCCAAGATAGGAATATTTTGGTGATTTTCACCCGGTTTGTCCGTAGACATTATCTGTATCCAGATATCGGTCAGTATACATCCGTATTGTATCAAATTGATACCGTGACCTTCCGAACTAATAATAAAATTTATTTTTATTATTATTTCCAAGATTTAACTATTTTTATACGGATTATGCGAAGATTTTCTAGGTATACGGACATATATGCGCACGTACGAGTAGTATGTCGAGTAGTGCATTATACGAATTGTGTGTTGTGTATTTTTGGACTAGGTGTTTATCTTGTTATAACAACCTAATTAGAGGGTTAGGGTTCGATTAGGAGGCTTAATCTAGGGTTTTTGTATGCATAAGAAGATTAAGTAAAAACCCCTACTAGAAAATATCTCTCCCACATCACACCTCCACCACATAACACCTCCCTCCACCTCACCCCTTCTCCCCTAGGGGTATGGCCGGCCCCAATATTAAGGGAGGGCCTTTTTGCACTTTTGTGCATGCACATTTGCATTCTCCACCCCTCTCTCCACCTATAAATACCCCCTTCCTTCACCTTAGTCTCATTTTAGAAAGATTAAAAAGAAAGAAAGAAAGAAAGGAAAAGAAAGTGTAGCGCCCCGATTTCCAATACTGGGAAACCGTGACATGAGCCAAGATCTTTTCTTCAATTAGTCACGATACACAGAAAAAAATAGGAGAATTTAAAACTTTTTATTCAATACCCAATGTATTACAAGTCTGAACATTATACAACTGCAATACATTACAATAGAGTTACAATATTTTCTTTACATTTCCAAGTATTACAACCTTCAACATCTTACATCAGAGTACAAGGAATGAAGAACAACACTTGGTAACTCTCACTTGAGTACTTCTCAACTAATAGATAATCAATACATATACTGCAGCGGAACTAAACATAACACTGACTCCTTGCTTTCCTTGCCTTGAGTCCTCCTGAATCTCGCCTTTGTACTTTGGCGATCCAGTACCTATGGAAGTGGGGACGTCAGTATTCACTGACGCTTAAAGGCTGATCATATAGCAACGAATCTCCCAAATAATATACAAAATATAGCAATGGTGTTGGTGTAGTTTAAGTGTTCGTGAGTGCTAGGACTAGACTCTAATGCGATATTTAAATAGAACTAGGATGCTTCCTATTCTAACGTCAGCAAGTCTCCGAAGTCAACATGCAGCCCATACTACATGCACCCCATCTCAAACCGTTTCTTCATATATAGGGATTAAACCCGCGTTATGAATTCTAATTGTACACAACCTGTTCCTGACAATACTCCATGACTCTGTGAGGTTGTAGAAAGGATCAAGTCCCTCTATGCAGTCTGCTTATGGTGTTTCCGTTTTCCACTACTACCCGGCATGCCGGACCTCACTCGATCCCAGTGTATCGGGCATCGTTCCAAAATCAAACCATAGGATTTCGCAAGCGCAGGGTAGCGTGAAGCCTACCCTGTGGCACCCTCTGGGGTTTCGCAAGTGCAGGACTGCACAATGCATCCTGTGGCACCCCAGCCACGGTATTTCAGAAATTAACAGAGCGAGATACGCAACCCGTGCTCCCAACTTGTGAGACGCCACTGTACGTATCCCTTTGATGGGAAGGTACAATCCAATGTCACCACGTAAGGCCTCCCTCAAGGGACAAGTTGGTCGTAAGGTGCCCCCTACAACCAACTCCTCTCTCTTCGGCAAGGATCTGAGTAAAATGATCTTTATAAGTCACTACCCTAATGATGTCCCTGACTCGACGATCCTAGGGATGATAATATTATAACAAACATGCTAGGCCTTAAATTAGGCTTCGCAAGACAACTCTACTAGGCTGCTCAACCTAGACTTACCAGAACCTCTCAGGATCTGGTTCGTGGCTCATCGATCCAAGACTTCGACCGTGCGAATATACATGCAAGCCGCTATCCTATGTCTTGATGGTCGATAGCCCTTAGGTTGGTAATATCACCCTAGACGAGCACAACGAACTGTGTACTAGCTAACAAGCTATACACGAGTAACAACCACATACGAGCCCAATAAGCTACGTATGAACAATAACTACCTACGAGCCAGGCAGCCCCGTAGGAGATAACCGCGTACATACCAACTAAATAAGCCGCGTATGAGACCAACTGCTACGCACGGGCCGGTCGAGCCGCGTACGAGACAACAACCTACATACGAGCCAAATAAGCTACGTATGGGACCTACAGCTACATACGGGCCAGTCGAGCCACGTTCGAGCACAACCATATGCAAACAACCATACAGGCAATCAACCTAGAAACAACCAACCATGCTTACTAGTAAACTTGATCTCCTATCATTAGAAGCAATAGAAGAATCTACTAATAGCCTATGGTCGGTATTCTACCCATGAAGAACTGAAGGCGATATAACAGCCTTTATCAAACTATCCATTTCTAGTGGTCTTCCCCACCCTTATTACTTCGACCTATAGCGCCTTAAGCATGGCATACAATTGCAAGCATCTTTTCATAACGACTCACTACAATTCTCCTAAGTACGAATATGATTAAGCATGTGCTTATATTAATCTTAGCATGAAAATTGCTACGATTTAGACATGAAGTCCACTACGATCAAGCATAGGTTATAACTTGAGCGTAAGTGCTTACTACTTATCATGACTAGTCATCACAACCAAAGCATGGATATATAACTGGTAGGGACATGCAACATTCCAAGGCATGGTAGGTATTCTAACACCATTCCTACGATATTCTAAACATGTATTTAACTTTAGCATGATATGCCTCATTCTTAGACATGGTATGCTACTTTCACATTAACATATAGCATGGTGTACATTTTGGTAACATTCTAGTCATATATACTAGTTAAGGGTCAACCTACAATATAACATGAGTTTCTACAACCATCCTAGCATGGATAGAACATAACATAAAATTACTACAACTAACCATGGATAGTTACTTTAATCTAAGCATGAATATCTACGATACTTCAAGCATGAGTCTCATTAGCATGGATACCATTAACTTGTCATAAACAATAATTAACATGACACCTATTTACTTAGCATGAATAATGCTTAGGCATGATCATAGCATGAACAAATACTTATCTAAGCATGGATATCATGTAAGCATGAATATCTATTTGATCTAGCATGGTATATAACTTTCCTATAAGCATGTAAGCATGGATAAATTTATATATCATGATATCCACTTTCCTACAACTATCTAGGCATAGATAAATGAAACTAGCATGGTATACTACTTTCCCACTATCATCCAAGCATGAATCTTTATTAAGCATGAATAACTACTAAGTATGAATGTTTTACTAAGCATGGGTAACTACTAGTATAAACATACAACATTCCTAAGTATATATATATACATATACTTCTATCATGGTAAGTAATTTTATCATGGATCCTACCACATTCTAAGCATGTATGTTGTTCTTAAACATGATAGACTATTTTGGCATGAAACCTACAACATGTATATCATTCCTACACATGGTAGGCAATTTTAGAATTAATCCTACAATATTCCAAGCATAAGTAACCTTCTAAACATGATAGGAAATTTTAGAATGAATCCTACAACATTCTAAGCATCATTAAACATGCTAGGTATTTTTAGAATAAATCCTACAACATTCTAAGCATCATTAAACATGCTAGGTATTTTTAGAATAAATCCTACAACATTCTAAGCATAATAGATTTAATCTAAACATGTTAGGAAACTCTTTAGAATGAATCCTACAACTTTCTAAGCATAATTAATTGATCTAAACATGGTAGGTATTTTTAGAATGAATCCTACAACATTCTAAGCATCATAGATTTAATCTAAACATGGTAGGAAACTCTTTAGAATGAATCCTACAACTTTCTAAGCATAATTAATTGATCTAAACATGGTAGGAATTTTAGAATGGATCCTACAACATTCTAAGCATAATTAAATTAATCTAACATGGTAGGTATTTTTTTAGAATGAATCCTACAACATTCTAAGCACAAATAAATTAATCTAACATGGTAGGTTTTTTTAGAATGAATCCTACAACATTCTAAGTACAAATAAATTAATCTAACATGGTAGGTATTTTTAGAATGAATCCTACAGTATCCTAAGCATCATTAAACATGCTAGGTATTTTTAGAAGAAGTCCTACAACATTCTAAGCATCATTAAACATGCTAGGTATTTTTAGAAGAAATGCTACAACATTCTAAGCATCATTAAAGTAATCTAAACATGGTAGGAATTTTAGAATGGATCCTACAACATTCTAAGCATAAATAAATTAATCTAAACATGGTAGGAATTTTAGAATAGATCCTACAACATTCTAAGCATAAATAAATTAATCTAAACATGGTAGGAATTTTAGAATGGATCCTACAACATTCTAAGCATAAATAAATTAATCTAAACATGGTAGGAATTTTAGAATGGATCCTACAACATTCTAAGCATGAATAAGTTAATCTAATCCATTCTTAGCATGGTATCTACTAAGATTTTCCATAACATAAATATCTACCACTAAATTACTTTAACATCTACTACTAATACCATGAGTTTTTACTAAAATATAACATAAATATCTACAACTAAATTACTTTAACATCTACTACTAATACCATGGGTCTCTACTAAAATATAAAATATCTATAACTAAATTACTTACTAAGAAACCTTTATTAGCATATGTTTCTTATTATTACTAGTGGACATAAAAGAGATCTTTTTGATCTTTTTACAACTAGTGATTAGAAAAGAAAAGATCTTTTTATTTATTTATTCTACAACTAGTGATTTTAGGTTAATTTCTTTTTCATAATCAATACTAACATCTAATGTATGTTCTTTTTACTTAAGAAAGAAAACTACAATAATGAGGTAAGAACCTTCATCCAACATATGCTTATTGTTATTTTGTCCAAGTTCAATACAAGTCCTACAACCAAAATGGTTGTATAAAATGTTCATATGCTTTATGTATAGCCCACATTCAAGTCCTACAACCCTAAGTGGTTGTATGTAAAAGTTCATATGCATGTGTCATTTTTGTTCAAGTAGTTAGTTCTTTTACTAACAACTTTCAAAATAAGAACTCCTACAACCATACTACTTCAAACCATCCATACCAAAAAGAAAAATAAACAAGGAGGGTAAGAAGAAGAAGAATCATCAAAACACCATTCAAATAACCAAACAAACAAACAAACAAACAAACAAACAAATGGGCAAATATGGAGAAACCCCCACCTTGTTTCTTTTCCTTGATGGAAGAACTAGATACTCTCCTCCTTAGCTCCTAGAATCTCCTACTAACCCTACAAATAAAAACTCTCAAGTTAGCATGATGATCTCTCTTTCTTTTCCTTTCTTTCTTTCTTTCTTTTTGATCTTTCTAAAATGAGACAATGGTGAAGGAAGGGGGTATTTATAGGTTGAGAGAAGGGTAGAGAGTGTAAATGGGCACACACACATTTGCAAAAACCCCTTCCCATTAATTGGGGCCGGTCCATACCTTAGGGAAGGTAGGGGTGAGGTGGAGGGAGGTGTTATGTGGTGGAGGTGTGGTGTGGGATAGAGAGTTTCTAGAAGGGGTTTTTACTAATCTTCTTATGCATACAAAAACCCTAGATTAAGTCTCCTAATCAAACCCTAACCCTCTAATTAGGTTGTTATAACAAGATAAACACCTAGTCCAAAAATACACAACACACAATTTGTATAATGTACTGATCGACATACTACACGTACGTGTGCATATATGTCTGTATACAGGAAATCTTCGCATAATCCGTATAAAAATAATTTAATATCGGAAATAATAATAAAATAAATTTTATTATTAGTTCGGAAGTCACGGTATCAATTTGATACAATACGGATGTATACTGACTGATATCTGGGTACAGATGATGTCTATGAATAAACCGGATGAAAATTACCAAAATAATTCAATTTTAGAATTAAAACAAAATAATAATAAAATAATAATAAAATAATAATTTATATACGCTAATATCCGTCCGGGATATTACAGAAAGAGAGATCACCATGTTAACTTGGAGAGTTTTGTTTTGTAGGGTGTTAGAAGCTTTCTAAAAGCTTTGGGGAAGGAGAAGTTAAGCTAGCAAGTTCTTCCAACAAAGGAAACAAGGTGGGGGTTTCTCCATATTTGTTGTTTGTTTGTTTGTTTGTTTGAATGCTTGTTTTGTTGTTTGACTTCTTCTTCTTACCCTCCTTGTTTTACTTTCTTTTTGGTATGGTTGTTTTTAGTAATATGGTTGTATGGACTCTTATTTTGTATGTTGGTAAATGTTAAGAATAATAACCACAATAAGTGAAATGGAAACAAATGGACATAAAGATCAAATCTTTGTAGTGGTAGTTGTTGTTTGTGTTTGATATTGGACATAAGGCATATGGACTTGAACATACAACCGTGTGGGGTTGTAGGACTTGATATGAACTATACATAAAGCATATGAACCATTTTATACAACCATTTTTGGTTGTAGGACTTGTATTAAACTTGGACTAAAAAGATAAGCATATGGTTGGACCAAATAAAAAGATCTTTTCTCTTATAATCACTAGTTGTAAAAAGATATTTTCTTTTATAAACACTAGTTGTAGAATAAATAAAAAGATCTTTTCTTTTATAATCACTAGTTGTAGAATAAATAAAAAGATCTTTTCTTTTATAAACACTAGTGATAATAAATCAATACTAATAAAGACTAGTAGACATTAAGTAGTAGCATGTTAAAATAAAGTAGTAGTAGTATGTTGATTAAATAAAGTAGTAGTGGTATGTTGATAAAATAAAGAAGTAGTAGTAAGTAGTTGTAGATGTTTTATGTCCATAAAGTAGTAGTAGTGGTAGATAGTTGTATGTTGTGTTCTTGATTAAAATGAAGTAGTAGTAGTAGTAGATAGTTGTAGATGTTTATTTTATGTTCATAAAGTAAATACCATACTAAGATTGTATTAGATTAATTTAATTATGCTTAGAATGTTGTAGGATTCATTCTAAAAATCCTATCATGTTTAGATTAGTACAAATATGCTTAGAATGTTGTAGGATTCATTCTAAAAAAAATTCTATCATGTTTAGATTAGTATAAATATGCTTAGAATGTTGTAGGATCCATTCTAAAATTCCTACCATGTTTAGATTAGTTTAATGATGCTTAGAATGTTGTAGGATTCATTCTAAAATTATCTACCATGTTTAGATGTATTATTTATGATTAGAATGTTGTAGGATTCATTCTAAAATTCCTACTATGTTTAGATTAGTTTAATGATGCTTAGAATGTTGTAGGATTCATTCTAAAATTATCTACCATATTTAGATGTATTATTTATGATTAGAATGTTGTAGGATTCATTCTAAAAATCCTATCATGTTTAGATTAGTATAAATATGCTTAGGATGTTGTAGGATTCATTCTAAAAAAAAATCGTATTATGTTTAGATTAGTATAAATATGCTTAGAATGTTGTAGGATCCATTCTAAAATTCCTACCATGTTTAGATTAGTTTAATGATGCTTAGAATGTTGTAGGATTCATTCTAAAATTATCTACCATGTTTAGATGTATTATTTATGATTAGAATGTTGTAGGATTCATTCTAAAATTCCTACCATGTTTAGATTAGTTTAATGATGCTTAGAATGTTGTAGGATTCATTCTAAAATTATCTACCATGTTTAGATGTATTATTTATGATAAGAATGTTGTAGGATTCATTCTAAAAATCCTATCATGTTTAGATTAGTATAAATATGCTTAGGATGTTGTAGGATTCATTCTAAAAAAAAATCCTATCATGTTTAGATTAGTAAAAATATGCTTAGAATGTTGTAGGATTATTCTAAAATTATCCATCATGTGTAGGAATGATATACATGTTGTAGGATTGATGCTAATTAATCTACCATGTTTAGAAGTGTATATATATACTTAGGAAAGCTATATATTCATACTAGTAGTTATCCATGCTTAGTAAGATATTCATGCTTAGTAGTATACCATGGTAGTTTAATTTATCTATGCTTAGATAATTGTAGGAAAGCATATACCATGCTAGTTTAATTTATCTATGCTTAAATGATTGTAGGAATGCATATACCATGCTAGTTTAATTTATCTATTCTTAGATAATTGTAGGAAAATTGTATACCATGCTAGATTCATTTATTTATACTTAGATTGTAGTAGGAATCATTATACACGTTTATAATGTTGTAGGATTGATGTTTAATTAACCTACCATGTTAGAACATTGTAGGAGTATTATGGTGAGTGGTTATGTTATGTGCCATAATTAGATTGTCATGGATAGATGCTTGCAATTGTTTGTCATGCTTAAAGTACTATAGGATGAAGTAATAAGGGTCGGGAAGACCACTAGTAATAGTTAGTCTGATAAAGGCTGTTATGTCACATTCGGTCCTTCATTGATAGAATACCGACCATAGACTATTAGTAGATTCTTCTGTTGCTTCTAATAATAGAAGATCAAGTTTGTTAGTAAGCACATTTGGTTGCTTTTGAGATTGATTACCTGTATGGTTGTTTGCATATGGTTGTGCTCGTACGTGGCTCGACTGGCCCGTATGTAGCTGTGGGTCTCATACATACCTTATTTGGCCCGTATGTAGGTTGTTGTCTCGTACGCGGCTCGACCAGGCCCGTGCGTAGCTGTTGGTCTCATACGCAGCTTATTTGGCTGGTATGTACGTGGTTATCTCCTACGAGGCCCGCCTAGCTCGTAGGTAGTTAGTATTTCATACGTAGCTTATTGGCTCGTATGTGGTTGTTACTCGTGTATAGCTTGTTAGCTAGTACACAGTTTGTTGTGCTCGTCTAGGGTGATATTACCACCCTAAGGGCTATCGACCTTCAAGACATATGTTTTCTCACCCTAAGAAATTGTGGAGGAGCCACTCCTTGTGTACCGTCGAATCTTAACCATGGTAGGTTGATCGAGGACCGGAGTATAGACGAAATCCAAGTTTAGGGTAACGGCATGCATATATATTCGCACTGCCGAAGTCTTGGATCGATGAGCCACGAACCGGATCCCGAGGGGCTCCGGTAAGTCTAGGTTAAGCAGCCTAGTAGAGTTGTCTTGCAAAGTCTAAATTAAGGCCTAGCATGTTGTGGTTATAATATTGTCCTCCCTAAGAGTGTTCAGGGCTAGGGACATTATTAGGGTAGTGACTTATAAAAATCATTACTTAAAACCTTTGCCGGAAGAGAGGAGTCGGTTGTAGGGGGCACCTTATGACTAACTTGTCCCTTGAGGCAGACCAGGTGGTGTTATTGGGTTGTACCTTCCCGTCAAAGGGATACATACGGTGCCGTCTCACAAGTTGAGGACACAGGTTGCGTATCTCGCGCTGTTAATTTCTGAAGTACCGTGGCTGGGGTGCCACAGGATGCATTGTGCAGTCTTGCGTTTGCCAGACCCCAGAGGGTGTCACATGGTAGGCTTCGCGCTACCCTGCGCTTGCGAAACCCTATAGTTTGATTTTGTAATGACACCCGATACATTGGGTTCGTCTATTTTGAGAGAGGTCCGGTTAGCCAGGTCGCAGTGGCGAACATAGACACCACTAGCGAAATGCATTTGTGGGACTTGACCACATCTGCAACCTCATAAGTCACGTGTAGCTGTCAGGAATAGGTTGTGTACAATTAGAATTCATAACGCGGGTTCAAATCCCTATATATGGAGAAACGGCTTGAGAAGGGTCGCATGTAGTATGGGCTGCATGTTGACTTCGGAGACTTGCTGACATTAGAATAGGAAGCATCCTAGTTCTATTTAAGTATCGCATTAGAGTCTAGTCATAGCACTCACAAACACTTAAACTATACCAACACCATTGCTATATTTTGTATATTGTTTGGGAGATTCGCTGCTATATGATCAGCCTTTAAGCTTCAGTGAATACTGACATCCCCACTTCCATAGGTACTGGATCGCCGAAGTACAAAGGCGAGATTCAGGAGGACTCAAGGCAAGGAAAGCAAGAAGTCAGTGTTATGTTTAGTTCCGCTGCAGTATATGTATTGATTATCTATTAGTTGAGAAGTACTCAAGTGAGAGTTACCAAGTGTTGTTCTTCATTCCTTGTACTCTGATGTAATTTGTTGAAGGTTGTAATACTTGGGATTGTAAAGGTAATATTGCAACTCTATTGTAATGTACTACAATTGTATAATGTTCAGACTTGTAATACTTTGGGTATTGAATAAAAAGTTTTAAATTCTCCTGTTTTTCTGTGTATTGTGACTAATTAAAGAAAAGACCCTGGCTCGTGTCACTGTTTCCCAGTGTATGGAAATCGGGGCGCTACACTCCCCTTGACCCCCGCCTGTTGAACGGGCAGCGAGATCCCCGTGCCAACTCTACGTACGACAATATTGATTCCCCAAAAATCAATCCTTTTTAAATAAACTAAATAAAATCAAAACAACTTATTCTTTGTTTATTATGTTATGTAATGCAAGGTGCGTGGTTGTGGCCTTAGTTCTGTGATGCATGGTTTAGTTCTGTGATGCATGGTTTATGTTCTGTGATGTATTGTTCATATTTTGGTATTTTGAATACGGTCTGCGTGTCGTGCCTCTCTCTACATTCTCAATATAATCATTTCTCTCTACACTCCGAATGTACATTGTAGGTTCTCGTTACGTTGATAGTAATACTAAAATCATATTCTAGTATTACAAACAGTGAGCGGCATCTAGCAATACATCACTGCTACTCAAGTAACGGGAATGTCAGTGATTAGAATAACTTATCTGCGACCAATGTTACCATGAAGTCTAGTCCCTTTCTCCAGATATCTTAATTGACCACAAGGCATAGAGTGTGTCACCCTTGTATAGTTCAGTCTTTGGTTTCTTGATGTCCGAGTAGACTTACTAAAACAAATGAGCTCAATATCTCATATTGACTCATTTGAGCACGGCCATACATTTTGTAGTCTCACTTAATCAAGGGGCCCATAGATATCGCTCCTGTTATGTAAGAGGGACAAATCCTATCTAAGTCACTCTCATCCCTCCGCATGATTTGTATTATATCCAGTAGTCGACTTTATATTCACCTTATTACAGACTACGTTTGACGACATTAAAATATATAACTCTCATGTAGGGAACCGTAGTGACTTCAAGTCAAAAAACTAAATACACCATGGTCACTGTGAGAACTGCTTATGACACTCACGTAACGATCCATGCAGCGTTCTCATGGTGGGTCAGTCCAGTACATTATTACTCTAATATGTACCAATGTGAAGACTTGATATCTCAAATCCATGACCCGTGAGATATGGTTATCAGTCGATGCACATACTAGTTTCTATGCATTATTGTTGTCCTAATTTAAAATAATACTTGACTAGGGACATTTAAGAATAGTGTTCTGATTACAACCAATAGGATCTCACAATCAAGTCATGCACTTGATATCCCATGGTATTGAACCTACTATTCTAAGGATTTTATTATGCTCATTTAATCACAATAAATAACACAATAAATGAAATGCCTCATCTATGAAATAAATGTCATAATGCAATGTAAACTAGTAATGTCAATACATAACCCGCCTCTAGAGCATAAACCAATAATCTTCCACTTGCACTAGAGCCAATCAGACATAAATCTAATTGTTGCTGCTGATTTCGGGTGTGGGAACAAACATATGAATTTGCGAATTCTTTGAGAAAAACAGTAAAGTGAACCTGTTGACTCCCCTATGTGTTGACTCGTTCCTTGTCGCTGCCACGAACCTGCACAAAGTTCGATACACCGGGATGGATCCCGGCGACGAACCCTCCGACACTCTTGTCAGTAATCTCCAAGATTAAGAAAGAGCTTTAGGTAGGTAAAGATTCATTACCTTGTCACGGTGGGGGGAGAGAGGTATTTATAGCCGCCTTAGGGATCTATTTCGAGAAAAGGACGAATCTCTACTTCCCGGAGTGAATGGATAAGAAGTGGTTATAACCGCCTCTTAGGGATAATGACGGATTTGGATTCCTCCATATCCATCTGAATTGGTTTGTAACGGGTTGGGACCCGTACCAACAGGGCAGATCCGTTCATGGGTTGCTGGGCCCAGAAGAAGGGACCCAGTTTCCATTTCGGACCCATTTGTAAGTGAAATTACCGTTTTACTCCTGAGAGCTTTAAGATTTGTGCCGATTTGAATGGTCTCGATTTATTCCTATTTTTAGCCATATCACGAGCCCCCTACTCCCAAAGACTATGTTTTACAGCCTTTGGGGAGTAGTTTTGCTGTTTCGATGGCGTACGAGACTTTATAGAGTTCTTAAAGGGGTTTGGATCCAGCTCGAGGTGTGACGGTGCTAAGTTGGGCCTGCAAAGTGCCCAAAATGTGTCTTGGAATTTCTTGTATTTTTCCCAATTTTTTAATTATTTTTTGAAATTTTTATTAAATGTTGTGAAGTTGTGATCTATTTTTAGAGAGTATCAATTAACCGTTCTAATTAATAATTATTTATCTAGGGGCTCAAAAATATTTCCTTGAATTTATAATTATTTTTTATAATTTTTAATTAATTTTCTTGAATTTTTAATCATTTTCAAAATTTTTAAATAAATAATTCGAATTATAATTAAAAATAAAAGGATTAATCAGGGGAATTATGATGTGTTGCGATCTAGGACGTCCATCGTGTTGCTAGCGCGAATTTTCAAACGATTTGAGGGCAGATAGGAGCTTCGCTAACATGGCTTGATCTGGGCAGTCGGATTTGGCATGCATCGGGAGGTAGTAGTTTTCCCCCGTTAGCAGCTCGGTAGCTCGATAGCTCGGATTTTAGATCCGAGCTATGTGGCACGATCTAGATGGTTGATCACGATCTGGGGCGAATCACGAGGCATTAGTTTTCCCCAGTTAGCAGCTCGGTAGCTCGGATTTCAGATCCGAGCTACGTGGCACGATCTGGATTGTTGATCACGATCAGGCAGAAATCATTAGGCATTAGTTTTCCCCCGTTAGTAGCTCAGTAGCTCGGTAGCTCGAATTTCGGATCCGAAGTATGTGGCATGATCTGAGCAGCTTGATGAAGATCGGGCACGAATCGTGAGGCGGTAGTTTTCACTAATTCGCAGCTCGGTAGCTCGGTAGCTCGAATTTTGGTTCTGAAGTATGTGGCATGATTTGAGTCGCTTGACGAAGATCTGGCACGAATCGTGGGGTGATAGTTTTTACCAATTCGCAGCTCGGTAGCTCAATAGCTCGGATTTTGGATCCGAAGTACGTGGCATGATCTGAGCCGCTTGATGAAAATCTGACACGAATCACGAGGCGGTCTAACTGGTTAATGCGCCGCATCGTGCTTCTACCCTTACAGATTCTGTCGTTTAGCCTTCTAATGGGCTTCCGTGGGGGCCCAAAATGCTCAGAAGCCTACGCGAGTCTCCTGTTTTACTATAAGACTTCTCCCCCCTCACCAATTTCTCATTCTTCACTTTTTACTCTGAGAATTTAATTTTGCTCCTGGGTGGCTCTGCTAGCGGTCACGGCCAAGCGCTCAATTCTCCGGTGAACTATTCCGGCCACAGCTGTCACATCAAGGTAAATATATACTTTATTTTATATATTTTTCAAGATGTCTAGAGTGTCATCGGGGAGTGAGACCTCCACCTCGGACCAAGAGAGTGATCGACCATTAGTAGTCTCATCGATGGTGGACAAGGGGAAGAAAGTTCAGGGTCGGCGATTGTGGAGACGATAGTGGAGGGCGTGAAGAGAGCGAGTGAGTTAGGTAGGCTGCCATCCACGCTATCAAGCCTCGGGAAGGTGAGGGACTACTCCGACAACCTTTTAACCAAGGTGGTATACGGGAGGTCGGGCTCATACGAGGAGAATAAGCCGAAGGAGCATTCTGAGGTTGACAACATCCCCTCGGTTCTGACTGAGGGGGATCTACAGTGTATTAGGAAGGGGTTCATGATACCGAAAGAGTATACCCTGCTCCTCCTCGGCCCAGGATTCCGAGCGTGTTTGGTGACCTCGCCTGACACATACATCTTCCCATATGATGCGCTCAATGCCGGCCTTCGACTGCCCCTACCACCCTTCGTGACCGAGGTGCTGCAGTGGTACGGATTGAGTCCGGTCCAATACATGCCGAACATGTGGCGGCTTGTCATTGGCTTTATCCTCCAATTCCAGGCGGTAGGGGTCGAGCCTCGGCTCGTCTTGCTCCGCAGTCTATACCGGATCAACAGTATGAGCAAGATGGAGTACCGGTATTACTTATCACCGCGGCGGGGCGTCAAACTGGTCGAGAATCTGGACTCAATTAAGCATTGGAAAGAGAAGTATTTTCTGATCCGGGGACCCCAACCGTGGGGTTTTCTGACGCGGTGGAGGGAAGATGTTCCAAGGTGGGCGAAGGCCGAATTGGTTTTGTCTCCGGTGGAAGGTGAGGTCGTGTCGAAGCTCCTCAGGCGTCCGACGCTGAGTTGGAAGGATATAACCGAAGGGGTTCTCTTCGGTGGGGGTCTCAGTCCGACTGACCCTAGTATGCTTCTTTTATTTTTCCATCTTTTATTCCCAATTTTTCTTTCTTCTCGTGCTAACTCTTTTGGTGTTCGTTTTCTCAGAGGCCCCGGGTATGGACATCCGAGCCATGCTGCTTAAGTGAGGCTGTCATGCCTCGCGTCCCAAAAGATAATACGGAATATGGATACGCGACAAAAGCCTAGCAAATGATTTTTATCATCCATAAGTTGTTCAAGAATCTTTACAACATTTCACAAGAATAATAGAGTCGAAAGCAAAAAAATCAACCAAGCATGCACATATGAATCAAAATACCAACAGAAATACTTGAAACCAAAATATTAATCCTAAATATATCCAGATCTAAATAAGTCAAATATTTTGGGCCACATTGCCCATATACAAAATAAATCCAAGTACAAGATACAATTGTTCAAAATAAGCAACAAGAATGTAATAAAAGCAAAATCCAGCACTAATATCTCATCTCGCCTATTCCATCTGGCAGCGGATCTCCAAAATCTGCAATTCGATAAATTGTAGGAAGAGAAAAAAGAAAACAAACTCCTGTCAATGCAAGTTACGGGCCGCTTGTACTGCAGTGTACAAGTACATGGAAAAAACTAACTAATAACATGGAATAGGCATGATACCAAGAATAACAACTAGCATGGTAAGGTGAACAAGTACAAGTAGCATGTATCAAATGTCAAGTAAACAAGCATCATGTAAATAAGCCACAAGTATCAAGTATCATGTAAACATGTATCAAGTGTCAAGTATCAAGTTTCATGTATCATGTAGTCAAGTATCAAGTAAGCATGTATCATGTTCAAGTATCAAGTAAGCATGTATCATGTTCAAGTATCATGTAAGCATGTATCATGTTCAAGTATCATGTATCAAGTCTTGTAGTGATTACTATCTAGGTAGCACTTCATGCAGCTCACCTTACATGGTTGCTACAACAAACAGTTTAGCTTTAGATTTCATAGTGGACCATAGAGGGCAGTGTACTCAGGGACAAGTATCAAGTAAACAAGTATCGGGAGAGCTGAGCTTGCGATAGGTGGCAGATTGTTGAGAATTTTTGGCAAGAGCCGCATTGACAAATGTGTTCGGCATTGCGAAGGAGAGTAGGCCAGAAATATCCATAGTTCAAGATCTTGTGGGCGAGGGACCATGCTCCCAAGTGTGCCCCACATATCCCTTCATGTACTTCCTTCAAAGCATACTGGGCTTCGTTGGGGGAGAGACACCTCAAGTAGGGTCTGCCGTCTACTTGGGTGTAGGAGCGTTTGTACAAGACTCCCTCGATGAGTGTGTACCACTCGGCTCTGGTTTGTATCTTTCGGGCCTCTTTAGGATCTAAGGGGAGGATCCCATCTCTGATGAACTCGAGCAGAGGCCTCATCTAATTCTCCTCGAGTTTTAAGGGAAGCGTCTCCATCGGCTCGGGGCCTTCTTCCTTGATGCTGGGCTTCAGCAGAACTTCTATCAAGAATTTTTGCTCGAGCCCTTGAAGGGAGGAGGAAGCTAGCTTTGAGAGGGCGCCCGCCTGCACATTCTCTTCTTGGGGGATCATCAGGTCTTTGACCTTGGCCAAATACTTGGCCATGCGGCCGTCTTGCGCTTCGTATTCCCCTGATACCTGGTTCACCACCAGTTGCGAGTCGCAAAATATCTTGACATGCTTTGCCCCTGCCTTGCGAGCCACGTACAGGCCTGCTATAAGGGATTCATACTCAGTCTCGTTGTTGGACGCACTGAAGTTGATGCAGAGTGAGTACTGGAGGATGAAATCATCTGGGCCCGCAAGGATGACTCCTTCTCCACTCCCATCGGTGCACGAGGACCCATCTACATACACCATCCAGAAGGGGGGGTTCCTTTATTGCTTTGCTGGCCTCGGGAATTGTACTCTCCACTATAAACTTGGCTAGGTCTTAAGCCTTGATAGCGGTTCGAGGCTGATAGCAGATATCATGTTAGCTTAGCTCGATGGACCACTTGATAAGGTGCCCTGAGGTCTCGGGCTTGTGGAGGAATTGTTTGAGCGGCTAGTCGGTAAGAATGACAACCGAGTGAGACTGGAAGTACGAGCGGAGCTTTCGGGCTGTCATGACCAAGGCATAGGCCATCTTCTCTAGCTTCGGGTCAAGGAGTTCAGCATCCCTAAGAATTTTACTCACGTATTAGATGGGCCTTTGTGTCTTGTCATCTTCTCTTACTAAAACAGCGCTGAGGGTCTACTCCGAAGTGGCAAGGTATAGGTAGAGGACCTCCCCGAGCCTTGGCTTGCTCAAGAGTGGGTGGTTGGCTAAGTAGGCCTTGAGCTGGTCAAAAGACTCTTGTTGCTGTCGCCCCCATTCAAAGCCTTCAGCCCCCCTTGGGGCCTTGAAGAACGGGAGGCATTTTCCCCGAATTTGGAGAGGAAACGCCTTATCGCCGCAAGGCGCCGGTGAGTCTCTGCACATCTTTAACACTGGAGAGGAAAGCCATGTTGAATATGGCCCGGATCTTCTCGGGGTTGGCCTGTATGCCCCTTTGGCTGACCATGAAACCAAAGAACTTACCGGATGAGACTCCGAACGCACACCTGTTCGGGTTCAGTCACATATTGTGTCTCCTCAACACGTTAAATGCTTCTTGGAGATTGGAGACATGATATGATCTGACAGAGTTAACCAACATGTCGTCTACATAGACTTCCATATTTTGCCCAATCTGCTCCTTGAAGATCTTGTTAACAAGGCATTGGTAGGTGGCACCAGCATTCTTAAGCCCGAAGGGCATGACCCGGTAGCAATACAGGCTCTGATCGGTGATGAAGGAGGTCTTCGGAATGTTGGGAGGGAACATTCTTATTTGATTGTACCCCGAGAACGCATCCATGAAGCTTAAAAGTTCATGGCTCGAGGTTGCATCAATCAGGGCGTCGATGCTTGGGAGCGGGAATGGATCTTTGGGGCAGGCTTTGTTTAGATCAGTGAAGACAATGCAGATCCTCTAGCTTTCGTTGGCTTTCTTGACCATCACGACATTGGACAGCCACTCCGGATAGTTTACCTCTTGTATGAACCGAGCTCTAAGGAGTTTCTCAACCTCCTCTTTGATAGCTTGCTGATGCTCGGGGGCGAATTTGTGCCACTTTTGCTGAACTGGTCTGGCCCCCGAAGAGACAAAGGTGATGCATGAAGAGCTCCTCGGAGATCCCTGTCATGTCAGTGGCAGTGCAGGCGACGAGGTCTCAATTTCCCCTTATGCACTGAATAATGTCGGAGTGAACGGGAGTGGGGAGGACTTTGCATGTAATCTCCCGAACAGATATTATATTTATATAATTATTATTTTATTATTATTTTATTTTTATTGAAATATTGTTGGTGGATATCACCCGGTTTTGTTAAATAACATTATCTGTATATATATACCAGTCTGTATACATCTGTATTGTATCAAATTGGTACTGAAATCTTCCGAACCGATAATAAAATTTATTTTATTATTATTTCTAGAATTTATTTATTTTTATACGGATTATGCGGTTTAATAAACAGAAACTATCGGTATACATATATATGCATACGTATGCGTATTGTATCGATTCGTATGTTTGTACAAATTGTGTTGTGTGTCCTTTTGGACAAAAATATCTCTTTTGTCATGATAATTCAACTTGGATGGCTAGGTTTTGTTTAAAAGATTAAACCTAGGTTTATGGATGCATAAGAGTTTAAGGTATGTTCTTCTAGAAGCTCTCTCTCTTCCACCTCACCTCCTTCAACCATACCTCCACCTCACCATGGTATGGCCGGCCATTTCCTTGCCCAAGGGGCTCTTTGCAAAATGTCTAGGTGCATTTGCAATCTCCACCCTTTCCTTCATCCTATAAATACCCTCCCACTTTACTCTTGTCTCATTTTGCAAGAACAAAAAAAGAGAGGAAACGAAAGAGAGAACAAGCCTTAACTTGAGAGTTTTTCATTGTAGGTTCTTAAGGGTTTTCCATAGGAGCTAAGGGGAAGGAGAAGGATCTTAGACTAGTTCTTCCTTCAAGAAAAATCAAGGTGGGAGTTCTCCATTCTTCTTGATCTCTTTTGTTTGAGTTTCGTTCTTTTGAGTTGTTTATTTTCTTTTTTGGTGTGTTGTTGTGTTGTTGTTCTTTTGGTTATGTATGTTTTTTGTATGCCCTAATAAACAAACTTGGACTCAATCTTGTGCATAAGAATGGTTGTGAACCAAAGATGATCACTTGAAAGAAAGTGAATGGTAGAATAAAATAAAAACATAAAGATGGAGTCTTAATAATTGTTGTGGTTAATTGTTGTTGTTGTTGTTATTTTGGCTAATAAAAACTAACAACTTGGACTAAGGAACTTGTGCATAGGAATGGTGGCATGACCACATGAGATGGATGGATGGTAGAATCTTGATTATGTTGTTAAAAATATACAACTTGGACTAAATTGGCATAAGCATATGAAGATTGTATTTACATACCCATTTTGGGTTGTAGAACTCAACAAGGACTATTTGACATAAGCACATGAAAGTTGTAAAGTAGAATTATTACATACCCATTTCGGGTTGTAGAACTCAACAACTATGAAGAAAAATGAGTCTTTATTGTTTTATGGCTCTCTACCTTGTTAAATATCAAATTTTTTGCTAACTCCTAGTTTATATAAAGGTAGTACTTTGTAGTATGAAGAAAAAGAAGTAGACTTTTGTTATATGTAAGACTTGTAAGATTGTTGTAGGGAACCCATGCTTATGTGTACACCATGTTTAAATTGTTATAGGTTAATTTAGTAAGGAAATCATCATGTTGTAATTGTAGTAGAGAACCCATCATGTTGTAGATTATAGTGTTAGTAAAGAAACTATCATGTTGTAGTTATAGTGTTAGTAAAGAAACTATCATGTTGTAGTTGTAATGTTAAGAAATGAACTCATGCTAAAGTTATAGTAATTATTCATGCTTAAAGTGCAGTAGATACTCATGCTTGAGTTGTAGTAACTATCCATGCTTAAGTAATAAGGATTCATGCTTAAAGTAGTAGTAGCTATCTATGCTTAAATATAGTAATTATTCATGCTTAAAGTGTAGTAGATACTCATGCTTGAGTTGTAGTAACAATCCATGCTTAAGTAATAAGGATCCATGCTTAAAGTAGTAGTAGCTATCTATGCTTAAATATAGTAATTATTCATGCTTAAAGTGTAGTAGATACTCATGCTTGAGTTGTAGTAACAATCCATGCTTAAGTAATAAGGATCCATGGTTAAAGTAGTAGTAGCTATCTGTGCTTAAATATAGTAATTGTTCATGCTTAAGTGGTGGTAAATATCCATGCTTGAATTGTAGAAAAGATCCATGTTTAAATTGTGGTAGATATCCATGCTTAAGATTGTTGTGAGATGATGTTTAAGTTGTATACTATGCTTAAGATTGTTGTAGGTTCATGTTTAAATTGTATACCATGCTTAATATTGTTGTAGGATGATGCTTATGTTGTATCCATGCTTAAATAGTTGTAGGGTTAGATTTGTTTACATGTGTTAAAAGTAGAGTTTTGACCTGAAATTTATATGAGACGTTCTTAGGGGTGTTATTACCATGATAGAATTTTGGTAGATTTTTCGGGGTTGTTTTGAGGGGTGAAACGATCATTTCCCCCAAAACAGCGAGCTTTAGTGCAAACAGTGAAATCTGTGTTTTCGGGTTAGCGTCCCAGTAGGTTCAAGGGGATAAAACTTAGGGTTCCACTCGGAATTAGAGGTTCGAACCAACTAGGAATTTGTAGTAGACATTCTCCCCTTTTCGAATTGGGCTCTCGGGTTGAAATCCGATAAGAGACGCAAAAGTTATGTTCTTTGCAAAATACAACAGATGATTGTCTGATTGAATGCAAACTGTTTTGCTTCCTTGAGGTTTTAGAGTATCTTAGCTGTAGAATCTGAGGTTCGGGCCAACTAGAGAGTTGTAGTAGGCTCTTACCCTTTCCGAATTGGGCTCTTGTGTTAAATTCCGATAAGCGGAGTAGGAGTTATGCCGTTTGCAAAGTACAACAACTGGCTATCTTAACTGGAAACTTGCTGTTTTGCTTCTTTGATGTTTTAGAGTATCCTACCTGTAGAATCTGAGGTTCGGACCAAATGGAGAGTTGTAGTAGACACCTTCCTCTTTCCGAATTGGCTTCTCGAGCAAAATTCTGATAGACGAAGTAGGAGTTATGGCATTTGGAAGATGCAGCAGCCAGGTTGGACTAGAAAGTTGCTGTCTTGACTTCCTTGTAGTTTAAGAGTGTCTTACTTGTTGAATTGGAGGTTCGGACCAACTAGGAAGTTGTAGTAGACGTTCTCACCTTTCCGAATTGACCTCTCAGGTTAAATTCCAATAAGTGGAACAAAAGTTATAGGCTTTTATGTCGCCTTTGGGCTTCAATTTGGTAGTATGTGTATTTTAGACTGTTAGAAGATTCTTCTGTTACTTCTAATTGTAGAAGATTAAGTTTTTCTAGTAAGCACGTTTGGTTGCTTCTAGGTTGATTACCTGTATGGTTGTTTTTATGTATGGTTGCTCATATGCGGCTCAACTGGCCTGTATGTAGCCGTGGTTTCATACATAGCTTATTTGGCTCGTATGTATACTGTTGTCTCATACGCGGCTCCACCGGCCCGTATGTAGCTGTTGGTCTGATATGCAACTTATTTGGCTGGTATGTATATTGTTGTCTCATACGTAGCCCACCTGGCTCGAATGTAGTTATTGGTTTCATACGTAGCTTGTTGGCTCGTATGTACTCTGTTCACTCATATGTAGCTTATTAGCTAGTACACAATTTTGTTGTGCTCGTCCAGGACGATATTATTGCCCTAAGGATTATCAACCATCAAGATGTGTGTTTACCTTAATCCTAAGGGACTTTGGACGAGTCACTCCTTCTGTACCGTCTGATCTTAACCGGTGTAGGTTGATCGCGGACCGGAGCGTAGACGAAATCCAAGTTCAGGGTAGTAGCATGCGAATACGTTCATATTTTTGGGGTCTTGGATCGATAGGCCATGAACCAGATCCTTAGAAATTCTGGGAAGTCTAGGTTGAGCGGCCTAGTAGAGTTATCTTGCGAAGTCTAACTTAAGACTCAGCATGTTGTGTAAGTTTTGTTTTCATCCCTCAAGTTGTTTAGGGTTAATGACATTGTTAGGATAGTAACTTATGGCTATTACTACTTAACCTATATTTATTATCATTTCTCGTCGAAGGAAAAGAGTTGGTGTTAAGGGTGATACCTTATGATCCGACCTGTCCTATAGGCCGGCACTAGGCGGTGTTATTGGGTTGTACCCTTCTTGTCAGAGGGATACGGTCTGTGCCTTTTAACGAGTTGGGAGCACGAGATTTGTATATCGTCTGTTTATTTCTAAAGTTCCTTGATAAGCCGGAGCGATTCCTATCGGAGCTAGGGGAGATGAACCCCCCGGAACTCCGTCTTGTCTTGTATCTAAGGGCCAGAAGCCATAGACTACTATCTGGCTAGAGGCGGCAGGGGTTGCTTTGAGCTAACCTGCATCCGTGGAAACTCCAAGGATTCGTCAAATATTTGAGTGAGGTCCAGTGCGCCTGGCAGGATTAGACCGTTTCTGGGTAACCTCATCTGTCATGTCTAATCTTCAGAAACAAGTCGAGTACAAGAATAGAATTCATGGCGTGGGTTCAAATCTATATATATGAAGAAATGGCTTGGTATGGTGCGTATGTAGTATGGGCTGCATATTGTCCCAAAGTCTTGCTTGCATTAGAATAAGAGCATTCTTGCATTAATAAGCCTTGCATTAGAGTCTAAGTCATAGCATACACTGACACATCAACTATATTTACACGTTTCTCTTTTCATCAATCTGTTTGCATAAGTGGAGAATCGCTGCTAGTCATCAGCCTTAAAGCGTCAGTATATGTACCGACGTCCCCATTTCAATAGGTACTGCATTGCAGAAGTAGAGGTACAAGATTCATGAGGACTCAAGGCGAGACAAGCAAGAGTTGATTTTAGTTCCGCTGTAATTTATATTGGTTGCTATTGTTCCATTTGTAACAATTGTTGTAATTCATTTATTTGTTAGGAAGCATCCAAGTGAAATACCAAGTGTTATTCTTGTTCATTATACTCTGATGTAATTCATCGAAAGTTGTAACACTTGGAATTGTAAAGGTATTATTGTAACACTGTTGTAATGTATTGCAATTTTATAACCTTCGGACTTGTAACACATTTGGTGTTGAATAAAAAGTTTTAAATTTTCCTATTTTTTTGTGTATTGTGGCTAATTGAAGGTAAGATTCTGGCTTATGTCACGGTTTTCCAGTTACTGGAAATCAGGGCATTACAGAGTGGTATCAGAGCCGACTTCAATTTATAGTCCTACACTGTAGGAAAATTAAACTTGGATGCCTTTTAGGAGTCAGGTTTTAGCTAGTTGTTGACAAATATAATTCGTATTGTTGTTTCTTTCAACTTATGTTTTATAATTTTTCTATATCTGGGCTAATTCCAGTGTATATGTGTTTTAAGGATGGTGTTCGATGATATCCTAACTGAGGAGGTGTTGATGGAAGAGAGTGAGCCAATTCCAAGGGATGATCCGATGATTCTGAGCAAGGAGCCGAAGGAGACTTCACCACCGTCGGGACTAAGTGTGGATCGACGCACAGCGGCGGTAGCCATCATACATCGAGAAATGAGGAAGCTGAGGAAGTATGTAACCAGGAAAGGTCGTCAAGCTAAGCAACTGAGAAAGGCTTGCAGAGCTACATTAGCAGGCCTAGCAGAAGAGCAGGAATACTTTAATTCCAGATTGGCACAACTACAGCATGAATGGAAGCAAATCCAGGAGACCACCGAGGTTGTAGTATGCTGTTTCTGTGAGAGGTTTGGGCACGAGGAATCATTTTGTCCGCGACTACAAGGAAAAAGATCTGCACCAGCATCAGAGTTCGAGAACCAAGGTCAGAAGCAGAAGACTCAGAAAAGACCCAGTACCCATTTTAGGCCAGTCTGTAGGTGAAATTACCATTTTACCCCCGAGCTTTAAGATTCGTGCCCAATTTGGATGGTTCCGATTTAAATCTATTTTTAGCCATATCACGAGCCCCGCACTCCCGAAGACTGAGTTTGATCAGCCTTTGAGGAGTAGTTTTACTGTTTTAAATGGCCTGCGGGGTTGTATCAGAGTCCAAATGAGGGGTGTCGAATTCCTATGTGAGGTATTATGGTTATCTTTAGAGTTGGTTGCGCACTCAAGGTTGTTCTTGAGCTCTCCAGGACTTTTGGTGATTTTTCTTAATTTTTATCTATTTTCGGACCATTTATTTAATTTTGCGAACTGGTGAATCATTGTTCGGGGGCCTTAATTAATTATTCTAAGCAGTAATTATTTACCCAGAGGTTCAAAATTTTTTCCCCGAATTTATAATTATTTTTTAGAATTTTAATTAATTTTCCTTAACTTTTAATCATTTTTTTGCAATTTTTAAATAAATAATTCGAATTTAATAAATAAAAAATTAATTTTTATTCCGATTTATGACGTGGCATGATCTGGGCCTTCCATCAGCCAGCGGTGCGAATTTCTGGAGGATCAGACGGCCGGAGTAGCTCGACGGCGTTTTTCTCCGCTTGCGGAGGTCGGTGCCCCGGTAGCTCGGCCAGTCCTCCTCGGTAGCTCAGCAGCTCGGCGCGTTACGAGCTGCCGAACTACTTGGCAAGATCTGGAGCATCCATCATGGTGCGAATCACGAGGATGGGGGTTCAGATCACGAGAAAATGCTATCTTGTCATTTTGTGGGCGTGGCGTGATCTGAACGGCTCATCATGTTCTAGCGTGACTTTTAAAGTGATCCAACGGTTGGGGTAGTTCGGTAGTCATTTTTCTTCAAATGTGAGGGTCGATGCGTCGGTAGCTCGGCTATAGCTGCTCGATTGCTCGGCAGCTCGGCCTTAACTCCTTGGTAGCCCGGTAGCTCGGCTACAGTTGCTCGGTAGCTCGACAGCTCGGCCTTTCTTCGGTGATTGCTCGGCAGCTTGGCCTTAGCTATTCGGTAGCTCGACAGAGTGCCCCGGTGACTCGGCAGCTCGGGATGATCTGGTGGGCCACGTGGCTGGATCTGGTGCGTCCATCACAGTGCGAATCACGAAGTTAGAGGTTCAGATCACGAGAAAATGTTATCTTGTCGTTTTGTGGGCGTGGCGTGATCTGAGCCGCTCATCATATTTCGACATGAATTTTGAGACAATCTGACGGTAGGAGTGGCTCGGCAGCATTTTTCTCCAAATGTGGAGGTCGGTGCCCCGGTAACTCGGCAAAGTGTCTCGGTGGCTCGGCTCAGTATGACCCGTTGAGCCACATGGCTGGATCCGGAGCGTTCATCATAGCGCGGATCACGAAGTTGGAGATTCAGATCACGAGAAAACGTTATCTTGTCATTTTGTGGGCGTGGTGTGATCTGAGCCGCTCATCATGCTTCGACACGAATTTTAAGACAATCTGACGGTAGGAGTGGCTCGGCAGCATTTTTCTCCAAATGTGGAGGTCGGTGCCTCGATAGCTCAGCAGAGTGTCTCGGTGGCTCGGCCCGATATGGGCCGTGTGGCCACGTGGCTTGATCTGGAGCGTTCATCATGGTGCGGATCATGAAGTTGGAGGTTAAGATCTCGAGAAAACGTTATCTTGTTGTTTTGTGGGCGTGGCGTGATCTGAGCCACTCATCATGTTTTGACACGAATTTTGAGACAATCTGAAGGTAGGAGTGGCTCGGGGGGCATTTTCTCCAAATGTGGAGGTCTGTGCCCCGGTAGCTCGGCAGAGTGTCTCGGTGGCTCGGCTCGGTACGAGCCGTGTGGCCAAGGTCGAATCGTTGCCTTCGCCGCTCCTCTTCATTCTGTCATTTAGTCTTCCTTAATGGGCCCCAAGCATTACGAAAGCCCAACAGTCGCCTCGTTGGCTATAAGTTCTCACCCCCTCACCCCTTATCTCATTCTTTCACTTTTCACTCTCAAAATTTACTTTTGCTCTCGAGTTGATCTGCTAGCGGGGATTTGAGCTCAAGGGCGGTTGTGCTAGCTGTCGCGAAGGCCAGGAAATTTCCGGCAAACTTTTTCCGACCGTAAACATCACATCAAGGTCAGTTTGTTTAACTTCACATATTTATTCTACGAGATGTCACGAGTATCCTCGGGTAGTGAGGCATCCTCCTCGGGGGGTCGGAGCAACGAGGATAGGAGAGAGGTGGTTAGTAGACGCAAGGGGAAGGAGATAGTGGGTCATCGGCAGTCGAGGAGAAGGGGAAGGTAGTGGCTCGGTCGTCAATCGTTGAGACGGTGGTGGAGACAGTGAGAGGAGTAGGCGAGTTGGGTCAGCTGCCGACCGTGTTGTCCGGTCATGGGGGAATAAGGCAGTACAATAGCGAGCTGCTGACCAAGGTTGTCTACGGTCGCTCGCAAGCCTACGAGGAGAATGATCCAAGGAAAGTTACCGAGGTGGAAGATATCCCTTCAGTTTTAACCGAACGAGATCTACTTCGGACTCGGAAGGGTTTCGCCATTGCCCTGGAGTACACACTGATTCTCCCCAGCCCCGGGGTGCGAGCGTGCACAGCCTTCACACCGGATACTTGTGTCTTCGTCTACGACGCATTGAACGCCGGCCTGCATTTTCCTCTGCATCCTTTCGTGATCGAAGTCCTCCGGTGGTATGGACTGAGTCCTATTCAGTTCATGCCGAACACGTGGTGACATGTGCTCGGATTTCTGCTCCAATGCTAAAGAGCCAAGGTGGAGCCGCAGCTCGTCATCCTGCGGGGTTTGTATCAGATCAATAGGATCAGTACGACCGAGCCCCGCTACTATCTCTTGACTCGAAAAGGCATCAAGCTGATAGAGAACCCCAACTTGATAAAGTCGTGGAAGGAGAAGTTCTTTCTGATCAAGGGCCCCTCGGTGTGGGACTTCCCAACCCGATGGGAGGAGGATGTGCCGAAGTATGCAATGGCTGAGCCGGTGTTAACCCCGGCCGAGGCAGAGGTGGCGGCGAAGCTGATCGGTCTTCCAATGTTTAGTTGGAGGGATATGACTGAGGAGGTGCTTCACGGGTCGGGCCTCAGTCCGATCGACCCGAGTACGCTCCGGACATCTCTCTTTTTTCTTTACTTTTCTTTAATGCCTTGTGTTTTTTCTAACTTGTTTTTCTTTTACATCAACAGAGGCTCCGAACATGGACTTCAAGCGATGATGGCCGAACGAAACAAGGCTGCCGACGCTAAGAAGAGTATGAGGATGAGCGCTGGTCGCACTTCTGGCCAACCAACCAAGGCGCCTTCGGCGGTGGTCGGAACCGTCGTCCCCACTTCTCCTCGGCGATTGTCCTCGGCTGTTGGCATTTTTCAGCCGACCCCCTCTGCTCCTTCGGGCGAGGACTTCTCCGTCTCGGCTGCACTGGCGCTCGGGGCTCCGCCCCTGACCGAGCAGGTCGAGGTCATACTGACCGAGGCCCATAAGAATTTGTTCGTCCCCAATTGGTGGGTGATGAACCATGACGGCTTCTTGGGAGACTCGGGGATGAGTATGCAGGCTCTTCGCCATCTCCAGACCCCGAAGGACCGAGCCGCTCTGAAGGCGGGGACGACGGGCGACGATGCCCTAGAAATAGCTTGGTCGCTTATGTCGGTAAGTTTTCTTAGTTGTTGTTGATATTTTCTCGAAAATTTTCCAAGTCTTTAGTTCGGCTTTATGGCATGTTCTAATTGCTTCTTCTTGCATGCCACATGCCACTTCAGCCACCTTTTCGAGCAGTATGCTGAGAAAGAGAAGGAGCTGAAGGCCGCTTGTGATAAACACAAAGCGGAGAGGGCGAGGGCTGTGAAGCAGATTGAGGCGGAGCAGTGCCGTTCGGACGCTTTGGCAGCCTATGTCGCCGACCTTGAGGCGGCTCTGGCGCAAGCGAGGGAGAAACTCGCTTCGGAGGTCGCCAAGGTAGCCGAGGAGAGGGCCGAAGCGGCGAGGGCCTTGAAGGCAGTGAAGCGGCAAGCCTTGAAGGCAGTGAAGCGGCAACAAGCTGAGGCCGTGGAAACGGCGAGGGTAGAGATTGAGGCCGAGGCCAGGAAGCACCTGGCGGCCAACATGGAGCAATCTTATGCCACCGTGCTCGAGCACGTCGAGGCTCGGGTCCTCGGCTTCGATAGGTCAGGGTACAGGCTGTGGGGTCCGGTCGCCGAGCTGGACGCCTTAGAAGAAGCTGAAGGAGAGGAGGAAGGGGCCGATGGAGAGGAGGGGGACGAGCAATAAGGTGATGATGCTCCTGCCGACCCCGAGACTGTGGTGGTGGAGGGAGGCGGTGACCAGGTCCTGGCCGACCCCCGAGCCAAAGCGGTGGAGGACGAGGGGCCGTCTACCGAGGTGCCCGTTCCCGAGCTACCACTCAAGGTGGCCCCTTGATCTTCTTGCTCTTGTACATTTTTTTCTTTGTTCTTCATGTACTACCTTGTAGCGGACTGGCCACCGCTTTTTTGATATAAATTAAACTCTTGTTTTTGGCAATTCTTGCTAAGTGTTGGAGTCTGTTTTGACTTGAAATCTTTCTGAAATTTGACTAAGTGTTGAGCACTTCTTTTGACGATTTGCTAAGTGTTAGCAACTTTTGCTTTGAAGTTTAGCTGTGTTGCACGAGCTTAGAGTTGATATATTTTTCAGGCGGCACCGCACAACGAGGCTGCTGCTGAATCTGTTCGTCTCCGAGCTGACTTGGAAGCGACGAAGTCGGCCCTCTCTCGCAGTAGAGTGTGTTTTCTCAAGAGCGAGTTGGATCGAGAGCAACTCAAGTTACAGTTGTCGAAGCGCCTCTCCGAGCTAAAGCAACTAAAGAAACAAGCTCGAGAAGCTCCTCTCGAAAGAGAGGTGGAGTTGCTTCGGAAGGTCCTGTCTGATGTCTTAGCGGAGAAAGGTGAACTGTTAGCTGAGATCCGACACTTGCAGATAGTAGAAGAATAGCTTTCGACGGAGGAAGAAGAATTAACAGAGGCGGTGGGCAAGTTGATAGTCGAGCGCGACGAGTTGACCTCGAAGGTTGACGAGTTGACCTCGAAGGTTTATCGAAGTAGAGTATTTTGGTCTTGTATCTTGAGTTCCTTTGTACGTTAAACTTTTATAGAAGTGAAAGCTTGTTTTACTCATTTGCGTTTGTGTGCTGGCGTGTTTTGTTGGTACTTGTTATTCGTTTGGTGCTATTGGTAACTTGCTTGCCAGAGATTCCATCGGTTGTGGGAGCAATTCCGAATGGCGAACCACTTCTAGCTCGCTTAAGAGCGAGCTTGCAAAGCGGAATCGAGCCAAGTTTTGGACTCAAACGCGTCGTTTGAGTGAGTTCCAACAAGTGTGGGAGAAATTCCGAATGGTGAACCACTTCTAGCTCGCTTAAGAGCGAGCTTGCGAAGCGGAATCAAGCCAAGTTTTGGATTCCGAACATGTCGTTCAAGTAAGCTTCAACGGTTGTGGGAGCAATTCCGAATGGCGAACCACTTCTAGCTCGCTTATGAGCGAGCCTGCGAAGCAGAATCGAGCTTAGTTTTGGACTCCAAACACGTCGTTCGAGTAAGTTTCTATGGTTGTGGGAGCAATTCCGAATGGCGAACTACTTCTAGCTCGCTTATGAGCGAGCCTGCAAAGCGGAATCGAGCCAAGTTTGGGACTCCGAACACGTCGTTTGAGTAAGAGCAATTAAAGGCCTTAAACAGAGAGACAAAATAACCACAAGAGAAGTATGAGTGGGAAAGAAGTCTTTTATTGATAACTGCTAGTTGGCTGCTTCTAAGTTGTAAGC
Source organism: Hemerocallis citrina (assembly GCA_017893485.1). Classification (NCBI taxonomy): domain Eukaryota; kingdom Viridiplantae; phylum Streptophyta; class Magnoliopsida; order Asparagales; family Asphodelaceae; genus Hemerocallis; species Hemerocallis citrina. The sequence continues at coordinate 124,511,846 of CM030360.1, forward strand.
CATTATTACGATGAAAGTAAAGAAGCAAATACAAATAAAATGATAGGAATGGCTCGACATTTGAAAGTACTCAGAGAGGCGTTCAGGCGCTCTCTTGGTACTTCAGTAGATGGTCGGCATTCCAAGTTCTAGGTATCTCTCTGCCTTCAAGGTCTTCTAGACGATACGCTCCGGTGCGGACTACTTTGGAAACTTTTTATGGTCCTTCCTAATTCGGAGCTAGCTTACCCTTTTGGCTAGGGAATGAGATAGCTAGCTTTCTGAGGACCAAGTCCCCATCCTGGAGATCTATGGGACGAATCCTTTTGTTGTAGGCCTGCTCAATCCTTCTCCGATAACTTTGCTGGTGAATGGAAGCTCTTTCATGGAGCTCATCAATCAGGTCCAAATTTGCTCGGAGTTCTCTGGCTTTCTGTTCTTCATCATAGGCAATAAGGCGAGGAGATGGCAGACCAACCTCTAAGGGGATCACAGCCTCAGACCCATAGGTGAGATTGAAGGGCGACTCTCCTTTAGGAGTCCGTTTCGTAGTGCGGTTATTCCACAATACGTTTGGAAGCTGTTCCGCCCATAAGTCTTTGGCCGACTTATCTAGTCTCTTCTTGATCCCGGAGAGGATCTATCTGTTGGCGTTCTCTACTTGGCCATTTGACTGAGGATGGGAGACGGAGGAGAAACGTTGCTGAATGCCGAGGTCTTCACATAAGGATCGGAATGCTGCTCCTATAAATTGTGTTCCAATATCTGTTATTAGGACCTGAGGTATGCCAAACCTACAGATGACATTTTTCTAGAAGAACTATAGCACTTTGTTCTCAGTAATAGTAGCCAACAGTTCGGCCTCGATCCACTTAGAAAAATAGTTGATGGCCATGACTAGGAACTTGAGTTGGCCTGGAACTGGTGGCAAAGGACCCAGCAAGTCTTCTTCCGGGGAGAGGGATACGGTCTGTACCTTCTCACGAGTTGGGAGCACGGGATCCTTATCTTGTCTGTTAATTTCTGAAGTGCCTTGATAAGCGGGAGCAATTTCTATCGTACCTAGTGGGGATGAACCCCCCGGAACTCCGTCTTGCCTTGTATCTAAGGGCGAGAAGCCATAGACTATGGTCTGGCTCTTGGGCAGCAGGGGATGCTTCGAGCTAACCTGCATCTGCGGAAACTCCAAGGATTCGTCAGATATTTGAGTGAGGTCCGGTGTGCCTGGTGGGATTAGACTGTTTTAGGGAAACCTCATCAGTCATGTTTAATCTTCAGAAACAAGTAGAGTACAAGAATAGAATTCATGGCGCGGGTTCAAATCCCTATATATGAAGAAATGGCTTGATATGGGACGTATGTATTATGGGATGCATACTGTTCCAGAGTCTTGCTTGCATTAGAATAAGAGCATCCATGTATTAATAAGTCTTGCATTAGAGTCTAAGTCATAGCGTACACTGACACATCAACTATATATACACGTTTCTCTTTTCATCAATCTGTTTGCTTAAGTGGAGAATCGCTGCTAGTCATCAACCTTAAAACTTCTGTATATGTACTGACGTCCCCATTTCAATAACTACTGGATTGCAGAAGTACAGGTACAAGATTTAGGAGGACTCAAGGCGAGAGAAGCAAGAGTAATTTTTTGGTTCCGCTTTAATTTATATTGGTTGCTATTGTTTCATTTGTAACAATTGTTGTAATTCATTTATTTGTTGGGAAGCATCCAAGTAAAATACCAAGTGTTGTTCTTGTTCATTATACTCTGATGTAATTCGTCGAAAGTTGTAACACTTGGAATTGTAAAGGTATTATTGTAACATTGTTGTAATGTATTGCAGTTTTATAACCTTCGGACTTGTAATACATTTGGTATTGAATAAAAAGTTTTAAATTTTCCTGTTTTTCTATGTATTATGGCTAATTGAAGGTAAGATTCTGGCTTATATCACGGTTTCCCAGTTACTGAAAATTGGGGCGATACATTGTTAATCTGAAATTTCCACGTCAGATCTCCTTCTGATAAGGCTACCTCTTCTAGCTCATCGACCGGCTCCGATATTTGTGGGCTACTCCCTTGGGGAGTTCAAGTGCTTCGAGGGAGAGGACTGGTCCTACCACCGAGGTCATGTACCACTTTCGGGCCACTTCCTGGCTCCCTCTGACTTGTCCCACGCCCACCGTGGTGGGGAATTTCATCTTCATGTGGTAGGCCAACGGTATAGCCTGGAGAGACACTAGGCCTGGTCGGCCCAGGATGACATTGTAGGCAGCTTTCACATCCATCACCATGAAGTCCATCGGCTCGGTTCGGGTGGTGGGAGTTTCGCCAGCAGTTATGTCGAGAGTTATGACACCCTCAATCGTCATTGGCACTCCTGTGAACTCGTTCAGAGTGTAGCCAGCGGGCTTGAGCTGATCCCTGGATAGCCTGATCCCCTGGAAGGCCTCTAGAAAAAGAATATTGACTGAACTGCTGTTGTTAACTAGGACCCGGCGCACGTCAAAGTTGGCCATGTGGAGGTTTATCACCAACGTGTCGCAATGGGGGGTTCGGACGCCTTCTAGATCTCTATCTGAGTTATTGACTGGGACCCCCAGACCCCTTGGGGGAGGATGGTTTTGCACGGAATTTACTTTCCGGACAAGGCTTTTCGGGAGGAGTTGGAATCTCCCTCCATTGGGTCTTCGTGGATGAGATGCAAGATGGCCTCTGGCTCTGAGTCCGGGGTCTCTGCATGCCGCTCGGGTTGCTTATTAGTCCCCTCTGGGGGACTAAGGAGGATTTGCCATGTCCTTCCTCATGAACCTGGAGAGATGCCCTCTTTGAATGAAGGCCTCGATCTCGTCTTTCAGGGCTCGACAGTCATTCGTGTCATTGCCGTGGACCCTGTGGAAGCGGCACCACTTGTCCCGGTTCCTCTTCTTCCCCGGGGTGTCCATCTTCGGAGGTGGCGGGAGTTCCCAACCTCTATTAGGATGGCTGAGACACTCGCATTGAGCGGAGTGAACTTCTCGAAGCGGGGTGGAGGGCGTCGCTGGCCTTCGTTGTCTTTCTGGAGCTTCTTAGCTCCTTCAGCACCTTTTCGTTTGTTCCCTCCCGCTCTCTCCCACTCGGATGTATTTCTCAGTCATGAGCAAGAGTTCTAAGAAATTCCGAGGAGGCTTCTTGGCAAGGGACGCTCAGAGGCTGTCATTAGCGACATTGGAAGGCGGAGGAGGCCACAGACTGGTCCAGGGAGGCGATGGATCTGGCCTCTGTAGTGAAACGTTTGACATAATCTCTCAGCCGCTTGGCCTTCCTTTGGTGAAGCAATAGCAGGGAGGTGCTCATTTTTTTGGCTCGGCGGCTGCTCACGAAGTGAGTCAGGAAGAGGCCTTCGAGCTGATCGAAGGAGAAGATGGAGGTCGGGGCCAGGTGGGAGTACCATTCCCTTGCAGGACCCTTCAGCGTAGCCGAAAAAGTCTTGCAGAGGAGTGCGTCTGATGCCTGATGTATCATCATAAGAGTCTTAAAACTCTCGATGTGGTCAGCGGGGTCGGACTCCCCGTTGTACGATTCAAAATGAGGAGGCTTGAAGTTATCTAGGACCGGTGCCTCCATTATAGTCTGAGAGAATGGGGACCTACTGGGGCAGAAATGCCTCGCCTATTGCTTTTTCTCTCTGTCCAGTCGGCCAAGGCGCCTCTCCATCTCGTGGAGACGACAGTAGACCAAATATTCCGTCTGGTCATACCTTGCTAAGGCCCGGGATTCGTCCTCGCATGGAAGGGGACTGGGAGTGCGATGACGATAGCTCGGGGCTAGTTGAGGACTAGGCATGCAGCACCTATGGTCTTGGGCAGGTTGACGACTGGGCGCCCGCTGACCATGGTTAGAGGCAACATTGAGGGCCCTCAAGACTGCCTCTTGGAATTGCTGGAACTCTGCCTTCGTGACGGGGGCCTCCTGCTCTTGGTGTTCTCGAGGAGTGGGTCGGCCAAATGGAGAGCGGCTTCTCCTTTGATGGTGTTGGGGCGACTCCCTCCGCCTCCTGGCAGATTTAGACCTTTTACGATCCGGCCTGCGGGGGGATCGGGTTCTACGGGACCGGACCATTGGACCCCTGTGATGCTCTCGGCGGGGTATCCTATGATGGGTCCGCCTCTCATCTAGGCAGGTCCGAAGATCCACCCCATTCTGCCTGTTGAGGATGATGATCTGGAGGTCCTTCAGTGTAGGGGGACTGTGTGAGGCCGTGGAGTTGGATGAGGGGTTGTGTATTGACACATGGTCACGATGAGGATGTGGACCTTGCAGACTTCGGCGAGAGGGTCCCGTGGCAGCCTCTTGTGGCCCTTGAGGAGCCTGCTGGGGCTGTGGTTGTTGAGGGAGGGGCTATCCAGACTATGGTTACTGGACGGGTTAAAGGAGAGGCTGTCCACGTTGCTGGACATGTTGAATGGGTTGAGGGGGAAACTCATGGACTGGAGGAGGAAAAGGTGCGGGAGTGGCCCTGCGGTTAGAGATCGCTGTCTTCCCCTTCTTGGGAGGAATGGCTTGAAACTAGTTTGGCAGATGAGAGAGGACTGGATCGCTGCTTCTGTGTTCCCACAGACGGTGCCAATCTGTTGTTGCTGATTTTGGGTGTGGGAGAAAACAAATGAATTTGTGAGTTCTTTGAGAAAAACAGTAAAGCGAACCTGTTGACTCCCCGTATGTGTTGACTCGTTCCTTGTCGCTGCCACGAACCTGCACAATGTTCGATACACCGGGATGGATCTAGGTGAAGAACCCTCTGACGCTCTTGTCAGTAATCTCCAAGATTAAGAAAGAGCTTTAGGTAGGCAAAGATTCATTACCTTGTCCCGGTAGGGGGAGAGGGGTATTTATAGCCGCCTTAGGGATCTGTTTCGAGATAAGGACGAATCTCTACTTCCCGGTGTTAATGGATAAGAAGTGGTTAGAACTGCCGCTTAGGGATAATAAGAAATTTGGATTTCTCCACATCCTTCTGGTTTGTGATTGGTTGGGACCCGTATCCAACAGGGCAGATCCGTTCATGGGTTGCTGGGCCCTGAAGAAGAGACCCAGTTCCCATTTCGAACTCGTTTGTAGGTGAAATTACCATTTTACTCCCGAAAGCTTTAAGATTCGTGCCGATTTGAACAGTCCCGATTTAGTCCTATTTTTAGCCATATCACTAATACCTATAGACCTAGTGTGACCCTCATGCTTTCGTTGTGCCAGGGGCTTTGTAAGTGGGTCAGCGACATTATAATCCGTTGGTACTCTGCATATCTTCACATCTCCTCTATCGATGACCTCTCGAATGAGATGGAAGTGCCTAAGTATATGTTTGGATCGCTGGTGAGATCTAGGCTTCTTAGCTTGTGCAATGGCCCCATTGTTATCACAATAGAGGTCCTGTAGGTCCACAATGCTAGGAACCACCCCAAGTTCAGTGATGAACTTTCTTATCCAATCAGCCTCCTTTGCTACATTGGAGGCAGCAATATACTCAGCCTCTGCGGTGGAATCAGCTACTGTCTCTTGCTTCGAACTCTTCTAGCTCACAGCTCCACCATTTAGGCAAAACAAAAAACCTGATTGCGATCTGGAGTCGTCCTTACCATATTGGAAGCTAGCATCAGTGTAACCCTTTACAACAAGCTCTTCCTCGGCTCCATATACAAAGAACGAATGCTTAGTCCTTCTTAAGTACTTAAGGATGTTCTTAACAACAGTCTAGTGACTCTCATCGGGATCTGACTAGTACCTGCTTGTCATGCTCAAAGCATATGAGACATCTGGACAAGTACATAATATGTCATACATGATAGATCCAATTATAGATGCATATGGAATCTTAGTCATGTAGTCTCTATCATCTTGAGTGGAAGGACATTGAGCCTTAGACATGCTTACACCTTGAGACATAAAGATAAATCCTTTCTTGGACTCTTGCATATTGAAGAGTTTCAATACTTTGTCTATATATGTACTTTGACTCAGGCCAAGCAGTTTCCTTGATCTATCTCTATAGATTTTGATACCTAATACATAAGTAGCTTCACCCAAGTCTATAACACCCTGAATTCCAAATAAGACCGAATTCGAAGTTCCACGGGATCTTTACACTTCTCTTCGTACAATTTTACACGGAATTTAAAACTTTATTACATCAGAGTAACATTTTTAAACAACAGAAGCAAAATTTACAACAATTACATGTATGGAATAAAACAACACTTGAATAGTTCTTTATGCATTAATTCCTCCTTAGTCTTTTTCATGCACTTTATCCTGCATAGAAACTGTGGGCACGTCAGTTCATTCAACAGACACAAGGATATAGTATATCAATTTCTCTTACTTAGAAAGCTCACACTTGTCACAAACAAAGCTACAGGGACTATCCTATTGATGTCGTGTGTGAATGTGCACTTAGTCCTTGATGCAATTATTTATGTTACATGACACTAATGCGCACTTGTTCAGATTCTATGCATCCCACACTACATAGGTCCGAGGGAAAGCCCTTATTCGTTCTTCATCTTGTAGGGTTCAATCCCTCGCCATGACTTAAACTACCACGGTAACTACGATAAGTATCTTAGATATTCTTTGAGTTACGAGCTCATGTCCAGACAACCTAAAGGGGAATCCCACGTAATGACACGACGCATCGTGTAAAACCTATGGACAATTCAGCCTTTGTCATGGGACATGAAACCACCCACAGTCACCAAACACCCCACAAGCATCGCCTGTGGTACGGACTCCTGGAGACATATCCACGTCATGACACGACGCATCATGTAGATAGCCTGTGAATACTCTCACGCCGTAGCTCCGAGGCCCTCATACTCGTGTTTTTCTCTTACTTTCATCACATCTTCACTATGTATCTAATCCTTAGTTATTGAATCATGAATAAAATTAATACCCTAGAGTCAGCATTCCCTCTATACCGGCCATAATCATCAATTCAACAATACGACCCAAACTTGGTCTTTTCTTTTCAGTATCTCATCTCAAAAGTATTAATTCAATGCCGGTATAAGGCTTAGCTACCCTCTAGCCTTTAATTCCATTTCATGTTCATAGCATTTGAGTATTCATATTCGTAAGATCTTTCATAATTCATCATGACTTTTTGTTCCACTTTTATATTCAATTTCATGCATACAATAAATTCATTTTCCAACTTGTCACATTCATAATTCATTCTTTTCACATAATTTTCTTATTCTCATTTTATCAATCTTAAGTCAAAAATTCACACTTTCAATTTTCCATTACCCAATCTCATGTCAAAATTCTTTTAAACAAAATATTTATTTTTCATTATGTAAAGACAATTTAATTTTAAAACAAGTTCTTTCTTGCAAAATAGTCTCAAATTCTCCTGTATACTAAACCAAAAGTTATGGAAAATTCTTTATGAAGTCTAGACATTATTAGAGATTTTTCTAATATTTTTCTCAATTTTTATTTGACTTTAAAACTCCTAAAGTATATAAAAAAAATATATATATATTTTCTCAACCAAACCCGAAGGCCAGGTTTCGAACCCACACACAACAGCCACGTCAGCGCTACAGTGACCGCACTGTGGCGCCACCGAAGACCACAGAGTCCAAGGCGCCAAGACGAAATGGAATGGGGTATTGGAAATATAGTTCAAGTCCAGTGCGATTCGGATTTTTTTTAAAACAGAAAATAAAAAGGGCTTGCCCAGTTTCGAACCCGCAACCCAAGACCAGCCAGAGCTACAGTAGCGCCATGTGGTGCACCCGAAGACCAATAAGTCTAAATGACTAACCCGTCTTAAAAGTGAATTGGGTTGTTTTTCTCCAGTTTTCTGTTTATTACTAATTTTTCATAATTCAAAAACGTTTTTAGTTCTTTTTCTTTTGTTTTTGTATCAAAACTTTCCAGATTATAAACTATATAAATTTACAGTAAAACAATATTTTTATAATCACTATTTGACTTATAAAACATGCATTCTTGGTCCTAATTTATGTTGTATGTCCATAATTTCGACATTGAGAACGAATCATATTTTCACATAATTATAATCAAGATTTCCACAAGAACTACTTTAACTCTTTATTTTTACTTGTTGTTATTCTACAATATTTTTAGAACACAAATTTTCATCTTTCTACATTAGTGTTGCCTTAATTTAGACAATTAAAACCCCATGATGCATTTAATCAATCAATCGTCTCGTAAGCACAATTTTCTCAACAAAGCATAATTCAAATACATATTTCATGGCGACATGATAAATTCTAGCACATTAATCACAATTTTATCAACTAGCAATCAATTTACCATGCATGCTCTTTAGCTACACTTTTTCTCTATATAAACAACATGAGGCATACTTAGTTTTTCTTATTAATTCTATCAATCCAAACTCTAGCATGATGTCTAAAGTAGAAGCATGAGAAATCACCCACCTATTTGGAGAAAAACGAATAGAAAGCTCCTAGAAATCTCCTAGAATGCACGCATGGATCATTCTCCACCTAGATTGTGCCACAAAGGTGTCTCCTCCTCCTTGTACTAGCAAACCCGAGCTACCCCTCCTTGGTGTAGTCTGGCCTCTCCTTGGATGAGCACACACAAACAAAACTCATCAATCTATTACTCAACAAAAAACTCTCAATCTTTTCTCACTCTAATCTTTTCTTTCTTAATCAATTTTTCTAGTGTACTAAATGATAAGAACTAGGGGGTATTTATACATTTTTTGATTAAGAATAGATGGCTAGGATTAAATCAAAAGGTTAGAAATCAAAGGCTAGGATGAGTTAGAAAGTTGTAGCAACTACCCATGATTGAGAAAACTACCTCTCCATTACCTCCATCTCTCCTTCTCTCTTTGTACCATCCGGCCACACCCCCTAGGCCACTAAACACGTGCTAGTGCAATGAACGTGTCTCACCTAGTACCCCCTATTAATAAGTTGTACATGATCAGTTAATTTATTGTCTACCAAATTAATCTACACTACATGTTATGACAATTAATAGGTAATTTAATTAGTGGACTTCAAATTAGTGGGCCTTAGACCCATGGGTTATTAATAAAACACTTAATTAATTAGGATGGGCTAAATTAGAAAAATAGGCCTTAGGCTTTTTAAAATAGGCTTTTAGAAATTAAAAGAAGGATTTAAAATGATCATTTGTTCATGTTATGAAAGAGATAATTTTTAAGGGAAATGTATAAGAATTTGTACGTGCAAAACACGTAAAATCAATAACTTCTCAATTAATTATAAATAGAAATTTAGGATTTTACGAAGTCCTTCATGGAAAATCATTTTCCTAGCCAAGTCTTTACAGACAGTAAGGTATGGATGTCATTCCCAACGAGTAGTATGTCATCTACATACAATACCAGAAATACAACTGTGCTCTTACTAACCTTCTTGTAGACACAAGGTTCATCTTCGTTCTTGATAAAACCAAAATTTTTGATTGCATCATTGAAACGAAGATTCCAGCTTCTAGAAGCTTACTTTAGTCCATAAATGGATCATTGCAGTTTACACACCTTTCCAGCATTCTTTGGAGTGACAAAACCCTCAGGCTGTGTCATGTACACATTCTCGAGAAGATTTCCATTTAGAAAAGCAGTTTTAACATCCATCTGCCAGATTTCGTCATTGTGATATGCTGCAGTAGCAAGCAAGATCCGAATATATTTAAGCATGACAACTAGGGAAAAAGTCTCATCATAGTCTACACCATGAACTTGCTTGAAACCTTTTGCCACCAACCACCCCTTAAAGGTATGCACGTTACCATCCATGTCAGTTTTCTCCTTGAATACCCATTTGCACCCAATAGGTTTTACCCCTTCAGGTGGGTCTACCAAGGTCCATACTTGGTTGGTATACATGGATTCCATCTCAGATCTCATGGCCTCAAACAGTTTCTCAGAACCTGGGCCATTTATAGCTTCCTCATAAGTCGTAGGCTCATCTTGATCCATGAGCAATACATCACCATATTGAGTCATGAGAAATCCATATCTCTCGGGTTGATGAGGTATCCTATTATACTTATGTAGGCCTTGTGCTACTTGAGCAGGTGATTGTTCCACAACAATTTGTGGAGTCTGTTCCATTTCCACCATTGGTTCGCTGCTACTTTGCAAAGTTTGAATTTCTTCAAGTTCTATTGTTCTCCAACTGGTTCTTTTGGAGACAAATTCTCTCTTTAGGAACACAACAGTCCGTGCAACAAACACTTTGCTTTCGATCGGATTATAAAAATAGTATCCCTTGGTTTCCTTGGGTTATTCTACAAAGAAGGACTTATCAGATTTGGGACCAAGTTTATCAGGGACTTGGCACCATACATAGGCCTCACAACCCCAAATCTTCATGAAAGACACACTAGGATGCCTCCCAGTCCATATCTCATATGGTGTCTCTTGAACCGTTTTAGATGAAACACGATTAAGTGTGAAAGCAACTGTTAATAGAGCTGGCCCCCAAAAGGAGCTAGGAAGATCTGCATGCTCAATCATGGATCATACCATGTCTAATAAGGTCTGGTTTCTGCTCTCAGAGACACCATTCCATTGCGGTGTTCCAAGAGGAGTGAGTTGAGATATTATCCCACACTCTTTTAGATGGTCATCAAAATTTTGGCTTAAGTATTAACGTCCTCGATCTGATCGAAGGACTTTAATACATTTACCAAGTTGGTTTTGTACCTCGTTCTTGAATTCTTCGAACTTTTCAAATGATTCTGGTTTGTGTTTCATGAGATACACAAACCCATATCTGCTGAAATCATCAGTAAGTGTAATGAAGTACTGAAAACCTCCTCTAGCCAATGTGTTGAAAGGTCTACAGAGATCACTATGTATGATACCTAAAAGATCACTAGCCCTTTCACCTTTTCCAGTGAATGGAGCTTTTGTCATCTTTCCCAACAAACAAGGTTCACATACCTCATATGATTCAAAATCAAATAAGTCCAAGAATCCATCTTTATGGAGTTTTGATATGCGGTTCTCATTTATGTGGTCCGAACGACACTGCCAGAGATAAGTTTGGTTCGTATCATTTGACTTGAACCTCTTAGTATTTATATTATAGACGAGCATTTCGAGGTCGAGAATATAAAATCCATTACTTTGTGCACTGCCATAACAAATATCATTCAAATAAATAAAACAACTTTTGTCCTTTATTATAAATGAAAAACCCCTCTTGTCCAAACAAGATATAGTAATAATATTTCTACTAATAACAAGCACAAAATAACAGTTCTCTAACTCAATAATAAACCCAGTGGGCAATGATAAATGACAAGTTCCTACAGCCAAAGCAACAACTTTTGCTCTATTTCCAACTCGTAGGTCAACTTCGCCCTTAGCCAATGATCTACTCCTTTTGAGATCCTGCACATTTACACAAATGTGAGACTCACATATAGTATCTAATACCCAAGATGAAGAAGTAGATAAATTGACTTCTATAACAAAAAAGCCTGTAGTGGAAGTTTCACTTCCTTTTTTCTTCTTAAGCTCTTCCATGTACTTATGGCAGTTCCTCTTCCAATGTCCGATCTCACCACAGTGGAAGCATGTGCCCTCCTTGGCCACCCAACCCTTAGGTTTCAAGGCAGAAGTGCTAGGCTTGGAATTGCCCTTGCCCTTCCCCTTGCCCTTGGGTTTCTTAATCTACTTTTTGCACTTGCCCTTACCATTGGCCTATTGAACCATCAAAATGGTCTTTCCCTTAGTAATGTTCTGCTCAGCAGTTCTGGCAGATGTTTGTCAATCTCATTCATATCGTAGTTCATGAAGAATTGACAATAAATTTTCGGCAACAATTGCAGGACCAAGTCAGTGGTTAACTCTTGACCCAAAGCGAAACAAAGCCTTTTAAGGTTCTCTATGTACCCAATCATCTTGAGCACATGAGTTCCAACAGGGCTTCATTCTGCCAGTTTGCACTGAAACAATGCCTTTAAGACTTCAAGCCGCTCATGCCTAGCCAGCTCTTGGTAGAGCCTCTTAAGGTGTACGATCATATTGTTGGAATCCATATTCTCATGTTGGTTCTAAACTCAGAGTTCATGGAGGCTAGCATGAGACATCCAACGTCCAAGGAGTCATCTTGATGTTTATTATGAGCATCCCTTTCGGTGCGAGGGGCACTTGCAGTGGGTGGTTTAGGAAAAGGCTGCTATAGAACATACAACTTTTTCTCATTTCTAAGGACTATCCTTAGGTTCCTGTACTAGTTTAGGAAATTTGTCCCAGACAGTTTGTCATTCTCAAGGACAGATCGCAATGATAGGTTATTTGATGTGTTGGATGGCATAGTAATCTATCAATAGAAATATGCAAAATAAATATTATTTTACAGAAATATCCAAAGTAAGAAATATTTAACCATCAACAGAAATATGCAGAGTATGTATCATGACATTGAAATATTTGAGAAGGTCTTTTATTAAATATACCTCCTACTATATTATTCAAATCAACGACCTTCCTTATTGATTCGGAAAATCCCATCGTAAGATTTTCTAGTAGGCCAAGATCCATATTTCATCTAGTTCTAAGTCAGCTTTGGCTGATCACCCAAAATTCAGTTATTTAGGTAGGGAACATTTCCCAATTACATCATATGCAACTCTTGGATAGTTGGGTGAATAACACTTACTCTAATCTATCTTATAGACTAAAGCCCAAGTCTATGCCTCTAAACCTTCAACCCTATTGAAATAGTTTAGTTAAGTCAGACCCAATGGTTGGCAATTGAATATTACTTTACTCCTATCGTGTCTCACTAGGATAGATAAAGGCACCCTGCTTTGGCTGACCTACAATTAATCGATCCTAGCCTAGACGAGTGCCATGCATTGGAAGGCATCTTATTGCAACTTAATATTTATTTTGAGGGTTTTTTTTGTTATTTTATTAGTTGATCACACCATCTATCATCCCCATTAACATACAACAATACATATCATACAAAATCAAAAGCATAAAATTTATGTGACATGGTTGTGGCCCTAACACACTGATTCTCTCAAGCCAATGAGAGTATCAAAAACTGAACAAAGAGATTATACCGTCTTCTCCAAGCAGCTTCCCAATCTTGTCCTTGTATGGTTGTCAATTCCTTGCCTCCTCAGTGAGATTACATTTACATATAAAGAAATAATGTACATTTGGAGTGTAGAGAGAAATGATTACATCGAGAATGTAGAGAGAAAGGCACGACACATAGGTTATATTCAAAATACCAAATATGCTTAGAATGTTTAGATTAGTAAAAATATGCTTAGAATGTTGTTGGATTATTCTAAAATTATCCATCATGTGTAGGATGATATACATGTTGTAGGATTGATGCTAATTAATCTACCATGTTTAGAAGTGTATATATATACTTAGGAAAGCTATATATTCATACTAGTAGTTATCCATGCTTAGTAAGATATTCATGCTTAGTAGTATACCATGGTAGTTTAATTTATCTATGCTTAGATAATTGTAGGAAAGCATATACCATGCTAGTTTAATTTATCTATGCTTAAATGATTGTAGGAATGCATATACCATGCTAGTTTAATTTATCTATTCTTAGATAATTGTAGGAAAATTGTATACCATGCTAGATTCATTTATTTATACTTAGATTGTAGTAGGAATCATTATACACGTTTATAATGTTGTAGGATTGATGTTTAATTAACCTACCATGTTAGAACATTGTAGGATTATTATGGTGAGTGGTTATGTTATGTGCCATAATTAGATTGTCATGGATAGATGCTTGCAATTGTATGTCATGCTTAAAGTACTATAGGATGAAGTAATAAGGGTCGGGAAGACCACTAGTAATAGTTAGTCTGATAAAGTCTGTTATGTCGCCTTTGGTCCTTCATTGATAGAATACCGACAATAGACTATTAGTAGATTCTTCTGTTGCTTCTAATAATAGAAGATCAAGTTTGTTAGTAAGCACGTTTGGTTGCTTTGAGATTGATTACCTGTATGGTTGTTTGCATATGGTTGTGCTCGTACGTGGCTCGACTGGCCCGTATGTAGCTGTAGGTCTCATACATACCTTATTTGGTCCGTATGTAGGTTGTTGTCTCGTACGCGGCTCGACCGGCCCGTGCGTAGCTGTTGGTCTCATACGCAGCTTATTTGGCTGGTATGTACGTGGTTATCTCCTACGAGGCCCGCCTGGCTCGTAGGTAGTTAGTATTTCATACGTAGCTTATTGGCTCGTATGTGGTTGTTACTCGTGTATAGCTTGTTAGCTAGTACACAGTTTGTTGTGCTCGTCTAGGGTGATATTACCACCCTAAGGGCTATCGACCTTCAAGACATATGTTTTCTCACCCTAAGAAATTGTGGAGGAGCCACTCCTTGTGTACCGTCGAATCTTAACCATGGTAGGTTGATCGAGGACCGGAGTATAGACGAAATCCAAGTTTAGGGTAACGGCATGCATATATATTCGCACTGCCGAAGTCTTGGATCGATGAGCCACGAACCGGATCCCGAGGAGCTCCGGTAAGTCTAGGTTAAGCAGCCTAGTAGAGTTGTCTTGCAAAGTCTAAATTAAGGCCTAGCATGTTGTGGTTATAATATTGTCCTCCCTAGGAGTGTTCAGGGCTAGGGACATTATTAGGGTAGTGACTTATAAAAATCATTACTTAAAACCTTTGCCGGAAGAGAGGAGTCGGTTGTAGGGGGCACCTTATGACTAACTTGTCCCTTGAGGCAGACCAGGTGGTGTTATTGGGTTGTACCTTCCCGTCAAAGGGATACATACGGTGCCGTCTCACAAGTTGAGGACACGGGTTGCGTATCTCGCGCTGTTAATTTCTGAAGTACCGTGGCTGGGGTGCCACAGGATGCATTGTGCAGTCTTGCGTTTGCCAGACCCCAGAGGGTGTCACATGGTAGGCTTCGCGCTACCCTGCGCTTGCGAAACCCTATAGTTTGATTTTGTAATGACACCCGATACATTGGGTTCGTCTATTTTGAGAGAGGTCCGGTTAGCCGGGTCGCAGTGGCGAACATAGACACCACTGGCGAAATGCATTTGTGGGACTTGACCACATCTGCAACCTCATAAGTCATGTGTAGCTGTCAGGAATAGGTTGTGTACAATTAGAATTCATAACGCGGGTTCAAATCCCTATATATGGAGAAACAGCTTGAGAAGGGTCGCATGTAGTATGGGCTGCATGTTGACTTCGGAGACTTGCTGACATTAGAATAGGAAGCATCCTAGTTCTATTTAAGTATCGCATTAGAGTCTAGTCATAGCACTCACAAACACTTAAACTACACCAACACCATTGCTATATTTTGTATATTGTTTGGGAGATTCGCTGCTATATGATCAGCCTTTAAGCGTCAGTGAATACTGACGTCCCCACTTCTATAGGTACTGGATCGCCGAAGTACAAAGGCAAGATTCAGGAGGACTCAAGGCAAGGAAAGTAAGGAGTCAGTGTTATGTTTAGTTCCGCTGCAGTATATGTATTGATTATCTATTAGTTGAGAAGTACTAAAGTGAGAGTTACCAAGTGTTGTTCTTCATTCCTTGTACTCTGATGTAATTTGTTGAAGGTTGTAATACTTGGGATTGTAAAGGTAATATTGTAACTCTATTGTAATGTACTGCAATTGTATAATGTTCAGACTTGTAATATATTGGGTATTGAATAAAAAGTTTTAAATTCTCCTGTTTTTCTGTGTATTGTGACTAATTGAAGAAAAGACCCTGGCTTGTGTCACGATTTCGCAGTGTATGAAAATCGGGGCGCTACAGAGTGGTATCAGAGCTAACTTCAATTTACAGTCCAACACAGCAGGAAAATTAAACTTGGATACCTTTTAGGAGTCGGGTCTTAGTTAGTTATAGACAATTGTAATTCATATTGTTCTTCCTTTCAACTTATGTTTTATGATTTTTCTATATCTGGACTAATTCCAGTATATGTATTTTAGGATGGCATTCGAAGATATCCTAACCGAGGATGTATTGATGGAAGAGATTGAGCCGAATGCAATGGAGGATCTGATAATCTCGAGTGAGGAACCAAAGGAGATTTCACTACAAGTTAACCTCAAGACGAACTCGCCTTCACCACCGCAAAGACTAAGTATGGGTCAACGCAGGGCGGCGGGGGCCAGCATATATCGAGAAATGAGGAAGCTAATGAAGTACGTAGCCGGGATAGATCGTCAAGCTAAGCAACTAGGTGATGCTTGTATAGCTACATTAGCATGCTTGGCAGAGGAGTAGGAATATTTCAACGCCAGATTAGCACAACTATGGCGTGAGTGGGAGAAAATTCTAGAGACCGCTAAGGTTATAGTATGCCATTTTTGTGTGGAAGATGGGCACGAGCAATCAGTCTGTCCACGACGACAAGGGAAAAGACCTACACCTGTATCCGGATTCGAGAACCAAGGTCAGAAACAGAAGACTCAGAAAACAAGGGGCAGAATTAGAGGCGCCAACCCGGGAAGTTGTTTCTTATGTGGCGAGCAAGGTTATTTCAGGAAACAATGTCCGATGAAGAACTCTCAGGTGGAAACCCGTACATGTTACAACTGTAGGGAGATTGATCATATTAGGCCAAACTGTCCCCAGCTTCATAAAAATGACGACAGATCATCTCCGAAGATGAACGCTAAGGGAAAGGATCCTGTTCACCAAGGGTGAGAATTCGCACGTACTAAGAGCAAGTTAAGGGAGCTAGTAACAATATGTGCATATAGAACTGCAACTAAGTCTAAAGGTTGCATCTTTTGAAATTTATTTTGGACGGAAGGAGTTATATATGATGTAACACTTGTTGTAAACCGTCGGATTTATATATATATGAAATCCAGGCAACTGTTTTGTTCAAACTTGGTTCATCATAATCTTTTGTCTAAATTATCTTCCAAGCGTTGAGGTGTGCGCGGGAGGCAACTCCAGAATTGGTTCTGTTGATTTCAACATCTGGAGCGTCAACTTGAGCAAATTACAGGAGAGAATCCTGGAAGCCAGAAGTGATGTCCATAGGACACGTCCTATTCTAAGGAGGGAGTAGCTACCGGATTGCAAAGGTCGGGTTCTTTGGAGGACCAGTTCGTGAATGAGCCACTTGGGAGCCGGAAAGCAGCATAAGCTTTCTTTCCCCGAGTTATTAAGGTATGAATGTTTGCCTGTTTTCCTAACTTGAAGTAGTTCTGAGGACAGAACTATTCTAAGGAGGGAGTATTGTAATATCCCGGACGGATATTACCTTGTATGAATTATTATTTTATTATTATTTTGTTTTAATTCCAAGATAGGAATATTTTGGTGATTTTCACCCGGTTTGTCCGTAGACATTATCTGTATCCAGATATCGGTCAGTATACATCCGTATTGTATCAAATTGATACCGTGACCTTCCGTACTAATAATAAAATTTATTTTTATTATTATTTCCAAGATTTAACTATTTTTATACGGATTATGCGAAGATTTTCTGGTATACGGACATATATGCGCACATACGAGTAGTATGTCGATTAGTGCATTATACGAATTGTGTGTTGTGTATTTTTGGACTAGGTGTTTATCTTGTTATAAAAACCTAATTAGAGGGTTAGGGTTTGATTAGGAGGCTTAATCTAGGGTTTTTGTATGCATAAGAAGATTAAGTAAAAACCCCTACTAGAAAATATCTCTCCCACATCACACCTCCACCACATAACACCTCCCTCCACCTCACCCCTTCTCCCCTAGGGGTATGACCGGCCCCAATATTAAGGGAGGGCCTTTTTGCACTTGTGTGCATGCACATTTGCATTCTCCGCCCCTCTCTCCACCTATAAATACCCCCTTCCTTCACCTTAGTCTCATTTCAGAAAGATCAAAAAGAAAGAAAGAAAGAAAGAAAAAGAAAGAGAGATCACCATGTTAACTTTGAGAGTTTTGTTTTGTAGGGTGTTAGAAGCTTTCTAAAAGCTTAGGGGAAGGAGAAGTTAAGCTAGCAAGTTCTTCCAACAAAGGAAACAAGGTAGGGGTTTCTCCATATTTGTTGTTTGTTTGTTTGTTTGTTTGAATGCTTGTTTTGTTGTTTGACTTCTTCTTCTTACCCTCCTTGTTTTACTTTCTTTTTGGTATGGTTGTTTTTAGTAATATGGTTGTATGGACTCTTATTTTGTATGTTGGTAAATGTTAAGAATAATAACCACAATAAGTGAAATGGAAACAAATGGACATAAAGATCAAATCTTTGTAGTGGTAGTTGTTGTTTGTGTTTGATATTGGACATAAGGCATATGGACTTGAACATACAACCGTGTGGGGTTGTAGGACTTGATATGAACTATACATAAAGCATATGAACCATTTTATACAACCATTTTTGGTTGTAGGACTTGTATTAAACTTGGACTAAAAAGATAAGCATATGGTTGGACCAAATAAAAAGATCTTTTCTCTTATAATCACTAGTTGTAAAAAGATATTTTCTTTTATAAACACTAGTTGTAGAATAAATAAAAAGATCTTTTCTTTTATAATCACTAGTTGTAGAATAAATAAAAAGATCTTTTCTTTTATAAACACTAGTGATAATAAATCAATACTAATAAAGACTAGTAGACATTAAGTAGTAGCATGTTAAAATAAAGTAGTAGTAGTATGTTGATTAAATAAAATAGTAGTGGTATGTTGATAAAATAAAGAAGTAGTAGTAAGTAGTTCGAGATGTTTTATGTCCATAAAGTAGTAGTAGTAGTAGATAGTTGTATGTTGTGTTTTTGATTAAAATGAAGTAGTAGTAGTAGTAGATAGTTGGGTGTTATGTTTTTGACTAAAATAAAGTAGTAGTAGTAGTAGATAGTTGTATGTTATGTTCTTGGAGTAGTAGTAGTAGTAGATAGTTGTAGATGTTTATTTTATGTTCATAAAGTAAATACCATGCTAAGATTGTATTAGATTAATTTAATTATGCTTAGAATGTTGTAGGATTCATTCTAAAAATCCTATCATGTTTAGATTAGTACAAATATGCTTAGAATGTTGTAGGATTCATTCTAAAAAAAATCCTATCATGTTTAGATTAGTATAAATATGCTTAGAATTTTGTAGGATCCATTCTAAAATTCCTACCATGTTTAGATTAGTTTAATGATGCTTAGAATGTTGTAGGATTCATTCTAAAATTATCTACCATGTTTAGATGTATTATTTATGATTAGAATGTTGTAGGATTCATTCTAAAAATCCTATCATGTTTAGATTAGTATAAATATGCTTAGGATGTTGTAGGATTCATTCTAAAAAAAAATCCTATCATGTTTAGATTAGTATAAATATGCTTAGAATGTTGTAGGATCCATTCTAAAATTCCTACCATGTTTAGATTAGTTTAATGATGCTTAGAATGTTGTAGGATTCATTCTAAAATTATCTACCATGTTTAGATGTATTATTTATGATTAGAATGTTGTAGGATTCATTCTAAAATTTCTACCATGTTTAGATTAGTTTAATGATGCTTAGAATATTGTAGGATTCATTCTAAAATTATCTACCATGTTTAGATGTATTATTTATGATAAGAATGTTGTAGGATTCATTCTAAAAATCCTATCATGTTTAGATTAGTATAAATATGCTTAGGATGTTGTAGGATTCATTCTAAAAAAAAATCCTATCATGTTTAGATTAGTAAAAATATGCTTAGAATGTTGTAGGATTATTCTAAAATTATCCATCATGTGTAGGAATGATATACATGTTGTAGGATTGATGCTAATTAATCTACCATGTTTAGAAGTGTATATATATACTTCGGAAAGCTATATATTCATACTAGTAGTTATCCATGCTTAGTAAGATATTCATGCTTAGTAGTATAACATGGTAGTTTAATTTATCTATACTTAGATAATTGTAGGAAAGCATATACCATGCTAGTTTAATTTATCTATGCTTAAATGATTGTAGGAAAGCATATAACATGCTAGTTTAATTTATCTATTCTTAGATAATTGTAGGAAAGTTGTATACCATGCTAGATTCATTTATTTATACTTAGATTGTAGTAGGAATCATTATACACGTTTATAATGTTGTAAGATTGATGTTTAATTAACCTACCATGTTAGAACATTGTAGGAGTATTATGGTGAGTGGTTATGTTATGCACCATAATTATATTGTCATGGATAGATGCTTGCAATTGTATGCCATGCTTAAAGTACTATAGGATGAAGTAATAAGGGTCGGGAAGACCACTAGTAATAGTTAGTCTGATAAAGTCTGTTATGTCGCCTTTGGTCCTTCATTGATAGAATACCGACAATAGACTATTAGTAGATTCTTCTGTTGCTTCTAATAATAGAAGATCAAGTTTGTTAGTAAGCACGTTTGGTTGCTTTGAGATTGATTACCTGTATGGTTGTTTGCATATGGTTGTGCTCGTACGTGGCTCGACTGGCCCGTATGTAGCTGTGGGTCTCATACGTAGCTTATTGGGCTCGTATGTAGGTTGTTGTCTCGTACGCGGCTCGACCGGTCCGTGCGTAGCTGTTGGTCTCATACGCGGCTTATTTGGCTGGTATGTACGCGGTTATCTCCTACGAGGCCCGCCTGGCTCGTAGGTAGTTAGTATTTCATACGTAGCTTATTGGCTCGTATGTGGTTGTTACTCGTGTATAGCTTGTTAGCTAGTACACAGTTTGTTGTGCTCGTCTAGGGTGATATTACCACCCTAAGGGATATCGACCATCAAGACATATGTTTTCTCACCCTAAGAAACTGTGGAGGAGTCACTTCTTATGTACCGTCGAATCTTAACCATGGTAGGTTGATCGAGGACCGGAGTATAGACGAAATCCAAGTTTAGGGTAACGACATGTATGTATATTCGCACTGCCAAAGTCTTGGATCGATGAGCCACGAACCGGATCCCGAGGGGCTCCGGTAAGTCTAGGTTAAGCAGCCTAGTAGAGTTGTCCTGCAAAGTCTAAATTAAGGCCTAGCATGTTGTGGTTATAATATTGTCCTCCCTAGAAGTGTTCAGGGCTAGGGACATTATTAGTGTAGTGACTTATAAAGATCATTACTTAAAACCTTTGCCGGAAGAGAGGAGTCGGTTGTAGGGGGCACCTTATGACTAACTCGTCCCTTGAGGCAGACCAGGTGGTGTTATTGGGTTGTACCTTCCCGTCAAAGGGATACGTACGGTGCTGTCTCACAAGTTGAGGACACGGGTTGCGTATCTCGCGCTGTTAATTCCTGAAGTACCGTGGCTGGGGTGCCACAGGATGCATTGTGCAGTCCTGCGTTTGCCAGACCCCAGAGGGTGCCACATGGTAGGCTTCGCGCTACCCTGCGCTTGCGAAACCCTATAGTTTGATTTTGTAATGACACCCGATACATTGGGTTCGTCTATTTTGAGAGAGGTCCGGTTAGCCGGGTCGCAGTGGCGAACATAGACACCACTGGCGAAATGCATTAGTGGGACTTGACCGCATCTGCAACCTCATAAGTCACGTGTAGCTGTCAGGAACAGGTTGTGTACAATTAGAATTCATAACGGGGGTTCAAATCCCTATATATGGAGAAACGGCTTGAGAAGGGTCGCATGTAGTATGGGCTGCATGTTGACTTCGGAGACTTGCTGACATTAGAATAGGAAGCATCCTAGTTCTATTTAAGTATCGCATTAGAGTCTAGTCATAGCACTCACAAACACTTAAACTACACCAACACCATTGCTATATTTTGTATATTGTTTGGGAGATTCGCTGCTATATGATCAGCCTTTAAGCTTCAGTGAATACTGACATCCCCACTTCCATAGGTACTGGATCGCCGAAGTACAAAGGCGAGATTCAGGAGGACTCAAGGCAAGGAAAGCAAGAAGTCAGTGTTATGTTTAGTTCCGCTGCAGTATATGTATTGATTATCTATTAGTTGAGAAGTACTCAAGTGAGAGTTACCAAGTGTTGTTCTTCATTCCTTGTACTCTGATGTAATTTGTTGAAGGTTGTAATACTTGGGATTGTAAAGGTAATATTGTAACTCTATTGTAATGTACTACAATTGTATAATGTTCAGACTTGTAATACTTTGGGTATTGAATAAAAAGTTTTAAATTCTCCTGTTTTTCTGTGTATTGTGACTAATTAAAGAAAAGACCCTGGCTCGTGTCACTGTTTCCCAGTGTATGGAAATCGGGGCGCTACACTCCCCTTGACCCCCGCCTGTTGAACGGGCAGCGAGATCCCCGTGCCAACTCTACGTACGACAATATTGATTCCCCAAAAATCAATCCTTTTTAAATAAACTAAATAAAATCAAAACAACTTATTCTTTGTTTATTATGTTATGTAATGCAAGGTGCGTGGTTGTGGCCTTAGTTCTGTGATGCATGGTTTAGTTCTGTGATGCATGGTTTATGTTCTGTGATGTATTGTTCATATTTTGGTATTTTGAATACGGTCTGCGTGTCGTGCCTCTCTCTACATTCTCAATATAATCATTTCTCTCTACACTCCGAATGTACATTGTAGGTTCTCGTTACGTTGATAGTAATACTAAAATCATATTCTAGTATTACAAACAGTGAGCGGCATCTAGCAATACATCACTGCTACTCAAGTAACGGGAATGTCAGTGATTAGAATAACTTATCTGCGACCAATGTTACCATGAAGTCTAGTCCCTTTCTCCAGATATCTTAATTGACCACAAGGCATAGAGTGTGTCACCCTTGTATAGTTCAGTCTTTGGTTTCTTGATGTCCGAGTAGACTTACTAAAACAAATGAGCTCAATATCTCATATTGACTCATTTGAGCACGGCCATACATTTTGTAGTCTCACTTAATCAAGGGGCCCATAGATATCGCTCCTGTTATGTAAGAGGGACAAATCCTATCTAAGTCACTCTCATCCCTCCGCATGATTTGTATTATATCCAGTAGTCGACTTTATATTCACCTTATTACAGACTACGTTTGACGACATTAAAATATATAACTCTCATGTAGGGAACCGTAGTGACTTCAAGTCAAAAAACTAAATACACCATGGTCACTGTGAGAACTGCTTATGACACTCACGTAACGATCCATGCAGCGTTCTCATGGTGGGTCAGTCCAGTACATTATTACTCTAATATGTACCAATGTGAAGACTTGATATCTCAAATCCATGACCCGTGAGATATGGTTATCAGTCGATGCACATACTAGTTTCTATGCATTATTGTTGTCCTAATTTAAAATAATACTTGACTAGGGACATTTAAGAATAGTGTTCTGATTACAACCAATAGGATCTCACAATCAAGTCATGCACTTGATATCCCATGGTATTGAACCTACTATTCTAAGGATTTTATTATGCTCATTTAATCACAATAAATAACACAATAAATGAAATGCCTCATCTATGAAATAAATGTCATAATGCAATGTAAACTAGTAATGTCAATACATAACCCGCCTCTAGAGCATAAACCAATAATCTTCCACTTGCACTAGAGCCAATCAGACATAAATCTAATTGTTGCTGCTGATTTCGGGTGTGGGAACAAACATATGAATTTGCGAATTCTTTGAGAAAAACAGTAAAGTGAACCTGTTGACTCCCCTATGTGTTGACTCGTTCCTTGTCGCTGCCACGAACCTGCACAAAGTTCGATACACCGGGATGGATCCCGGCGACGAACCCTCCGACACTCTTGTCAGTAATCTCCAAGATTAAGAAAGAGCTTTAGGTAGGTAAAGATTCATTACCTTGTCACGGTGGGGGGAAAGAGGTATTTATAGCCGCCTTAGGGATCTATTTCGAGAAAAGGACGAATCTCTACTTCCCGGAGTGAATGGATAAGAAGTGGTTATAACCGCCTCTTAGGGATAATGACGGATTTGGATTCCTCCATATCCATCTGAATTGGTTTGTAACGGGTTGGGACCCGTACCAACAGGGCAGATCCGTTCATGGGTTGCTGGGCCTAGAAGAAGGGACCCAGTTCCCATTTCGGACCCATTTGTAAGTGAAATTACCGTTTTACTCCTGAGAGCTTTAAGATTTGTGCCGATTTGAATGGTCCCGATTTATTCCTATTTTTAGCCATATCACGAGCCCCCTACTCCCAAAGACTATGTTTTACAGCCTTTGGGGAGTAGTTTTGCTGTTTCGATGGCGTACGAGACTTTATAGAGTTCTTAAAGGGGTTTGGATCCAGCTCGAGGTGTGACGGTGCTAAGTTGGGCCTGCAAAGTGCCCAAAATGTGTCTTGGAATTTCTTGTATTTTTCCCAATTTTTTAATTATTTTTTGAAATTTTTATTAAATGTTGTGAAGTTGTGATCTATTTTTAGAGAGTATCAATTAACCGTTCTAATTAATAATTATTTATCTAGGGGCTCAAAAATATTTCCTTGAATTTTTAATTATTTTTTATAATTTTTAATTAATTTTCTTGAATTTTTAATCATTTTCAAAATTTTTAAATAATTAATTTGAATTATAATTAAAAATAAAAGGATTAATCAGGGGAATTATGATGTGTTGCGATCTAGGACGTCCATCGTGTTGCTAGCGCGAATTTTCAAACGATTTGAGGGCAGATAGGAGCTTCGCTGACATGGCTTGATCTGGGCAGTCGGATTTGGCATGCATCGGGAGGTAGTAGTTTTCCCCCGTTAGCAGCTCGGTAGCTCGATAGCTCGGATTTTAGATCCGAGCTATGTGGCACGATCTAGATGGTTGATCACGATCTGGGGCGAATCACGAGGCATTAGTTTTCCCCAGTTAGCAGCTCGGTAGCTCGGATTTCAGATCCGAGCTACGTGGCACGATCTGGATTGTTGATCACGATCAGGCAGAAATCATTAGGCATTAGTTTTCCCCCGTTAGTAGCTCAGTAGCTCGGTAGCTCGAATTTCGGATCCGAAGTATGTGGCATGATCTGAGCAGCTTGATGAAGATCGGGCACGAATCGTGAGGCGGTAGTTTTCACTAATTCGCAGCTCGGTAGCTCGGTAGCTCGAATTTTGGTTCTGAAGTATGTGGCATGATTTGAGTCGCTTGACGAAGATCTGGCACGAATCGTGGGGCGATAGTTTTTACCAATTCGCAGCTCGGTAGCTCAATAGCTCGGATTTTGGATCCGAAGTACGTGGCATGTTCTGAGCCGCTTGATGAAAATCTGACACGAATCACGAGGCGGTCTAACTGGTTAATGCGCCGCATCGTGCTTCTACCCTTACAGATTCTGTCGTTTAGCCTTCTAATGGGCTTCCGTGGGGGCCCAAAATGCTCAGAAGCCTACGCGAGTCTCCTGTTTTACTATAAGACTTCTCCCCCCTCACCAATTTCTCATTCTTCACTTTTTACTCTGAGAATTTAATTTTGCTCCTGGGTGGCTCTGCTAGCGGTCACGGCCAAGCGCTCAATTCTCCGGTGAACTATTCCGGCCACAGCTGTCACATCAAGGTAAATATATACTTTATTTTATATATTTTTCAAGATGTCTAGAGTGTCATCGGGGAGTGAGACCTCCACCTCGGACCAAGAGAGTGATCGACCATTAGTAGTCTCATCGGTGGTGGACAAGGGGAAGAAAGTTCAGGGTCGGCGATTGTGGAGACGATAGTGGAGGGCGTGAAGAGAGCGAGTGAGTTAGGTAGGCTGCCATCCACGCTATCAAGCCTCGGGAAGGTGAGGGACTACTCCGACAACCTTTTAACCAAGGTGGTATACGGGAGGTCGGGCTCATACGAGGAGAATAAGCCGAAGGAGCATTCTGAGGTTGACAACATCCCCTCGGTTCTGACTGAGGGGGATCTACAGTGTATTAGGAAGGGGTTCATGATACCGAAAGAGTATACCCTGCTCCTCCTCGGCCCAGGATTCCGAGCGTGTTTGGTGACCTCGCCTGACACATACATCTTCCCATATGATGCGCTCAATGCCGGCCTTCGACTGCCCCTACCACCCTTCGTGACCGAGGTGCTGCAGTGGTACGGATTGAGTTCGGTCCAATACATGCCGAACATGTGGCGGCTTGTCATTGGCTTTATCCTCCAATTCCAGGCGGTAGGGGTCGAGCCTCGGCTCGTCTTGCTCCGCAGTCTATACCGGATCAACAGTATGAGCAAGATGGAGTACCGGTATTACTTATCACCGCGGCGGGGCGTCAAACTGGTCGAGAATCTGGACTCAATTAAGCATTGGAAAGAGAAGTATTTTCTGATCCGGGGACCCCAACCGTGGGGTTTTCTGACGCGGTGGAGGGAAGATGTTCCAAGGTGGGCGAAGGCCGAATTGGTTTTGTCTCCGGTGGAAGGTGAGGTCGTGTCGAAGCTCCTCAGGCGTCCGACGCTGAGTTGGAAGGATATAACCGAAGGGGTTCTCTTCGGTGGGGGTCTCAGTCCGACTGACCCTAGTATGCTTCTTTTATTTTTCCATCTTTTATTCCCAATTTTTCTTTCTTCTCGTGCTAACTCTTTTGGTGTTCGTTTTCTCAGAGGCCCCGGGTATGGACATCCGAGCCATGCTGCTTAAGTGAGGCTGTCATGCCTCGCGTCCCAAAAGATAATACGGAATATGGATACGCGACAAAAGCCTAGCAAATGATTTTTATCATCCATAAGTTGTTCAAGAATCTTTACAACATTTCACAAGAATAATAGAGTCGAAAGCAAAAAAATCAACCAAGCATGCACATATGAATCAAAATACCAACAGAAATACATGAAACCAAAATATTAATCCTAAATATATCCAGATCTAAATAAGTCAAATATTTTGGGCCACATTGCCCATATACAAAATAAATCCAAGTACAAGATACAATTGTTCAAAATAAGCAACAAGAATGTAATAAAAGCAAAATCCAGCACTAATATCTCATCTCGCCTATTCCATCTGGCAGCGGATCTCCAAAATCTGCAATTCGATAAATTGTAGGAAGAGAAAAAAGAAAACAAACTCCTGTCAATGCAAGTTACGGGCCGCTTGTAATGCAGTGTACAAGTACATGGGAAAAACTAACTAATAACATAGAATAGGCATGATACCAAGAATAACAACTAGCATGGTAAGGTGAACAAGTACAAGTAGCATGTATCAAATGTCAAGTAAACAAGCATCATGTAAATAAGCCACAAGTATCAAGTATCATGTAAACATGTATCAAGTGTCAAGTATCAAGTTTCATGTATCATGTAGTCAAGTATCAAGTAAGCATGTATCATGTTCAAGTATCAAGTAAGCATGTATCATGTTCAAGTATCATGTAAGCATGTATCATGTTCAAGTATCATGTATCAAGTCTTGTAGTGATTACTATCTAGGTAGCACTTCATGCAGCTCACCTTACATGGTTGCTACAACAAACAGTTTAGCTTTAGATTTCATAGTGGACCATAGAGGGCAGTGTACTCAGGGACAAGTATCAAGTAAACAAGTATCGGGAGAGCTGAGCTTGCGATAGGTGGCAGATTGTCGAGAATTTTTGGCAAGAGCCGCATTGACAAATGTGTTCGGCATTGCGAAGGAGAGTAGGCCAGAAATATCCATAGTTCAAGATCTTGTGCGCGAGGGACCATGCTCCCAAGTGAGCCCCACATATCCCTTCATGTACTTCCTTCAAAGCATACTGGGCTTCGTTGGGGGAGAGACACCTCAAGTAGGGTCTGCCGTCTACTTGGGTGTAGGAGCGTTTGTACAAGACTCCCTCGATGAGTGTGTACCACTCGGCTCTGGTTTGTATCTTTCGGGCCTCTTTAGGATCTAAGGGGAGGATCCCATCTCTGATGAACTCGAGCAGAGGCCTCATCTAATTCTCCTCGAGTTTTAAGGGAAGCGTCTCCATCGGCTCGGGGCCTTCTTCCTTGATGCTGGGCTTCAGCAGAACTTCTATCAAGAATTTTTGCTCGAGCCCTTGAAGGGAGGAGGAAGCTAGCTTTGAGAGGGCGCCCGCCTGCACATTCTCTTCTTGGGGGATCATCAGGTCTTTGACCTTGGCCAAATACTTGGCCATGCGGCCGTCTTGCGCTTCGTATTCCCCTGATACCTGGTTCACCACCAGTTGCGAGTCGCAAAATATCTTGACATGCTTTGCCCCTGCCTTGCGAGCCACGTACAGGCCTGCTATAAGGGATTCATACTCAGTCTCGTTGTTGGACGCACTGAAGTTGATGCAGAGTGAGTACTGGAGGATGAAATCATCTGGGCCCGCAAGGATGACTCCTTCTCCACTCCCATCGGTGCACGAGGACCCATCTACATACACCATCCAGAAGGGGGGGTTCCTTTATTGCTTTGCTGGCCTCGGGAATTGTACTCTCCACTATAAACTTGGCTAGGTCTTAAGCCTTGATAGCGGTTCGAGGCTGATAGCAGATATCATGTTAGCTTAGCTCGATGGACCACTTGATAAGGTGCCCTGAGGTCTCGGGCTTGTGGAGGAATTGTTTGAGCGGCTAGTCGGTAAGAATGACAACCGAGTGAGACTGGAAGTACGAGCGGAGCTTTCGGGCTGTCATGACCAAGGCATAGGCCATCTTCTCTAGCTTCGGGTCAAGGAGTTCAGCATCCCTAAGAATTTTACTCACGTATTAGATGGGCCTTTGTGTCTTGTCATCTTCTCTTACTAAAACAGCGCTGAGGGTCTACTCCGAAGTGGCAAGGTATAGGTAGAGGACCTCCCCGAGCCTTGGCTTGCTCAAGAGTGGGTGGTTGGCTAAGTAGGCCTTGAGCTGGTCAAAAGACTCTTGTTGCTGTCGCCCCCATTCAAAGCCTTCAGCCCCCCTTGGGGCCTTGAAGAACGGGAGGCATTTTCCCCGAATTTGGAGAGGAAACGCCTTATCGCCGCAAGGCGCCGGTAAGTCTCTGCACATCTTTAACACTGGAGAGGAAAGCCATGTTGAATATGGCCCAGATCTTCTCGGGGTTGGCCTGTATGCCCCTTTGGCTGACCATGAAACCAAAGAACTTACCGGATGAGACTCCGAACGCACACTTGTTCGGGTTCAGTCACATATTGTGTCTCCTCAACACGTTAAATGCTTCTTGGAGATCGGAGACATGATATGATCTGACAGAGTTAACCAACATGTCGTCTACATAGACTTCCATATTTTGCCCAATCTGCTCCTTGAAGATCTTGTTAACAAGGCATTGGTAGGTGGCACCAGCATTCTTAAGCCCGAAGGGCATGACCCGGTAGCAATACAGGCTCTGATCGGTGATGAAGGAGGTCTTCGGAATGTTGAGAAGGAACATTCTTATTTGATTGTACCCCGAGAACGCATCCATGAAGCTTAAAAGTTCATGGCTCGAGGTTGCATCAATCAGGGCGTCGATGCTTGGGAGCGGGAATGGATCTTTGGGGCAGGCTTTGTTTAGATCCGTGAAGACAATGCAGATCCTCTAGCTTTCGTTGGCTTTCTTGACCATCACGACATTGGACAGCCACTCCGGATAGTTTACCTCTTGTATGAACCGAGCTCTAAGGAGTTTCTCAACCTCCTCTTTGATAGCTTGCTGATGCTCGGGGGCGAATTTGTGCCACTTTTGCTGAACTGGTCTGGCCCCCGAAGAGACAAAGGTGATGCATGAAGAGCTCCTCGGAGATCCCTGTCATGTCAGTGGCAGTGCAGGCGACGAGGTCTCAATTTCCCCTTATGCACTGAATAATGTCGGAGTGAACGGGAGTGGGGAGGACTTTGCATGTAATCTCCCGAACAGATATTATATTTATATAATTATTATTTTATTATTATTTTATTTTTATTGAAATATTGTTGGTGGATATCACCCGGTTTTGTTAAATAACATTATCTGTATATATATACCAGTCTGTATACATCTGTATTGTATCAAATTGGTACTGAAATCTTCCGAACCGATAATAAAATTTATTTTATTATTATTTCTAGAATTTATTTATTTTTATACGGATTATGCGGTTTAATAAATAGAAACTATCGGTATACATATATATGCATACGTATGCGTATTGTATCGATTCGTATGTTTGTACAAATTGTGTTGTGTGTCCTTTTGGACAAAAATATCTCTTTTGTCATGATAATTCAACTTGGATGGCTAGGTTTTGTTTAAAAGATTAAACCTAGGTTTATGGATGCATAAGAGTTTAAGGTATGTTCTTCTAGAAGCTCTCTCTCTTCCACCTCACCTCCTTCAACCATACCTCCACCTCACCATGGTATGGCCGGCCATTTCCTTGCCCAAGGGGCTCTTTGCAAAATGTCTAGGTGCATTTGCAATCTCCACCCTTTCCTTCATCCTATAAATACCCTCCCACTTTACTCTTGTCTCATTTTGCAAGAACAAAAAAAGAGAGGAAACGAAAGAGAGAACAAGCCTTAACTTGAGAGTTTTTCATTGTAGGTTCTTAAGGGTTTTCCATAGGAGCTAAGGGGAAGGAGAAGGATCTTAGACTAGTTCTTCCTTCAAGAAAAATCAAGGTGGGAGTTCTCCATTCTTCTTGATCTCTTTTGTTTGAGTTTCGTTCTTTTGAGTTGTTTATTTTCTTTTTTGGTGTGTTGTTGTGTTGTTGTTCTTTTGGTTATGTATGTTTTTTGTATGCCCTAATAAACAAACTTGGACTCAATCTTGTGCATAAGAATGGTTGTGAACCAAAGATGATCACTTGAAAGAAAGTGAATGGTAGAATTAAATAAAAACATAAAGATGGAGTCTTAATAATTGTTGTGGTTAATTGTTGTTGTTGTTGTTATTTTGGCTAATAAAAACTAACAACTTGGACTAAGGAACTTGTGCATAGGAATGGTGGCATGACCACATGAGATGGATGGATGGTAGAATCTTGATTATGTTGTTAAAAATATACAACTTGGACTAAATTGGCATAAGCATATGAAGATTGTATTTACATACCCATTTTGGGCTGTAGAACTCAACAAGGACTATTTGACATAAGCACATGAAAGTTGTAAAGTAGAATTATTACATACCCATTTCGGGTTGTAGAACTCAACAACTATGAAGAAAAATGAGTCTTTATTGTTTTATGGCTCTCTACCTTGTTAAATATCAAATTTTTTGCTAACTCCTAGTTTATATAAAGGTAGTACTTTGTAGTATGAAGAAAAAGAAGTAGACTTTTGTTATATGTAAGACTTGTAAGATTGTTGTAGGGAACCCATGCTTATGTGTACACCATGTTTAAATTGTTATAGGTTAATTTAGTAAGGAAATCATCATGTTGTAATTGTAGTAGAGAACCCATCATGTTGTAGATTATAGTGTTAGTAAAGAAACTATCATGTTGTAGTTATAGTGTTAGTAAAGAAACTATCATGTTGTAGTTGTAATGTTAAGAAATGAACTCATGCTAAAGTTATAGTAATTATTCATGCTTAAAGTGCAGTAGATACTCATGCTTGAGTTGTAGTAACTATCCATGCTTAAGTAATAAGGATTCATGCTTAAAGTAGTAGTAGCTATCTATGCTTAAATATAGTAATTATTCATGCTTAAAGTGTAGTAGATACTCATGCTTGAGTTGTAGTAACAATCCATGCTTAAGTAATAAGGATCCATGCTTAAAGTAGTAGTAGCTATCTATGCTTAAATATAGTAATTATTCATGCTTAAAGTGTAGTAGATACTCATGCTTGAGTTGTAGTAACAATCCATGCTTAAGTAATAAGGATCCATGGTTAAAGTGAAGTAGCTATCTGTGCTTAAATATAGTAATTGTTCATGCTTAAGTGGTGGTGAATATCCATGCTTGAATTGTAGAAAAGATCCATGTTTAAATTGTGGTAGATATCCATGCTTAAGATTGTTGTGAGATGATGTTTAAGTTGTATACTATGCTTAAGATTGTTGTAGGTTCATGTTTAAATTGTATACCATGCTTAATATTGTTGTAGGATGATGCTTATGTTGTATCCATGCTTAAATAGTTGTAGGGTTAGATTTGTTTACATGTGTTAAAAGTAGAGTTTTGACCTGAAATTTATATGAGACGTTCTTAGGGGTGTTATTACCATGATAGAATTTTGGTAGATTTTTCGGGGTTGTTTTGAGGGGTGAAACGATCATTTCCCCCAAAACAGCGAGCTTTAGTGCAAACAGTGAAATCTGTGTTTTCGGGTTAGCGTCCCAGTAGGTTCAAGGGGATAAAACTTAGGGTTCCACTCGGAATTAGAGGTTCGAACCAACTAGGAATTTGTAGTAGACATTCTCCCCTTTTCGAATTGGGCTCTCGGGTTGAAATCCGATAAGAGACGCAAAAGTTATGTTCTTTGCAAAATACAACAGATGATTGTCTGATTGAATGCAAACTGTTTTGCTTCCTTGAGGTTTTAGAGTATCTTAGCTGTAGAATCTGAGGTTCGGGCCAACTAGAGAGTTGTAGTAGGCTCTTACCCTTTCCGAATTGGGCTCTTGTGTTAAATTCCGATAAGCGGAGTAGGAGTTATGCCGTTTGCAAAGTACAACAACTGGCTATCTTAACTGGAAACTTGCTGTTTTGCTTCTTTGATGTTTTAGAGTATCCTACCTGTAGAATCTGAGGTTCGGACCAAATGGAGAGTTGTAGTAGACACCTTCCTCTTTCCGAATTGGCCTCTCGAGCAAAATTCTGATAGACGAAGTAGGAGTTATGGCATTTGGAAGATGCAGCAGCCAGGTTGGACTAGAAAGTTGCTGTCTTGACTTCCTTGTAGTTTAAGAGTGTCTTACTTGTTGAATTGGAGGTTCGGACCAACTAGGAAGTTGTAGTAGACGTTCTCACCTTTCCGAATTGACCTCTCAGGTTAAATTCCAATAAGTGGAACAAAAGTTATAGGCTTTTATGTCGCCTTTGGGCTTCAATTTGGTAGTATGTGTATTTTAGACTGTTAGAAGATTCTTCTGTTACTTCTAATTGTAGAACATTAAGTTTTTCTAGTAAGCACGTTTGGTTGCTTCTAGGTTGATTACCTGTATGGTTGTTTTTATGTATGGTTGCTCATATGCGGCTCAACTGGCTCGTATGTAGCCGTGGTTTCATACATAGCTTATTTGGCTCGTATGTATACTGTTGTCTCATACGCGGCTCCACCGGCCCGTATGTAGCTGTTGGTCTGATATGCAACTTATTTGGCTGGTATGTATATTGTTGTCTCATACGTAGCCCACCTGGCTCGAATGTAGTTATTGGTTTCATACGTAGCTTGTTGGCTCGTATGTACTCTGTTCACTCATATGTAGCTTATTAGCTAGTACACAGTTTTGTTGTGCTCGTCCAGGACGATATTATTGCCCTAAGGATTATCAACCATCAAGATGTGTGTTTACCTTAATCCTAAGGGACTTTGGACGAGTCACTCCTTCTGTACCGTCAGATCTTAACCGGTGTAGGTTGATCGCGGACCGGAGCGTAGACGAAATCCATGTTTAGGGTAGTAGCATGCGAATACGTTCATATTTTTGGGGTCTTGGATCGATAGGCCATGAACAAGATCCTTAGAAATTCTGGGAAGTCTAGGTTGAGCGGCCTAGTAAAGTTATCTTGCGAAGTCTAACTTAAGACTCAGCATGTTGTGTAAGTTCTGTTTTCATCCCTCAAGTTGTTTAGGGTTAATGACATTGTTAGGATAGTAACTTATGGCTATTACTACTTAACCTATATTTATTATCATTTCTCGTCGAAGGAAAAGAGTTGGTGTTAAGGGTGATACCTTATGATCCGACCTGTCCTATAGGCCGGCACTAGGCGGTGTTATTGGGTTGTACCCTTCTTGTCAGAGGGATACGGTCTGTGCCTTTTAACGAGTTGGGAGCACGAGATTTGTATATCGTCAGTTAATTTCTAAAGTTCCTTGATAAGCCGGAGCGATTCCTATCGGAGCTAGGGGAGATGAACCCCCCGGAACTCCGTCTTGTCTTGTATCTAAGGGCCAGAAGCC
Source organism: Hemerocallis citrina (assembly GCA_017893485.1). Lineage (NCBI taxonomy): Eukaryota > Viridiplantae > Streptophyta > Magnoliopsida > Asparagales > Asphodelaceae > Hemerocallis > Hemerocallis citrina. The sequence continues at coordinate 124,545,797 of CM030360.1, forward strand.
ATAGACTACTATCTGGCTAGAGGCAGCAGGGGTTGCTTTGAGCTAACCTGCATCCGTGGAAACTCCAAGGATTCGTCAAATATTTGAGTGAGGTCTAGTGCGCCTGGCAGGATTAGACCGTTTCTGGGTAACCTCATCTGTCATGTCTAATCTTCAGAAACAAGTCGAGTACAAGAATAGAATTCATGGCGTGGGTTCAAATCTATATATATGAATAAATGGCTTGGTATGGTGCGTATGTAGTATGGGCTGCATATTGTCCCAAAGTCTTGCTTGCATTAGAATAAGAGCATTCTTGCATTAATAAGCCTTGCATTAGAGTCCAAGTCATAGCATACACTAACACATCAACTATATTTACACGTTTCTCTTTTCATCAATCTGTTTGCTTAAGTGGAGAATCGCTACTAGTCATCAGCCTTAAAGCGTCAGTATATGTACCGACGTCCCCATTTCAATAGGTACTGCATTGCAGAAGTAGAGGTACAAGATTCATGAGGACTCAAGGCGAGACAAGCAAGAGTTGATTTTAGTTCCGCTGTAATTTATATTGGTTGCTATTATTCCATTTGTAACAATTGTTGTAATTCATTTATTTGTTAGGAAGCATCCAAGTGAAATACCAAGTGTTATTCTTGTTCATTATACTCTGATGTAATTCATCGAAAGTTGTAACACTTGGAATTGTAAAGGTATTATTGTAACACTGTTGTAATGTATTGCAATTTTATAACCTTCGGACTTGTAACATATTTGGTGTTGAATAAAAAGTTTTAAATTTTCCTATTTTTTTGTGTATTGTGGCTAATTGAAGGTAAGATTCTGGCTTATGTCACGGTTTTCCAGTTACTGGAAATCAGGGCATTACAGAGTGGTATCAGAGCCGACTTCAATTTATAGTCCTACACTGTAGGAAAATTAAACTTGGATGCCTTTTAGGAGTCAGGTTTTAGCTAGTTGTTGACAAATATAATTCGTATTGTTGTTTCTTTCAACTTATGTTTTATAATTTTTCTATATCTGGGCTAATTCCAGTGTATATGTGTTTTGAGGATGGTGTTCGATGATATCCTAACTGAGGAGGTGTTGATGGAAGAGAGTGAGCCAATTCCAAGGGATGATCCGATGATTCTGAGCAAGGAGCCGAAGGAGACTTCACCACCATCGGGACTAAGTGTGGATCGACGCACAGCGGCGGTAGCCATCATACATCGAGAAATGAGGAAGCTGAGGAAGTATGTAACCAGGAAAGGTCGTCAAGCTAAGCAACTGAGAAAGGCTTGCAGAGCTACATTAGCAGGCCTAGCAGAAGAGCAGGAATACTTTAATTCCAGATTGGCACAACTACAGCATGAATGGAAGCAAATCCAAGAGACCACCGAGGTTGTAGTATGCTGTTTCTGTGAGAGGTTTGGGCACGAGGAATCATTTTGTCCGCGACTACAAGGAAAAAGATCTGCACCAGCATCAGAGTTCGAGAACCAAGGTCAGAAGCAGAAGACTCAGAAAATGGAGGGCAAGCTTGGAGGCACCAAGACAGGAAGTGGTTTGCTATGTGGTGAACATGGTCATTTCAAGAACCAATGTCCGAGGAAGGACTCTCAGATGGAAGCCCGTACATGTTACAATTGTGGGAAGATCGGTCATTTTAGGCCAAACTGTCTCCAGTTTCACAAAAAGGACGACAGATTAGCCCTGAAAATGAACAACAAAGGTGTTGCCACTGAAATCGATGTGGGGCCAAATAGATAGTTTTGTGGATTCTTTGGGATGTTGAATAGCCAAACCTGAAACCTTTCTGCCGGAGTTTGACCGTTAACTCCCGCTGTTGACCTGCAAAAAGTGCGAAACACCGGGGTTGATCCCGGCGACGCACCCTCCGACGCTTAAGTAAGTAATCAGAAAGATTATGAATGAGCTTCTACTGGCAAAAGATTGATTACCTGTTAATAGTGGGGGATGGTGGGTATTTATAGTCGCCTTATGGACCAATTTCGGGATAAGATCAAATCCCTACTTCCCAGTGAATGGATAGAGTTAATCAGGACTGTTGATTAAGTATAATCATAAACCCTAATTCTATCCAGCTGAACTGGGTTTCTTGCGGGTTGGAACCCGCACCCAGTTGAGGCGGATCCGTTCGTGGGCTATTGGATCTTTGAAGAAAAGACCCAGTACCCATTTTAGGCCAGTCTGTAGGTGAAATTACCATTTTACCCCCGAGCTTTAAGATTCGTGCCCAATTTGGATGGTTCCGATTTAAATCTATTTTTAGCCATATCACGAGCCCCGCACTCCCGAAGACTGAGTTTGATCAGCCTTTGAGGAGTAGTTTTACTGTTTTAAATGGCCTGCGGGGTTGTATCAGAGTCCAAATGAGGGGTGTCGAATTCCTATGTGAGGTATTATGGTTATCTTTAGAGTTGGTTGCGCACTCAAGGTTGTTCTTGAGCTCTCCAGGACTTTTGGTGATTTTTCTTAATTTTTATCTATTTTCGGACCATTTATTTAATTTTGCGAACTGGTGAATCATTGTTCGGGGGCCTTAATTAATTATTCTAAGCAGTAATTATTTACCCAGAGGTTCAAAATTTTTTCCCCGAATTTATAATTATTTTTCCTTAACTTTTAATCATTTTTTTTGCAATTTTTAAATAAATAATTCGAATTTAATAAATAAAAAATTAATTTTTATTCCGATTTATGACGTGGCATGATCTGGGCCTTCCATCAGCCAGCGGTGCGAATTTCTGGAGGATCAGACGGCCGGAGTAGCTCGACGCGTTTTTCTCCGCTTGCGGAGGTCGGTGCCCCGGTAGCTCGGCCAGTCCTCCTCGGTAGCTCAGCAGCTCGGCGCGTTACGAGCTGCCGAACTACTTGGCAAGATCTGGAGCATCCATCATGGTGCGAATCACGAGGATGGGGGTTCAGATCACGAGAAAATGCTATCTTGTCATTTTGTGGGCGTGGCATGATCTGAACGGCTCATCATGTTCTAGCGTGACTTTTAAAGTGATCCAACGGTTGGGGTAGTTCGGTAGTCATTTTTCTTCAAATGTGAGGGTCGATGCGTCGGTAGCTCGGCTATAGCTGCTCGATTGCTCGGCAGCTCGGCCTTAACTCCTTGGTAGCCCGGTAGCTCGGCTACAGTTGCTCGGTAGCTCGACAGCTCGGCCTTTCTTCCGTGATTGCTCGGCAGCTTGGCCTTAGCTATTCGGTAGCTCGACAGAGTGCCCCGGTGACTCGGCAGCTCGGGATGATCTGGTGGGCCACGTGGCTGGATCTGGTGCATCCATCACAGTGCGAATCACGAAGTTAGAGGTTCAGATCACGAGAAAATGTTATCTTGTCGTTTTGTGGGCGTGGTGTGATCTGAGCCGCTCATCATATTTCGACATGAATTTTGAGACAATCCGATGGTAGGAGTGGCTCGGCAGCATTTTTCTCCAAATGTGGAGGTCGGTGCCCCGGTAACTCGGCAAAGTGTCTCGGTGGCTCGGCTCAGTATGACCCGTTGAGCCACATGGCTGGATCCGGAGCGTTCATCATAGCGCGGATCACGAAGTTGGAGATTCAGATCACGAGAAAACGTTATCTTGTCATTTTGTGGGCGTGGTGTGATCTGAGCCGCTCATCATGCTTCGACACGAATTTTAAGACAATCTGACGGTAGGAGTGGCTCGGCAGCATTTTTCTCCAAATGTGGAGGTCGGTGCCTCGATAGCTCAGCAGAGTGTCTCGGTGGCTCGGCCCGATATGGGCCGTGTGGCCACGTGGCTTGATCCGGAGCGTTCATCATGGTGCGGATCATGAAGTTGGAGGTTAAGATCTCGAGAAAACGTTATCTTGTTGTTTTGTGGGCGTGGCGTGATCTGAGCCGCTCATCATGTTTTGACACGAATTTTGAGACAATCTGAAGGTAGGAGTGGCTCGGGGGGCATTTTCTCCAAATGTGGAGGTCTGTGCCCCGGTAGCTCGGCAGAGTGTCTCGGTGGCTCGGCCCGGTACGAGCCGTGTGGCCAAGGTCGAATCGTTGCCTTCGCCGCTCCTCTTCATTCTGTCGTTTAGTCTTCCTTAATGGGCCCCAAGCGTTACGAAAGCCCAACAGTCGCCTCGTTGGCTATAAGTTCTCACCCCCTCACCCCTTATCTCATTCTTTCACTTTTCACTCTCAAAATTTACTTTTGTTCTCGAGTTGATCTGCTAGCGGGGATTTGAGCTCAAGGGCGGTTGTGCTAGCTGTCGCGAAGGCCAGGAAATTTCCGGCAAACTTTTTCCGACCGTAAACATCACATCAAGGTCAGTTTGTTTAACTTCACATATTTATTCTACGAGATGTCACGAGTATCCTCGGGTAGTGAGGCATCCTCCTCGGGGGGTCGGAGCAACGAGGATAGGAGAGAGGTGGTTAGTAGACGCAAGGGGAAAGAGAGAGGTGGTTAGTAGCCGCAAGGGGAAGGAGATAGTGGGTCATCGGCAGTCGAGGAGAAGGGGAAGGTAGTGGCTCGGTCGTCAATCGTTGAGACGGTGGTGGAGACAGTGAGAGGAGTAGGCAAGTTGGGTCAGCTGCCGACCGTGTTGTCCGGTCATGGGGGAATAAGGCAGTACAATAGCGAGCTGCTGACCAAGGTTGTCTACGGTCGCTCGCAAGCCTACGAGGAGAATGATCCAAGGAAGGTTACCGAGGTGGAAGATATCCCTTCAGTTTTAACCGAACGAGATCTACTTCGGACTCGGAAGGGTTTCGCCATTGCCCTGGAGTACACACTGATTCTCCCCAGCCCCGGGGTGCGAGCGTGCACAGCCTTCACACCGGATACTTGTGTCTTCGTCTACGACGCATTGAACGCCGGCCTGCATTTTCCTCTGCATCCTTTCGTGATCGAAGTCCTCCGGTGGTATGAACTGAGTCCTATTCAGTTCATGCCGAACACGTGGTGACATGTGCTCGGATTTCTGCTCCAATGCTGAAGATCCAAGGTGGAGCCGCAGCTCGTCATCCTGCGGGGTTTGTATCAGATCAATAGGATGAGTACGACCGAGCCCCGCTACTATCTCTTGACTCGAAAAGGCATCAAGCTGATAGAGAACCCCAACTTGATAAAGTCGTGGAAGGAGAAGTTCTTTCTGATCAAGGGCCCCTCGGCGTGGGACTTCCCAACCCGATGGGAGGAGGATGTGCCGAAGTATGCAATGGCTGAGCCGGTGTTAACCCCGGCCGAGGCAGAGGTGGCGGCGAAGCTGATCGGTCTTCCAATGTTTAGTTGGAGGGATATGACTGAGGAGGTGCTTCACGGGTCGGGCCTCAGTCCGATCGACCCGAGTACGCTCCGGACATCTCTCTTTTTGCTTTACTTTTCTTTAATGCCTTGTGTTTTTTCTAACTTGTTTATCTTTTACATCAACAGAGGCTCCGAACATGGACTTCAAGCGATGATGGCCGAACGAAACAAGGCTGCCGACGCTAAGAAGAGTATGAGGATGAGCGCTAGTCGCACTTCTGGCCAACCAACCAAGGCACCTTCGGCGGTGGTCGGAACCGTCGTCCCCACTTCTCCTCGGTGATTGTCCTCGGCTGTTGGCATTTTTCAGCCGACCCCCTCTGCTCCTTCGGGCGAGGACTTCTCCGTCTCGGCTGCACTGGCGCTCGGGGCTCCGCCCCTGACCGAGCAGGCCGAGGTCATACTGACCGAGGCCCATAAGAATTTGTTCGTCCCCAATTGGTGGGTGATGAACCATGACGGCTTCTTGGGAGACTCGGGGATGAGTATGCAGGCTCTTCGCCATCTCCAGACCCCGAAGGACCGAGCCGCTCTGAAGGCGGGGACGACGGGCGACGATGCCCTAGAAATAGCTTGGTCGCTTATGTCGGTAAGTTTTCTTAGTTGTTGTTGATATTTTCTCGAAAATTTTCCAAGTCTTTAGTTCGGCTTTATGGCGTGTTCTAATTGCTTCTTCTTGCATGCCACATGCCACTTCAGCCACCTTTTCGAGCAGTATGCTGAGAAAGAGAAGGAGCTGAAGGCCGCTTGTGATAAACACAAAGCGGAGAGGGCGAGGGCTGTGAAGCAGATTGAGGCGGAGCAGTGCCGTTCGGACGCTTTGGCAGCCTATGTCGCTGACCTTGAGGCGGCTCTGGCGCAAGCGAGGGAGAAACTCGCTTCGGAGGTCGCCAAGGTAGCCGAGGAGAGGGCCGAAGCGGCGAGGGCCTTGAAGGCAGTGAAGCGGCAAGCCTTGAAGGCAGTGAAGCGGCAACAAGCTGAGGCCGTGGAAACGGCGAGGGTAGAGATTGAGGCCGAGGCCAGGAAGCACCTGGCGGCCAACATGGAGCAATCTTATGCCACGTGCTCGAGCACGTCGAGGCTCGGGTCCTCGGCTTCGATAGGTCAGGGTACAGGCTGTGGGGTCCGGTCGCCGAGCTGGACGCCTTAGAAGAAGCTGAAGGAGAGGAGGAAGGGGCCGATGGAGAGGAGGGGGACGAGCAATAAGGTGATGATGCTCCTGCCGACCCCGAGACTGTGGTGGTGGAGGGAGGCGGTGACCAGGTCGTGGCCGACCCCCGAGCCAAAGCGGTGGAGGACGAGGGGTCGTCTACCGAGGTGCCCGTTCCCGAGCTACCACTCAAGGTGGCCCCTTGATCTTCTTGCTCTTGTACATTTTTTTCTTTGTTCTTCATGTACTACCTTGTAGCGGACTGGCCACCGCTTTTTTGATATAAATTAAACTCTTGTTTTTGGCAATTCTTGCTAAGTGTTGGAGTCTGTTTTGACTTGAAATCTTTCTGAAATTTGACTAAGTGTTGAGCACTTCTTTTGACGATTTGCCAAGTGTTAGCAACTTTTGCTTTGAAGTTTAGCTGTGTTGCACGAGCTTAGAGTTGATATATTTTTCAGGCGGCACCGCACAACGAGGCTGCAGCTGAATCTGTTCGTCTCCGAGCTGACTTGGAAGCGACGAAGTCGGCCCTCTCTCGCAGTAGAGTGTGTTTTCTCAAGAGCGAGTTGGATCGAGAGCAACTCAAGTTACAGTTGTCGAAGCGCCTCTCCGAGCTAAAGCAACTAAAGAAACAAGCTCGAGAAGCTCCTCTCGAAAGAGAGGTGGAGTTGCTTCGGAAGGTGCTGTCTGATGTCTTAGCGGAGAAAGGTGAACTGTTAGCTGAGATCCGACACTTGCAGATAGTAGAAGAATAGCTTTCGACGGAGGAAGAAGAATTAACAGAGGCGGTGGGCAAGTTGATAGTCGAGCGCGACGAGTTGACCTCGAAGGTTTATCGAAGTAGAGTATTTTGGTCTTGTATCTTGAGTTCCTTTGTACGTTAAACTTTTATAGAAGTGAAAGCTTGTTTTACTCCTTTGCGTTTGTGTGCTGGCGTGTTTTGTTGGTACTTGTTATTCGTTTGGTGCTATTGGTAACTTGCTTGCCAGAGATTCCATCGGTTGTGGGAGCAATTCCGAATGGCGAACCACTTCTAGCTCGCTTAAGAGCGAGCTCGCAAAGCGGAATCGAGCCAAGTTTTGGACTCAAACGCGTCGTTTGAGTGAGTTCCAACAAGTGTGGGAGAAATTCCGAATGGTGAACCACTTCTAGCTCGCTTAAGAGCGAGCTTGCGAAGCGGAATCAAGCCAAGTTTTGGATTCCGAACATGTCGTTCAAGTAAGCTTCAACGGTTGTGGGAGCAATTCCGAATGGCGAACCACTTCTAGCTCGCTTATGAGCGAGCCTGCGAAGCAGAATCGAGCTTAGTTTTGGACTCCAAACACGTCGTTCGAGTAAGTTTCTATGGTTGTGGGAGCAATTCCGAATGGCGAACTACTTCTAGCTCGCTTATGAGCGAGCCTGCAAAGCGGAATCGAGCCAAGTTTGGGACTCCGAACACGTCGTTTGAGTAAGAGCAATTAAAGGCCTTAAACAGAGAGACAAAATAACCACAAGAGAAGTATGAGTGGGAAAGAAGTCTTTTATTGATAACTGCTAGTTGGCTGCTTCTAAGTTGTAAGCCATTATTACGATGAAAGTAAAGAAGCAAATACAAATAAAATGATAGGAATGGCTCGACATTTGAAAGTACTCGGAGAGGCGTTCAGGCGCTCTCTTGGTACTTCAGTAGATGGTCGGCATTCCAAGTTCTAGGTATCTCTCTGCCTTCAAGGTCTTCTAGACGATACGCTCCGGTGCGGACTACTTTGGAAACTTTTTATGGTCCTTCCTAATTCGGAGCTAGCTTACCCTTTTGGCTAGGGAATGAGATAGCTAGCTTTCTGAGGACCAAGTCCCCATCCTGGAGATCTATGGGACGAATCCTTTTGTTGTAGGCCTGCTCAATCCTTCTCCGATAACTTTGCTGGTGAATGGAAGCTCTTTCATGGAGCTCATCAATCAGGTCCAAATTTGCTCGGAGTTCTCTGGCTTTCTATTCTTCATCATAGGCAATAAGGCGAGGAGATGGCAGACCAACCTCTAAGGGGATCACAGCCTCAGACCCATAGGTGAGATTGAAGGGCGACTCTCCTGTAGGAGTCCGTTTCGTAGTGCGGTTATTCCACAATACGTTTGGAAGCTGTTCCGCCTATAAGTCTTTGGCCGACTTATCTAGTCTCTTCTTGATCCCGGAGAGGATCTGTCTGTTGGCGTTCTCTACTTGGCCATTTGACTGAGGATGGGAGACGGAGGAGAAACGTTGCTGAATGCCGAGGTCTTCACATAAGGATCGGAATGCTGCTCCTATAAATTGTGTTCCAATATCTGTTATTAGGACCTGAGGTATGCCGAACCTACAGATGACATTTTTCTAGAAGAACTATAGCACTTTGTTCTCAGTAATAGTAGCCAACAGTTCGGCCTCGATCCACTTAGAAAAATAGTTGATGGTCATGACTAGGAACTTGAGTTGGCCTGGAACTGGTGGCAAAGGACCCAGCAAGTCTTCTTCCGGGGAGAGGGATACGGTCTGTGCCTTCTCACGAGTTGGGAGCACGGGATCCTTATCTTGTCTGTTAATTTCTGAAGTGCCTTGATAAGCGGGAGCAATTTCTATCGTACCTAGGGGGGATGAACCCCCCGGAACTCCGTCTTGTCTTGTATCTAAGGGCGAGAAGCCATAGACTATGGTCTGGCTCTTGGGCAGCAGGGGATGCTTTGAGCTAACCTGCATCCGCGGAAACTCCAAGGATTCGTCAGATATTTGAGTGAGGTCCGGTGTGCCTGGTGGGATTAGACTGTTTTAGGGAAACCTCATCAGTCATGTTTAATCTTCAGAAACAAGTAGAGTACAAGAATAGAATTCATGGCGCGGGTTCAAATCCCTATATATGAAGAAATGGCTTGATATGGGACGTATGTATTATGGGATGCATACTTTTCCAGAGTCTTGCTTGCATTAGAATAAGAGCATCCATGTATTAATAAGTCTTGCATTAGAGTCTAAGTCATAGCGTACACTGACACATCAACTATATATACACGTTTCTCTTTTCATCAATCTGTTTGCTTAAGTGGAGAATCGCTGCTAGTCATCAACCTTAAAACTTCTGTATATGTACTGACGTCCCCATTTCAATAACTACTGGATTGCAGAAGTACAGGTACAAGATTTAGGAGGACTCAAGGCGAGAGAAGCAAGAGTAATTTTTTGGTTCCGCTTTAATTTATATTGGTTGCTATTGTTTCATTTGTAACAATTGTTGTAATTCATTTATTTGTTGGGAAGCATCCAAGTAAAATACCAAGTGTTGTTCTTGTTCATTATACTCTGATGTAATTCGTCGAAAGTTGTAACACTTGGAATTGTAAAGGTATTATTGTAACATTGTTGTAATGTATTGCAGTTTTATAACCTTCGGACTTGTAATACATTTGGTGTTGAATAAAAAGTTTTAAATTTTCCTGTTTTTCTATGTATTGTTGCTAATTGAAGGTAAGATTCTGGCTTATATCACGGTTTCCCAGTTACTGAAAATTGGGGCGATACATTGTTAATCTGAAATTTCCACGTCAGATCTCCTTCTGATAAGGCTACCTCTTCTAGCTCATCGACCGGCTCCGATATTTGTGGGCTACTCCCTTGGGGAGTTCAAGAGCTTCGAGGGAGAGGACTGGTCCTACCACCGAGGTCATGTACCACTTTCGGGCCACTTCCTGGCTCCCTCTGACTTGTCCCATGCCCACCGTGGTGGGGAATTTCATCTTCATGTGGTAGGCCAACGGTATAGCCTGGAGAGACACTAGGCCTGGTCGGCCCAGGATGACATTGTAGGCAGCTTTCACATCCATCACCATGAAGTCCATCGGCTCGGTTCGGGTGGTGGGAGTTTCGCCAGCAGTTACGTCGAGAGTTATGACACCCTCAATCGTCATTGGCACTCCTGTGAACTCGTTCAGAGTGTAGCCAGCGGGCTTGAGCTGATCCCTGGATAGCCTGATCCCCTGGAAGGCCTCTAGAAAAAGAATATTGACTGAACTGCTGTTGTTAACTAGGACCCGGCGCACGTCAAAGTTGGCCATGTGGAGGTTTATCACCAACGTGTCGCAATGGGGGGTTCGGACGCCTTCTAGATCTCTATCTGAGTTATTGACTGGGACCCCTAGACCCCTTGGGGGAGGATGGTTTTGCACGGAATTTACTTCCCGGACAAGGCTTTTCGGGAGGAGTTGGAATCTCCCTCCATTGGGTCTTCGTGGATGAGATGCAAGATGGCCTCTGGCTCTGAGTCCGGGGTCTCTGCATGCCGCTCGGGTTGCTTATTAGTCCCCTCTGGGGGACTAAGGAGGATTTGCCCTGTCCTTCATCATGAACCTGGAGAGATGCCCTCTTTGAATGAAGGCCTCGATCTCGTCTTTCAGGGCTCGACAGTCATTCGTGTCATTGCCGTGGACCCTGTGGAAGCGGCACCACTTGTCCCGGTTCCTCTTCTTCCCCGGGGTGTCCATCTTCGGAGGTGGCGGGAGTTCCCAACCTCTATTAGGATGGCTGAGACACTCGCATTGAGCGAAGTGAACTTCTCGAAGCGGGGTGGAGGGCGTCGCTGGCCTTCGTTGTCTTTCTGGAGCTTCTTAGCTCCTTCAGCACCTTTTCGTTTGTTCCCTCCCGCTCTCTCCCACTCGGATGTATTTCTCAGTCATGAGCAAGAGTTCTAAGAAATTCCGAGGAGGCTTCTTGGCAAGGGACGCTCAGAGGCTGTCATTAGCGACATTGGAAGGCGGAGGAGGCCACAGACTGGTCCAGGGAGGCGATGGATCTGGCCTCTGTAGTGAAACGTTTGACATAATCTCTCAGCCGCTTGGGAGGTGCTCATTTTTTTGGCTCGGCGGCTGCTCACGAAGTGAGTCAGGAAGAGGCCTTCGAGCTGATCGAAGGAGAAGATGGAGGTCGGGGCCAGGTGGGAGTACCATTCCCTTGCAGGACCCTTCAGCGTAGCCGAAAAAGTCTTGCAGAGGAGTGCGTCTGATGCCTGATGTATCATCATAAGAGTCTTAAAACTCTCGATGTGGTCAGCGGGGTCGGACTCCCCGTTGTACGATTCAAAATGAGGAGGCTTGAAGTTATCTAGGACCGGTGCCTCCATTATAGTCTGAGAGAATGGGGGCCTACTGGGGCAGAAATGCCTCGCCTATTGCTCTTTCTCTCTGTCCAGTCGGCCAAGGCGCCTCTCCATCTCGTGGAGACGACAGTAGACCAAATATTCCGTCTGGTCATACCTTGCTAAGGCCCGGGATTCGTCCTCGCATGGAAGGGGACTGGGAGTGCGATGACGATAGCTCGGGGCTAGTTGAGGACTAGGCATGCAGCACCTATGGTCTTGGGCAGGTTGAGGACTGGGCGCCCGCTGACCATGGTTAGAGGCAACATTGAGGGCCCTCAAGACTGCCTCTTGGAATTGCTGGAACTCTGCCTTCGTGACGGGGGCCTCCTGCTCTTGGTGTTCTCGAGGAGTGGGTCGGCCAAATGGAGAGCGGCTTCTCCTTTGATGGTGTTGGGGCGACTCCCTCCGCCTCCTGGCAGAGTTAGACCTTTTACGATCCGGCCTGCGGGGGGATCGGGTTCTAGGGGACCGGACCATTGGACCCCTGTGATGCTCTCGGCGGGGTATCCCATGATGGGTCCGCCTCTCATCTAGGCAGGTCCGAAGATCCACCCCATTCTGCCTGTTGAGGATGATGATCTGGAGGTCCTTCAGTGTAGGGGGACTGTGTGAGGCCGTGGAGTTGGATGAGGGGTTGTGTATTGACACATGGTCACGATGAGGATGTGGACCTTGCAGACTTCGGCGAGAGGGTCCCGTGGCAGCCTCTTGTGGCCCTTGAGGAGCCTGCTGGGGCTGTGGTTGTTGAGGGAGGGGCTATCCAGACTATGGTTACTGGACGGGTTAAAGGAGAGGTTGTCCACGTTGCTGGACATGTTGAATGGGTTGAGGGGGAAACTCATGGACTGGAGGAGGAAAAGGTGCGGGAGTGGCCCTGCGGTTAGAGATTGCTGTCTTCCCCTTCTTGGGAGGAATGGCTTGAAACTAGTTTGGCAGATGAGAGAGGACTGGATCGCTGCTTCTGTGTTCCCACAGACGGTGCCAATCTGTTGTTGCTGATTTTGGGTGTGGGAGAAAACAAATGAATTTGTGAGTTCTTTGAGAAAAACAGTAAAGCGAACCTGTTGACTCCCCGTATGTGTTGACTCGTTCCTTGTCGCTGCCACGAACATGCACAATGTTCGATACACCGGGATGGATCTAGGTGAAGAACCCTCTGACGCTCTTGTCAGTAATCTCCAAGATTAAGAAAGAGCTTTAGGTAGGCAAAGATTCATTACCTTGTCCCGGTAGGGGGAGAGGGGTATTTATAGCCGCCTTAGGGATCTGTTTCGAGATAAGGACGAATCTCTACTTCCCGGTGTTAATGGATAAGAAGTGGTTAGAACTGCCGCTTAGGGATAATAAGAAATTTGGATTTCTCCACATCCTTCTGGTTTGTGATTGGTTGGGACCCGTATCCAACAGGGCAGATCCGTTCATGGGTTGCTGGGCCCTGAAGAAGAGACCCAGTTCCCATTTCGAACTCGTTTGTAGGTGAAATTACCATTTTACTCCCGAAAGCTTTAAGATTCGTGCCGATTTGAACAGTCCCGATTTAGTCCTATTTTTAGCCATATCACTAATACCTATAGACCTAGTGTGACCCTCATGCTTTCGTTGTGCCAGGGGCTTTGTAAGTGGGTCAGCGACATTATAATCCGTTGGTACTCTGCATATCTTCACATCTCCTCTATCGATGACCTCTCGAATGAGATGGAAGTGCCTAAGTATATGTTTGGATCGCTGGTGAGATCTAGGCTTCTTAGCTTGTGCAATGGCCCCATTGTTATCACAATAGAGGTCCTGTAGGTCCACAATGCTAGGAACCACCCCAAGTTCAGTGATGAACTTTCTTATCCAATCAGCCTCCTTTGTTACATTGGAGGCAGCAATATACTCAGCCTCTGCGGTGGAATCAGCTACTGTCTCTTGCTTCGAACTCTTCTAGCTCACAGCTCCACCATTTAGGCAAAACAAAAAACCTGATTGCGATCTGGAGTCGTCCTTACCATATTGGAAGCTAGCATCAGTGTAACCCTTTACAACAAGCTCTTCCTCGGCTCCATATACAAAGAACGAATGCTTAGTCCTTCTTAAGTACTTAAGGATGTTCTTAACAACAGTCTAGTGACTCTCATCGGGATCTGACTAGTACCTGCTTGTCATGCTCAAAGCATATGAGACATCTGGACAAGTACATAATATGTCATACATGATAGATCCAATTATAGATGCATATGGAATCTTAGTCATGTAGTCTCTATCATCTTGAGTGGAAGGACATTGAGCCTTAGACATGCTTACACCTTGAGACATAAAGATAAATCCTTTCTTGGACTCTTGCATATTGAAGAGTTTCAATACTTTGTCTATATATGTACTTTGACTCAGGCCAAGCAGTTTCCTTGATCTATCTCTATAGATTTTGATACCTAATACATAAGTAGCTTCACCCAAGTCTATAACACCCTGAATTCCAAATAAGACCGAATTCGAAGTTCCATGGGATCTTTACACTTCTCTTCGTACAATTTTACACGGAATTTAAAACTTTATTACATCAGAGTAACATTTTTAAACAACAGAAGCAAAATTTACAACAATTACATGTATGGAATAAAACAACACTTGAATAGTTCTTTATGCATTAATTCCTCCTTAGTCTTTTTCATGCACTTTATCCTGCATAGAAACTGTGGGCACGTCAGTTCATTCAACAGACACAAGGATATAGTATATCAATTTCTCTTACTTAGAAAGCTCACACTTGTCACAAACAAAGCTACAGGGACTATCCTATTGATGTCGTGTGTGAATGTGCACTTAGTCCTTGATGCAATTATTTATGTTACATGACACTAATGCGCACTTGTTCAGATTCTATGCATCCCATACTACATAGGTCCGAGGGAAAGCCCTTATTCGTTCTTCATCTTGTAGGGTTCAATCCCTCGCCATGACTTAAACTACCACGGTAACTACGATAAGTATCTTAGATATTCTTTGAGTTACGAGCTCATGTCTAGACAACCTAAAGGGGAATCCCACGTAATGACACGACGCATCGTGTAAAACCTATGGACAATTCAGCCTTTGTCATGGGACATGAAACCACCCACAGTCACCAAACACCCCACAAGCATCGCCTGTGGTACGGACTCCTGGAGACATATCCACGTCATGACACGACGCATCATGTAGATAGCCTGTGAATACTCTCACGCCGTAGCTCCGAGGCCCTCATACTCGTGTTTTTCTCTTACTTTCATCACATCTTCACTATGTATCTAATCCTTAGTTATTGAATCATGAATAAAATTAATACCCTAGAGTCAGCATTCCCTCTATACCGGCCATAATCATCAATTCAACAATACGACCCAAACTTGGTCTTTTCTTTTCAGTATCTCATCTCAAAAGTATTAATTCAATGCCGGTATAAGGCTTAGCTACCCTCTAGCTTTTAATTCCATTTCATGTTCATAGCATTTGAGTATTCATATTCGTAAGATCTTTCATAATTCATCATGACTTTTTGTTCCACTTTTATATTCAATTTCATGCATACAATAAATTCATTTTCCAACTTGTCACATTCATAATTCATTCTTTTCACATAATTTTCTTATTCTCATTTTATCAATCTTAAGTCAAAAATTCACACTTTCAATTTTCCATTACCCAATCTCATGACAAAATTCTTTTAAACAAAATATTTATTTTTCATTATGTAAAGACAATTTAATTTTAAAACAAGTTCTTTCTTGCAAAATAGTCTCAAATTCTCCTGTATACTAAACCAAAAGTTATGTAAAATTCTTTATGAAGTCTAGACATTATTAGAGATTTTTCTAATATTTTTCTCAATTTTTATTTGACTTTAAAACTCCTAAAGTATAAAAAAAACAAAAAATATATTTTCTCAACCAAACCCGAAGGCTAGGTTTCGAACCCACACACAACAGCCACGTCAGCGCTACAGTGACCGCACTGTGGCGCCACCGAAGACCACAGAGTCCAAGGCGCCAAGACGAAATGGAATGGGGTATTGGAAATATTAGTTCAAGTCCAGTGCGATTCGGATTTTTTTTAAAAAAGAAAATAAAAAGGGCTTGCCCAGTTTCGAACCCGCAACCCAAGACCAGCCAGAGCTACAGTAGCGCCATGTGGTGCACCCGAAGACCAATAAGTCTAAATGACTAACCCGTCTTAAAAGTGAATTGGGTTGTTTTTCTCCAGTTTTCTGTTTATTACTAATTTTTCATAATTCAAAAACGTTTTTAGTTCTTTTTCTTCTGTTTTTGTATCAAAACTTTCCAGATTATAAACTATATAAATTTACAGTAAAACAATATTTTTATAATCACTATTTGACTTATAAAACATGCATTCTTGGTCCTAATTTATGTTGTATGTCCATAATTTCGACATTGAGAACGAATCATATTTTCACATAATTATAATCAAGATTTCCACAAGAACTACTTTAACTCTTTATTTTTACTTGTTGTTATTCTACAATATTTTTAGAACACAAATTTTCATCTTTCTACATTAGTGTTGCCTTAATTTAGACAATTAAAACCCCATGATGCATTTAATCAATCAATCGTCTCGTAAGCACAATTTTCTCAACAAAGCATAATTCAAATACATATTTCATGGCGACATGATAAATTCTAGCACATTAATCACAATTTTGTCAACTAGCAATCAATTTACCATGCATTCTCTTTAGCTACACTTTTTCTCTATATAAACAACATGAGGCATACTTAGTTTTTCTTATTAATTCTATCAATCCAAACTCTAGCATGATGTCTAAAGTAGAAGCATGAGAAATCACCCACCTATTTGGAGAAAAACGAATAGAAAGCTCCTAGAAATCTCCTAGAATGCACGCATGGATCATTCTCCACCTAGATTGTGCCACAAAGGTGTCTCCTCCTCCTTGTACTAGCAAACCCGAGCTACCCCTCCTTGGTGTAGTCTGGCCTCTCCTTGGATGAGCACACACAAACAAAACTCATCAATCTATTACTCAACAAAAAACTCTCAATCTTTTCTCACTCTAATCTTTTCTTTCTTAATCAATTTTTCTAGTGTACTAAATGATAAGAACTAGGGGGTATTTATACATTTTTTGATTAAGAATAGATGGCTAGGATTAAATCAAAAGGTTAGAAATCAAAGGCTAGGATGAGTTAGAAAGTTGTAGCAACTACCCATGATTGAGAAAACTACCTCTCCATTACCTCCATCTCTCCTTCTCTCTTTGTACCATCCGGCCACACCCCCTAGGCCACTAAACACGTGCTAGTGCAATGAACGTGTCTCACCTAGTACCCCCTATTAATAAGTTGTACATGATCAGTTAATTTATTGTCTACCAAATTAATCTACACTACATGTTATGACAATTAATAGGTAATTTAATTAGTGGACTTCAAATTAGTGGGCCTTAGACCCATGGGTTATTAATAAAACACTTAATTAATTAGGATGGGCTAAATTAGAAAAATAGGCCTTAGGCTTTTTAAAATAGGCTTTTAGAAATTAAAAGAAGGATTTAAAATGATCATTTGTTCATGTTATGAAAGAGATAATTTTTAAGGGAAATGTATAAGAATTTGTACGTGCAAAACACGTAAAATCAATAACTTCTCAATTAATTATAAATAGAAATTTAGGATTTTACGAAGTCCTTCATGGAAAATCATTTTCCTAGCCAAGTCTTTACAGACAGTAAGGTATGGATGTCATTCCCAACGAGTAGTATGTCATCTACATACAATACCAGAAATACAACTGTGCTCTTACTAACCTTCTTGTAGACACAAGGTTCATCTTCGTTCTTGATAAAACCAAAATTTTTGATTGCATCATTGAAACGAAGATTCCAGCTTCTAGAAGCTTACTTTAGTCCATAAATGGATCATTGCAGTTTACACACCTTTCCAGCATTCTTTGGAGTGACAAAACCCTCAGGCTGTGTCATGTACACATTCTCGAGAAGATTTCCATTTAGAAAAGCAGTTTTAACATCCATCTGCCAGATTTCGTCATTGTGATATGCTGCAGTAGCAAGCAAGATCCGAATATATTTAAGCATGACAACTAGGGAAAAAGTCTCATCATAGTCTACACCATGAACTTGCTTGAAACCTTTTGCCACCAACCACCCCTTAAAGGTATGCACGTTACCATCCATGTCAGTTTTCTCCTTGAATACCCATTTGCACCCAATAGGTTTTACCCCTTCAGGTGGGTCTACCAAGGTCCATACTTGGTTGGTATACATGGATTCCATCTCAGATCTCATGGCCTCAAACAGTTTCTCAGAACCTGGGCCATTTATAGCTTCCTCATAAGTCGTAGGCTCATCTTGATCCATGAGCAATACATCACCATATTGAGTCATGAGAAATCCATATCTCTCGGGTTGATGAGGTATCCTATTATACTTATGTAGGCCTTGTGCTACTTGAGCAGGTGATTGTTCCACAACAATTTGTGGAGTCTGTTCCATTTCCACCATTGGTTCGCTGCTACTTTGCGAAGTTTGAATTTCTTCAAGTTCTATTGTTCTCCAACTGGTTCTTTTGGAGACAAATTCTCTTTTTAGGAACACAACAGTCCGTGCAACAAACACTTTGCTTTCGATCGGATTATAAAAATAGTATCCCTTGGTTTCCTTGGGTTATTCTACAAAGAAGGACTTATCAGATTTGGGACCAAGTTTATCAGGGACTTGGCACCATACATAGGCCTCACAACCCCAAATCTTCATGAAAGACACACTAGGATGCCTCCCAGTCCATATCTCATATGGTGTCTCTTGAACCGTTTTAGATGAAACACGATTAAGTGTGAAAGCAACTGTTAATAGAGCTGGCCCCCAAAAGGAGCTAGGAAGATCTGCATGCTCAATCATGGATCATACCATGTCTAATAAGGTCTGGTTTCTGCTCTCAGAGACACCATTCCATTGCGGTGTTCCAAGAGGAGTGAGTTGAGATATTATCCCACACTCTTTTAGATGGTCATCAAAATTTTGGCTTAAGTATTAACGTCCTCGATCTGATCGAAGGACTTTAATACATTTACCAAGTTGGTTTTGTACCTCGTTCTTGAATTCTTCGAACTTTTCAAATGATTCTGGTTTGTGTTTCATGAGATACACAAACCCATATCTGCTGAAATCATCAGTAAGTGTAATGAAGTACTGAAAACCTCCTCTAGCCAATGTGTTGAAAGGTCTACAGAGATCACTATGTATGATACCTAAAAGATCACTAGCCCTTTCACCTTTTCCAGTGAATGGAGCTTTTGTCATCTTTCCCAACAAAAAAGGTTCACATACCTCATATGATTCAAAATCAAATAAGTCCAAGAATCCATCTTTATGGAGTTTTGATATGCGGTTCTCATTTATGTGTTCCAAACGACACTGCCAGAGATAAGTTTGGTTCGTATCATTTGACTTGAACCTCTTAGTATTTATATTATAGACGAGCATTTCGAGGTCGAGAATATAAAATCCATTACTTTGTGCACTGCCATAACAAATATCATTCAAATAAATAAAACAACTTTTGTCCTTTATTATAAATGAAAAACCCCTCTTGTCCAAACAAGATATAGTAATAATATTTCTACTAATAACAAGCACAAAATAACAGTTCTCTAACTCAATAATAAACCCAGTGGGCAATGATAAATGACAAGTTCCTACAGCCAAAGCAACAACTTTTCCTCCATTTCCAACTCGTAGGTCAACTTCGCCCTTAGCCAATGATCTACTCCTTTTGAGATCCTGCACATTTACACAAATGTGAGACTCACATATAGTATCTAATACCCAAGATGAAGAAGTAGATAAATTGACTTCTATAACAAAAAAGCCTGTAGTGGAAGTTTCACTTCCTTTTTTCTTCTTAAGCTCTTCCATGTACTTATGGCAGTTCCTCTTCCAATGTCCGATCTCACCACAGTGGAAGCATGTGCCCTCCTTGGCCACCCAACCCTTAGGTTTCAAGGCAGAAGTGCTAGGCTTGGAATTGCCCTTGCCCTTCCCCTTGCCCTTGGGTTTCTTAATCTACTTTTTGCACTTGCCCTTACCATTGGCCTGTTGAACCATCAAAATGGTCTTTCCCTTGGTAATGTTCTGCTCAGCAGTTCTCAACATGCTTAGCAGTTCTGGCAGATGTTTGTCAATCTCATTCATATCGTAGTTCATGAAGAATTGACAATAACTTTCCGGCAACAATTGCAGGACCAAGTCAGTGGTTAACTCTTGACCCAAAGCGAAACAAATCCTTTTAAGGTTCTCTATGTACCCAATCATCTTGAGCACATGAGTTCCAACAGGGCTTCATTCTGCCAGTTTGCACTGAAACAATGCCTTTAAGACTTCAAGCCGCTCATGCCTAGCCAGCTCTTGGTAGAGCCTCTTAAGGTGTACGATCATATTGTTGGAATCCATGTTCTCATGTTGGTTCTAAATCTCAGAGTTCATGGAGGCTAGCATGAGACATCCAACGTCCAAGGAGTCATCTTGATGTTTATTATGAGCATCCCTTTCGGTGCGAGGGGCACTTGCAGTGGGTGGTTTAGGAAAAGGCTGCTATAGAACATACAACTTTTTCTCATTTCTAAGGACTATCCTTAGGTTCCTGTACCAGTTTAGGAAATTTGTCCCAGACAGTTTGTCATTCTCAAGGACAGATCGCAATGATAGGTTATTTGATGTGTTGGATGCCATAGTAATCTATCAATAGAAATATGCAAAATAAATATTATTTTACAGAAATATCCAAAGTAAGAAATATTTAACCATCAACAGAAATATGCAGAGTATGTATCATGACATTGAAATATTTGAGAAGGTCTTTTATTAAATATACCTCCTACTATATTATTCAAATCAACGACCTTCCTTATTGATTCGGAAAATCCCATCGTAAGATTTTCTAGTAGGCCAAGATCCATATTTCATCTAGTTCTAAGTCAGCTTTGGCTGATCACCCAAAATTCAGTTATTTAGGTAGGGAACATTTCCCAATTACATCATATGCAACTCTTGGATAGTTGGGTGAATAACACTTACTCTAATCTATCTTATAGACTAAAGCCCAAGTCTATGCCTCTAAACCTTCAACCCTATTGAAATAGTTTAGTTAAGTCAGACCCAATGGTTGGCAATTGAATATTACTTTACTCCTATCGTGTCTCACTAGGATAGATAAAGGCACCCTGCTTTGGCTGACCTACAATTAATCGATCCTAGCCTAGACGAGTGCCATGCATTGGAAGGCATCTTATTGCAACTTAGTATTTATTTTGAGGGTTTTTTTTTGTTATTTTATTAGTTGATCACACCATCTATCATCCCCATTAACATACAACAATACATATCATACAAAATCAAAAGCATAAAATTTATGTGACATGGTTGTGGCCCTAACACACTGATTCTCTCAAGCCAATGAGAGTATCAAAAACTGAACAAAGGGATTATACCGTCTTCTCCAAGCAGCTTCCCAATCTTGTCCTTGCATGGTTGTCAATTCCTTGCCTCCTCAGTGAGATTACATTTACATATAAAGAAATAATGTACATTTGGAGTGTAGAGAGAAATGATTACATCGAGAATGTAGAGAGAAAGGCACGACACATAGGTTATATTCAAAATACCAAATATAAATAATACATCACAAAATATAAACCATGCATCACAGAACAAAACCAACCATTACAGAACTAAGGCCACAACCATGTACCATGCATCACAGAACATAATAATCAAAGAATATTTTATGATTTTATTTTGTTTATTTAAAAAGGATTGATTTTTGGGGAATCATTATTGCCCTACGCAGAGCCGTCATGGGGGTTAGGCAAATGGAAGTTGTTTTTGAAGTTCTGGAAACCCCCGCAGCCAACAAGGTAAAATTGGCTACAATGCAGTTGGAAAAAGACACTGGTGTCTGGTGGCAGTCAGTGAAGAGGACTTATGGTGAAGGAAAAATCACTTGGAAAGAATTTCTTGGTGAGTTCAAGGATCACTATTTCCCCTTGGACATCCAAGAGAAGAAGGCAACAAAGTTCTTAAATCTGCAGCAGGGCAGTATGTCGGTACGCGAGTATGAGACTAAGTTCGCGCAATTGTCAAGGTATACACCGGAGCTGGTTGTCGATAAAACAAAGAAGGCAAGAAAAATTGAGCAGGGCTTGATGCCAAATCTAAGGTCCCGAATGATACCTTTGGGGATCAGGAGGTTCGACAAACTTGTCAGGAGGGCAGCCATGATGGATGGAGACATGGATCAGTTCCAGAAGAAGCAGGAAACCTGGAATAGAAATAAAAGGCCATCTACAACACTTCAGAATGGGATGAAATAACCTGAGAAGAAAGGCAGATTCAGTGGGCCTTACCAGAAAGCAGCAGTAGTTAAGGCCGTGACTTGCTTCAACTATGGAGAAGCGAGTCACTACACGACAGCATGTACCAAACCATTAAAGGTTCAGACCTTCTATCAGTGTGGTCGAGAGGGTCACATCAAGCCAAGCTGCCTGCAACTAAAAAAGGATGGTGCAAATGGGAGCAAATTTTAGAGGCAAGAGCGCATATTTGCATTAACTAAGGAGGATGATGGTAACTCAGAAGATGTAATTCAGGGTATGCAAGAATTTTAATTTATTTATTCAATGTATTAAATAAGACTTTGTTTAAGAATAAGATGAAGTTTTGAGTATCATTCTTCATGTATTAGGATATGTTATGATTAATGGAAAAAGTTTTGTTTTTACTGGTTCTTCGCATACATTTGTGTCACCAAATTTTCCAAGGTGTTAGGTGTGGAACCTAATATAGTTCCAGGTAGAGTGTTGTCAGTGGCAGCACCATCAGGGGAGGAGCTGATTGCTGATTGGTATTACGGGGAGGGTGATATCGAAATCGGTGGGAGGCTCTTCAGAATTGATCTCATTGAACTGCAAGTCTGTTAGGTTTCAATGGCAAATGGCAAACACATATTGAATACACAGCGGAAAAATTACAAAAATTATTGAAACTAGACATGGATCCATGCGAAAACCATAAATCGTGTTTGGGAATTATACCTTATGGATGGATCTACTGTCTCCAAGATATGTCGATCACAGCACTGCAATGTTGCGGTAACTCTAAGGTATCCACACGAACGGATCAAAACCAAGCTTTCCTCATGCCGCGGTGCTAGCTGCGGATGGGGCTGTTCCTCACGATCTCTCTCTCACAATTTCTATGACGGCTAGGGTTTTCTCGTGTATCTCTTTTCCACAGATATGCATCCTATATATAGCTGCAAAAAATTAACCCAAAGAGAGTAATGGGGTTGTTGGGGTCACAATCCGACTTGGGTCAGATTCGTGGGTGGGCCTCTGAACTTTAGTCAGCCCATTTAATCTAATTAAATTTCCAAACAATGTCAGGTGTCCAAGTCTTACTTGGATTCCCAATTAAATTCATCTTATGTATTTAAATCCCAATTTCGATGCATTCTAAGTGTGTGACCCTGTAGGTACTCGTTATGTTGTCAGTAATACTAAAATCATATTCTAGTATTACAAACAGTGAGCAGTATCTAGCAATACATCACTGCACTGCTACTCAAGTAACTAGAATGTTAGTGATTAGACATAATCCATCCATGACCAATGTTACCATGTAGTCTAGTTCCTTTCTCCAGATATCTTAATAGACCACAAGGCATAGTGTGTGTCACCCTTGTATAGTTCAATCTTTAGTTTCTTGATGTCCGAGTAGACTTACTAAAACAGATCAGCTCAATATCTCATATTGACTCATTTAAGCACGGCCATGCATTTTGCAGTCTCACTCATTTAAGGTGCCCATAGATATCGCTCTGTTATGAAAAGTTATATATTTTATTACAGGCAATGTTTGACGACATTAAAATATATAACTTCTCATGTAGGAAACCGTAGTGACTTTAAGTCAAAGGACTACATACACCATGTTCACTGTGAGAACCGCTTATGACACTCACGTAACGATCCATGCAGCGTTCTTATGGTGGGTCAGTCCAGTACATTATTACTCTAATATGTACCCATGTAAAGACTTGATATCTCATATCCATAACCCGTGAGATATGGTCATCATTCTACGCACATACTAGTCTCTATGCATTATTGTTGTCATAATTTACAATAATACTTAACTAGGGACATTTAAGAATAGTATTCTGTTTACAACCAATAGGATCTTACAATCAAGTCATGCACTTGATATCCCATGGTATTGAACCTACTATTCTAAGGTCTTTATTATGCTCATTTAATCGTAATAAATAACAAAATAAATGAAATGCCTCATATATGAAATAAAGGACATAATGCAATGTAAACTAGTAATGTCAATACACAACTGGCCTCTAGGGCATACACCAATAAAGTCTTGCGTGTAGATGTGATTGTGGGCATCGATTGGATGACAATTTATAATGCTACAATTGAATGCAAGAATAAAAAAAGTTATAGTGAAGGCACCTACAGTTACTTTTCAAGGGAAGAAGGGAAACTCGAAAGTGGTTGCAGCTATGTCAAGGTTGAAGATTCCAAATAAGGTTAGGGAGATTCCAGTTGTCAGAGATTTTCCTACTGTGTTTGGAAGATCAATGTTTAACCAGGAAGTGCTCCAATATCTGAAGCTCCATACAGGATGGCACCCAAGTTGAAGTGAAGAAGCAGATCGAGAAATTTCTGAGTAAATGGTTCATCAGGCCGAGTACCTCGCCATGGGGTGCGCCAGTATTGCTAGTAAAGAAGAAGGATGGGTCAATGAGGATGTGCATTGAATACCGGGAATTGAACAAGGTGACTATTCAGAACAAGTACTCTCTTCCGCGGATTGATGAACTATTTGATAGGCTTCAGTGAGCAGCAGTATTTTCAAAGATTGATCTGCGATCAGGGTATCATCAGGTGCGAGTTAAAGAGGAAGATGTGAGCAAGACAGCTTTCAGAACTCGGCATGGACTTTATTAGTTTTTGGTGATGCCATTCGGGCTGACAAATGCGCCAGCAGTGTTTATGGATATGATGAATCAGATTTTACTGCCATTCATTGATTCTTTCATAGTGGTGTTCATTTATGATGTACTAGTTTATTCAAAATCAGAGGAAGAGCATGCTGAGCACTTAGCAGAAGTGTTGAAGAAATTGCAGGAACATGTTTTGTATGCCAAACTATCGAAGTGTGAATTTTGGAAGTCAGGGGTGGCGTTCCATGGTCATATTCTTTCTAAGGAGGGAGTGGCCTTTTATCCTCAGAAAATCGAGGCAGTGAAGAATTGGCCTAGACCGACGACTGTGAAGGAAGTGAGGAGCTTCTTAGGTTTGGCAGGGTATTATAGACGGTTCATTCAAGACTGTGCAAAGATTGCAGTTCCGTTGACAGGGTTGACCCGGAAGAATATAAGTTTCACTTGGAATGCTAAATGTGAAGCGAGTTTTACGAAGTTGAAGGAGAGGTTGTCGACAGCACATTTTCTAGTCATGCCGCATACTGGGAAGGACTATGATATCTACAGTGATGCATCACTCAGAGGCTTGGGTTGCGTCTTAATGCAGGAATGGAAGGTTATTACTTATGGATCAAGACAGTTGTGTCCTCATGAGAAGAACTATCTGACGCCAGATCTGGATCTTGCAACTGTTATCTTTGCTTTTAAGTAGTGGAGGCACTATATTTATGGAGAGAAGGTCAATATGTATACTGACCATAAGAGCTTAAAGTACATTTACCAGCAAAGGGATCTGAACCTTCCGCAGAGAAGGTGGCTAGAAGTATTGGAGGACGTTCTCCCTGAGATTTTGTTTCATCCGGGCAAGGCGAATGTAGTGGCTGATGGACTTAGTCGGAAGAGTAGTCTGTCAAGATTGATTACGACAAAGAAAGACCTGTCAACAAAATTAGATGGGGCAGGTATCGAGGTGGTACTACAGGGTTTGGGATGTCTTTAGCACAGTTGAGGCTTCAACCTTCATTGAGGGAGCAGATTATAGAGGGCCGAAAATCAGATACAGGGATTCAGAAAATGGTACAACAAATTTTAAATGGCAAGTTATCAGAATTTTGTGTCTAAGATGGGGTCCTATGGATGTGCGAGAGCTTGTGTGTACCGGAGAAGGCAGATCTGAAGGAGGGCATCTTGTAGGAAGCACACAATACCTTGTTATCAGTACATCCTGGAAGTACGAAAATGTACAAGGACATCAAGCAGCACTTTTGCTGGCCAGGATTGAAGGGATATGTTGCAGATTTTTGTGGTGAGATGTTTGACTTGCTAGCAGGTCAGAGCAGAGAATCAGAAGCCTGGAGGCTTGTCGCCGCAGTTGCCTATACCAGCGTGGAAGTGGGAGAATATTAGTATGGATTTTGTCACTGGTTAGCCAGGAGTCCGAAGGGCAATGACTCGATTTGGGTCATTGTGGATCGTTTAACAAAGCTGGCTCATTTCTTATCGATGAAGATTACAAGGTCCTTAAAGAAGCTGGCAAAGCTATACATTGAAGAGATTGAGAGGCTTTATGGGGTTCCCGTGTCTATTAGTTGAAGCCCAGAGTCGGCTGAAGGGTTATGCAGATACTCGGTGTAGGGTCTTGGAGTTTAAGATTGGGGATGCAGTGTTCCTCAAAGTGTCTCCGACGAAGGGAGTGATCAGATTTGGGAGAAGAGGCAAGTTGGCACCGAGGTAGATTAGGCCATACAGGATATTGAGGCAGATAGGTAAGACGGCGTACCAGTTAGATTTTTCTGAAGAGTTGGCTCAAGTGCATGATGAATTCCATGTATCAATGTTGAGGAAGTATGTGCCAAATCAGAGTCATCAGTTGACGGAAGTGCCCGATGGGTTGCAACTAAACTTGAGATATAAGGAGCAGCCCGTAGAGATTGTTGATCGACGAAAGTCATACCAATGGTCAAGTTACTGTGGAGGAATTAGATATTCGAGGAGGCCACTTAGGAGCCGGAGGACCGCAAGAAGATTGATTTCCCTGAACTCTTTGTGTAATTTTATTATTTTGCTTCAAAATGGTTTCTTTCCCCATTAACAGTAGTTCTGAGGACAAAACTATTCTAAGGAAGGAGTAATGTAACATCCTAGAAATTTTGAATTTTTTTTTTTAATAAATTGTAATGTATTTGGTGAATTATTAAACATTTTCTCAAATATATCATTTTGCATGTGCAAAACACATGCAAATATTTTTCTTGGAAAGTGGAAAGTTAGAAAATTTATTTGGGAAACCAAATTTTTATTTGTAAATAAAAATTCTGAATTTTCTGAATTTTTACAAAAATTTTTGGACATATTCACAAATATCTCAAAGTCAATGATTTTTTTATAAAATCGACACTCGGTGATTTTTTGGAAAGAAACATATTTTCTAGGCTATTATGAGGTCGGCCAGATTTGGGGGATTGGGAAGGTTGTGATGGAACTGAGATGATTCCCTGGACTACGGATTGGTGTGCGTATTGATCGTTAAATATAAACAGATTAAAAATGTGATCTAACCCTATATAGCGGAATCTAGGGTTCACAAATTATACCTGCAGTGAGAAGAAGACGACCGCGACCCCAAGATCTTCTGCACGTATTCCTTCCTCAGGTTGGACGTCGTGTGGGCGACGATCTCCCAACCTTTCTTCTCCTTGGCTGACCTCTCTTTCTCTCCTTACGTGAATCACGAGTTTTGAGAAAAAAAATCTTATATTTCAGATTGTCAATGACGGCCAGAGAATAGAGGATATATATAAGGCTATGGCAGGGACCTATGAGGAGAAATTAGGGTTAGGTCTCCTAACGAATTTGGGTATCCCGTGTTCAGCCCGAACACACAACCCAGGCCCATTAAAAATAGCTCGGTCCACTAAGGAGCTATTGTTGCACTACCTTCCTAATCCCAAATTATATTTATGGGCTCCTTTTATTATATGCTCGTTCAACTCCCCATGTTAAGATATCGAATGTCCGTCGATCAAATTAAGTTACTGACAACTATATTGATCAACATCTTTTATCCTTAAGTAGTACCACTCAACTTTATTTGTCATATCGGATGTAATCCACCTGCAGGGTTTACATGACAATCCTTATGAGCTCCTTAAGGGGACATCATCAACCCGACGTATCGGGACATGGATTCCTTTTACAATCAACAGTCCATCATACATACAATGCTATTATCCAATTCATAGAGGTTGTTGATCCATAATGAATCTCACTCTTTTATGAGTCAAAGTAATGCACACTGCATATACATGTCTGTTATTATATCTGGATTAAGAGCATAAGCATCCATAATAACAGAGGTGTTTGTTCTCTTTTGTAGTCAGTACAAAAAGAACAACCTCAAGTGGTCATGTTCAATACACACAAAGTGTACTAGTGTAAACCTATAGTCAAGACAGACTAATACCAGATTACACTACAACCTTTCCAATGGATTGTCCAAGTCCGTCTAGGTTGTGAACTATTTATATATTCCATAGGGAACTGATAATATGATCTTCTATGTGTCACCTCACACCATATTATCAACCTTATAGAATATCAGACACTTGCATTAATATTATAATAAACACAATATGCAAACATATGCCCATATGATTCTCATTCAAAAAAATAAGGAAATAAAGTTAATACAAAAGTGATGCTTTCAGTATATAACCCTAACAGGTTGGATTTTTACTCAAATTGGTTGATTAAATCTAACAAATCTATTTAGAATACTAAATTATAAAAAACATGTTTTTCCTAGGGGTTTTTTGTAAAAACATCGTATTAAACCCTAGAATAGCAGCTGGCCTATTTCTGCTGCAGAAAACAGCCGCCCTCTGTTGTGAACGCAATTTCTTCCCAATTATATTATCATTTTCAGAGTTTGGAGCCTTGAAGATCCCAATTTCGCAAGGAGGAGAAGGAGCATCGTTCCTCACTATTGTTATCTTCTTTGAATCTTCTTTGAGGTGGGCAATGTTCCTACTCTCTTGATATGTTTCTTTTATTATTTTTTTCTTTTGAACAGTAGAGATCATTCTAGGGTTTGGAATTAGTGAATTGTGATTCTATTGGTATGATGATATTGGGTATTATGAATTGATTGTTGAGAGGAATTATTAAATAAAGATTGATGATAATGAGATAAAAATCTAATTTTGATGACACGACACCCCCTATCTGATCTTCTCTTATACGATCAATGTTTAATACATGAAAGATTGTGTTAAATTGTGAAAATTTAAACTTGTATGAACCTTTATAGATGATTGGAGTTGTCTTATGTTTTAAACATTCATGCTGGTTAAAGATTGTAGCGCCCCGAATTCCTAACTTAGGAACTCGTGACACACTCTAGGATCTCTCTTCAAATGAGTCACAACACAACAAAAATCACAATAAATTAAAAACTTTTATTACATCAAATTGTTATTACAATGTCCATTGATTACAATGATTACAACAATCTTGATACATCATGAATTTACAAGGAATGGGACAGTAAATCTTCACTTGGATGCTTTCCCCTGCTAGAGTTTTCCCGCGCCTCCCAAATCGGTGATCTTGCAACTGAAAATTGTGGGCACGTCAGTTGAATACAACTGACAAAATTCTATATTTGGCTATCCTCTCTATGTCATAATATAATTATTCCAAACCTCAACAACCACAAATATTTGATGTAAAGAAAAAGTGAGCAAACACAAGTGTCGGTGTATGCCATGACCTAATCTAATGCACACACTATGCACACATGCTCCTAAAGCTAATGCACGCTTGGTTGAAAGATATGCATCACATTCTACACATCCCCCAACCAAACTACGTCCTTTATTTGATGGGACTCGATCCCCCGCTATGCATCGTACTCTTGTGCTCTCTCCTGTCTCTGATTCTAGTGATGGTGAGGCTGTAGTCGTTCGGCTTACCCCAGTCGTTGCTGTCAATAGTGGTGTCCATTACCTCGTCTTTTACCCACTATGCCCGGGATCTCAGCCGCAGGCTTACTCTGTCACGGCTGGGGTTACAGTCGCAGGCTTACTCCCTCATGACTGGACACATGGTATGTTGTTGTATTTACGCCTCCCCAGACCTCAACCAAAAGCTGATATATGGACACCAGGGCTCATTGCCGAAGGACATAGAGCCTTTCCCATAGAGTCTCGCTCACCGTGCCTTTCTCTAAGCCTCGTGCCCGCATTGATCAATAAAGGACCTGACGGATATAGGGTTTTCCCAACTCTGCTACCCTCGTCCTTACACTAGAGCAGAACTTGCAGTCGAGATGACGTCAACACTCCAAACCTCCTCAATGGTTGTTACGGACATGAAGGCATTCATGCCGCAGACAGTGGAGCCCCCACAGTGTTTCACTCTCCAGAGAAACTCAGGGTCCCTGTCCCCATTAAACGAACCTAGGATTTGGCCAGACGTGATCACGCCATGAGTCCCCCTGATAGGCGAACAACCTTCGCTAGTGCCTATCCTTACATTCATCCCAGACTCGATCTATTCCTACCAAAACACCAATGCTACCCCACTGCAAGATTAAGGATACAATTAATTACATGATTACTAGCATTTCTTTTATCACCAGATTACTAAGATCCATGACACTAGCCAATCTCTAATCCTGTTTAATTTTTCTTATTAGATGTATGAACCTCTAGGCGAGCCTAGAACTATCTAATATTACCCATTCCCTTAGTTATGCGATCTATCTACCATTTCCAATCCCTAACTTGGTAATCTACTTAGCTTGCTATGAACAACTAGTTAAGTTCTACTTGTACTCTTTCTAATTAGTTACCTTTATCATTAATGGATCTTAACCCATCCACAATAGGACTCAACTAGCCCTCAAATATGGCCCAAGGGTTGGCCCACCTCGGCTTACACTTGGCATGATCCGATGACGAACTGACTCCGTCGATTGCCTCAACCGCCATCTACGCTTGGAGTTCGATCGCAACCTCGGCTCGACCAACAAGTAGCTCCCGCTAAACTTCATGCTCCACGGTCCTCGACAAGTGGTAGCTCCAAACACAACCATGGAATCCATCAATGCACGGAGAATACGTCGGCGCACGAGTCATCTCCTCCAACGCGTTCGATGCGACATTCTACCCGTCTAGATTTGTCAACAAGACTTATTCCTACAGTCTCAATACTCAAACTATGTATCCCAATAAGGTATACTACACTAGGAGTGTGTCCTAACCCATGAATACACAAAAAGGGGTGCTAGAAGCCCTAAAAATGACAATTTATAAATCCATACAGCAAGCATACATTTGGCATTTATGCCAAAACGGAGTCATTCCCGGTCCCGTTTCTTTGAAGAATCGCGATCGGGCGCTCCCATACTTCTACTCAAGGTAGACAGCAAGTATAAGAACACATTGGGCATGAATTTTGTCTCAAAGTGGTCAACAACAACACCCCAACATCCATTACAATTTCTACTTCAAAACAGTGAACAACATTGTCTATATTGGGGTCTACAAGCAATTATGAGCTTCTCTTAGCAAGGAACTTTAGATAATTTAATTCCTAACTCATATCCACATCTATAACATGATTTGTGACCTCAAACAACAACTCTAAGCTAATTTTGTTCAAGTTCAAACTCATTTCCATGGACATGGTGCAAAACAGTGAGCTCTATGATTCATTGTGTTTCAGTCGTCACTTGCAATTTTGATATACATTCGTACACGTATCCAAATCGTGATTTCTTAGACATTCCAGAAAGTTCTGTGTGTCTACTACAACTTCCTGGTTTCAAGTCTCTTTAGATAAGGTCGTTTACATGCTCTCATGGTTCCATTTTTAACATGCATACAGATTCCCAGAATAACAGATAACATTAACACAATCATGAGATAAAATCAATTTAAAATAGCATATGGTGTCAGAACATTATGAAATTTCAGAATATAGCTACTTTCACATGATATTATAGCTACTTTCACATGATATTACAACACCTCCAAAAACTAGGGCTTTTCATAAAGTGGATCTTGAGTTATGCCTTTTTTATTATCACCCAAAGCAGAGCATTCAACACATCAGTTCTGTTTAATAAAATAACTAGCTAAGTTTGCATAATTTTATTAACATAGCTACAGTGACCCAAATCTCGTGAAATTTGAGAAATACGTCTTATATACATTCAAAATTGACATACTAAAATTTCATATCATTCCCACAAGCATGCAGCAAGATACAAGTCACTTTTCTCACAACAGTAATAATAATTCTGTTTCTTTTTCTTCTGACCAGCATGCAAGTTTGTATTTGATTTTAATAGCAGACAAAATCATAAAAATCTAGAAAATTACTTAAGGTACACGAAACATGAATGATCATCACGTAAAAATTTCAAGTTATTCCAACCATTAGTTTTCAAGTTATGAGGTACGGACTGACAGCAAAAA
Source organism: Hemerocallis citrina (assembly GCA_017893485.1). Lineage (NCBI taxonomy): Eukaryota > Viridiplantae > Streptophyta > Magnoliopsida > Asparagales > Asphodelaceae > Hemerocallis > Hemerocallis citrina. Next base: position 124,577,873 of record CM030360.1, read on the forward strand.
TTTTAGCTTTTAACATGATTTTCTATTTTGGATTTCTTAATACAAAACGAGTTATTAAGATTCATTCTAGAGCATGCATGTCATTTTTCAGTCACTACAATCATCATTTAACAAGCCAAACAACATAGAGATTAGAAACACCCACCTTGATGATATGGTGAAAATGTGGCCCTACAAGCTCCTAGCTTCAAGATTGACCTCCTTGCTCCTAGTTCCTTGCCTTCTTGGCTCCTTGGCTCCTCCTCCTTGGCTTCTCTTCTTCTATGTATTCCCAATCAGTAGCAAGGTCTCTCTTACTCTTTTTTTTTCTTTTTCTTTTTCTCTTGAGTGTGGAAGTTGTAGGAGGTGGAAATGAGAAGTGGAGATGAGAGGGGTTTAAAAGAACAGCAAAGAGAGCATGGGGCGGGGGGGGGGGGGGGGGGAGTTTGGCCGGATTTGCTCATGGGGAAGTGGGGAGAATCTCCTCTTGGATTAGATGATGAGGGAGGTGGAGTGTGGGAGTGGAGAAGAACTCATCATGAAACAGTTTGGGTTCAAAAAACCCTAACCCTAGTTCTTTTTTCCCTCCTTTTCCCTCCACGTTGACTGGCCTAGTCTTGGGCTTCTTTTTTTTTCATTTTGTGTTTGTTTTTGTTTTTTTGTTTTTGTTTTGTTGTTTTGTTTTGTTTCATTGGGCCTCTCAAGCCCAAACTCAAAAATAAAACATATATTCATATATATGTTCATGTGCATAGTTGGAGGTTATTAGTAAAAATATAAGAATAATTCCTTTAATAAAAAAATATATAATTTTAGTAATGGTAGAATTTAGTTTGTTTATAAAACGTATTCATCAGAATTAGGGTCATTACATCACTCCCTCCTTAGAATTGTTCTTTCCTCAGAACTACGCTTACTGGGAGGACAAACATAAATGAAAATTCACACAAAAAACTCCGGGTAAGTCTCCTGCATTCGGCTCTCTGGCTCCCAAGTAGCTTCTTTGATGAATTGATTCCTCTAGAGAACCTTGACCATCGGAATGATCTTGTTTCTCAGCACCTTCTTTCGACGATCTATTATCTCCACAGGTCATTCCCTGTAGGAGAGGTCCACTTGCAAGTCTTCTGGAATTTCGGGCAGTTGATGACTCGGGTCTGGCACGTACTTCCTCAGCATGGAGACGTGGAAAACATTATGCACCTGAGATAACTCGGGTGGCAGTTCCAACCTATAGGCGGCTTTACCGATTCTTTTCAAGATTCTATAGGGTCCAATGTACCTCGGGGCCAGCTTGTCACCCCTTCCAAATCAAACTACGCCCTTGGTCAGAAAGACTTTCAAGAATCTCCTTCCTCATATTCTAGCTCCCTACGGCGGGTATCGGAATAGCTCTTCTGCCTGCTCTGCGTGATCTGCAGTCTCTTTCTTATTAATTGAACCTTATTCGAAGTCTGCTGTACAATTTTCGGTCCGAACATCTGCCCCTTGCCCACTTCATACTAGCATACGGGTGTCCTACATTTCTTCCCGTACAGTGCTTCGAATGGGGTCATCCCGATACTAGCCTGGTAGCTACTGTTGTAAGCAAATTCAACCAGCGACAGATGCTTCTCCAAGCTCTGTAAGCAAATTCAACTAGCGATAGATGCTTCTCCAAGCTTCCTCCGAAGTCCAAGATGCATGCTCGGAGAATATCCTCCAAAATTCTTTTCACCCTTTCTGTTTGTCCATTGGTTTGTGGGTGAAAATCTGTACTGAAATCTGTCCTTGTCCCCAGTGCTGTCTGTAGGCCCTTCCAAAATCGTGAGGTAAATCTCGCATCTCTATCAGAAACTTTAGATACTGGTACACTATGTAGTTTCACGATCTCCTGAATGTAGACTTCTGCCAACTTCTTCAAAGATCAGGTTGTCCTCACCAGTATAAAATGCACTGATTTCGTTAACCTGCCCACGACCACCCAAATGGAATCATTCCCTCTGGGACTTCTTGGTAATCCCGTGACGAAATCCATACTGATGTCCTCTCACTTCCGTATTGGAATGGGCAATGGTTGTAGTAATCCTCTAGGTTTCTAAATTTTTGCCTTTACTCTCTGACAAGTGAGACATCTGGCTACGAACTTCACTATATCTTGCTTCATTCCGGCCCACCAATAGAACTGCTTCACGTCTCGATACATCTTTGTGCTCCCTAGATGAACTGCCAGCAAGGTGGTGTGTGTTTCCTTCATGATCTCCTCCTTAAGATCCTCCGCCTTTGGCACACACAACCGGTCTTCAAACCATAGCACTCCTTCTTTAACATTGAACTTGGAAAGTTTCCCTTCGTTCACTTTCTCCTTGAGTGCCTGGGTCTCCGCATCGCCATCTTGACTCCTTTTCACTCAGTCCTTCAGACTTGGTTGGAGCTCTAATCGAGCAAATATAGCACCCACCTCTTGAGAAATCATTTCGATACTGACTCTCCTTATTTCTTCTTCTAACTCCTTCCTTGTAGCTGTTAGCATGGAAATGCTCCTCTTCCTGTTGAGTGCATCTGCCACCACGTTGGCCTTTCCTGGATGGTACAAAATCTCCGGCCTGATATCTTCCAACACTTCCAACCATCGCCTCTGCCTCAAATTTAAGTCCTTCTACTGATAGATGTACTTTAAGCTCTTGTGGTCTGTGTACATCTCCACCTTTGCTCCGTAAATATAATGTCTCCATATATTCAAGACAAAGATGATAGTAGCTAAATCTAGGTCATGAGTTAGATAGTTATTCTCATGTGGTCGGCGCTGCCTTGATCCATAGACAATGACTTTCCCCTTTTGCATCAGAACACATCCAAAACCCAAGTGAGATGCATCACTGTAGATCACTTACCCTTTATCCGGTAGAGGTAAGACTAAAATCGGTACTGATATCAGTCGGTTCTTCAGCTTCTGGAAATAGGCTTCACACTTGTCAGTCCATTCAAACTTCTTGTCCTTCCTGGTAAAAGCTATGAGTGGTACCGCAATCTTGGCATAATCAAGAATGAACTTCCTGTAGTACTCGGTCAAACCCAAAAAGCTCCTCACTTCCTTCACTGTCCTTGGCTGAGGCAAATCCTTCACAACCTCTATCTTTTATGGGTCAGTGGCCACTCTCTTCTTAGAAAGGACATGGCCGAGGAAAGCTACCTCTGGCTTCTAAAATTTGCACTTGGAAAGCTTCTCGTATAACTCTTGCTCTTGAAGTCTACTCAGAACTGCAGACAGATGCTTGGCATGATCCTCATTGGTGTTTGAGTACACCAGAATGTCGTCTATGAAGACCCCCACAAATGAGTCGATAAATGGCCGTAGGACTCGATTCATCAAATCCATGAAGACTGCTGGAGCATTGGTCACTCCAAATGGCATCACTAGAAACTCATAGTGCCCATGCCGCGTCCTGAAAGCTGTCTTTGGTATGTCTTCCTCCTTGACACGAACCTGATGGTAACCTGATCCTAGCTTGATCTTTGAGAACACTGCGACTCCTTGTAGATGATCGAACAAGTCGTCGATCCCGGGAATTGGATACTTGTTTTGAACTGTGACCGTGTTCAATTCCCAGTAGTCGATACACATCCTTGATGACCCCGTCCTTCTTCTTGACCAATAGCACAGGTGCTCCCCATGGTGAGGCACCAGGCCTGATGAGTCCCTTCTGTGGCAACTCCTGTATCTGCTTTTTGACTTCATTATGTTCCACCAGTGCCATACGATACGATGTCTTTGATACGGGTGCGCTGCCTGGCTGGATCACGATACTGAACTCTACATCCCTTGGTGGGGGTAGTCCTAGTAACTCCCCCAAAAATACGAGTGGAAAGTCTCATACAATGGGTATCCCCTTGACTTCCGTTGGCACTTTACACCCGGCTGTAGCCGCCAAAATCTTCCCATTTTTCTTCATCCCTTGAAACACAATTTCCTGTTTCTCGGGTATGGCTAGGGTCACCTTCTTCCCTTTGCGGTCGATATTCTCCTTGCACTTGGACATTCAATCCATCCTGATTAGCACATCAGCTCCCACCAAACCCAATTCCAGCAAGTTTATACTGAAAGTTTCTCCTCCAATTTGGAGTTTATAGTCCCTGTAACCTACATCCGTAGTAAGAGTTCCTCCTGATGGTGTAGCTACCATTAAAGCTAACTCAGGGGTTGCCTCCTGGGTGCGACTTAACTTTTTTGAAAAAGACTTCGACACAAAAGAATGAGAGGATCCACTATCAAACAAAACATTGGCTTACATTCCATTGACATCCAAACAGTCTGTTACAAAAGAGTTACATTTCCATCAACTTCATTTCCATAGTTCAAGTACAAAGCAAAAAAATAAAGTTACATTCTATTCGTACCCATAATCACTCCTTCATCTTCATCGGCATTCTCTTCTGTGAGCGCAAAGATGTGCCCCTATCGGAAGGGCTTCTTCCCTTTGTTGTTGGTCTTCGGGGTGGGGGTGGTTGCATTGTGTTTCCTTCGCAGCTAGGGTAGTCTGTTCTATATTGCCCCGCCTTTCCACAATTGAAACAGGTGACGGAAGTTGGCTGCACCCTCTACTTTGGGCACTGGCTCCTCATATGTCCTAATTCTCCACGTCCGAAGCACTTTATCGGCCTGCTTGCTCCTGCACCATTATTTACTTTTGAAACATTGGACTGGGCTCATGCTTTCTGAAATTGGCTGCTGGCATCGGCTGCTTTCCTGCGTTCTAATTTCATGTCCTACCTTGCGGTGGCTGGTTCTGGTTCATATCTTGTTCGATCATTGCCGCCCTCTGTAATGCCCCGATTTCCATATACTGGGAAACCGTGACATAAGCCAGAATCTTTTCTTCAATTACTCACAATACACAAAAAAATAGGAAAATTTAAAACTTTTTATTCAACACAAATGTATTACAAGTCTGAATGTTATACAACTACAATACATCTGATTAACAACCTGCTTTTGCGCGCTAATAGTGTTACAATAATACCTTGACAATCCCAAGTATTACAACTTTCCATAATTTACATCAGAGTACAATGAATGAAGAACAACACTTGGTAATTCCCACTTGGGTACTTTTCAACTAAAAGATAATCAACATAAATATTACAGCGGAACTTAAAAGACATCGACTCCTCGCTTTCCTTGCCTTGAGTCCTCCTGAATCTGGTACCTGTACTTCTGCGATCCAGTACCTATTGAAGTGGGGACGTCAGTATTCACTGACGCTTTAAGGCTGATAACTTAGCAGCGAATCTCCCAAAACAAACATACAACATGGCAATGTGTCGGTGTAGTTTAAGTGTTCGTGAGTGCTATAACTAGAATCTAATGCAAAATTAACCAAAGCTAGGATGCTCCTATTCTAATGCCAGCAAGTCTTCGAAGCAACATCAGCATATACTACATGCGCCCATCTCAAGCCGTCTCTTCATTATAGGGATTTGAACCCGCTCTATGCGTTCTACTCTTGTACTTCACTTGTTTCTGAAGATTAGACATGATTGAGGAGGTGGCCCTACAGCGATCTAGTTCCGCCAGGCATACCAGACCTTCCTCAAATATCTTGACGAATCTTTGGAGTTTCCGCGAAATTAGGTTAGCTCGAAGCCTCCCAGCCGCCCCCTAGCCCGACCGTAGTCTATGGCCCTCGCCCTTAGATACAAGCTAAGACGGAGTTTGGGGGGGGGGGGGGGGTCCATCCCCTGGCTCCGACAGGAATCGCTCCCACTTATCAAGGCACTTCAGAAATTAACAGACGAGATACGGATCCCCTGCTCCCAACTCGTGAGAAGGCACAGACCGTATCCCTTTGATAAGAAGGGTACAACCCAATAACACCGCCTAATGCAGGCCTATATGACAGGTTGGATCATAAGGAATCACTCTTAACACCAACTCCTTCCCTTCGGCAAAGGATGATAATAATAATGGCTAAGTAGTAAAAGCCATAGGTTACTACTCTATCAATGTCACTAACCCTAAACAACTGAGGGATGACAACAGAACTTACACAACATGCTGAGTCTTAAGTAGACTTTGCAAGACAACTTTACTAGGCTGCTCATCCTAGACTTACCAGAATCCCTAAGGATCTGATCCATGGCCTATCGATGTAAGACCCCGGCAATACGAATGTACCTGCATGCCACTACCCTGAACTTGGATTCCGTCTATACTCCGGTCCGCGATCAACCTACACCGGTTAAGATCCGACGGTACACAAGGAGTGACTCGTCCACAGTCCCTTAGGAGTAAAAAACCATATGTCTTGATGGTCGATAGCCCCTAGGGTAATAATATCGCCCTAGACAAGCACAACAAAGTTGCGTACTAGCTAATAAGCCATATACGAGTAAACCGAATACATACGAGCCAATATGCTACGTATGAACCAACAACTACATACGAGCTAGGCGGGCTTCGTATGAGACAACAACATACATACCAGCCAAATAAGCCGTGTATGAGACCAACAGCTACATACGGCCAGTCGAGCCGCGTATGAGACAACATACATGCGAGCCAAATAAGCTGTGTATGAGACCAACAGCTACATACAGGCCAGTCGAGCCACGTACGAGCGCAACCCTATACAAAACAACCATACAGGTAAACAGACCTAGAAGCAACTAAATGTGCTTACTAGCAACTTGATCTTCTATAATTAGAAGCAACAGAAAGATCTACTAACAGTCTAAAACATGCATTCTACCAATGAGAAGCCCTAAGCGACATAACAACTTTTATCGAGCTAACAATGACTAGTGACCTTCCCAACCCTTATTACCCATAAGGATGAGGAATGTCCCCATGATAAGGTCTAATTTCAATTAGAACCTCACACAACTAGAATCCACGGTTTATTTTCCCAAATGAACTAGAACTATATGCAACTAGATTCTAGGGTTCTTTCTCAAGTTTGAGCTAGAATCACCTAGGGGCTAGATGCATGGGTTCATGGTTCCTTTCTAATCTTTCACTACCATATACAATCCAAGCATGGTTCTTTTAACTAGAATGCTACAACACCATTCAAGCATGCATGGCTCTAACTATGTAATCTCAAACATGGGATTCCTTCTAGGGGATTAACTAGAACTACTTTACAACACAATATTGCAACCACAACATGGTGGTTCTTCACTAACACCACAACTACAACATGATAGTTTCTTACTAAACACTTCAACTATAACATGAAGGTTCTTCATTAACACTACAACTACAACTTGGAAGTTTCTTTGCTAACACTACAACTACAATGTGATAGTTAATACTATAACTACAACATGAATAGTTTCTTTACTAAACACTACAACTACAGGCATGGATACAACTTAAGTAGGAAGCTACTATAAGTTAAAGCATGAATAGCTACTAGATTTAAGCATGGTTAATTGCTACAACTTAGCATGAGTACTAATAATTTAGCATGGTATACAACAAAGCATGATTTTCTTTACGACTTTATCCTACAATAATTAGCATGGTATACCACTTCATTCTACAACAATCTTAAGCATGGTAGGAACCCACAACGATCTTTAAGCATGACATACTACTTAAGCATTCCTACAACAATCTTAGGCATGGTAGATAATTTAAACATCAATCCTACACATTTCTAAGCATGGTATATGACATAGCATGAATCTACAATATTCCTAAGCATGGTATTCTGCTTCAACATTAATCTACAATAATCTAAGCATGGTAGGTAATTAAATATTAATCCTACAACAATCTAAGCATGGATATATACTTAGCATGAGTCTACAATATTCCTAAGCATGGTAGGTAATTTAAGCATAAATCCTACAACAATCTAAGCATGGATATATACTTAGCACGAGTCTAGAACATTCCTAAGCATGGTAGGTAATTTAAACATAAATCCTACAACAATCTAAGCATGGATATATACTTAGCATGAGTCTACAACATCCCTAAGCATGGTAGGTAATTTAAACATAAATTCTATAACAATCTAAGCATGGATATCTCTACTACTTAAGCTTGTATCTTTTCCTACAACTACTTAAGCATGGTAGAAAGCATGAGTATCAATCCTACAATATTCTAACATGGTATATAGTTTTCCTTATTATATCCAACCTACCCAATCTAGCATGGATAGAATATAAACATAGAAATTGCTACAACTAAGCATGGGTAATTACTTTAACTTAAGCATGGAAAATTGCTACAATTAAGCATGGATAATTAGTACACCTAAACACTTACTTTAACCTAAGCATGGATACTACAATTTATCCTACAACAAGGTAAGCATGATTTACAACATAGCATGAGTTCTTACTACATGGTAGTCAATATAAACTTGGCTCTCCTACAACATGGTAGGCAACATAAACATAGCTTTCCTACAACATGGTAGGCTTTAAAAACATGGACTTCCTACAACAATCTAACCTTGGGTATCTACTACAATTTAAGCATGGGTTACTACTACATTTAAAACAAGAATGTCTATTTACTACTTCAACATAACCCTTATATATAAACATCTACTACTACTTAAAGCATGATCTTTACTTAGCTAAACCAAGACTTCTTATCTTTATGAATTACAATTCCTAAAACATTTAGAAAAGAATCCAACCTTATACTACAAAAATCTACTTTCTTTATACATTACAAGCCTACATAATACAACATTCCTTTCTTTAACCTCTTAGTTCCTACATACAACAAAGTATACTTTTTATTAACTAAGAGTTAACAAGGTTTGTTAATTATCAATGTAAAGAGTAATAACAAAAGAACGGCCTATTTAATAGTCTACAACCCCAAAGTGAGTAGTAATTATTCTACTTCACAACCTCCATATGATTATGTCAAAGTCCTTGTTTGAGTTCTACAACCCAAAATGGGTATATATATAATGTTCTTATGCATATGTATGAGTCCAATATCAAGTCCTACAACCCAAAGTGGGTGTATACACAAACCACATTTGCTTATGTTTATTTAGTGAAAATAATAACACAAGAACAACAAATTACAACCATAAAAGTTCAACCCTTATGTTCTTATTTAGTCCTACTATTCACTTTCATGTGGTCATTTGATTCATGCCACCATTCATAGTCCATGTGGTCTCATTACCAACAACATACCCAACAAAACCACCACACAACCAAAAACAACTCACCAAAGAAAACAAAAACCAAAGGAACAAATCAAAAAATAAAAAGAATAAGAACAACAAATTCAAACAAACAAGAACAAAATGGAGAAGCCCCCACCTTTTACACAAGGTAGGAAGAACTAGCTTGCACACCTTCTCCTTCCCCTAAGCTCTTATGAACTCCTAAGAAAACCTACAAATATAAACTCTCAAGTTAGAGGTTGTTCTCTATTTCTTTTCCTTTCCTTTCCTTTCTTTTTGTCTTTGTAAAAATGAGACATGAGTGAAGGGAGGGGGTATTTATAGGTGGGGGATAAGGTGGAGAGTGCAAAATTGCACTCACCATTATGCACAAAACCCCCTAGGGGAGGTGGGCCGGCCATGCTTGTAGGGTGAAGGAGGGTATGGTGTAGGGTATGGTGTGAGGGTGAGGTGGAAGAGAGAAGGTTTCCAGAAGATTACTCCTTAATCTCTTATGCATTCTAAACCCTAACTTAATCCTTCTAATCCCGACTTAGCCATTTATCATGCAAGAGAAGTATTTTGTCCCAAAATACACACTTACATAATTTGTACAATGTACTAATTTGGTACAATACAAAGATACGTATATATATATGCATATACCGAAAATATTAGCATAAACCGTATAAAAATAACTTAATTTTGAAAATAATAATAAAATAAATTTTATTATCAATTCGGAAGATCACGGTACCAATTTGATACACAACGGATGTACACAGACTGGTATATGTGTACAGATAATGTTTATGAACAACCCGGGTGAAAATCACCAAAATACTTCAATTATGGAATTAAAACCAAATTATAATAAAATAAGAATTTATACAATGTAATATCCGCTCGGGATATTACACCCTCCTTACCAGCTTGTCAAACCTTCAGATACATAATAGCACCATCCTCGTCCTTAACGCCGGTTTCAACCCTTGCTCCAACTGTTTGGCCTTCTTTGCCTCATCTTGAACCATCTCTAGGGCGTAACGAGATAGTTGGGTAAACTTTGTCTCGTACTCCCGGACAGTCATGTTTCCCAGTCGCAGATTCACGAACTCCATTGCCTTCTCCTCCTGAACGTCCAACGGGAAGTAGTGCTATCTAAATTCCTCCAGAAAGTCATCCCAAGTGAGCAGTCCTTCACCCAGTCCGCGTTTGACGGACTGCTGCCATACGCCAGCGTCCTTTTTTAAGAGAATCGTCGCGAGTTTCACCTTGCTCCCATCGGGGGTTTCCAGCACTTCAAAGACTGTTTTGACCTGGCAGATCCAGTTGTCTGCAGCAGTGGGGTCTGCCTGTCCTTCGAAAATAGGCGGCTTCATTCTTTTAAAGGACTCCACCATCTTCACTGGATTGGGGACAACATTCCCGACGTTCACTACAGGGGCTACGGGTGGTGGCACGAAATTAAGTTGTGCCTCTATAAAGGTGGTCATCGCCTGATGCATGCGTGCGAACTCGGTCTCAACGTTGAGGCCTGCATTATTGGCCCCAACCCCTTCATTTCTAGCTCTATTTCCGCCACGGGTATTCCTCGACATCTAGATAATGAAAGTCAATACAGGGTGTTTAAGGTGATAAATATTACGATAGCAACATAAACCGCAATTAAGATCCACATAAATCAAAATATCATGCCCCATGTGTAACACCCCGGATCCCCGTTACCGGACATCCGTGACGCAACCCGAATCATTGCCTTCAAATGCATCTCAATCCAGTAATAACATGGAAATTTAAAAACCTTTTTTTATTGTCAAATAAGGTCATTACATCATCGGTTACAACCATTATCTTGTTCTTGAACAAGAATACAAATTACATTAACTCATTACATCTTATTACAAAATATTTACCAACTCCTCTTGTAAAGCTATCAGCTAACTCCCGGAATGGTAATCGACTAATCGCTGCCGAAGCTCTGCTGAGTGGTCAATCTGCTTTCCTGGAACTTGTCCCTCGACTTGAGTCTTCCGCTGCGCGACTCTGATATTTCTGCACCTGCTCGAAATATGGGACCGGTACCTAAAAATATAACATCCTGCATTTTCAAATCCTATTTAAATTAGAAACTGTTTGATTTCACGTGTTGTGCACGTGCAAATTTATGCATGTATTTCTCTAAAAATATTTCATAAACTAGTAATCTTATTTCTTCTCTTTTTAATTTATAAAACTTATTTGATCCTAGGCCTATTTGTCTCTTTATAGCCCACATAAATAAATAAATTAATTAATTCATTTGGGTTCATGGTTAGTTAGCCCATTAGTAAGCCCATTTAATTTAATTACTCTTTTAAATAACCTAACTTGTAGTGTTGACTCATTCCATGAACAAATGATTTAATTAACATGAACAACTTGTAAAATGAGGGACACTAGGTGGCACGTGCTTGCACTAGAGTGTGCAATGCACACCCTTTGGTGTAGGCCGGAAAATGTTAGAGAGGAGAGGGAGAGTGGATGAGGTAGAGAGTGGTTACTTTCATCATGGGAAGTTATTTCAACTCCCTAGTTCATCTAAACCCTTGATCCTTAACCATTTGATCTAACCCTAGCCCTCTATTCCCACTAAAATTTTGTATATATAAACCCTCCTCCTCCCCCACCCTACACTAGTTATCCTTGCACCTAGAATTCAGAAAGAAAGAAAAGAAATACAAGTTAGTGAGACAAAAGATTAAGGAGTTTGTGAGATTAAAAGATTGAGTGCAAATTGTGTGTTCCCTCACCTAGAATATTGGCTGGCTAATACCAAGGAGCAAGAGGAAGGAGTTCCATCAACAACAAGCTAGAGAGAAGCAACTTGGTGGCTCAAACTAGGAGGAGAAGGCTTTTTTGTTCATTTTAGGAAATCCCCTAGGACCTTTTGTGTGTTTCTCTCCATTTGAGGTGGGTGACTTTCTTAAACTTCTAATTAGAATACCATGCTAGGCTTTGTTTGATAAGATTAAGAAGAAATAATTGAACTTGCTATGTGGTGTGAAAATGAGACATTGTGATAATTGTGATAATGCATGATTAAAAGAATGTTAATTAATTGTAAAATTATGATTTTTAGTTTAAAATCTACCATGCTATCATGCTTTATTTGGTTGTTATGTGCTAAATTAAAAGTTATGCTTGTATGTGAAATAATTGAAATAAGAATTGTGGAATTATGATGTTGATTATTGGTTTGATAAAAAGCAAGAAAAATGAGTTTTTATTACTGAAATAAATGTGTAATGTCCATGAAAAATATTATAATTGATTAAAAAAAATTTTGGAGGCAATTTGTAGCAAGAATATGTTGTTTTCCCTAAAAATGAAATTAAATAGTGGAATGCAAGTAGAGAGTAAAAAATTGTGTTTTTATATCAAAAAATGAAATTTTATTTCACTAAAATGCTATGATAAGATGAAAATTAAATTCTCGAGTTTTTGAAAAAATTTGGAGAAGAAGACTACACGGAGATATTCACTATTGTAGAAAATCGAAATAACAGTGAACTATGTTATGATCCTAAAAACTTCATTTATTATCGATTTGGTCACTTAGACCATTTGGTCGATGACTGTGTTGGGCGCTTACTATAGCCGTGGGTCGACCTCAGTGGTCGCGAGTTCGAAACTTGGGCTCTGCCCTTTTGTTTCTCATTTTTTCAATAAAATCCGAATACCGAGACTTAATTTAAGTTAATTAAACCCCCTGTTTTCAACGCTGTGGTGCCCTGGCTATTCTGACTTTCGGTGGCTGTTGGTTTATCTCGGGTCTTGGGTTCAACTCAGGGTCTTGGCACTTTAAAACATATTTTTCGGCTTTTGGGCATTTAAATTGATATTCGGGGTATTTTAAATCCGAAAAAAATATTATAATTAATCTAAAATTATATGGAGCCTACGAAAAATAATTGTGTATTATTTGACTAATATAAATGTGAATTACAAGTGAAAATTTGAGTAGAATTGCATAAAGTGATAATTATAAAATGTGAAAAGTTATTTAGTTTCCATGTGAAATTTACCAAGTTATAAAAGATAATTTTTTGAATGAAGGGAAATCTAATTGTTTTGATTATGGGCTTTTATGCATTTAATTGTTTGAATTTGTGTGCAGTTTAAAGAATGATGAAAAGTATAATTTTTGTGATTTGAATTAAGTAAAGGAAATGAACAAATGTATGTGAATCTAATGGATTATTGAAATAGAACTTTGAACATGAAATGCATGAATTGAAATTGAACCTTATGTATGGAATTTGATTCATAGAAAAGAATGGAAATCGTGTTGATTATGAAAGAGAATTTATGAGTATGAAGACTGACATTTTGTGATTATGAACTGAAATTGAGAACTAGAGTGTAGCTAAGCCTCATACCGGCATTTGAAAGAAATATCGTTGAAATGAAATTGGAAATGAAAAGACCAAGTTTGGGTCATATTGTATAAAGGATTAAGACCGGTATAGTGGGAGTGCTAACTCTAGGAGATTGATTTTTATTCATGATTCAAATAAAAGTAAGGATTAGATGCATAGGGAAGATGTGATGAAAGTAAGAGAAAAACATAAGTATGAGGGCCATTGGATTGGCGGCGTGAGATTATTCACAAGATGTCCCATGATGAGTCATGAGTAGGACGTGGATACTGCTCCAGAGTACCGTCCCAATGGCGATGCTTATGGGGTGGTCTCGTGACTATGGGTGGTGCTATGTCTATGGTATGAGGTGAAATCACCACAGGTTGCCTGCATGATGAGTCATGTGATAGTGCGTTGGGGTTCTCTCCAGGGTGCCTAGACATGGGCTCGTAACTCATAGAACACCTAGGATACTTATCGTAGTTACAGTAGTAGATTAAGTCATGACGAGGGATTGAACCCTACAAGATGAAGAACGGTTAAGGGCTTGCTCTCGGACCTATGTAGTATGGGCTGCATAGACTCTAAACAAGTGCGCATTAGTGTCATATAATATAAATAACTGCATTAAGGACTAAGCGCACAATCACAACACGACATCAATAGGATAGTCCCCGTAGCTTTGTTTTGTGACAAGTTTGTGTTTTTCCATGTAAGAGAAAGTTGATGTATTATATCCTAGCGTCAGTTGAATGAACTGACGTGCCCACAGCTTCTATGCAGGATAAAGTGAGTGACAAGATTAGAGTATGCATGCTGCTTAAAGAATGATTTCAAGTGTTTTACATTTTATTCTTGTAAATTGTTTTAAATTGCTTTCGCTGTATAAGTGTAAATGTAAATGTAACTCTGATGTAAAGTAAAGTTTTTAATTCTTTGTAAAATTGTACGAAGTGAAGTGTAAAGATCCTGTGAAACTTCGAATTCGGTTGTATTTGGAATTCAGGGTATTACATAAAAGGTGGGGAACATCAGTAATTCTACGGACGCAATGCTGATAAGGAACAACGATCTCCAAACTGGCAACCACAAACCATCTTGAATGGGAAAACAAATGTGCATCCTAATTCCTTAGTGTTCGTGTATGCCATGATCTAATAACGAAATGCACCAGTCACATGCCTTATTCTAATGCAAGCAAGATTTTGGGACTCTGGATCCACATGCTTTCCATACTACATACGTTCCAGGTCAAAGCATGACATGGCCTAATGTAATGCACAAAATAAGGAATGCGTACAATGCACCTACTCTAATGTAATTCATTTGGAAACGTATGCCTCCCATACTACATACTTCCCCAAAATCAACTTCAATAGAAACGTATGCATCCCATACTACATACTTTCCAAAGAGTTCACTTCTCCTGATTATAGGGTTCAATCCCTCGCCATGCATCCTACTCTTGTACTCAACCTGTTCCCAATAGATTCCCATGTCTGAGGAGGTTGCAATCACCCGGTCTAGTCCCGCACTACAGTCCCTAAAAGTGGTGGTCGTGTTTTCCACTTAGTACCCGCGCATGAACCTCACTCAAAAAGCCATGAAAACCTTCCGGTACAAAACCATGTATCCAATGACGTCAATGATTCACATATAAACAAAACCCACGCGCATAGGAACATGACGGCCTCGATGGTCAAATCCCCCTATCCAATAAGAGCTCCTCTCCCGTTCCTTACCCCAGCTCTTTGGGAATTAACATATCGAGATACGAGACCACGAACTCAGCACCTGAGAACCGAATCCGTATCCCTCCGACAGGAAAAGTACAACACCCGACTATGGTTTGCTAGTACTAATGCAATGTACATACCCCTAATACGTCCCTCAAATCCAAGACGCACTCTAACCATTCAGGTCAAAGATTGCCTCCAAACTCTGCCCATCGACCACTGGCCCCGGCGACACAAGTCCCGCTTGCCACTTCCCCTAGCATGGAATCATCCCTCACCACGGCCCGCGTTCATCCTTAACCGGCATGAATACACTTGAAGACACCAACTTGGATGTCCAACGCCTCGGCGAAAGTTCACATCTAGGTCGATAGACGCAAGGTATCACCTTTCCCTAGTGACTAACTCGAGTCACAACAGTCCTCCATAGAAGTCACACCAACAAGACCAGCAAAATGACACCATTCATCCCCGAACAACGAGTTATAAACTCTTAGGAACGCAAGGGGAGAGGTTCTCTCAACACTTAGCCAAAACCATGACTAAACAACTACGTAGTTTCTGCCTGAATTTAAAAAGATCATAACTCCCACAATACAACTCAGATTTGGGTGTTCAAGACCAATCTAGAAAGGTAAAGACCTAAGCTACAACTCTCTAGTTTATCACCACCTCATATTTAGTCATATAAGTCCTCAAAATAGCCTCATAAGCCTCAGCCTATGTACTTCCTGTACACTGGTTGCACCTTACCGATAGCATAAAACCATACCTGCTCATCGGAACGATAAAAATATAGGTTTCGTGGAAAGGTGTGAATGTCCTCTACAACATCCTAGTTGATCACCAATCCCAAATATTTTCATTTGATCACCCTAAAACAGACATTTCTCTAAGGTGTATACATAAGGCAATACTCAGATAGAGCCTTTAGCTCAGAATCAGGTTTTTGTCCAAACTTAAAAAAATCATATCTAATAATCTACTCACAGGAATTTCTTCAAATAGGGTTCTTTGGAAAGCTCTAGATGTCTACTATAATTTACTAATTGAACACTTCCTCAAATTCTGCTATCACGGAGCCACAAAAGCACCATCTTATCAAAGTGTCAAAACTGACTGAGTTAAGCATAGTATATGCTAAAAAATCCATCATAAATCACATACTTATCAAATGGTCAGCAAATTTTCATTACAGAAACTAAACATCATCATGAGTAACATGCAAAAAGTTTCATACCCAATTCCAAGTATTCACCGAGTTCTATCTGTTACAAACATGCTTAAAAATTCTGCTATTCTTCAGTTGCTATCTTGACTACTGTTGATTGACTAATTTTGAACATGCATGAAACTTCATCCAAATAATTTCATGATTTTCCCGTAGAGTCTAGAAGCATGCAAGAAATCATGGTAAAATTTCAAAACTAGAACATAAGCCAATTAATTGTAAGAACTCCCGCAAGTTCAGTCATCACAATAGACAGACACAATTCCTGTCTTACGACTCAGTCCTCAAAATCGAATATAAAAAATCATCATAAAATTCCGAAATAAATCATGCATCTTATAGACATATATGAGATCATCCTGTATAAATTTCATCATAAAATTTCAAGTAGTTTGTTCTCTGGAAATTCAGAACTAAGGCATGCAGATCATGGTTTTCTGTTTTAGTTTCAGATTCTAACAGTGAACTCTTAAACAACCATTCTCAACTACTACTACTCATGCATGCAAGAAATTTAAATAAGAATGAATAAGAACAAGTTCAGAGAACTCCCCACCCTTAGTTGGCTTGAGAAGATGTGGTT
Organism: Hemerocallis citrina; assembly: GCA_017893485.1. Taxonomy (NCBI): domain Eukaryota; kingdom Viridiplantae; phylum Streptophyta; class Magnoliopsida; order Asparagales; family Asphodelaceae; genus Hemerocallis; species Hemerocallis citrina. Next base: position 124,594,933 of record CM030360.1, read on the forward strand.
TTCCTTGAGCTTGCTCCTCCAAAATCATTCTCCCAAACTTGAGAACACTTCTCCAAATTAGCTCCTTTCACTCCTTCCTTTCTTTCTTTCTTTTTTTTTCTTTTTTATACTGAAATTCCCAGAGCTCAAGAGTTGGAAGAATAAGGTTTTATCAAGAGGGGAGTGAGGGAAAGAGGGGGGGGGGGGGGGGGGGGGAAGGGGCCGGCCAATAGGGTAGGGGTAAGGGGTAGGGGTGAGGTGGCTTAGGTGGGTTTGGAAAAAACCATGGTCTAGCTCCTTGTTTTGAGGCAAGGCTTGGGCTGAATTTCTTTGGTCTTGATCACGCTCTAAATGAGATATGAGATGTTAGATTTGAGTGCATGCAAATTATAATCATTGTAGTATCATACAATTACATATTTGCATACGTACTGCACTCAAAACTAGTGTATGTACTAGTATCGGTCCGTCCCATTCTCACACATTGTCAAGAACACAACCACCCAAACGAACTGGCTCGCAACCATAAACGCACTCCATCATCATATATAATCAAACAAACACTGCAATGTATATATATAGATACAAAAGCATTATATTATTCGGGGTATTACACCATGCATTCATTAACAATAACCTTAGTAGCTTCATTAAAACAGTACATCCCCAAAACATCACAGCATAATAGTGGTGCCAAGAGTTTGCAAAAGAGAAAAAAACACTCAAAATAATTATGAGTACAAATCATTGAAGGTAACGAAGCCTAAGGAGTTTGCTGCCTGCCTTGTGGCCTCGGCTGGGCCTGTAGCTGGGCCACCTGGGCCCTCAGTAGCTCCATCCCTGCCTCAAGTCGCGCAATCTTCTCTCGGTGTTGGGTTTTAAGTTTCTTGATCTTACGAGTGGCCTTAACATTGAATCGCTCGACCCTGCTCATGGCCTCAACATATTCTAGCAACTCGACTCCACACCTTTGGAGTCGGTCCTCTAGCATGGCATGGCTGTACTGGTAGATTGTGAATTCACCCGATCCAAGGTGCGTTGCACGACGTCTGGCTGGGAAGGTGGTGGGGGAAGCTGCTGAGCTCCGGGATTGTTCTCCATGTCGGAGAGCTCCCCCGCCCTCAATCTCAGCTTCCTCCTCGGGCTTCTCGCTCTCCATCATCGGCTCCTCTTCCTCCTCCATCATCGGTTCTTCCTCGTCCGAGGCTTTCCCTACCTCAAACCACAAGTTATGTTCTGGAGCGTCGCCGTCAACCATCCTGTAGGAGAAGACAAGAGCATTAGTATAGATATGGAAAATCATAAAACATAAGTTGAAAGTGCAACAATATGAATTACGATCACCAAATATCTATACTAAATAAACCCTACTGGGGCATCCAAGTCTAATCTCCTGTGGTGTTGGACTACAATTTGAAGTAAGCTACGATACCAACACTGTAACGCCCCGAACTCCTAACTTAGGAACTCGCGACACACACCAGAATCTTTCTTCAAATGAGTCACAACACAACAAAAATCACAGGAAATTAAAAACTTTTATTACATCAAATTGTTATTACAATGTCCATTGATTACAATGTTTACAACAATCTTGATACATCATTAACATACAAGGAATGGGACGGTAACTTTCACTTGGATGCTTTCCTCTGTTAGAGTTTTCCCGCGCTTCCCAAATCGGCAATCCTACAACTGAAAACTATGGGCACGTCAGTTGAATACAATTGACGAAATGCTATATTTGGCTATCCTCTCTATGCCATAATATAACGATTCTAAACCTCAACAACCACAAATATTTGATGCAAAGAAAAAGTGAGCAAACACAAGTGTCGGTGTATGCCATGACCTAATCTAATGCACACACTATGCACACATGCTCCTAAAGCTAATGCACGCTTGGTTGAAAGATATGCATCCCATTCTACACATCCCCAAACCAAACAACGTCCTTCAGTTGATGGGGCTCGATCTCCCACTATGCATCCTACTCTTGTTCTCTCTCCTGTCTCTGATTCCAGTGATGGTCAGGCTGCAGTCGTCCCACGTACTCCAGTAGCTGTTATCAATAGTGGTGTCCATTACCTCGTGTTTTACCCACTATGTCTGGGATCTCAGTTGCAGGCTTACTCCGTCACAGCTAGGGTTACAGTCGCAGACTTACTCCGTCACGACTGGACCCATGGTATGTTGCTATATTTATGCCTCCCCGGACCTCAACCAAAAGCTGATATATGGACACCAGGGCTCATTGCCGAAGGACATAGAGCCTTTCCCATAGAGTCTCACTCATTGGGCCTTTCTCTAAGCCTCCTGCCCGCATTGATCAACAAAGGACCTGACAGATAATGAGTTTTTCCAACTCCGCTACCCTCATCCTTACACTAGAGCAGAACTTGCATTCGAGACGACGTCAACACTCCAAACCTCCTCAAAGGTTGTTATGAACCTAAAGGCATTCATGCCGAAGATAGCGGAGTCCCCACAGAGTTTCACTCCCCAGGGCAGTTCGGGGTCCCTGTCTGCATTAAACGAACCTAGGATTTGGCCAGGCGTGATGACGCCATGAGTCTCCCTGACAGGAGAACACCCTTCGCTAGTACCTGTCCTTACATTCAACCCAGACTCGAACTAGTCCTACCAAAACACCAATGCTACCCCACTCCAAGATTACGGATACGATTAATTACATGATTACTAGCATTTCTTTAATCACCCGATTACTAAGATCCATGATTCTAGACAATCTCTAATCCTCTTTCATTTTTCTTATTAGATGTATGAACCACTAGGCGAGCCTAGAACTATCTCATATTACCCATTCCCTTAGTTAGGCGATCTATCTACCGTTTTCAATCCTTAACTTGGTAGTCAACTTAGCTTGCTATGAACAACTAGTTAAGTTCTACTTGTAGAATCTTCCTAGTTAGTTACCTTTATCATTAATGGATCTTAACCCATCCCACAATAAGACTCAACTAGCCCTCAAGTCCGATCCAAGGTGTAGATTCTTGATTTTGATGACTACAACACGATACACATATGTTCTATTTTACATATCCCTTGCTGTGTGTACTCAATGCTTTCTAGACTCAAGATCAAGCTACATGACAAGGAAGATTTGAAGGCTCAAGATCAAGCTACAAGACAAGGGTCATTTAGAGCTTCAAAGATTTCCAAAGTAATCAGCTTAAAAGTGTGTCTTGTAAATCATTGTAATCTTTGATATGTCTTAGAAAATTTGCAAAAGCCTTGATGCACACACTCACACAACCCCTAGGAACTAAAATAAGATTTATTAAAATTAAAATTTCCAAATCAAGCTTGTATAAGTTCAGCTGTCAAAATACCAGTCGGCTTACTTTGATAAGCAGTCGACTGTTCTAGTACGATATAGACTGAACTTACTCAAGCTCTGACCAGTCGACTCCTTCGGCAACCCAGTCGACTGTTCGAGCTGTTTTGACAGTTTTATGAAGTTTAAAATTTGTTTTTCTAACTCAAATTTATCCTGCCATTTGTTGGCAGCTGGTGAACCATTTTCCTACGTTCTTGTAGTTCTTACTCTATAAATAAAGTTGAAAATGGACTTGGAAAAGGTTACCTAACATTTTTATCAAGTCTTTTGCTTTTAACTGTGAAAAAGAACTCAAGCTTTCAAGTACTTTCATTCTCTAGACTTGGTTCTCTAATTTCAGTCTTGCATAACAACGATTACGTTCAAGACTATGATTAGAAGTTGACCTATAGCCTCTAATCAAAAAGCACACTCAAAAATCAATTCTCTATGTATTGTAATCTTCTATTTCTTTGTTGTTCACTCTCGGGTTGTGAGAGTGGTCCACTCGGTTGGAGAGAATAGTTCTTGGTGTACAGTCAGTGTCACTCTAGGTTGTAGAGTGGGTTCTTGCTCTCTCTGGTGGTGAGAGAGGTCTACGGGTTTGGCATAGTTGTTGCCAAAGGTCGTAGGGTATTCTTCTACTTTTTTTAAGAATAGTGAAAATCTTAAGTGGGTTGCTTGGGGACTGGATGTAGATCGGGAGGACCGAACTAGGATATATTGCCGTGTTAGCATTGTTGATTCTCTGTGGTTTGAATTTTCTAACTTGCAATTTTAATAGTGCTGCACTTTATTGTAATCTGTGTCTGATCCGTCTACTGGTTTCTGTATTAAGTTGACTTAACAATGTTCTTCAGTTGATTAATTATCTTTTATCTGGCATTTCAGTCAACTGGTTATTTGTTTCCAGTCGACTTAACAATTGCGTCAAGTATAAATTATTATTTATATTTTACATAACACTATTCACCCCCCTCTAGTGTTTCTTGCCTTGCATACGGGATCCAACACTTGGTATCAGAGCCTGGTTAATCGCAATGGCATCTACTTCAAATGCAAATCAGTACCACGAAGGGCAATCTACACAAAGGTCGCCTCTCTTTGATGGAACAAATTACAACTATTGAAAATATAGAATGAAGATTTACTTACAATCCATCAACTATGAGATTTGGAACATGCCCGAGACAGAGTATACAATGCCTACTCTTCCTTATGCTTAATGGAATGACGATATGAAGAGTGATACCATGAACAATGCAAAGGCGATGAATGTTCTCTTTCGTGCACTTACCAAAGAAGAATTCAACCGTGTTTCATACACAACAACGACATTCCAAATATGGTATACTCTCTGGGCAACACATGCAGGTATAAATAAATTCAAGGAATCTAAAATTTCTGTTCTTGTTCACAGGTTCGAGATGTTCCGAATGAAGGACAATGAAAGTGTATCACTGATGGTAACAAGATTCACTGACATCACAAACTCCCTTGTGGTTCTTGGCAAAACATATACACAAGCAGAGATGGTGAGAAAGGTTCTTCGTGCTCTTACCCCGAATGGGAAAAAAAGACTAGCGCAATTGAAGAAGCAAATGATTTATCACAAATCTCACTTGAGAATCTTGTGGAAATCTAATGGCTTATGAAGTACAATTGGAGGAGCGCAAGAAGGACTTAGAACCGCAACAAGCCAAAAAGAAAACTCTTGCTTTCAAGGCTATGTCTGAATTAAAAGATGATGAAGATGATGAAGATGATGAAGAAGAAATGGCTATGTTCACAAGAAAATTCAAGAAATTTCATCGCAAAGGTAGATTTAATTCTAGATTAAAGGATACTATTGGACCTGCTACTTGTTTCAAATGCAATGAGATAGGTCACATGAAGAAGGATTGCCCATTTTTGAATGCAAAATCTAAAGGCAAAATTTCAAACTTCAAGAAGGACAAATTTACCAAAAACAAATACATGAAGAACAAGAAGGCTTACCAAGCAACGTGGGATAATAGTGATTCATCTTCGGAAGAAGACAATGAGGAATCTAATGAGGTTGCAAACGTGTGCTTCATGGCAAATCAAAGCGATGTAAGCAGTAATATTGATTCTAGTGATTTGTTAGAAGCTTTTAATGAAAATTTTCAAGAATTAAAAAAAGAGAAAATAAAAGGTAAGAATTTAGAGAAAGTTGAGCAAACTCTTTCTCAAGAAAATCTTGATTTACAAGTTGAAGTCAAGTCTTTAGCTTCTCGTATTTCCAACTTGGATATAGATCTTATATCTCTAAAAAAAAATTATAAAGAGATATCTAAGAATATATCTATGTTCAATAAGGGAAAAGAGAATTTAAATGAAGTTCTTCAAAATCAAGTTCAATCTAATAAAAGATTTGGACTTGGTTTTCAAAAAATTCTTGAAAAAAGGTCATTCTTCTAATAACACTAGTAATAATAAGATTTATTCTAATTCTAGTGTAAAGAATAAGTTGTATGATTTCTTTGAAAAACCAAAAATTCTTTTTAACCATGAAAATAGAAATTTTTCAGAAAAGACCAGTCGACTGTCCCAACTAGGTCGCATGTCCAGAGGTATGAAATCTTATTCAAAAAGACAACAGCCTCATATAAGTCAATTAGTTTCACCACTTAGTCGATTGCATCCCAAAACAGTCGATTGATGGGTAAAACTAAGTCGACTGGACAGTGCAAAAATATTTGGGTTCCACTTAACTTGTGTCTAAATGAAAGAATGTCTTACATAAATTCCTTTGTAAACAATGTTTGTAATTCTTTTAATTTTAAACTTGCGAATGGTGGTAAATCATACTCACTTTGGGTTTGGTTTCCCAAGCACTAATCTCTTTCGGACCCAATTAAAGGGGTACCATTATTACAAATAATATTTTGTAGGTACCTAAAAGGGAACGATGGATACTTGACAGTGGATGTTCTAAACACATGACTAGCCATGCAAACTTGCTCTCTTCCATTCAAGATATAGATGGAGAAACCATTACTTTTGGTGACAAAAACAAAGGAAAAGTCATCGGAAGAAAACTACTCCTACTATTGAAGATGTATTCTTAGTTAGTGGTTTAAAGCATAACTTGTTAAATATTAGTCAATTATGTGATAAGAGTTATAAGATAGTGTTTGAAAAAGATGCAGGCTTAATTTATGGTTTGTTTTTTAAAAATGTGATTTTTCAAGGAATTTGAAAGAATAACATATATGAACTTTGTTTAAAAACAAATGAGTTTTCAGATAATTTTTGTTTAGTTGCCTCGAACAACGATTCTTTGCTTTGGCATAAAAGATTGGACATGTAAACATAAAAAATATCCCTAAACTTTTTAAGAATAACCTAGTTAAATGACTGCCAAAATTATCTTTTAAGAAAGATAAAATGTGTGATATATGTCAACTAGGAAAACAAGTAAAATCTACTGTTAAAATAAAGGAAATGATTTCTACTAGTAGGCCTCTCGAATTGATTCATATGGATTTATTCAGTCCTACTAGAGTCGCTTCCTGAAATAAAAGTAGATATGTATTTGTTTTAGTAGATGATTATTCAAGATTTACATGGGTATTCTTTTTAAGACATAAAAATGAAGCCTTTAAAGAATTTGCAAATTTCTGTAAACGTGTTCAAAATCAAAAAGCTCTTACCATAGTCACTATTAGAAGTTATTATGGTGGAGAATTTGAGAATGAAATTTTTTCAGAATATGTCAACAAGAATGGTATAACACATACTTTTGCATTTCCTAGAGCTTCACCACAAAATGGAGTGGTTGAAAGAAAGAATAGGACTTTGCAAGAATGTGCATGTACTATGCTTGTTGAAAGTAATTTGCCTAAATACGTCTGGGCTGAAGCTGTTTCTACAATATGTTATATCTTAAATAGAATACTAATTAGGCCAAAGCTTAAGAATGCTTGTTTTGAGTTGTTTTTGAATGTATTCCTAAAATTTCTTATTTTAAAGTATTTGGTTGTAAGTGTTTCATATTAAACACAAAAGATAACTTAGATAAATTTGATGCTAGATCTAATGAAGGTATCTTTATTGGATATTCAAATAGGAGTAAAGCTTATAGAATTTTCAATAAGTCATCTTTGACTATTGAAGAGTCTATGCATGTTTCTTTTGATGAATCTTTATCTTCATCTAGTGTTATTCAAGATGATGAAATTGAATCTTCACCACTAGATAACATTGTTAAATCACTTGAGTAAACTACTCTAGATAAGTTGACTGATGGACTTCATAAGTCGACTGATGTGTTGAATCACTCGGCTGATGGGTTCATTAAGACGACTGATCATGTAGAGATATCTCCAACTTTACCAAAGTCATTTCTTGAAGTTCAAGATCATCCGCATGAATTAATTATTGGTGACATCTCACATGGCATTCAAATAAGATCACACTTTAATATGATTTCTCATACTGCGTTCTTATCGGATTTTGAACCAAAAAATATTCAAGAGGCATGTGAGAATGAATTTTGGTTGAATGCTATGCAAGATGAACTTAACCAATTTGTAAGGAATGATGTATGGGATTTAGTTCCACAACCACCTGATCATACTATTATTGGTACCAAATGGATATTTAAAAATAAGTTAGATGAATCAGGACAAGTTGTTAGGAACAAGGCTAGATTAGTTGACCAAGGATACAACCAAAAAGAAGGAATTGATTTTGATGAAACATATGCTCCTATTGCTAGACTAGAATCAATTAGAATTTTGTTATCTTTTGCGTGTTTTATGAATTTCACACTTTTCCAAATGGATGTTAAAAGTGCTTTCTTAAGCGGTTTCATTAAGGAGGATGTTTATGTTAAGCAACCACCAGGTTTTGAACATGAACAGTTACCTAGTCATGTTTTTTAATTAAAAAAGGCTTTATATGGTATCAAACAAGCATCCCGTGCTTGGTATGATCGTTTAAAAACTTTTCTTTTAGAAACAAGGTTTGAAATTGGTAAAGTAGATACTACATTGTTTATTAGGCAAATAAAATCAGACATATTAATCATATAGATTTATATAGATGACATAATTTTTAGATCAACTGACAGTAATTTATGTCAAGAGTTTGCTACTACCATGCAAAATGAGTTTGAGATGAGTCACATGGGTAAACTCAATTACTTCCTTGGACTTCAAATAAAACAGTCCCAAAATGACATTTATTAATCAAGAAAAATATACTAAGAAATTACTCAAACGATTTGGCATGGATAGCACTAGTAGTAAGACCACAACTATGGCTACTACTACTACACTTGACAAAGATGAATTAGGTAAGAGTGTCGATCAAAAGCTCTATCAAGGTATGATTGGCTCACTCTTATATATAACTACTAGTAGACCGGATATTATGTTTAGCATATGTTTGTGTGCTAGATATCAGTCTGATCCAAAAGAATCTCACTTAAAAGCTATGAAACGGATTTTAAGATATATTAAAGGCACATCTGAATATGGTTTATTTTATCCCCGCACCAATAATTTTCAATTACTGTCGTATAGTGATGCTGATTTTGCTAGAAGTAAAAGTGACCGCAAAAGTACTAGTGGAACATGTCACTTTTTGGGTCATTCTCTAGTATCTTGGTGCAGTAAAAAGCAAAATTTCGTATCTCTATCTACCATAGAGGCTGAATATATTGCTGCAAGTTTGGCTTGTGCTCAAATTTTATGGATAAAACAAACTCTTTTAGATTATGGTATTTCTTTTTCAAAACCTTCTATAATATGTGACAGTACCTGTACAATTAATTTTTCTAAAAATCTGATTCAACATTCACGTACGGAACATATTGATATTCGATATCATTTTCTACGTGATCATGTTTTAAAAGGAGATATCTTGTTGGAATTTATTTCTACTGATAAACAAATAGCGGATATTTTACCAAACCATTGAAAAAAGACATTTTTATCAAGTTTAGACGAGAACTAGGAATTTGTTCATTTAATGATATTTCCTAAAAAAAATTATTGTCTCGGTCGACTTATTTTGGTTTTCGGTCGACTTATACTGAGCATCTGTATTTGTTTCTTTTCCTGATTTTTTATATATGACCAGTCGACTGTCTTGCTTTTACACTCGACTGACGATAACATTATCAAACTTTTTATTATTTTTGGATTCATTTTACTCTTGACTTAGTCGACTGCTCTCAAAGCCAGACGACTGTCGCGACTATATTTCAGTTTGTTTTAATCTGAATCGTCACTTGTTTTGAGGTTTCTTTTGACTTCTTAGATCCAACTTGTTCAAATTTTTACTCTCAAATTAATCTACATCATTCATCCATTATCTCTTTCAATATCCACCCTCAATTTCTTGTAAAACCCTAGCCCCCTTTCACTTTCCCCTTTTTAGCTGTTTACTCTTCTTCTTCCTTAAAGACCAGTTGGCTGCTACAGTACTCTTCAAGTTCTTGGATTTCTTTTCCTTGACGCTTGTTGATTGGAGTTAGCAGATCAGTTTGCTTCTTTGCTCGTCGCTTCCAAAAGATCTCTATCCGTGAAGCTTTGGAGTTCACTGATTTGGTGTTCTTTGTCTCTCTTTGTTGTTTGGTAATCTATTATTCTCCTATCTTTAGGTGCTTTTAGGTTGTTATTTTTCCATCATGCCGAGGTCTAAGAGATCTAGGTCTTCAAATGTTGAGGATGAACAAACTCATCCTAACTATCTTCAATATTTGAGGAATCCTTCTCTAGTTAAGAAGTATTTTATCATTTGTCAAATTGTTATCTTTCCGGGTAGGTTTATTAATTTTCCTGACTTGGATAGATATCCTATTGCTCCACTTTTTCAACAATGTGGATTGTTTGATCTCTTATCTCCAGTTAATCAACCCTGCTACTACCCGCAACTGATTTATTTGTTATATACAAATATGAAAGTTGCTAGTACTGCTGATGGTAGTGAGATATTTCTCACTACTTCTATTAAAAATGTGTGGATGAAATTGGATTTTCAGAACTTAGGAGAAATTCTGAACATTCTTTATGATGGGTTGGATATAGGAGAAATTGAACTTGATGATCACTCTATTTTGTCTAAAATTTTTCTTCCTCAACATTTGCTTCAAGGTCCTCCTATCTAACATCCTGAATTTTCATCTATAATTTATGATGAGTTTGTTTGATTTCACATATTTTGCACGTGCAAATTTATGTACATTATCTCTTAAAAATTATTTATTTTTATGTCATGAACAAGTATTTTACATTCTTCTCTTTTTATTTAAAAGTCTATTTTAAACTCTAGGCCTAATTGTTTAATTCTAGCCCACACTAATTAATTTAATTATTTAATTAATAAGCCCATGGATTTTTAGCCCACTAAAACAAGCCCACTAGTTTATTCTCTTTTTAAATAAGACAACTTGTAGGGTAGACTTATTTTTATAACAAACTAATTAATAAACATGAACAATTAGTAACTAGGTGTGCATTGTGTGACACGTGCATTGCACTTGCACATGCCAATGCTAGAGAGAGGGGGTAGGCCAGATTTCACATGGAGAGTGGGAGAGATGGAGTGAGTGGTTAATAGTTATTTGATCATGGGTGGTTGTTCTGACTTCCTAATGCATCCTAGCCTCTCATCTACACTCATCTAATTCACTTTTAGCCTCCATTTGTGTTCGAAAAGTGTATAAATACCCCTTCATCTTCTTCATGAAATGCACTAGAAAATTTGCAAGGGAAAAAGAAAGAAAAGAACAAGTTGTGAGAAAAAGATTGAGAGAGTTGTGTGTGTGTTCCCTTTCACATTGGAGGCCGACCTATCATCAAGAGGAGCAAGCAGGAGGAGCTCGGGTTCCATCAAGCAGGAGGAGAAGGCACTTTTGGTGGCACAATCTAGGAGGAGAAGGAACCATTTGTGCATTCAAGAAGCTTTCTAGAAGTTTTTCAAGTGTTTCTTCATTTAAGGTGGGCAATTTCTCATGCTTCTAAACTAGATACCATGCTAGGATTGAAATTGTGAATATGCTAGAAACAAGTAGGAAAGATTAATAAGAAAAAGAAGTTCTAATTAAGCTACATGAAGAGAGTAAAATAAATTGAAATGTATCATTTAAAATGTGTTATGATGGCTTGATAATATAATGGCATGCTAGGATTGATGAATTATGATTTTTATGAAAAATGTGCGTATGAATGATTGATAGAGTGTAATATGCAGAAATTTGTGTCTATGGATAAATTATAGAATGCAAACTAGTACTCATGATTAAGAAAAAGATTGGTTTGTAGTAAAAAGTGTGTTTTAATTGCCATTTATGAGTAGTATTGTAGCCACTAGAAGTATCATCAATGTTGCCTTTTGAAACATAAGAAAAGAGTAATTTGTGAAACTAAGATTAATTTAAGATCTTGTTTGTGTTAAAGAATGAAAATAATAGCTATAAGAACTCATTATGAATGAGGGAGAATATGTTGATAAGCGATTTTTTTCAAAAAAAGAAACATTCCCATGTCGAAATGTATTCATGAATCATTTTTAAAATGAACAAACGAAAAAAAATGAAAAATAGTATTTTATGTTCTAAAATGAGTTTTATACAATTTATGAAAGTACAAGTTACTATTTTTCCAAAAAATGTAACCAGGAAAAGATATAGATTTTCTAAGTGCAAATAAAGAAAGAGAGAAAAATCGAGTTTCTAAAAAGAACTAGAAATAGTACAGTCTGACACAAAAGCATTTTTACTGATTTCCTATACGAGTGAGTCACTCAGACCTACTGGTCTTCGGGTGCATTTTAAGAGGGTTACTGTAGCACAGCAGAGCCCTGGGTTTGGGGTTCGAGTCTCTCCAGAGACTTTGTTTTCTGAAAATTTAATTTTTACTCAAACCTGAAGCCGAAAACCCAAGTATAAATCAAGTCCCCCTTTAAACAGTTTGTCACTGTGGACTTTTTGGTCCTCGGGTGCAACACGGTGCTGTCACTGTTCACTGGTGGATGAGTGTGCGTGGGTTTGATCCGGCCCCTAGCCAAAATTTTTAATTTTGATTTTTTAAAAAATATTTATAAGGTTTTTAATGTTTAAAAAATTGAGAAAAAAATATTAGAATTATTCTAAAAATTCCTAGACTTCATGAAAAATTATTTTCTTGAATATTTACCTATTATAATGAGAATTAGAAGTAAAAATTTGAGAAGAAAAATTAATAAGATTTTAGAATGTGATTTTCTTAGTAATTAAAGAAACAAATATTTTGTTGAACATAGTGAAATTTGTGAAGAGTTCAAAAATGAGATTTTTGACATGTAAAATATTGAGTAAAACGAAATATGAGATTGTTGAATAAAATCAATGCAAATATGTCATGAAAAATTAAGTGGGATTAGATATGAGATGGTTGTTCAAAATTATGAAATTTTTTGTATGAAATAAAGTAAAAGAAACATGATGAAAGGTGAAATTTGTGAATATGTATACTCTCATTTTGATGAGCATGAAAAGAGAATTGAGACTAGAGTTTTAGCTAAGTCCTCACATCGGCATGAATGAAAAAGTTGAAAGAAAAATGTGATAAATAAAGACAAAGATTGGGTCATGATTGATGTTTTAGACCGATGTAGAGGTAACACTAATTCTAATGTACTAATTATTATTCATGATTCAATTATCTAAGGATTAGACACATAGAAAAGGTGCGATGAAAGTAAGAGGAAAACATAAGTATGAGGGCTCTCGGGTCTACGATGTGAGAGTATTCACAGGATGTCCACATGATGCGTCATGTTAGGGCGTGGATACTTCTCCAGGATATCGTACCGTCGGCGATGCTTGTGGGGTGCTCGGTGACTACGTACTGCGATCGTTCCATGGCGGAGGCAAATTGTCCATAGGATGCCTGCATGATGCGTCATGTCAGAGCATGGGATTCTCTCCATGATGTCTGGGCATGGGCCCGTAACTCATAGAACACCTAGGATACTTACCATAGTTACCGTAGTCGTTTAACTCATGGAAAGGGAATCAACCCTACAAGATGAAGAACGATTAAGGGCTTGCCCTCGGACCTATGTAGTGTGGGATACATAGGATCCGAACAAGTGCGCATTAGTGTCATGTAATATAAATAACTGCATTAAGGACTAAGTGCACAATCACACACGAAATCAATATGATAGTCCCCCTTAGCTTTATTTGTGACATGTGTGTGATTTCTAAGTAAGAGAAATTGATGTATTATATCCTAGCGTCAGTTGTATGCAACTGACGTGCCCACAGTTTCTATGCAGGATAAAGTGATTGACAAATCAAAAGAATGAATACTGCTTAAAGAAATGTTCAAGCTATTGTTTAATTTATGTAACATGTATTAATTTATATTTTCGATGCATTGATGTAAACTATGTTGTAATAAAAGTTTTAAATTCCTTGTAGAATTGTATGAAGTGAAGTGTTACGATCCTGTGGAACTTCGGATTCAGTCTTATTTGGAATTAGACATGTTACATCCTATGACCAATAAGAACATCACCTCGCTTGCGAAGCTTGTTGAAAAAATTTTATAGTATAATATTATCCCTAAACTGGGATCTACGATCAATATTCGTACGAATTACAAGCGGCGGTATATGGTATTTTTGGGAATATTCATATCAACCGGAGTCAAGTTATCTTTAGTCGTCTCCACAAAGCTCACACCTCTTTCTTACCTTATGGGGCTATTCTCACTCATATCTTTAGCCACTTTAAGGTAGATTTAGATTTGGAGACTAGTGTTGTGACTCGTTTTGAAACTTTTGATCGAGCCAGTCTTGCCCGTATGAAATTGCTTCATACTCCTCCTCATTCACCTAACTGTACTGCTCCGCCTATACCTTTAGCCATTTCCATTCCTCATCATTCTTCGACATCTAGTTCGTCTTCTAGTGGTCATCCTAGAGCTAATTTCTCTCATCCTGAGAGTCTCTATACCTCTATCAACTATCTTATGGATCGTTAGGATCTTATTTTGGGTCGACAGGATTCTCTTGAGGCTAGTCTTGCTAACCTCACTCAGATGTTTGTACGGCAATTTCCTCAGCCTACCCCTGCCTCAAACTGTGACGAAGACGATGAAGATTGATGTTGTTTTTCTTTATTTTGCATTATGTTTTCTATGTTTGTAAGATTTTCTATTTGACTTTGACTTCTGTACAGTCTTTGGATATTTATGTATAACTTTATGTTTCTCTCTTTGGATTGACTTTTATGGTCTATTGTTTATATATGCTGTTGTTTTTCCTCTCTATTTTTGTTGATGACAAAGGGGGAGAAATATCATGCTTGGTTGTGTACAAATTTTATGTAGAAATATCATGCTTGGTTGTGTACAAATTTTATATTATTGTGCATCTTAAAATTGTGTGCTTGTTTTATTTTATTTAGGGGGAGCAACTTTAAATTGTATTCTTTGTATATTTATATATGTGAGAAGCATGTTGTTTAAGGTTACTATTCTATATTGTTTAGTTATTGTGTTGTCATCATCAAAAAGAGGAAGAAGGTAGATTCTTTATTTTGATGACTACAACACGATACACATATGTTCTATTTGACATGGCCCTTCAAGTGTGTACTCAACGCTTTCTAGACTCAAGATCAAGCTACAAGACAAGGAAGCTTTCAAGGCTCAAGATCAAGCAACAAGACAAGGGTCATTTAGAGCTTCAAGGATTTCCAAAGTAATCAGCTCAAAAGAGTGTCTTGTAAATTCATTGTAATCTTTGATATGTCTTAGAAAATTTGTAAAAGCCTTGATGCACATACTCACACATCCCTAGGAAGTAAAATATGATTTATTAAAATTAAAATGTCAAAATCATGCTTGTATAAGTTCAGCTATCAAAATACCAGTTGACTTACTCTGATAAGTAGTTGACTATTCCAGTACAAAACAGACTGAACTTACTGAAGCTCTGACTAGTCGACTCCTTTAGCAACCCAGTCGACTGTTCGAGATGTTTTGACAGTTTTCTAAAGTTTAACATTTTTTTTTCAAACTCAAATTTATCCTGCCATTTGTTGGCAGTTGGTGAACCGTTTTCCAACGTTCTTGGATGTCTTACTCTATAAATAAAGTTCAGAATGAATTTGGAAAAGGTCACCCAATATTTTTATCAAGTCTTTTACTTTTAACTTTGAAAAAGAACTCAAGATTTCAATTACTCTCATTCTCTAGACTTGGTTCTCTAATTTCAGTCTTTCATAACAACGATTACGTTCAAGACTGTGATTAGAAGTTGACCTATAAACTCTATACAAAAAGTACACTTAAAAATCAAGGCTCTATGTGCTGTAATCTTCTATTTCTTTGTTGTTCACTCTCGGGTTGTGATAGTGGTCCTCTCGGTTGGAGAGAAGGGCTTTTGGTATAGAGTCAGTGTCACTCTAGGTTGTAGAGTGAGGTCTTTCTCTCTCTGGTGGTGAGAAAGGTCTACGGGTTGGGCATATTTTTTGCCAAAGGCCGTAGGGTATTCTTGTACTTTTTTCAAGAATAGTGAAAATCTCAAGTGGGTTGCTTGGAGACTGGATGTAGGTCGGGATGACCGAACCAGGATATATCGCCGCGTTAGCATTTTTGATTCTCTGTGGTTTGAATTCTCTAACTTGCAATTTTATTTTCGCAGCACTTTATTGTAATTTGTGTCTGATCAGTCGACTGGTTTCTGTATTAAGTCAACTTAATAGACTCGCTGTTCTTCAGTTGATTAATTATCTTTTATCTGACGTTTCAGTCGACTGGTTTTTTGTTTCCAGTCGACTTAACAGTTGCTTCAAGTTTTATTTTTTTTTTATTTTACATAACGCTATTTACCCTCTAGTGTTTCTTGCCTTGCATACAGGATGCAACACAAGGGTTTGCCTGCCTTTGCCTACACATGGCACGAACCAACGACAAACCGACTCCGTCGATTGCCGTAACCGCCATCTATGCTTGGAGTTCAATCGCAACCTCGGCCTGACCAACAAGTAGCTCCCACTAAACTTCACGCTTCACGGTCCTCGACAAGTGGTAGCTCCAAACACAACCATGGAATCCATCCATGCATTGCGAGTTCGTCGGCTCACGAGTCATCTCCTCCAACGCATTCAATGCGACATTCTACCCATCTAGATTTGTCCACAAGACTTAATCCTCGAGTCTAAATACTCAACCGATGTATCTCAACAAGGTACACTACACTAGAAGTGAGTCCTAACCTATGAATACACAAAAAGGGGTGCTAGAAGCCCTAAAAATGACAATTTATATTTCCAAACAGCAAGCATACATTTGGCGTTTATGCCAAAACAGAGTCATTCCCGATCCCGTTTCTTTGAAGAATCGCGATCGGGAGCTCCAATGATTCTACTCAAGGTAGACAACAAGTATAAGCACACATTGGGCATGAATTTTGTCCCAAAGTGGTCAACAACAACACCCCGACATCCATTATAATTTTTACTTCAAAATAATGAACAACATTATCTATATTGGGGTCTACAAGCAATTATAAGCTACTCTTAGTAAGAAACTTTAGATAATTTAAGTCCTAACTCATATCCACATCTATAACATGATTTGTGACCTCAAACAACAACTCTAAGCTAATATTGTACAAGTTCAAACTCATTTCCATGGACATGGTACAAAACAGTGAGCTCTATGATTCACTATGTTTCTGTCGTCACTTGCAAAATCCATATAAATTCGTAAACTTATCCAAATCAAGATTTCTTAGACATTCCAGAAAGGTTTGTGTGTCTACTACAACTTCCTAGTTTGAAGTTTCTTCAGATAAGTTCGTTTACATGCTCTTATGGTTCCATCTTTAACATGCATACAGATTCCCAAAACAGCAGATAACATTAACACTATCATGAGATAAAATCAATTAAAAATAGCATATGGTGTCAGAACTTTATGAAATTTCAGAATCTAGCTCCTGACACTTGATATTACAACACTCCAAAAAACAGGGCTTTTCATAAATTGGATCTTGAGTTATGCCTTTTTCATTATCACCCAAAATAGAGCATTCAACATATCAGTTCTATTTATTAAAATAACTATCTCAGTTTGCATGATTTATTAACATAGATACAGTGGCCCGAAACTCATGAAAATTGAAACATAGGTCTTAGATACATTCAACATTGACATACTAAAATTTCAGATCATTCCCATAAGCATGCAACAAGATACAAGTCGCTTTTCTCACAATAGTAACAATAATTCTGATTCTTTTTCTTCTGACCAGCATGCAAATTTGTATTTTATTTTAGTAGCAAAATAAATCATAAAAATCTAGAAAAATTACTGAAGATACATGAAAAATGAATGATCTTCACGTAAAAATTTCAAGTTATTCCAACTAGTAGTTTTCAAGTTATGAGCTACGGACTGACAGCAAAGATTTCAGCTCTTAACAGGATTTTCTGTTTTGGATTTCTTAATACAAAACGAGTTATTAAGATTCATTTTAGAGCATGCATGTCATTTTTCAGTCACTACAATCATCATTTGACAAGCCAAACAACTTAGAGATTAGAAACACCCACCTTGATGATAAGGAGAAAATGAGGCCCTACAAGCTCCTAGCTTCAAGATTGACCTTCTTGCTCCTAGTTCCTTGCCTTCTTGGATCTTTGGCTACTCCTCCTTGTATTCTCTTCTTCTCCTTATTCCAAATCAGTAGAAAGATTTTTTTTTTTTTTTCCTCTTGAGTGTGGAAGTTGTAGGTGGTGGAAATGAGAAGTGGAGATGAGAGGCGTTTAAAAGAACACCAAACAGAACATTGGGGGGGGGGAGTTTAGCGTTCAAAAAACCCTAACCCTAGTTCTCTTTTCTCTCCCCTAGTTCATAGGTTAGGAACATCATGAAGCAATTTGAGTTCAAAAAACCCTAACCCTAGTTCTCTTCTCTCCTTTTCCCTCCAAGTTGGCCGGCCTAGTCTTGTTGTTTTTTTTTTCGTTTTGTTGTTTTGTTTTGTTTCATTGTGCCTCTCAAGCCCAAACTCAAAAATAAAACATATATGCATATATATGTTCATGTGCATAGTTAGAGATTATTAGTAAAAATATAAATATAATTCCTTTAATCAAAAAAAATATAATTTTAATAATGGTAGAATTTAGTTTGTTTATAAAACGTATTCATCAAAATCAGGGTCGTTACATAATTATTCATGAGTTTTATATTTCTTTCTACGCTTGCTAGATCGAAAATCCTATTGTTTAAATCTATAAATGAATGCAAATGTATGGATCTATATGTGTGGCTAAAGAACGTGTTTGAATTGTAGAAAAGTTGAAATTTGACAAATTATAAGTTGTATTTTGGTTGAATTTATGGTGGGTTGAAAGTTTAAATTTTATGCACAATATGGATTAAAAATCACTACAAATAACATGTTGAAGTATTGAGACCTAGGGTTAGGTCTCGGGGGTTAAACCTAGACCTAGGGAAAGGGCTGGCTAAACAGCTCTCGGGTGAACAGTAACCATAGGTTCAACCATCAAGCTAGCAGCAGCCGGCCACTGTTCTGTTTTGCTCTGTTTGGTTTTTGAGTTGTTTCGAGGGTTTTTTTTTAATGCGTTACTTGTGTGCTATGGTGGGGAAACTCTAGTATACATATAAAAGCATCTATATATGGGTTTAAACAATTATATATAAGTGGGTTGATCGAGTTTGGATGAGATTTCGAAGTTGTTTTTGCTCTGGACAGTTGTCTGCTCCAGATTGGAATGAGATTTTGGCATAGTTACTGATGATATTATCTGAAACTTATTAAATAGAAATTGTAGCATACTGTGACTAGTTTCTAGAACATCTGACGGATCCTCAATCTGACTCATAGATTGTAAAATATGCAATTTCTACCACTGTACTGTCGTAGTTTCAGAATCTATGAAAAGTGTGAGTTTCAGTTATTGGGAATGTGGAGCTACTGTTTTCATGCGAATGAGCTATAAATTTGGCAACAAATCCTATAGTTATGGAGGGAATATAAACTCAATTTTCCAAATTTCTATATTTATTTTTGAATGCACTTCTCTTAAGTAGAAGAAGATACAACTTTGAGATTTTTAGATAATGGATAATTCTCAGTAATTGATGAATATAAACTCTTCAAACTAAGCCAATTGAGTCCAGATTTTTATGGTGAGTCCCCTTTCATGTGCTGGATTTGACTGAATTTTTACAGAATTTAATAATTATTTTAGAGCGTACTATTTTAAAGAACGAAATGGTGTAACTTTCATATTTTTGGATAAAAGATAGTTTTCAGAATTTGTTAAATATAAACCCTTTAAATAAATTTATTTGAGTCCTGATTTTTACAGCGAGTTCCTTGTTATGTGTCGGACTTAATGGAATTTTTCCAGAATTTAATAATAATTTTGAAGTGTACTGTTTTTAAGGACAAAAAATGTGCAACTTTCATATTTTTGTGAAATGCTAGTTTCAATTTTCGGTGCATTCAAATAATGAATTGTGGGAAATAAATCTAAATTTGTGTAGATGAAATTCTCAGCTGTTAAGAGATTTGTTTCAGTTTTGGTCGGATGAAATTGCAGTTGAATTTATGGAACTTTATAAATAAATGGAGAGTGATGTTTAAAAAAATTTGATTTCTAGAAAATATATTACCATGTATGAAAGAGTCCTTCGTGATAACATTGGTTGGTTTACCAGAATGTGACTAATGAAGAGTATTTTTGTATAATAAAAACCAAATTGGGTTGGTTTGAGTCTTAGGGTTATGATGTGGAGCCAAGAAGCACCAATTATGATATTTTGAATTTTGAGCCTATAGAGGTTGAGTGGGACCCTAGCATGCCGACAGGTGAGATCTTGTGGAATTGAGCCAGTGGGGCTTTAATTTTTGTTTTAGTACAGTTAAGTTCGGCAGTACACCAACCCTTGGGGGGGGGGATTGTGACTTAATTGAATATAATAAACATAAGGACAGATACTAGTAGAGTTGTGATAGATATTAGGAAACATAAGTAGGGGGCACTGTATAGTGGATGGATGAGATTTGGGACTATAGTCGTAGTTGGGCGGTTTGATTCCGAAGGCTGCGATTATCATTGCCATCTCCCGTATTTGCACGTTGAGGGTCTTTTAGAGTTGGGTAGTTTTATTCCGAAGGATGGGTTCTATTCGTGGAATTACAGCATGGAATGTTCAGGGCGTCACTTTCATGATGCTTGCGCGTTGAGGGTGCTAGTCTGGCGGGTAGATACTGGGACGTAGGCCTATTCGCAGAGTATCTAGATCTTGTTTCTACCACCGTTGTAGGTTAGTTGCATAATAAGGGATTGAACCCTATAAAGTGGAGGACGATAAGGGCTTGCACCGAAACTATGTAGAATGGGATGCATAGAATGTAACATCTCAGAAAAATAAATTAATTTTAATATTTTTACACGTGCATTGCACGTAAAATTTTATACATTTTAGTACCTAAAATTTTCTAAGAGTTATGCACAAATTTTTTTCTCATTTTATTTGTCACACTTATGTTATTTATTTTAATTAAATCCATTAGGCCTAGATCCTCTTTTAAAGCACACAAAAATTAATTAAAAAGAGAAGCCCATGTTTAATTCTAGACTTCAATGAACACTTTAAATCCTAGTACGCTTGTCATGTAACATACACCTACAACTAAACAAATAACAATTAAAAAATAGAATGAGAAGTGGTGTGCGCATAGGGTGCACCTGCACGTGTGTGCACAAGGGGGGTTTGGCCAGCCACTTGGAGAAAGAGGGAGAGTGGAGGGAGTGTGTGAGATAGTGGGGTAGTTATTTGAGTATTGGGAGTCATCTCAACCACACAATACTATTATAAATACCCCCCTCCTTTAACATGAACAATTCACTTAGAATCAAAATCAAAAGAAAAGAAAGAGAAGGCTAGAGAGAGGGAGCTCGGGATTTTTGTACAAGAGAGAATTTTCGGGTTGCTTTACTAGGAGGAGAAGAAGGCCAGTTTGTATTGGAGCTTGGAGCAATTTTCTTTGAGTTCTATTTGCATTTTATCAAAAAGATGTGGGTGTCTCTTTTACTTTCTAAATTATTGTAGTATGCATGTGTAGAAAAATTATGCTTGAAATTGATAATTGGTATGAGGTCTTCAATTACTTTTGTGATGCATATTGTGTTGTTAGAATTTTAGTAGTAATGAAATATGACAATTAATGTATGCTAGTTGAAAGTTTCATCATAAAATTGAAAGGTTGTCAAATGAATTTTTATTTAAAAGCATGTTGTTGTGTTGTTAGGTAGCCATGATTAGTTTATATGAATTATGTATATGTATGCGTTAAGTTGTTAATTTGTCCATAAGAAATTGTACAAATATTATGAGTGAGTTATAAAATCAATGGGGAGGTTAGAATTGCTAAAAGAAAGCAGCCAAAATTTTCTAATTGAACATATGAGTATTACATTTTTAAAAGTGACTATTTGAGTAAATTTGTGAACAAATTTATGCTAATATGGGTAAAATTAAGGAAAATGCAATTCTGGAGGTTTAGAAATGTATTTTCGTAATATTAATTTAAGAGAAAATAATAGAAATCAAAATAGATGAGCACATTAAAAAGGAGCTGAAAATAGAGAGTTGAGTTATAAAGTTTTAAACACCTATATCATCAGGAATGGTGCTTGGCTTTCGTGGCTAGCGCGAGACTCTTAGTAACCGACATTGTGTAAAAAATAAAATTTTGAGAAGTAAGCAGTGTGGGTTAACTTTCTCTTTGAGAAGCAGCCAGTGTGCGCTAGTGTTTTCTTGTGTTGATTTAAGTCCTGTAGGGCAAGTTAGCTCTAGGTTGTGATGATTATAATTAAACTTAAGGACATTCACTAAGGGGAGATGTGATGAAGTATGGGCAAACATGAGTATGGGGGCCTGTTTGATAGTGCGGTGGGAGGTTTCTCCAGAATTATCGGGGTTGTGGCTTGTGTTGGGAGATATTCCTTCAGAATTACAGAGATCGAGGTGATGCTCATGGGGTATTTGTGTGATGAGGTACCTATGACAGTGCAGTGTAGGTTTCGTTCGCAGAATTATCGGGGTGTGAGGCTTGATAGCAGAAAATCACTCGCGGTGGGAGAACGACTCTCAAGAATTATCGGGGTCATAGCTCGCGGTGTGGGTTTTTGCCTCAAGAATCATCAGGGTTACGACTCGCGGTGGGAGAGTGAATTCTCAAGAATTATTGTGGTGGTACTAGATGCTCACAGGATATCTAAACCTTACATTAGTCCTTCACCCCTGATTTCCATTTTCTTGTATTTTGGATGTATTTTCTTTTTCTGGGTATTTATTCATATTGTACTCTTCTGTTTCTTCTAAACCATGTATTTATTCTTCGTTCAAAATAATCAATCTAGCTGTTTTGCCTTTGACTGTATTTTGTGGCCTTAAATATTTTCTTGATTCAATCTCTCTGTTACATTATTTCTCTCCATTTAAAATTTGTTTAATTATATATCTTATTGAAATTCTATTGGATCTTTTAATATAACCCAATAATCCCCAAAACCCTATTCCTTCTTGGATCTTTTAAATCCACTACCCGTTTACCCATTGCACCTCCACCCACATTAACCCCAAAATTTTCTTGGATTTAATCAATAAGTTTTTATGCCATTTTCATGTTTATGAATACAACCTTGT